>OY757904.1:105815738-105895738 GCA_963585895.1 Sepioteuthis lessoniana
TTAAAAACGATTATACCTGTTGATATGAATTTTTCTTCTTTTTTTTCTTTGTCTATTTACTACGTGTTATTGAGTTGTTTTCACAGAGGCTGGCAGAGAGAAAACACTTTCAATTTCAAATGAATTATTAATTTTGTTATCTTCTTGATTTGAAAGACAATATGAATCTAATATTTAAAACATTTTCTATGTTCTTTCTTTCGGCCAAAGAACCAAATGATGAACAGCATGGCACGTGATGGTGATAGAGAAGGTTTAAGTACATATAAAGAATGAGAAATCGATATGTTTCTCGCCATGATTACCAAGAGGGTCGGTTGCAAGTCTTTTACGTTAGTGTGGACAGCCAGGCAAAAGGGGAAAGCTACTTTAACTTAAAGCCAAATTAAGTCAGATATTTTACTTGATCTAAATTTGATATTTCAAAGTTTTAAAATTCTATCAATTCTTGAGAGTTTGGTTGAAATAAACCAAAACCTTAACTGTATGTGAAGATATTGATAACTAGTTGCTAGGTGTTGATATTATTCGATAGTTATCAAAAGGCAATTTATTGCGGATGCTTCAGTAGACAGTATTTTTGGAGTAGTGAAACGCATCTGGTAGTGCGTAGCCACTGTAATGTATGAATGAATTTCACCATATTGGAAGTCTGGTACTGAATTTGTTTGGATGAATGTACCTTCAAATTATAACAGAAGAAAACATTCATTGCAAGACGTCAGGTAGAAGTACTTTAAACTAATTCTATAGTTGTTTATTGCAACTTATGGCGACCAGGTTTATCTGCTAACAGAAAATAATAAAACATTACATCACCACAATATTCCACAGCCAGCCAATCAAAATTGTTAGAATCAAACTGCAGCTTATGAGCATTCCACTTGCGAAATTTGAAATATTTTACAACAAAAACAAAAAAACAAAAAAAAAAACAAAAACAAAAAAGAAAGGATTTTTCCGTTTGCTGTCGAAAGGTAAAGATACATTTTCTCTTTCCTATTTTTTAAATCTCACACCATTACTAAAACATACCTAATTTAATTTTGACTTTAAAGTACACACAGACATCTTTCTCTAGATTGGGAATTTTTCTTTTGTGAGAAGATTTTTTTGTGGTTGGCGTACATGGCAAACTTTCTTTCATTTTTGTGTACTTTTGTTACGATACATAAAATATGGTTTTGTTTAAATATCGGAATTTTTAGTACATTCATTTTCGTTTATTCTATTACCCTATTCTATCATGCAAAAATAAAATGAGATAAACGAAAAAATAATTGCTAAAAATTGTAAGAATAGATTAATATTAGGATATGGATAATCCACATTAATTTCAAGGAAGAGTCGATTGCTACTTCAGAAGAGGTGAGATGTGGGGTACGGTGAAAATTAACAAACGAATCGCTGCGAAAGTTACAAGTTCAAAAACTATTTATAGTGTTTTCTTGTCTTTTCAGATTTTAGAAGTGACACGATTTAGACGAAGTCATTATACGTTAACAGTCTTTGAGTTTAATCTTCTTTTTGTTAATCCCCACGAGGTTTAGGGGGTGAGCATACTTCAAATCCCAACTTACCTGTCCCTCATCATCAGAAGTTTTCTTACGTTTAACTTTTCTCTATCTGGCAACGGTTAATTTTGAAGACAGCAAATGCAATCGCAAACATACTGCTCCAGATGCTGTACCGTTTACGTACAACTCAAATATAAGATTTAAAAGGTATTAATTACGCTTTTGATCTCCATACATAGTTAGCCAAATGGCTGCAGAAGTTCTGTAAACAAAACTCAGAAAATAATTAACAGTAACAATTTACATGAAAATAGATAAAATAGGGTTTTCTTTTTTATACACGAATTTGTTATTCTTTCTTTCAAGTAAAAATTATTAGAAATTAAAGACAATGCTTTTAAATTTTTACTTAGCCTTAAACGTTGTTGATGAATTTTCCGTAAAAAAGAGCTCGGTTTTTGGGCAGACCTACTGGTGCATATCTTCACATACGTAAAGTAATTTAGATGGAAAGATAGTGAATTTTACGAAAAAAAAAATGGCTGCCATTCTCGAATATAAATTTTTGATACACATATTGCATTAATTATTAAGGAAAAATCTAAAATACAAGTGCAATTTTCTTTCTTCAGGAAGCAATTCCTAGCGACCTATACAAAGGCATAATCTCCCTACGATGGCATACTGTTTCCAGTCGTTCCCCCGGGGTTATTTTATCTCTTTAGATACAGCACCAAGTCAGCAATCTGGCCTTTTGGGAGACGATCACTTTTCACTTTAGAATTGAGGGTCTTTTCATTGCGAAAAGTACATGAAAGCAGGCGTATTTTATTGTTACTTTAGTATATATATATATATATATATATATATATATATATATATATATATATATATATAAAGGTATTTGGAAAATAATTGAATTTTATCGGTTGAATTTATTTTGATATTATCATTAAAAAATGTAATCGCCTTCATTTTCACGGACTGCAACCAATCAAATCCAAGAAAAGATGAGGTCGTTATGATAAGATGTCCCCCAATACTAACGAGATTTAGCAAATACAGATTTTCATTTGTTTCAATGACTAGAACATTACTTAAATGGTAGAACCTTAAGAAACAAAAGTGAAAACTGTCTTTCACATTTTTATTCGAAGAACACTCAGGATTTATTTAAACATGGAATGGAAAACTTACCATTCTATTAGGTTGCATTCGCTGAAAATCAATGTGCCTGCATTTTGATGATAATCTTTAAATAAATTTAACTTACATTTGTTTAATATTCTCTTTGGTAAAACTTAGATTACTTTCTGAACTCCCATATCTATATCTATATATATATATATATATAGAGAGAGAGAGAGATTAAGTGGATATTAGACTGAATTGTCATGCAGAACCTTTTCCCAGAAACAAGAAAAAATGTGTTTTTCTACATTCGTTTTTGACGACTCCGTATCACCCTCACGACACAAAAGTTAATTCATTTTTAAAATCAGAAAATGTCTTTTAGTTTATACAAACAGGTGTACAAAAAACTACGTTAAAATTTTAATCACTACCTAAGTAATCAATTCTTACAGAAATTCCTCTGATGTTGTTTTAACGATTTTACATGGTTTCATTCGCACTAAATTTCCTCTCTTTGATGTTATTATCCCAACAATTCGGTCGCTGTACCTTTTGGCCTTCTTCAAGTATCTGTTTTATTCAAAAAGGTCGACACTTAAAGCGCGTGTCATCTTAGAACAAAGGTTTAGATTCCAAAATACAACACAGGCGAAGAGAGCCAATGGGTAGAGTTGTCAAAATGTTTTATTGAAAAAAACCTCAAAGACGTGGCAATTAACGTGCATCAAACAAAATAAGATTGTATCTGTTGGTTTTCTATTTGATAGGCTGTAAAAAGGATTTCTTCTGAATAGATGCTCCTATTAAGATCGTCATCCAGCTCTTGCTTCAAGGGATCAGGCATTGTTCAAGAGGCAATCAGGTTTCGACGCTCAGCCACTCTAGAACAACGTCTGAACCTGCGAAATGCAACACATCCGAAAAAAGCCGAAGGGGAGAGCGGCCGAAATTTTTCATACAAAAATCATCAAAGACAACGTAATTAACTCGTATCAAACAAAAACTGTTAAAATTATCTATCGTCCGTTTGATAGTATGTGAATGGAATTCCTAACGTATTTTCTTTGTCATAAAGATTCAACCCGTAGAGACCAATCGTTGTGTTGAAGATCATTAGATTAGAGGTTTTACTTCAATGTCAGTACCAGAGAGTAAAACAAATATACTAATCAAGGTAAAAACTAATATCCCTGTTATAAATAGTAGATACATTCGAAGATTATTTAATCTAGTATATTGGTTTTGTTTGCGTATTGCATTAAAGAACGTCTGATATTTCGCCCATATGTTAATTTTCAGTGAGATTTAAAGAAACGTTCTTATTAGTATCATATGTAAAAATATTCCAATTTCTCAAACGAAACATCATCAATCCTTATTTGTAATTGGTTGTTTTTCTTTTCATATGTGGGTTATTTAATACCAAATACATATATATTAAATATATGCTCTGGAGCAGCTCGAGTGGTGTAATGGTTAGCAAGGTAGACCAGCGAATCTTCACGAGTAAGTACAAGTCTCATTCGATGCCCCATTCATTCGGTCTTGTGCCACTGCGTAAATTACGTATCATGGTTAGCAAGCTAGACTAGTAAAGCTACACGACTGTGTTCGAGTCTCATTCATTACCGCATTCATTCAGCCTTGAACCACATTTAAACCAATAAATTATTAAATTACTATAATATATATTTTTTATAAGCGAATACTTTGTAGGTAGCATTTTTAAATGAGTCGGGTCGCTTTTGGATGCTCACAACTCAATGGTTTTAAGTATTGTTATCCAACGCTAATAATTCTATTCAATATTTAACGCTTGTTTGCACACAGTTAAATGGTTTAAATTATTGCTATTAATTACTGGCACAGTTAAATTTCAAGTACTGCTATTCAACACAAATAGTTCTATTTGTATACACTAACATGGTTTCAAGTATAATAAAATATTATATCTTTCTATTTGATCCATTAATGGGATTCTAAAAGTGGGCCTGGGAGTAATGGCAATAAATGGGTATTCCACATTCCCTCGAGCTCTCGGACTGGAACCTCACTATTAGATGCAGATTAGTGTCATATCCAGGACTTGTTGGTGTCTGGGTTACTCCTGTGTAGTGATGCAGTTGGCATCTTATACAACCCAAACCAACTGGGCTTCCAATTTTTGTTGAAAAGAAACAAATAAACATACGAAATCAATAGACATAGAGTTTATGTTTTATTTTCTTAGCAATCACTGAATTAGTCATGTAACCAAAGGCACCCGAGATGTAGGCATAATATTCGAAGTTACAATACATACAGTCAGTTGAGGAGGCGCTCTTAGTGTAATAGTTATCGTCGTATGAAATCGACATAGTGACCCCTGTTAAAATCGTGGATGAGGCTGTTTTCATCTTAAAATTGCGTTAATATCTTTTGAAAAGTTATAAATCCAACTATTCTTCCTTCAGAAATGAGTAAATAGTAGGGCAGATTATGCTTAAACTTCGTATGACATTCGGTCTTACTTGTTGAACTCCACTCAAAACTGATCTTGTGTGGCATCCTTCACCTGAGAAGGACTTGTACATACACACACACACACACACATAGACATAAACACACACGCACGCACGCAAACACCAGTGGTCCTGGAGACCTGGGTTCAGTCCAAGGTCACGTCATACCAAATACTTTTATAATGGTACTTGATACCTCCTTGTTTAACACACAGCAATATAAGGTACGTATCAAGGTTAAAGCGGAGCAATCAAGGGAAAGGAGTAGCGCTCTCCCCAAGTAGCTATTGAAAAGGGAGCCTTCTCGTCACTCGAGTACGGTTGCCAACTTTTCTAACTTATATATATACAAATATATATATATATATATATGTGTGTGTGTGTGTGTGTGTGTTTGTGTTTAAAAACTATGGGGAGTTTCCGTTGTGTAGTGTTTAAAATCCTGGACAGATATCTCATAGTTAGCAAGTTCGAACTCCAGTCATGCTATTGCATTCCTTTTTGGACTAATGCCCTTACGAAAGATATAAACTCGGTTTTCCCAGGTATGGGATAAATAGTACTACCAGTGGTCTATAAGGATTGATTTAGAATTAAATAACACTTCAAGAATGATATGCCATTAAAAATAAATCGAATGGCAAGTAAAGACTAAAAAACGCACGTAATATATATATATATATATATATATACATTGAAAGAAAATTCTCAAAGACTTTTCTTACGATTCAAATTTCATCAATTTCAATCCTCTGGTAAGCAAAAATAACTTTACTATGTAGATATTCTACTATTTTTCATGTGACGTAAACAAATATGTTAAAACTGTTTAAAAGTTTAAAAGTCGGTTGTAAAGCTACTATGACAATTATCCATACCATATAAAACCTTTATTTCCTTATGATATGGAACGCACAGAGAAGGATTATCCCGTCTCCTCGTTATCCTGGAGACACCAGGCATTCGTGTCGAGTAGAGAACAATGACGAGCAGAGATTCACTTTGGACTTGGCCTCGTGAATCACTAAGTAGCATTGCATTCGGGTTAAGTAAATCTATGACCAGCAAAGTCACCTGGCATACGTGGGACTTAGCAAAGGCTAGGATAATTCACATTCCACCTAGTAATCCTATGATCAGCTTAGATCAGCAGCTCAGGAGTTTCGGCTCGTGTCCGACTTCCCCTTTCTCAAAATCCCCACTATAAAAAAGACCTTATGTTAAATCCTGCCTGGTGCGAGGCATGGATTAATATCACCCTCAGTTTTCCGTGGGCCTCCTGACATTCGAACGGGTTGGTGGGAATTTAGGAAAAGCAAAGCTTCACATTTCTTTTGAGCTTTTTTGCCCCGATGAATAATTGACGAGCATTAACAAGCATATATTAACATTCCAAAGGAATCAATGATAAGCAATGCCCAACTTAAAATAAAAAGCCTTGTGTCAAAACCTAACTGGTATGAAGTACTGATAATCTTATGTGCTCATCCTACCTCCGGTTTTCCGGTGGTCACTTGGCGTTTGTGCCGGGTGGCTTGAATCAATGACAAGCATAGATTCACACTGCACTTGCCCTTTGGCCAGACGAATCATTGACTTGCCTTGTTAAGCATGGATGCACATTGCACTTGGACTTTTTGGCCAAGTGAAACGACGACAAGTAATAAGAAACATTGAGAAGATATAGATTCACATTGCCCTTAGGGAATCAATGACAACTAATGACTCACTTGTATCTGGGCTTCGGGCCTAGTGAACCTATTAAACCTAGTGAACGGATAAATATAAATACCACGGGATTCCCACTTCAATTTTCACCGTAGGTATATGTTGTTATAGGCGGTTGGATATTATTATACTAACCACCCGATCCCGAGGCACCTGTGACCCCCTCAAAAATAGGGAAAGACAACAGGATCTAGCATTTTTTGCGATGGTCAAGGGTGATTAGGTGTCCTTTTACTGAAAGATGACCTTGAGCAAATTCGGCCTTGTCAGAGACCGGATGAATATTTTGCCATGGCCCTGGTTTACAGGGAGTTTGCCAGAAGTCTGCCCCCGGTAGGTGTGATTTAGCTAAATAGTCTGATCCCTGGGGTATTCACCCAGTCAATTCCTGCTGAATCGAGTGCCCCACCTAAAGCGCAAGTGTGGCACAAGGTCTTTGGAGTTTAACGCTTTGCGTCTGAGGCGCCTCAAAATGGAGTATACCGACGGGATCAAGCATTTTTACGACGACCGCGCATGAGTCACGATTCGTAAATCGTCCGCTAAAATAAGAATGACCTTGTGTCAAATCGGACTGGATGGAATGTCAGTGTAATGTTAAAGCTATTCTAACACAGCAAGAATTTGAGAGTGGTATTGGGAATAAAAAAGATGAGTATATCACATATATAAATGAGGGAACGGTGACGTTGGTGGTCATGTCGTTTTTGTTTCCAGCAGACACATACATAATCTATTACATAATATTTAGCGAAGGGCGCTTTCCACCGCGTGCAAGAATGTAAGTTTTAATCTAATAAAATATTGCATTAATTTAGAAAAGTTTGGTTTCGTTTGGTTTCGTTTATAGCATATCAACAATTATTGGTAATTTAATCCTAAATATTATTCTAACATATATATTTCATATATGATTTGTAAACTTATTTTGTGGATACACCCTATTAAATGATCAAGCGGTTCTATTTCTAACAATTCAATTTATAATTAATCAACAAAGTTAAATGGTTACAAGTATTGGTATGCAACACTAACGATTTAATTAAACATCAGCCATTTGTTTACACTTCTATTTCAAACAGTTTAGTTTAGCTTAAGTCATTTGATTGCACTCAGTTTAAATGTCAAACAGTTTTATTTGACCCATAGATAGTACGCAAATCGGTGCAGCCACTTCGGGCCAGAGTGGACCTGGGAGCGATGGCAATGAAGGGGCATTCCGCATTCCCCAAATCTCCAGTATTACTATAGCGGAACCATCAGATTGTTTTGCATCATATCCAGAACACGCATTTTGGGAGTCTTACCCCTTCGCAAAGAAGCAGTCGATGTATTCTACGACCCCAGCTCACTGGGGCAAGGTAGAAAGACTAATAAAATTAGATAAAAACGAATACGGAATCATTACACATATTTTCATTTTATTTAAATTGATTTCTTTATAAAATCATACATAGAATTACTTTTAATGCATTTGAGAATATAACATTATTAGAAATCAATTTCAACAAGTAATTATTAAAGCCGGTCTTGTCGATACCAATAAGCAAATTACCCATACCATAAACTATACAAACATTTATGTCTTCGTGATATATTACTCACCTAGCTCTTCCCATTCCCCCAGGATTTCATTATAAAATTTCCTAATTCCACTATTTAACTAAATTAGTCCGTAAAAGATAAAATAACTGTTATTGCTTTTTGTTATTGGATTTCTTTTTAGAATTTATCGACGTTCATATTCATTAAAATAAAACCAAATAATTAGAAATCAATAATACCAAGAAAATATTCGTTGAAATCAAATTTTAAAGATAAATATGTGAATTAACTTTCTCGTTCACATCACAAAACTTTTTTTGTTCGTCCTATTGTCCTTGTGAGAAGAGTGCTCGCCAATGGCCTGGGAGACCGTTGTTCAATCTCAGGTCGTGTCATACCAAAGACTCAAAAATGGTACGAGATTCATCCTTGCTTAAAACTCAGCATTATAAGGTACGTATCAAGAAGAAAGTGGAGCAATCCTAGGAAGAGAGTAACGCCTTCCCCAACACCTCGGTGTAGTAGCTATTGAAATAGCTGCCTTTGGGTCACCCTCGACTAGGTCACCATCTTTACTTTACTATATATAGATAAATTGCATTTTATTATTATGTAGATTTCAGTATGAAACTATTTTCTTATTCATAGAGATTTTGAGAAAAATAAAATCATGGTGAATGTGAGGTAAATAACAAGGGCATTTATGATGTTGGTGGTGACTAAGTCCAGTTTCAGACAGACGGACATATACTGCCCATTATAATACAACTACTACTCGTAATAATTCTAAGTGTGTGTGTGTGTGTGTGTGGAGAAGGTGAAGGAAGTTGTTTCAGACTTTTTTTTTAGAGTTTAATAGTTCCATGTCATGATGGTGACTTCGATTTCCTTGAAAACACATTATACTATTTGTCATGGGATAAAATTTGGATAATCAAATCCCAATTTCTTAAATATTTTAGTTTTTATGCTGCTCCGTGGGTCAGGATTTGACCAATTCTGATTCATAAAATGTTTAAAAAAGTTGTTTAATCATATTTATTCGCACGCACGCACGCACGCACGCTCGCACACATAAGTATATATATATATATATATATATATATAAAGTACATAGAGAATATATATATATATTGAATTCATAACACGCTTGTGGAATATTTCATAACACTATTCAATAACATAAGATGGTAGCCCGTATAATTCGTTATCAGTTGGTTTTATATTCAGTTTTAACCACACACACACACACACACACACACACACACGCACGGGCGCACACACGCTCTCACTTTATATATCTTGATTTGTTTATGTGATGAGAAGGAAAACATTTCCACGGCCATATTTTGGGGTAGTCACGTATCTGCCCCTCTCATTCATAAACCCTTCAACGAGATTAAATGATTCGGTATAGAAATGGCTTCAAGTGGAGCAAATTTTCATTTATAAAAAAAGACAATACGAAACATTGTATTATACATTATCTGTTAAAAGAAAGTCTCCGGAGAATTTTTCATGGTACTATATATATATATATATATATTCACTCTACTTAGTGTATTGAACACTCTGACGTTTTACCTTAGGTCATTTGCTCGGTATTTTTTCTTTTGATTGGCATTGCCGTATTAGTTGATTATTTTCAAGCAGTACAAATGTTTTTAGCCTTTTCTTTTTTATAGAATTTTTACTCAGACATCAGCTTGTCTAATATCTTTTGTTTTTTTACAATTTGTATCATATAGATTTTTTTCATACCGTCAGAATTATTGAATAGGTAAAAGATAAGAATAATATGTGCTTATATATATATATATATATATATATGCTTTTTACTTTTAAAAACAAGAGACTTGGTGTAATTTGTGTTTTCAATATCTTAAGTACTAATACATATATATGTAAGTAAGTATATATCTGTATATATCCGTCTTTCAACATGTGTACATACGCGCAATAATGCTTCAGAATGCATGTGTATCAGATTATTTATGCAACAATTACTCCAAATAACTTCAAACGTTGATGTAGGTATATTAATGAAATGCGATGCATGCTGTTTAAAACCCATAATAAATACATCTAGGATAGGAAATAGCCTTTCAGTTCATTGAGGAAGGCAAAAAACGAATATCTTACTTATATATATATATATATATATATATATATATATATATAAGATATATATACATATATATGAATCATTTAATAAATATGGGAAATTATCTAAAAAAAATTTTTTTCAGGATCTTTTTTCCTTAAATGTAAAGTCGGCACGATTTGGAATTGGTTTATAGCAGAAATTATTTCTTTTGAAACTATTCAAAATGGCGGTAAATCAAGCTGACTGCTTTTGGTTTGAACAGAGGTTTCTAATAATTTTTGGTGTCTAAGAGGCGCAAACCAAGTGAAATTTAATGAAGGATATCTGCTGTTTATATACAAGTATGTTTTAGAAAAATAATTTGCATATTTCCTTAAAATGAGTTTGCTACTATGTGAGTGCGTCGAAAAGATAGTCCACGGAAGGAAACACACTGACTCTCAGGTAATAAAAGAGCTTTGTGCACAGCAGTCAGTGAAAAGGTCATGCTGAAGTTTTCTGGAACATAAAAGCGCCCATCGCTATTGATTTACTTGAAAAAGTTGAAATTGTAAACAGCACTACCTATTGCCAACTCCTCATAAAATGTTCATCTTATTTAACGAAAGAACCTCTTGTATATATTTGCGCTGTTGGCTGGGGCTGTAGAATACACCGACTGCACCTCTGCAGAAGGGTAAGATCACTCCCACAATGAGTGTCCTGGAATTGACACAATGATTTGAGGGTGAGGTTCCAGCAATGCAGAGTACTCCTTCACTGTTATCGCTCCCAGGTCCACTTTCGCCCGGAGTGGCTGCAGCATATAGGGTCCTATCTATGGGTCAAATCGAACTAAACTTATGCTGAACATGCTGAACGGAATTGCTTGAAATAGAACTGTTTTGACATCTAAACTGCGTACTTATGCTTAACTGAATTGTTTGAAATGAAGCTGTTTTTGACTTTGAAACTGTATTTTTGCTAAACCGAATTGTTTTAAATTGTTTCCTTTGACATTTTAATCTGTGTAAACAAAAACAATACTTTTACTAATCTGAATTGTGTGACTTGGGGCTTGAAATACAAAGGTTTTTGACAATTAAACCGTGTACCTATGCTAAACTGAATTGTTTGAAATAGAACTCTTTATTTGTATAAAAATGGAATTGGCATTAAATAACTTACAAAGGTTTATATGCCATAAAATCCGAACAAACAAACAAACCAACAAACCAACCAACAAACAAACAAATCATCTATATATATATATATATATATATATGTATGAATATATATATCCCCTATATCCCCCCTCTCTCTCGCTCTCTCTCTCTCTCTCTCTCTCATACATACATACATACATACACGCGTGCACTCACACATACACACGCTTATATATATATATATATATATTCAGAGAGAGAGAGAAAGAGACAGAGAGAAATAGAGTGATCCCAGTAAGTTGTAACAAACTACATGTACTAAATATACTAATTATTTAGTGATACAAACACTCAATAAATACTTTTCATATTGTTAAATATTAGATAAGCGTAATCTTTATTTCTGATGCTGTGTAGATAGTTTGAAAAGAGTTTTTTAAAAATTGTGAAAACTGTTGGGTCCAACAAATTTGATTGACAGTTGAAAGTTTTGCTTTCATTGGACGAGTTTAATTCAGGTGACTAAAGTTTTAGAAGTTGGAAGTTAGATTGAATGAAACTACTTAATCAGCATAGAAACCACAAAGTGCGTGGGTCTAGTTTCCATCTCTGACTCTCGATAAGTACGGTTGGTAATGCTTGTAAAATAATAAAATAACGAGCTGAAAAAAAGAATTCTTGTTTTATTTATTTCTGTAAGAACAAGAAACACTGTGTGGTTGCGACAAAACATGAAGAGAGAAGAAGGCATGGCGAGAAGCTAAGATGGCGACGAAAGCGAACATAGGGTCTGAGAGAGGAACGCCAATTTAGAAGCTGTGGATCTTAAAACGAAGAGTCAATATAACAATAAAAAACAATTATATTTTGCTTCTGAGGACACTTCCATTGGACTACAACATCGTCGTTAGTGATTTCGAGCTCCAGTTGTGCTGTTACGTTCACTTTTGAAATAGTATCCTTGGAAAAGCTACGGACCTTCTTATCTACTACTTCTATGGGTTAAATAAAACCACCAATATTCTTCAACAAAGACTGTTTTAGCATTAAATAAACCATGAGGGATGATGTGCCATTAAGCAAAGAAACCAACCCAAACCAAGTCATTTCTTTTGCAACATTTGCTTCGTCTACTATCTTGTCAGAGTGAACTATCTCCAATGACTGTTTTCAAGGCTAGAAGTAAGATAAAATAGTTTGACTACAAGTCGTCAAAAAGATTGGCAAATCAATTCTGACACATCCACTATATACATATGTATCTCTGTGGCTATGTGAATCATTGTCATATAGGAAAGATATTCTTAATCTTCACCTACAGATGTATATTTTTTTTAAAATCTTAAAGCTTAACATTACCGAGAACCAGTTTAAAAAATATCCAAGTTTATCTAATTCTTCACCTTGTTTTTTTTTTCATTTTATATGATAAAATTTCATGGTTTTTAAACTTGAAGCCTTCTAAGTTGCAACTATAAAACAATTTCCTTAACGCTGCAACACGCATCGAAGCCATTTAGTGCTATCAAGAAACTAATTTGTAAAAACGTTGTTTTTTTTTTCCTTATTTAAAAAAAAAAAATCAGGATAACCTTTAATCATGTTCTGCTGGTTTCTTTAAGTCACTCAGGGAAAATATTGATCAACGAATATAAATTTGTGTATTTTACTAATTTTTTGAGAATGAGGTTAAAATGTTTAGTTCTTTACCATTATTTTTTCTTTTTAATTTTTAATAGAATTTTCATGGTTATTTATATTAGTTTTTTATTCAACAGCTGGGTATAAACAAGTTGAGTCAACTTACAACAGATTAGCATAAAGATGCTGTCATATTATGGCTTCTCTTTTTTTCCTTTAGAAAAACCGACAATAAACATGTAGTTATTTTTTACTAGCCTTACAGAAGCGGCTTTATGAGAATAAAACTGTATTTATTAAAGGGCATAAAGAATATTTACACTTCTTTGAAGAACAATGTCAGAGATTGGTGTATATATATATATATATATATATATATGTGTGTGTGTGTGTGTGTGTATTGTTTACACAAGTTTATTTAAAGACAACTAAATTTTCCCTTTTTATGATCTTATTTTTTTCAAGTTTTTTTCACGATCCTTCGTATCATAGTCCATTTGATGGGTTCTACTACCAAGCAGTTTCGATTTATCGTCTTCAGGGATTGTTTTCTTGTTTTTGCATAATTTAGACGCGGTATTTATGTTATTGTTAAAATAATTATTATTGGTAGAGTGCTTATGTTAGAATGTTAGTTGCTAAAGATATTTAGTATATTAGTGCCTGTGATGAATGCTCTTTTATTTATATTTTGTCGTTTTTTTAATACTGATGTTTTCAAAGAGTTTCTAGTTTTTTTTATTTGCTATTTTTACACATGATGTTTCCTTGTATTGGTAAATTTTTTCGTATTTCAGGAGATGTAAATTCATGATTATAATTACTGTGTTGAAGTTATCTGCTTCTTCATGCACTATTATAAAAAAGAAAAAATAATAAACCCCTGAAAACCATCAATCGATATGATCGAAATCACTTGAGATCAAAACTTAGTTCTACTCTATCAACTGAATTCTGATACAAAGAAACTAGCAAAAGTGCGTGAGGAAAAAAATAATTATATATATATATATAGTTAGGAATTGAATAATACAGGAATATATGTAGTTAAGAATAGGATAATATAGGAACACGGGATAAAAAAAATGCTAAAAGCATTTCAAAGCATAGTCGCTTTTTATTTTTAATGTAGGATCTCTAGAATTTGTAGTCGTAGCTAATCAATTTCGTGTGCGATTATAGTGGTGTTTTCAACAAGAATTTTTCGAAACTTGGATTTAGGAATATAATGGTTCTTAAGATGAAAGGTGATAAAACTGAAGTTGTTAAGGTGCATTGTAAGTCGTCTATTTTCCGTTAATAGTGTTCCCTTTTTAAAGTAGCGTTTCCTTTTTAAATTCACCAGTTACCCTGTTTTATCCAACTCTGCGTTCCATTATATTTGTTATGGTATAAACTTTTATAAACTTTCAAACTCTTTTAAAAACAAACACATATGATGGCGTATGAAGGGTCTACAAGCGTTCGAGACAATTTAGGGAAATTCATCTACCAATTCCAACCTGAAACTAAGACACTTATCAAAAAACGTAAAACGATCTTAAAGAAATCATACACACAAAATTCATCTTTATTAATTAATGAAATGTGCTGAAATTATTATATATATATATACTCTGTATCAAAGAAATGTGTCGGAAACCTTTATTAAAATGTTTGTAATTGTTTTGGTTACTTCATTGGCACAATGGTTAAAGTGTTCACCAATAGTCTGGGAGACTAGGGTTCAGTTCCAGGTCCAGTCATAGCAAAGACTTTAAAAATGGTACTTGATGCGTCTTTGCTTAACACTCAGCATCATGAGTTTGGATCAAGGGTTAAATGGAGCAATACAGGGAAAGGAGTAGTGCCCTTCTCTACACCTCAGTATATTAACTATTGAAAAATGAGTCTTCGGGTTGCCCTCGACAGTAGTCGCTTATGATACTTTTACTTTACATTTGTAGCAATGATATCAGTTCCGCATTTTAAGTTTGTACCATACCGCTGTGTGTATATATATATATATATATATATATATAGATAGATAGATATACAGACAGAGACAGAGAGATGAGGGTCGACTATAAATTTCGTAGACAGATTATACTCCTTTGAAATGTGACCACACTTCTTCAAATGGTGTTTCATTACGTAGATTCTATTGGTTAAATAGTAATCAAATGGTAGGTATGTCGTCATTATATGAACTATTCAACCAATCGACCTTTTAACCCATATATATATATATATATATATATACTACAATAAATATTCGATTTAAAATCAGCAGAGTTTTCTTAACTATTTTATGAGTTTCATCAATGTCAACAGTCAAGTCGGTGGCAAAATCGAGTAAATAAGGAAGTAATTATTTTCAAGTTTAAATATTTTTCTCTTTGTCACGTGACGTTAACAGTTATACGGCACGAATATTTTAAAATGTCTGTCATTTGTTGAAGTATATCGTGTGATCTACGCAAGTCTAATCCTTCATTTTTTTCAGATTACATTTATAAAAGATTTAGATCTCCTGATTTAAACTGGTAAATTTGAAAGGAAAAATTTAGTTTGGCGTCTGCATTTGGATACAAGTTTTGATTGTTTATTCAGAAATTTAAAAATATCAAGTCACGCTGGGTCTATTGTCTTGACCTGCCAACTTGGTTCAAACAACAGGCTATAATGAAGAGTGAATAATTTTGTTTGAAAAAGCACTTAGAAAGGTGTAAATCTTTCTTTCTATTCCTGAGTTCGTAAACCAAAGCAAGGTTTATAAACTGTGACTTTATTTTACACACACACACACACACACACAAATTGATTTTCTATGTGCCTCAAAAATAGTTCATGACAATACTGTTACAAAGAAAGGAATTGGAAGAAAATATATTTTAATCAGCTGAAAGTAAAAAAAAGTCAAGTGAAGAGAAAATCAGACGGGAAGTATTGATAATAAAAAAGCAAATGATATTAATGACGTTTGAGAAAACTAAATTGCATCTAAAATAATTACAATAAGAAAAAAAAAATAAGTGGAGAAATACGAATACTCGAGAGAAAACTATCCAGCAGAAACCTTATCAAAGGAATAAATACCTGGGCTGTACCCCTCGTTAGATATTCGGGACCCTTTTTGAAGTGGACCAGAGAAGAACTTAAGCAAATGGACCAAAGAACAAGGAAAGTAATGACCATGCATAAGACATTACATCCCAGAATATATGTATCAAGAAAGGAAGGAGGAAGAGGACTTACCAGCATTGAAGACAGCGTTAACCCATCGATACAATGACCCGAGGACTGCATAGAAAAACACGAAGGAGGACTGATTACAGCCATAAAAAACGATACTGACAACACGGTGACCAACAGAATGACAATAATTAGAAAAAAATGGGAAGAAAAACAACTCTATGGGCCCTTTAAATGACTAATAAACGACATCTCGAACGAGAAAACCTGGATGTGACTAAGCAAGGGAAATTTTCAGAGAAATAGAATCTCTCCTTATAGCATCACAGAACAACACCATAAGAACCAATCAAATCAAAGCGAGAATAGTTAAGATGCAACAAAATGTAGGTTATGCAGTGAGAAAGGTGAATCCATCAATCACATCATAAGCGAATCCAGCAAATTAGCACAGGAGGAGTATTAGACTAGACATGACTTGGTGGGCAAGATGATCCACTTGGAGATGCGCAAGAAGTTTAAATTTCACCATACGAACAAATGGTATATGCACAACCCAGCTGCTGTCCGGGAAAATGACACACACATAAACGCGTATGACACTTTGACATACAAACGGATCACCTAATCTCGGTCAAAAGACTAAACCTTATAATAATAACAAAAAAAAAAAAAGAACAGAACTTGCAAAATTGTCTACTTTGCTGTACCGGCTGACCACAGAATAAAACTGAAAGAAAGTGACAAGAAGGATAAGTGCCTAGACATTGCTAGGGAATTAAAAAATCTATGGAACACCAATCGTGATCGTTGCATTCAGGGCAGTGACTAAACGACTATTAAAGGAACTGGAGGACATGGAAGTTGGAGGAAGATAGGAGACAATCCTACCTATAGCATCGTTGAAAACGGCTGGAATACTGAGAAGAGTCCTAGAAACTTGAGGAGACTAGTTGTCACTCATACTCCGGTAAAAGACCATCTGCTAACGATGATGTGAAAAACTCTAAAGAAATAATAATAATAATAATAATAATAATAATAATAATAAAAGAGTACTTGCCAAATTGGGGACTTTGCTATCCCAGCTGACCACAGAGTGAAATTAAAAGAATATGAAAAGAGGGATAAGTACCTCGACCTTGCGAGGGAATTGAAAAAAGCCGTGGAACATGAAAGTGATAGTTATACCAATTGTAATTGGGGCTCTTGTTACAGTTACCAAAAGATTGGTACAAGTACTGGAAGATTAGAAATAAGAGGACGAGTGGGGACCATCCAAACTATATCATTGTTGAGGTCGGCCAGAATACGGAGAAAAGTTCAGAAGACTGGAGGAGACTTGCTCTCACTCAAACTCACGTGAGAAACCATCGGCTAACAATGGTGTGAAAAACTGGAAAAATAATAATAATATGGCTAAGAAAAGGAAACTTTAAGAGAGAAACAGAATCTCTCCTAATAGCAGCACAAGACAGCGCCATAAGAACCAATCATATCAAAGCAAGAATAGATAAGACTCAACAAAATAGCAAATGCAGGCTATGTGGTGACAGAGATGAAGCCATCAATCATATAATAAGCGAATGCAGCAAATTAGCACAGCGGGAGTATAAGGGGAGACACGACTGGGTCGGTAAGGTGATTCACTGGGAAATGTGTAAGATATTTAAATTCGACCATACTAACAAATGGTATATGCACAACCCCGCACTTGTCCAAGAAAATGCCACGCATAAACTCCGATGGGACTTTAACATAAAAACAGACCACCTAATCCCGGCCAGAAGACCGGACTTAATAATTAACAAAAAAAGAGAACTTGAAGAATAGTCGACTTTGCTGTCCCGGCTAACCACAGAATAAAACTGAAAGAATGTGAAAAAAAGGATACGTACCTCGACCTTGCTAGGGAATTGAAAAAACTGTGGAACATGCAGGTGACAATTATACCAATTGTAATTGGTGCATTTGGAACAGTAACTGAAGGATTATTAAAGGGACTAGAGGACTTGGAAGTTGGCGGACAAGTAGAGATTATCCAAACGACAGCATTATTGAGAACGGCCAGAATACTAAGAAGAGTCCTGGAGACTTGAGGAGACTTGCTGTCACTCAGACTCCAGTGAAAAACCATCGGCTAACGCTGTTGTGAAAAGCTCTAATGAGTGGATAATAATTTTCCAAGATGACTAAAAGACTGTGAAACTTTAGGCTGACATTTATCCCAATTGTAGTTGGTACGCTTAAAACGGTCCCTAAAGCCTTAGAGACGAGACAGGAGGAATTGAAGATCGGTAGAAGACTCAAGATCGTTAGGATCATAGGATGGTTATGATCGGCTAGAGTACTGAGAAAAGTATGGGAGACTTAAAGAGACTAGAAGAAGAAGAAGAAGAAGAAGAAGAAGAAGAAGAAGAAGAAGAAGAAGAAGAAGAAGAAGAATTAATTAATTAATTAATTAAAACAAGAAAGAAAAAGATTATTATTATCATAATCCCGATGTGATGATTGCACGGAGTTCCTTGATTCTCTTTCGCTGTCCGTCTCTATCACCCAACGCTTTTGGCAGGTCCTCTTGACTGCACATGAATGCAAGTCTTTACGATTCCATACACGGAAAAAAATAGCGTTTAATAAGTGATACTTTCTTTAGCAAAGATTTTATCTACGCAATATGTAATTCTGTCAATTACTCGCGAAAGGCCAAGAAATTGAAGTTATTTGGCTAACTAGAGAAGTTTGATATGAATATTTTTGTTATTCCATACAAAATAATGATGCTTATAGCAATTGTAGCTGTAGTAACAGAAGTAATGTCAAAAAAATAAAAGATGAAAACGAATTCTTTGGGGAGGAGATCTAATGGTTCGCTTCATCTGGATAACACGTAAAAGAATCAACTGAATACATTCCACAAAAAAAAAAAAATAAAAAAAATGCAGTGTTTCCATGGCACTTTTTCTTTCTTTTTTTTTTTCTTTTTTCTTTTCCTTTTTTTTTTTTAATTTTGATGTCGGAACATGGTGGTCATTGAAAAATAGATCAACGAAACGAACATTGTAGCCTAACCGTGAACGATGGGCCATTTCAAGCGAACGAGTAAGTAAAAGAACATTTAATTTGGAACAGCTTATCGTTTTATATTGCTATTTTTCCTTGAGTTTATTCGCATTATTTGTATTACTTCATATAATTTTATTACTTTTATTTTAGTAATTCTATTACTTTATATAATTCTATTGCTTTTAACAAAGAATACTTTCATTCACACACCCAAACAAAAGCAAACACACACACGCGCGTGCGCGCACACCCACACCCACAGTCATATATATATATATGTATATATATATATATATATATATATATATATATATATATATATATATATATATATATATATATATATATATATATATGTGTGTGTGTGTGTGTATAATTAAACTTGCTTAAAAGAAAAAACAGGTTTAAAGTAAACTAAATTAAATACACTGTAAGAAAAAGAGACGAGTGACCGTTACAAAAATCCATAACAAACTGAAAACCATTCAAACTGTAAACACGAGTGAGGTCAAGTCTCATTGACAATGTCTTGTGCGATATATGTTCTCTAACAAAGGCATCAAGCTAGAAAAATACACCTATGTAAGAACAAAATAAATAGATAAATCCTAAAAAAAAAAGTATAAATCTCTTCGTGGACCTCATCATTTTGACATATTCTAATTCTCTCTTTGGACCTACAACAAAAAATTATATATATATATATATATATATATATATATATATATATATATATATATATATTTATATAAGTGATACCTGGTGTTACCCAAGTGGAAGGGATAACACCACTTACGGCTGAATACGAGAAAATATGTTCTGGATATATATTTTTTGCAGGGAACACAGTGTATTCTTAGCCCCAATGACAAGACGGTTTGCCGTGATTCATACTAGCTTACATTATGTTTGCAAGTAACACATGTTTTTTTGTGTCTAATTCCAAATGTATAATGAGGAGGGGCTTAGAAGAGATATTTCTGAATATATCCATTTTATCCCGAACTAATGAAAGGCAGCAAAAGACGCTCTTGTCCTCTTAGTTTTAGTGTTGTGATTCTTTTTTTCTAAGTTCAGTTTCTCTTATTTGGACCCGTTGTTAAATTAAGTCGATCTTTGAAATCAAGAACAAACAATCTGAACAACCGATAGAAACAACGACAGCAGAATGACACGGTGGTGGAATGCCTCTAGTTTTCCAAAATCAATTCGGTGAGCCTAGCTCAAATTGGGAACTCGGCTTTTGCCAAGCCCTGTCGGCATGACCTAGAATATGCCTAAAGGTGATAAATTCCCTGCAAGATCACCCCTAAAATAGCAGCAAAAACTAATCGATATTTGGGGTATGACACCAAACTGCATCAGAGACTGAGGCTTTTGTTCTGGATATCTGAGAAGTGCTGACTACACCTACAACCAATCTAATTACAATCAATCAGTTTAGGTTTATTCGTCTAATTTTCTGCGACGAAGCTTGATAACTGTTATTACTTAGAATATTATGTTTATTGACCTCATCTTTATTGTTATACTCACAAAATTTCGGCTGCAAAGTCCTTCGGCCTTCTTCAGGTGTTTCATATCGAACTCGGGAGCTCACACAGAACCTCGAACTGAACCCTTTATTTAATCCACTGATGTAGACTCTTCCAATTCTATTTACCATGACCAGGTTCTAGTGTTAAGTTGTAGTAAGTATTCCTTGATATTCTTACAGCTCTTTAACCTTTTCGCAACGGGTAGTCACCCTAATTAATCAGCTATTGGCATTCAGTTGCCCTTAGGAAAGTCATAAATACCTCTAATCTTCCTCCAGCTATTGGTAAACAGAGTGACTTGTTTATCTGACCTTGATAAGGGTAGCCTGTACAGGAGAAAGAAAATTCTGAATTAATTCCCGAAGGCAAGCTAATTCGGCAGGATAGATTGGTAATTTGAGGAGCAAGAATTCCTAATGCAGTTCACGTCGTGTTTAGCCCTGTTTTAACAATTCTAGTTACCCTAATGACAAATTCTATGGAACCTAGTTTTCTTTATCAATATCAGTGAGGTAGGGTATTGTCGTGGTGTAATGATTAAAGCGATAGACTGCGGAATCGAAGTGATCAAGTTCAAACTCCAGTTGCGCTATTACGTCCACTTTTTGACAAATGCCCTTGGGAAAGGTATGAACGCCCTTATCCTCCTAGCTATGCGTTAAATAGTACCACTACTGTTAGGAGGTGTCCTCGTGGTGTTATGGTTAAAGCGATAGACTGCGAAATCGTACTGAGCAAGTTAAAACTCCAGTTGAGCTATTACGTCCACTTTTGGACAAATGCCCTTGGGAAAGGTATGAACCTCCTTATCCTCCCAGCTATGGGTTAAATAGTACCACTACTGTTCGGAGGTGTCCTCGTGGTGTTATGGTTAAAGGGATGGACTGCGAAATCGTAGTAAGCATGTTCGAACTCCACTGGTGCTATTACGTCCACCTTTGGACAAATGCACCTAGGAAAGGAATGAATCCCCTTATCCTCCCAAGTATGGGTTAAATAATAACAGTACTGTTCTTTTGTAAGGGTGGCTTTGGCATTAAATAACCGATAAATGTTTATATGCCATTAAACCTAAGAAACCAAATTAACATCGGTGATAATAGGAAGACCGAACGCATAGGTAAATACCGGTCATCTGTATAACCTTTCTCAGCCCTTTAATGATATCAATGTCCAGGTTCATAATCTAGTGAGACTGACAAACGAAACAAAAATGTTACAGTAGATCGTAGAATGACTCTTACAATTCTTGGAAGTTCTAAAACACTTAATGACTTATATGTGTGGACATTTATTGTATGAATTGATATCAATATACATTACAATTATCTGGCTATAGTTTCCTCTGCAATCAACAGATGGGCTTTATTTTGCTCTGTGGTTCATTAGCCTTTATTGTTTAGCTATACTTCGAGCAATTTGCTGAGTAACGATCTGTATCTTTATAACCATTATTCATCGTTGTTTATATTTAATCCTAGAGTTTGGGTCTATTGCCAATTAATATGTCTCGTGTAGTTGTTTTCCAGACGTTGCTTAATTATATGATTATGCTTAAGTGAATAAAAGAATTCTTATAACGAAAGTGTTTTTCCCCTAATTTACAGTTCGTCTTACGGCTGCATTTGTACAACTTATTCGTAATTATGTTTATTTGTTTTGTTTTAGCTTTTAAAACATTTAAGTAAAGTTAGAAAAAACTACAGTAGAAATCGGTGCATAATAATTACTTACTCAAACGCCTCCAAACAGCCGGTAACAAGTCTCTTCTAATTTAGTAGAAATTAAATTATAATTATTCGAAAAAAAAAAGTGAGTTCCAATTGTGATAGAATATCAACAGACGTTTGAAACTATTTGCTTTAGAAAAAATTGCCCTGGGCGAACAATTCTTTCGAAATCTCAGTTTGTAAGATTTTGGTTAACTTTGGAATGTTACCATTTTATACGTTCAGTTTTCTACATGGATCAAAAGGGTGTGATGAGAGTTCAAGAGTAAATTTTAAGTATCAAATCTCGTCTTTCATTTGGAAAGAAACAAAAATATGGAAGAGGAAAAGGAAAAATAGAATAATGATACCCATGAAATAATGATACCATTAAAAATATATATTGTTTTTATAGTAACATTTGTATACATTTTCATTTCTTTTTATTTCTTTAAAATATTGATTAATAATTATCAGTACCTATTAGTAAATCAAATAATTTGACGTTTAGAAATTTTTGTTCTCTTCAATAAATTTTAGAATTGAGATCAAAATTACACATTGAAAAAAAATCTACACTTAGAGTTATTTGCCATCGTTAGGTATTCGATCATGCTGGAAGCGGATCATTACCGAAGAGAACGCGAATGAAGCACCTACACTTAACTAACCACCAAAAACTCGATATTTCCTGTTTAGATTGCAATAAAATCATTATAAAGTTGTCTAGTACATGGCACTAAACAGCATCAAATGGTGAGGTTTCCAGAGTTTTCTCTTTGTTGCCAGTACTTCCAGACAGAGAGTGGTAGTACCTGTTCAGCTCCATTTTACGGGTCAAATAGATCTGTTGAAAGAGTAGAAGGTTTTATGGTATCTGAACCTTTGTATATAATACCAAAGTTACTCTTTACGTGAGAGTAGTTGCATGTTTTCGATCGAATGATTATAATATTTTCTAAGCAATTATGGCTTCAGTAAACTATTCTTGGCGTAATTAGTTTGCACACAAACCATATACCTTTGTTAAAAAAAGGCAGACTGACTTTGGTATTATATAACCCAACATTACACGCCGTAAAGTAAAGTTAGTGACCTTAGTCGATGGTGACCCTAAGGCTCCCTTTTCAATAACTACTACACCGAGATGTAGGGGAGGGAGCAACTCCATTCTCTGGATTGCTCCACTTTACCCTTGATTTTTGCTTTATAATGCTGAGTGTTAAGCAAGGCGGTATCGAGTAACATATTTTGAGTCTTCGGTATGAGTCGACCTGGGATTGAACCTCGGTCTTTCGGGCCATAAGCGAACACTCTACTCATTAGGCCAATGGCTAGGTAGACATGCCGTAAATCAAACCAAATAAAGCCGAAACCGGTTTGAATAAAGTGGCAACTTCATTCTATTCATTTAAAGATATAGCAGGTTAGTATAAAACAATCATTTATACTTTTCAGAGCGAAGTTTAAATGAGTTAAGAATTATTTTTTTTTATCTCCTCCTGGAATTGGCTTTATTCTCTAGGTTCGAAAATTTTAAACATATTGCGCAAACAAAAAACTTGATATAAAGTGCTAATCTTTTGCTTTTTTACTGTCACTTGTTCTTACAATCGACTTGCCAACAGGTTTCCAAAAGAAATCTACGATAAAATTATATTTCTGAGTATTCAAAGATATAAGTTATGATTTTAGGTATCCTAGTATGACATGAAGCAACATCCGGTGGCAAGTCTTTGATTCTAGAACTCTGTGAACTCACTACGTTGTGGCTTTTGCGCTGCCGTCCACTCTGACTCGGAGTGGTAAGACACATCATAAGTAAAGACAGGATTCTGATCGTTAGGTCTACATGACGTGTATGTTTGGCGAAGCATAATCTTCCAAATTCCATCATTCATTAGTAATTACGTTTTAACTAACCTATACCCAGTAAATATCTGTAAAGGCATGCCAGTTTTCATTGTTTTTGTCATTTGTCATGACAAGTTAGGAGTAGGTATTTTTGGCAGCAACTAATCATTGCCAAAATATGTGACCTCGTTTGCATCCAATACGAACGTCTTGTCTATGCTTTGGCAGCTCTACAAGAAAGGAGGGAGGAAAATGGAGCAGGGCAACACAAAAGAAGACACCGGAAGTTGTTTAATAGAAACCAAGACATTTTTTGCGTATTTTTTCCTTCTCATCTTAAATATTGTTTAGCAGAGCCACAAGCGTTCTAAGTACACACGAGTAATATGAAGCTGTGTATATTCAGGTAAAACTTACTTCGTGTCTATCAATCTATCAGTTACGCTTACTCACGCGCATGTGCACACACACTTGATTATATATATATATATATATATATATATATATATATATATATATATATATATATATTCAGGTACATGCACTCTCAAACACTCATAGGTACATAATCAGATGCAGAAAAGTTTTCATATACAGATATAATCATTCTAATTCAATCTAACTATCTATCTAGTAAAATCCGCCGACTGTATTATTCGTAGAAGAGTAAGCTCACCACAAGGTGTTTTAGGAATGATCTCAAACTGCTACCAGTGGCGAGGCTACAGTTCTGTAGCTCTGCAGAATGTAAAGCGACCCTTTGTTACTAATAATCCCTGGTCCACTGGGACACGAAGTGGTAGTATCTGTTCGTATTCCATCGATGTGTCAAGTAGATCTGTTTGAAAATCCTTATATCAGATATCTATATATATCTATAAATTATTTGTTTTATGAGTAGTCAATTATTTGATTCTATAAATGTTTACAAAAGTTTGTTATTTCTAACCAAAGAATAGCTTACCAAAAATTAAAAAAAAAAAAACTCAAAATAACCCCAAGACTTTGCCCCTAAACAAGCTAGCTTAACTAGACATATTAGAAATTGTATATTTCATGCAATGGGTAGATATTCATCTAAATTACGCAAAAATAAAAATAAAACTCTCTTTTCATTTTATCTGATATATTTCCAAAATTACATGAAAAGAACTTGAAATTTTATAGGTTAAATTTATTCAAAGAAATTGTCATTGTCTCCAAACTCCAAACTCTTTCTGAATATCCTGCAAGTTTTTCTGACGGTCTCCTTGTTTAAATTACCATATGCTACCTTTACCCTTGTTTTCAGATCATCCTTAGTGTTGCATACAGCTTTTTTTATTTCTCTCTCCATCGCATCCCACACGTAATAATCAAGAGGATTATAATCTAAGGAATTAGGCGGTGATGTGGTCACAGAAATTTTTCACATCCAATCCTGAGTTCTGCTGGTGTCGCATAGTAAAATGTTCTGTTGCCTGATATAAAGTATTAAAGTAGCAACCCCCTCGATTCAGTCAGAACTATCTCATCTTGCGTGAGAAGTGCCGAATATCTTCATTCACTACTTGTCTGATAAGAAACTCAAACACTTCCAAGTTTCTGGCTATTGACCTGATTGACTAGCTGGGATCGTTGTCAATCATGGCCTTGGTCTCACAAACACATTCTGGAGTTCTTTTCTAATAAGAACGCTTAGATTGAGACATCTGAACTGATGTACCTTCGTAACCACCATTGGACTTTACTAACTCTATGCTAATACTGTAGACTGTCCTCAGATTAATAACAAGACACTGAAATCTTTGTTTTGGAGTTTTCAGTGTGAATGCTTTACAGTATTGCTTCCAGGTTTCTGGAGGAGTGAATTGAGTCATAAGAGTACTTTCCTTGTAAAAAGTGCCCAACGGACTCTACTTTGCTGCAGAGTTGATAAAATCAGTCAGATCAATATCGGTGTGCACCTCTCCAGGTGTCGGGTAGCACTTCGGGCGGCCGTGTTATCTGCGGCACGGATCTAGCTGAGTGTATCTCGGTACCTGGATATTTCCTTCGGCCTCAGGGGGCCTTCCCTGCAGGCTTTTACCCCCGTCGGGAGGTTGCGTTTATCGCCCGGCACCCGAGGCGCCCGTAATAAGGGGAATGCCGACGGGTTCGTAGGCATTTTAAGGAAAAAAGGCCTAGTGCCACACTTGCCCGTTGGGTGGGGCGAGCAACAAATACTGCAGATTTGATAAAATCTTAAACAAACAAAGCGCATGCATGATTGTAAAAATCCAACTCTCTCTCTCTCTCTCTCTCTCTCTCTCTAAATATATATATATATATATATATATATATATATATGATACGGATGTATACTTATGTATATATATATATATTGTTGAATTACCGTGAAACTAACCTAAACAACAAGCTATAATAAATGTGTGCTGAAATAGACTGAAAATATTACTTTTGGAGCATATCTATCTATCTATCTATCTATCAGATAATAAATTAAAGAAATGTTATATGAAGACATTTTGACAAGATAAGTTTCCTCGGACATTCATACATTATGGATGTCAAGTTCTGTTCATCTCTTGTTAAAATATTAATCTTTCAACATTTCCCCTATATTTCCCTCTTTTTTGTATACAAATACTGAATTCTTTTTTAAAATTACATTGCCTCTTTTTTCTAGAGATTCCGCCTCAGAAATATTAATCAGCATCGTATAGAAGTCAACAATTTTTTCACCACAAGAAACGAATGCGTCTAAATAATATTTATAAAGAATATTTCGTTCTCGCCTTTTCAGACGTTGCTTTGTTCCTTCGCTGACTGACGACTTTTCTTTTTTAAAAATATTCCGTCTGAAATTAAAATATTTCACTCAAGAATTCAACACAAACTGCTCAAAAATATCGATTGTTTTATTATATTTTTTAAATCTCTCTCTTTCTCTCTTTCTCTTTCTCTTTCTCTCTCTCTCTCTCTCTTTCTCTCTCTCTTACCTATTCTTTCTTTCTTTTTTTCTGTGGTCATTAAGGTTGCTTCATTTTTCATAGGAAGTCAAATCAGTGCAGAAAATTTAATTTCCCTTTCTGACAACCTCATTAACTTTCTAGAGATATTTTTTCACAGTTTACCGATACTTTTTTAAGTTCCTTCTTAACTTTTCAATGTTTGTTTACAGTATCGAAAAAAGAAACACTATAGTCAAAGACAACAATTTTTACCCACTAAAATTAATACAGATTTCTCTAGCCTCATTCATGTATTCATTCCTTTGTGTCGTGTAGAAGAAATCGTATAAATCTCACAGACGTGCGTGAAACGAATTTAAAAAGAAATTTCCTCAGTCTCGGCTTTCAAGCAAATCGACAATAATGAATAAATTGGTTTGGTTTGGTTGCGGTTTATGGTATATCAACCATTGTAGGTTGTTAATTCGTGCCAAATCCTGTTTTTACATATGTGTTAATTAAATATGCATACGAGTCGTAAACACATTTTGTAGGTAACATTCTTAAACGAGTCTGAGATCTTTTTTGCGCACATTTTCAATTATTGCTACATAACAGTCACTATTTTACATCAGATCATTTATTTACGCACTTTTTTCTATTTGACCCGTAGTCAATCGTTTGCACTTAATTTAAAAGTCGAACAGTTTCATATGACTGATAGATAGATGCTATCACTACGGACCAGAATGAACCTGGGAGCAATAACAATGAAGGGGTACTCCACATTCCCCAAATCTCGAAATCTGGAGCCTTGTCATCAGATGGTTTGATGTAAAATCCAAGACACTTATTGAAGGTTTTTGCTCTTCTGCAGTCGATGTATTTGACCGAGCGATATAAGGAATAAAGAAACGTAGATGATCAAAAGATCTCAACCGGATCAAGTCTAAATGAGCGCTCAGTTAAGGATATATTTTCTTTTGAAGTGTTTACTATAAAGTGGTTATAAAAACGAAAGCATAATTCTTACAAACGCAAGAAGAACTAATTTAATCTGAAATTCTCACTGTCTAATTCTTCTAACGAGTGGAAAAGGCTGAATTTCGTAGATAGCATGATCGAAAGACCTCAATTCGGTCAAATTCGCTTTATTTCCGCAGTTTGAGATGATGTGTCGATAAACTCGTTCTACTCGAAAATATTCGTTGATTGGTATTTCTAAAACTATTCTTTTCAATGGACCACAGTAATCCTATATAACTTTATTCATCCGGAGGAAAAAATAGGTTAAGAAGTTCACTCTAAATCTTAATCTGGTTTTGGTTTGGTTTGGTTTGGTTTGGTTTTATGGCATATCAACTTCTGTGGGTTATTTAACGCCAAATCCATTTTTATGTAAATAATCAGTTCTATTTCAAACAATTCAGTTTAGCATGAGTACATAGTGTGTCAAAAACATTTCTATTTCAAACTATTCAAGCAGTTATATATAACAATTGAGTTTAGTGTAAGTACAGTTTCAATGTCAAAAACAGTTCAATTTCAAATAACTCAGAGTAGCATAAGCACACAGTTTAAATATAAATACGGTTTAATAGTCAAAAACATTTCTATTTCAAACTATTCAGTTTAATCAAACAATTCAGTTTAGCTTCAGTTTAGCATAAGTATGCCGTTAGTTCTATTTAACCCATAGATAGGGCCCTATCTGGTGCTTCCATGCCGGACCAGAGTGGACTGGAAGTAATGGCAATGAAGGGGTGTTCCGTATTCCCAAAGGCCCCAGCATTACTGGGACCTCACCATCAGACTGTTTAGTGTCATATCAGGACACTCGTTGGGGGGTCTTACCCCTCCGCAGAGGTGCAGTCAGTGTATTCTACAGCCCCAACCGACAATCTTAATCTGGGATTCAGTTAATAAATAAAGGTAATCAAGTATTTCATTTGAACTGGCCATGCATTATATATTTCAAAGAAACTGAACAAAAGGCTGATCCTTTTTTGATGATATCAGTATATGCGTATATATATATATATATATATATATATATATATACTCATACACACACATGCATACACACACACACATACACACACACACACATATATATATATATAAAGTGTGAGATGGAAAGTGTGAGAATACAAAACTAATTTTCATTTAATGTAACCTTTGTATGTTTATTCATGACTATTCTTGATGATAAGCTAAAATATTATTTTCTTTTATGATTTCTCTATTTTGAATAAAACAGGCATAGCATAGACTTATAAATACGTATTTAGTAAGAGCCTATTTTTCTTTAAAGAACTTGCAGTTCCCTTCATATTTTCCTGATCTTTCGAATCCATTGTATCTGATCATCTCACTCAGCGAGGATGCTGTCTCTGAATGGCACGTGAGCCTGCTTCCATGCCGTCATACTTTGCAGTTATAATTTCAGAGTCATGTCACAACTGAGAGCGAGGACTGCGTATTTTTTGTCCCTGTCTATGCGTACACGCACGGGTCACCTCTTTAAATTGTGCTTCACACTATATGTGAGGGGAATGTTTAATTTCGAATCGGGATTGAATTCTTTCAATTCCTATTTAGAAAGCCAGCTCCTTCACTCTCTGTTCTTTAGGATTGCTTTCCTACTTGGACTTCGTGTAAAAATTAAAATTGTGCCGATATTGTCTTGCTTTCTTACATTATAAAGATAAAAAAAGTCCTGGCTGTATTCATTTTGTTGATTTTTTTTTAGGGTTTATCAACACTTGTGGGTTATTAAAGCTCATTCGTTTGCACAGAGAAAAATAGTTTCAAGTGTTCCTACCTAAAAATAATTCTATTTAAATATTTGGACAAAAATGTAAGTTTCTTGAATTTAGTTATTTCCTTATTTGAGCCGGGATTTTTCAGCCTAGTTAATTAGAAACGGGGATAAATCCAATGTATATATAACTTTAATCTTTTCTGTCTATAATTCCGAATTACAATTCGTATTTGATTATTAGAATCGGTTTATAAAATTCAGAAAAGAAAGTCACTGATCTACAAAAGAAAAAAAAAATGATAAAATTATATTCAGCAAAATGCTTGAATAAGTTACCAGAATTGAATTATTCAAAGAATTTTTATATATCATTCCAATTATTCAGACATTTTTATTATTTCAAGCCAGTTCCATTAACACGAGTTAGTTACTTATTTTAAATCATATTAGCAAGGAAAGGAAACTTTTTTTAAGAAAAGTTTCATGTGATTAAAAAATGTGAGGGCTTAATATGAATTTTTTTATCGATCAACGGAAGATTCTTTTTCTAAATTATTCCAAATCTCTTAGTTTGGTACAAAGCTAATGTAATGTGTCATCCAGTTAAACCCGAAATCCGCACTAACAATTTGATAAATTATTCCAGGCTATCATACCAAAGCCGGGGTGTAGTCGTTGGAGGTGCCCGTGGTGTAGTCGTTATCGCCGTAGGAAATGAACACGGCGATACGAGTTCAAATCCTGGACGATACTGATTGCATTTCACATAGCACTAATACCCTTGGGAAAGGTATGAATCCAATTATTCTCCCTCCAGCTATGGGTAAATAGTAGGACAGACTAGATTCTTCAGCCTTGATTAGGCAACTAGTCTAGGAGAAGGAATACTCTGAATTCAAACCTGTTAAACTCCGCTCAAAAATTGACCTTGTGTCGTATCCTGCCTGAGCGGAGGGGTTGGTAAATAGTATCATACCAAAGCCGGGTCCAATATATATATATATATATATATATATATGCGAGGTGCATAAGATAAGTTTCCATACTTTTTTCGTATGGACACTTTTATTGATAGTACACACATGAAACTCTTGTCCCCTTCGATGTAATCTCCTCCGGCTGCCATGCACTTGTACCGTTACAACAACTTCTGGAAGGCTCCACGGAAGTCCTCTTGTGTGAGCGTGTCAATGACCTTCGTCACAGCCTCTTTCATCTCCTCAGTTGTCTCATAACGACAACCTCTGAGCTTAGGGAATAACCAAAAGTCACAGGGAGCAAGGTCTGGACTATAGGGAGGGTGAGGATCTATCTTGATGCTCATCTTGGTCAAATAGTCTGTGACAAGGATAGAGTTGTGGACTGGCGTATTGTCCGGGGAGAAATGCTACTGACCCGATTTGAAGAGTGCTGGCCTCTCTTTAACTCCCTTTAAACCTCAACATAGTAACCCTAACTCTAACATTAACCCTTTGGCCTATCAACTCTGGTGTATTTACTTTCTTACTCCTCCCAAACCTCTCATCATCCCTTACAGACTCCGTGGCTTCCTTGAATCTCTTATGCCACTAAAAAAACTGATGTTCGATTCATGCAACATGGTCAAAAAGCAGTCTGAAGCATTCTATACGTTTCTTTGACATTTTTTACATGTTTAAAACAGGATTTTATTGAACCCTCGCTCATTATCTGATCTATGCTAGAATATATTTTTACGTATACGATATTAATAGGCTAATATTGAAAAAAGCATATATTTTACTTGATAAATATTTCCCAACATTATCTAATTCAAAATGAATGCTCAAATGTTGTAATAATTCATCACATAAATAAAGAAATTTTACAGTAAAAATTTCCGAACAAATTCTAAACTTTTGTTATATTGATCCAGCCTATATTCATGTACCTCTGTATACATAAGAGGTACAAGTTTAACTTGGAAATTCGGATGTGGGCAAAGACAAATACTACCCTGTCCCGTTTTGGTTGTCTTTAAAACCATCAAACTTCTTTGAGTCTTCTATTTATTGCGATGAAATGCTGACTCTACGCTGCCACCGCAGGATCAAAGACCAGCAACATTGCATAAGGTCCCGCCTGAATACGAAATCAAGACTAAGGAAATTGAAGGGTAACTATTGTCTAATCCAAGCTAGATAACCAAGTTTTACATAATAGATTGGTGGAATCTATTATTTATATATATTGGAGCCTTAAAATACGTTCTAATTAATTAAACTCATGGAAAACACAATGTGTTAACTGGTATGATTGAAAGCAATTGAACTTGAGATCGGTCTGAGAACAAGGCACTCATTTGATTGTTTCAATTAAATGTCAAAAACAGTTCTAGAAGCAAGATACAAATTAATCAGTGAATGAGAAATGCTCAACTCGAGCGGTTGAATGCTCCAAAATTACTCATTGTTTACTCGTAGGCCGTAGCAGGTTAGGAAAGCCAAAGTCACGAGGAAATGAAACTGATATTTGCCCATGAAATTGTGGTCACGGTGTAACTTATCATCCTAGCAGTGACAAACAAGGGGAAATAATGAAAGAAGATAACAACCAGAGACAAAAAGGGTGGCACGAAACAAACAACAAAGTTACAAGTGGTGACAGACAGGAATAACAAAGAAAAGTGCAGAGATGGGTGCTGGTCGTCCTAGGAGTAAGTGTTATATAAAATAAATCGCCTGAAAGTAAGAGATATATACTAAATACTCTAAAAATAGCTATACAACACAAGCAGAGAATATCTTATCCTTCTTTTTCAGCTGCATATAGCTGGCTTTGAAATGCAAACATTTTTTGTGCATGTAGAATGATGGATTCAGTCATTATCTCGTCATTGAAGCGTCTTTTTCGAATGACAAAATAATAGCGCAGATATTTGAGCATTTTGTTTTACGCTTTATGGTGTCTTATTAGTTTTCATTTAAATACATCTTTAAATGTGATGATTTTTTAAGAATGAGTCGGATATAAAAATATTCCAATTAATTTCAAATGTTCATCATCATTTTTCAATTGTTTATTGCATTTGAAACTGATAGAATTGCTGCATAAAGTGCTTAAACGCAAATTTCGTGGGAAATATGAAAAAGACTCGACGATGATAAAAGAAAAAAAAAAAAAACGGCAGATCATTATCTTTGCTTAAGCTAATCGATAAATAATAATCGGAGGGATTTCAAACGTCGAAGTAATTATAATAAACAAGGAATAAACAAAACAAACACAAAAAAAAAGATAGTTTTACAATAACACACTTTGAATATATTTATTGGGTTTTGTATTAAATGATTTCCGTTTTCGTGGAATATATTTTATTCATGAATGGTTTAGCAATGAATCAATTTCAATCAACAGTATATTCGCCATTATTTTTAATCACCTCTTGCCTTTCATCAGGTAGCTGGTTGATTTCTCTCAAGTAAAAATTCAGCTGATTTCGAGCTCAAAAAGTTTCTCCCAAATGTTTTCACCTGATTGTTTTAAGAAAATTGTTTTTTTTTATTTAGGGCATTTTGTAGATATTACATGATGCAAGGTGTGGTAAATACAGTAGTTGATGTAGAACAGACCGGCCTAGATTCTGTATTTTTTTCTTGCGTAATTCTTGCTGAATGCCGTCTTCCTATTTCTTCTTACCAATGTTGTATAGCGTGATGAAGAATGAATAGCATCACTCTTTATAAGATAAGGATATAACTCTCATACTTTATTCTCGAAAGAAGTTGAAGCTTCTGTGATTTGTGTGAGTGACGGACGGGGACAGGGGTACAAAGACTGCTCTACTGACCCATAACTTTATCTCTTGACCATAGCACGCTGTGTTATTTTCAAGTCACCACTTGGCACTTCTGCTTCTCAGCCGAGGATGCTCATCAGGGGGTGCTCTCACTGACTGCGAGCTGGCTCTGACTCAGGACCTCACTGACTCTAACTACTCAACTGACCAATAGGCATTTACATATATCATTTCATAACGCCTACAACATCCGTAACTGTTACCGCTTATTTACACAGGTGCATTTTTGATTGACGTCTCGGTTAAGGGCCAATATGCAACACAAAGAACACGATGAACACAAACGCTAACATCGCTCACTTTTACCATCTTTTTCAGGTTATGGTTGATTGTGGATTGTGATGTGTTGAGTCTAAGTGATAATTCTCGAGGACTTTTGCTCATATAACATTCAACATATTTTCTTAAAGTATCTTGATCGAAGCCTAAGGAGCATCCTCGTCAAGATCATCTCTCGGTGACGTATCACCAGAATGAAACCTTGGGGGGTGTCCTCGTGGTGTAATGGTTAAAGCGATGAACTGCGGAATCGTAGTACGCGAGTTCGTACTCCAGTCGCGCTATTACGTTCACTTTCGGGCAAATACCCTTGGGAAAGGTATGAACCCCCTTATGCTCCCTCCAGCTATGGGTAAATAGTAGGACGGACTAGGTTCTTCAGCCTTGGTGAGGCAACTAGTCTAGGAGAAGGAAAACTCTGAATTCAAACCTGTTAAACTCCACTTAAAAATTGACTTTGTGTCATATCCTGCCTGAGCGGAGGGGTTGGTAAATAGTACCAGAATGAAACCTTGAAAAACAGTTTCGGATTTTACAGTCAGTAATGAGATTTTGGCTAAAAACATTTTAAACTTTCTAAGCTGTTTCTTACATTTTTTCTTATCCTTGAACTCTAATAACATTTCATATTGAATGTGTCCTTTCAGTTTCTTAATTGTTGAGGCTTGAGATCATAGATTAGATAATGATGCGCACTCTTTCACTATTGAAATGTGAATGAACGATGAAAGCACTCTTTAATCAGGTAATTTCCGGTTATGCTTAAAACATTGGAGGTTTGAAATGCACAGTTACTACAAGGGGTCTCTTATCTTTCCCAATGGTATAAGTTTGAAAATGAACGTAATGAAGCAATTGGAGTTCGAACTCACTCCTATGTTGCAATCCAGCAACCTTAGCAACAACACCTTGGGGATTACACCACGGATAAAATATTCAAGTGTTTCTTAGTTGATACCACGAACAATGATACTAATATGGCATAGGTAATATTCGCATGTATAAATTCTAGTTTCAAAAAAGTGTTTGATTATATTGTTACATATATTCCGCCACAGTTCTATACATATGTATACAATATAAAAATAAAAATAATTAGTTATATATATATATATATATATATATATATATATGCAAACACATCCACAGATAAGGGCACTCTGCTTGAGCGCAAACACACACGCACAAATATATATATATATCAGCACGACCAATAACTCAGTCAATGTTATTCAAAATGGATTAAAAATCATCCATTAACTTCAAGCAAACATACTTAGTCTGATCTCAATTAAATTACGTATTTATTCAAGTTTCGATACCTCAGTAGCCAAAAGTTCATAAATATATCTGGGAATAATACAACGATGTTGTTTTGAACGGATGGTCTTTGTCCGGCCACCGTCAGATTCATTGAACATCCCATAAAATCGGCTATAATGTTGAACACGCGCAAATCCGTGCCGAGCACTAGACCCTTATAATAACAGTAATGTTAGAGAAATCTGCTTTTGGCTGTAGCCTATAGCAAGAGCAACCCAAACACCGTGCTCAAAAATCTTATCTCATTCTGACTGCTGACAGCTGTATTGGGAAGAGGGAGAGGGACCGAGAGAGAGAGAGAGAGAGAGAGAGAGAGAGAGAGAGAGAGAGAGAGAGAGAGAGGATAGCAGATTATAGCTGTCCCCGACGTCATCATCATCACTATGGTAAATGTTGGTTAAACAGCGTGTTTTAATTCGTTTTTTCACTATGAGATCTCTATTTCTTTAATGAATGTTGCATATATTACATTCTGTAACTAAAATTTGTTTATTTGAATACATTTTCAACAAATAATCTTTATTTTAAGCGAAATTGAAACTACTAGCTGTGTCTGTGTATATTGTCATCAGTTTCTTTATTCTAATAAACATATTTTTCTCGTCATAGTAATGAACATCTCTTTTCTTCTATACTTTTGAAAGGAAAAAAAATTATCTTATCTACTGTATTAACAAGACTACAAATTATATAGTATCTTGACTGCTTACAAAAAAAAACACCATGCAAGGTACGTTTGTCAATCTGTGCTATACAATGGAGAATCACGCAATAGCAACTAAGATGACTTACTTTGGGTCCACGGACCACGGGTTGGGAACGGAAGTTGATGGAGGGTGGGGGGCACGAGTAGCAAAAATAGGCTAGAGTCGCCACTGATATATATGTTTTTTTCTGCCCGAGCAGGATGTGATATATGGTCAATATTTTAGCTAGGTTTTACTGGTTTTAATTAAGCTTAAAGCGGTATGCGTGCCCTACTATTAATCCATAGCTGGAGAGAGAATAGCCGGATTCGTAACTTTTCCAAGGGTATTAGTGTTACGTGTAATGCAAACAGCCTAATCCTAGATTTAAACTTGGATCCACGTGTCAACTTCTTACAACGGTAACCATCAGATCACGAGTGCCCCCATTATATATATATATATATATAAGAAAGAAGAAATACCAAAGTCTCTTACTCAGTGACTCATCGCTTGTTTCCCATTATTCACACACACACATAAACAAAGGCAAACACACATATACACATTTGTTTGAAACAGAAACACACAAATACATAAGCATGCATATATGCATAAACATATATACACTTATAAAAACCGAAACACACTCACACACACACACACACACACACACACACACACACACATATATATATATATATATATGTGTGTGTGTGTGTGTGTGTATGTGTGTCTATATATAGGGTGTTTCAGAATTTTAGTAAAAAGCGATGGCGTTTCAGATCTTTCCTAGTGAATTCATTTTTTCTCTTTAAGATTATAAAAGAGAAATAGTTAACATTCTTATATATTTAACAAAATTCAGTTTAATATGGCCCTGGACGATGGAGAAGAATATCTTTATATGAAGAGAACTTACTAAGGTAAAACTTTCAAGTTTGTTCACGAAATATATAAAAGGAATTTCAGTTTCAACATATTTCCATATCGGAGTCAGATTTATAGCAGGTCAACAAACCATCTAACACGACCACCACAGATGACCAGCGAAATATTCAAAAGCGCTGGGGCTAATATAGGGTTCATGCATTTCCAATTTGACCCAGAAATAATAAGACTAGTAAGAAGACTTGATCGTCTTCCCTTGAAGATTTAAAAAAAGAAACAATCCATGGTATTCAACCAAACCTGTTTAGATAATTATTTGCTGCCTAAGTATAGAATATATATATATATATATATATATATATATATATATATATATATCGGTGTTAAGAGAGGTATAATTCATTGGCATTGTAAATGAAATCTGAGAACAAAAGTCATGTCATGGCAAATGTCTTGGGAAAATTTTTGGGCTTCGAGCTGACTAAGAAAAGAAGCAAAAGGTACCCCGCAAAAACAATCACAGACGCCGACTACGCTGATGACTTGGCGTTACTGGCGAATACGCCTAATCAAGCAGAGACACTACTGCATAATTTGGAACGAGCCGCAGCAGGCATTTGCCTCCATGTTAATGCACACAAAACTGAATATATGTGTTACAACCAAACGGGCAACATTACCACACTAGACGGTGCCTCTCTGAAACTAGTAGACAAATTCACCTACCTAGGAAGTAGCGTCTCTTCAACCGAAAACGACATCGACACACGACTGACGAAAGCATGGACGGCTATCGATAGGCTCTCGATCATATGGAAATCAGACTTAACCGATAAAATGAATCGCAGTTTCTTCCAGTCTGCGTTTGTATCGATACTGCTATATAGATGCACTACATGGACGCTAACCAAACGGCTGGAGAAGAAACTAGACGGCAACTACACAAGAATGTTGAGAGCAATATTGAACAAGTCCTGGCGACAACACCCCGCAAGGCACCAACTATACGGCCACCTACCTCCCATCACGCAAACTATACAAGTTAGATGAACCAGACACGCTGGACACTGCTGGAGAAGCAAGGACGAGCTCATAAGTGATGTACTCCTATAGACCCCCATATATGGCCAAGCAAAAGCAGGACAACCAGCTCGAACTTACATACAGCAGCTATGTGAGGACACAGGATGTAACCCTGAAGACCTGCCAGAGGCAATGAATGATAGGGAAAGTGGCGAGAGAGGGTCAGGGATATCCGTGCTGGTGGCACGACATGATGATGATGAATCTTGTTAGCTTAAGAAATATCTTATGGACTTAAAATGATCACCTATTTGAGAAAAATGCTTTGCATGTTATCTGTCATTAGTTTATTAACTACTAAATAAAATGAAAACTAAGTTTGGTTTGGTTTTATGGCATATCAACCATTGTTGTCAAATTCTTTTTTATACATATAGTTATATTTAAAACAATTGAGTTCAGCATAAGTACACAGTTTTTTGTTTACTCACAGATACATGTAAAACTGTTCTATATCAAACAATTCAGTTAAACATAAATACGCAGTTTCATTGTCAAAATAGATCTATTTCAAACAATCCAGTTTAGTATAAGTACACAGTTTAGTTCTATATGACTTATAGATAGGATTTTCCAAGATGCTACCACTCCAGGTCAGAGTGGACCTAGGAACGATGAAAATAAAAGGGTACCCTGTATCCCGCCAATATCCAGCATTACTGGTGCCTCATCATCAGTTTGTTTAGAGTCATATCAGGACACTCGTTGGAAGAGTCTTACTCCACTGCAGAGATGCAGTGGGTGTATTCTATAGCACCAGCCGACTGGTCCTTAAAACTAAGGGAAAAACTGTTAGTGTGCAATTCTGTATTGTTTTACCAAGAGTTGTTTAAAAATTGTTTTCAGTCACCAACGTTCGCTTAATAAAATTCAAATAAAGCAAAGGGAAATTTATGTATTGAAATGTGGCGTTTAAAATTTAATCAAACGAGATTTTAAAAAAGCGATTGTATCGTATAATGCTTTATTGAAGCTTCATTTTTAAAATGCCAGAAGCTGAAAATATATTGTTAAATATTTTGCACTTGCTCGAAACAAACCATTGACCATTTTTGTGATAATTCGGCTTTGACAGAGAAAGCAGATTTCCGACTAATTAATGGGGCGAAATTCCCACTTCAAGGTTGATTCATTGAAATCATTACGGCAACGTAATTGAAAAGCTGCAACTTTATGTCATGAAAAAAACATGAAGAAGAAGAGAAAATAAATATTTTGAACGGAAAGAAATCTTGAATGAATAGAAACAAAAATAAAGCGTTGATAAAAGCAACTTTAAATGAATACTACGAAGAGAATTATCATAAGAAAAAGCAAAAAAGAAGCAAAAAAAACAAAAGAGAAAATAAAGTTAATGACAGTAATGTTATAAGGAGTGGTCATGTAAACATTCAATGGAAGAAAACATTAAGATGTTCAGAGTAAGACTCAGAAAAAGACCAACAAATATAAATAATAAGTGTTTTACAGCCGGGTCTTCTGATGTTAAAATACAAGGAGGAAAAATAAATTATATGCATTAGAAATCTTTGTAAATAGCGTTGGGATTGGCCACATGATTCAATGCGCTTTTATTGTAGCTTCCTTTTTTATTTTTTTTTTACACTTAACTTCGTTTCCATCAAATAACATCCTTGTCTTATTTTTAAATGTTTGAGGTCAGAAGAAAGAATAAAATGTGCCTTTTTGTCGTTGACTACAGATTTGCTAGCTGTGGGTCTATGCTGAAATAAGTTCTTTAATTACCGAGACCAATATTTTTAAACGTCACTTGCAAAATATGGAAATTTACATATACTTAGGTTAATGCCAAATATTTCCAGAGTCTTCGATTGCACAATATAAGGGAAATGTTAGAAGTGCATCAGCAGATTACTGGCCTACTTATTGCTCATACGTATGCACTTTTTAAGAATATTTACTCGGAAATTTGAAGTTTTCATTCTAATTTTGAAATGGTAATAGTTGAATATTGTATGCACATTTTGAACAGTTTAGTTTGGATTGGTTCGGTTTGGTTATTTTGGAATAAAATTGTATGTTATTTAATGCCAGATCCTGTTTATATATATATATATATATATATATATATATATATATATATATATATATATATATATGATTTATAAAAATATTGCATGGATAACATTCTTAAACGAGCCTGGGTTCTTTTTGTGCACAAAGGTAAAAGGTTTCAAGTATTGCTATATACAAGTCAAAAGTTAACATCAGTCGTTTGTTAGCACACAGTTTGTTCTATTTAGCCCATCAGGTGCTACCATTTAAAGTCAGAGTAGACCTGGAAGTAATTGCAATGAAGGGGTACCACATTACCCAAATATCCAAGGCTGGAGACTTGCAATCAGATTGTTTAGTGTCATATCAGGTCACTCGTTTAATGGGCTGTTCAGGGATACAGTCAGTTTATACTACAGCTCCAGCTGTCTGGGCTATGCTTACTTAACTACCTTGTTTTGAGATATATCTTTTCTCGGGCAACGATAGGTATACTTTTGACTATCCGTAGAATTCTTGAAGGCGCACGGTCAAAAAAAAAAAAAAAAGACCTACAGGCGACAATACTATTTGTCGACTATACCAAGGCCTTTGATTCCATTCACAGAGAGAAGATGGAACAAATCCTACTAACATACGGCCTACCAAAAGAGACCGTCGCAGCAATAACGATTCTCTATAGAAACACAAAAGTGAAAGTACGTTCACCGAATGGAGAAACAGAATACTTCGACATCGTAGCAGGAGTGTAGCAAGGGGACACACTAGCCCCGTACCTCTTTATCATCTGTCTAGACTACGTGCTTAGAACATCGATTGATATAATCAAAGAAAACGACTTCGAGCTGACAAAGAAAAGAAGTAGAAGGTACCCTGCAAAACAATTACCGATACCGACTACGCCTATGACAAAGCCATTCGGCAAAATACACCCAACCAAGCCGAAACACTACTGCATAGTTTGGAACAAGCCACCGCAGGCATTGACCTCCATGTCGATGCACACAAAACTGAATACATGTGCTTTAATCAAACAGGCGACATTTCCACACTAGACGGAAGCTCTCTGAAACTGGTAGACAAGTTCACCTACCTAGGAAGCAGTGTCTCATCAACCGAAAAAAAACATCGACACGCGGCTAACGAAGGCATGGACAGCTATCGATCATATGGAAGTTAGACCTGACCGATAAAATGAAACGCAGTTTCTTCCCAGCAGCGGTCGTGTCGATATTGCTATGTGGATGCAGTACTTGAACGCTAACCAAACGGCTGGAGCAAAAGCTAGACGGCAATTACACAAGAATGCTGCCAGCAATATTGAACAAGTCCTGGAAGCAACACCCCGCAAGGCACCAACTATACGGCCACCTACCTCCCATCACGCAAACTATCCAAGTTAGACGAACCAGACTTACAGGACACTGCTGGAGAAGCAGGGACGAGCTCATAAGTGATGTACTCATATGGACCCTCACATATGGCCGAGCAAAAGCAGGACGGCCAGCTCGAACATACATACAGCAGCTATGTGAGGATACGGGATGTAGCCCTGAGGACTTGCCAGAGGCGATGAACAATAGGGAGAAGTGGCGAGAGAGGATCAGGGATATCCGTGCCGGCGGAACGAAATGATGATGATGATATATATATTTATATATATATATTGTGAGTGAGGGAGAGAATGGTGAGAGGGAGAATCCGAGAGAGAAGACGAGAAAGACAGTGAGGCCAAGAGAATATATTAATAATTGTGCGTATGCTCGAGTCAATTATTCAAGATCTACTCACTCCTTCTTCATCTCCCTCCTCTCTCTCTCTCTCTCTATATATATATATATATATATATATTTGTCCATATATATACATATTTCTCTTTCTGTATATATATATATATATATATATATATATGAATATTAATAAGAATTACCAAATCATACGGCAAAAATAGACTTTGTTGAATCTGAATGTAAGCCTAGAATACCAAGTGAACACACACACACACACACACACACATATATATATATATATATATATATATATTAGATTTTATATGTATTCAATAACATGGTTGCTTATCTGCGACCATTGGTTTCATACACGTCATGAGATGGCAATCCTGAGGCAGAAAAAGGGACATTTTGGCGAAATCGAAAAACTGGAAAAAATATAGTCAAAAGAATTTTACGTTAACATTGCGTATCGCCGTGCATAAGTCTTTTGGCTTTTTTGTGTAGGTTATATTTGCGTATTGTTGAACGTGGGCGTATATGCGATTGCTAGTGTGAGTGTAGGTATATGCGTACGGTGGCACATGTACGTGGCAGATTTTAGGTTGTGTATGTATGTGTATATCGATGTTCAGCAAAAGGCGGTAGAAGTCAAGGGACTGTCTCGGATTTGACCTAATGAATTATTTCTCGCTATGAGAACGTTATTTACTATGGTATGTTATACAACGCTACCATCCATTTGTTGGTTATATGCTATATGGTAAATCGCATTATATGTTATAATTGATTGCCTTTGTCATGTTAATGTTATATTACTAATGGTCACAGATAAGCATCATACAATTTAATATATATGAAAATAAGGATAATAAATATATATAAATATTTTTGTTATGCTCCAAATTCTACCGCATTAGGTCTACCATTATCTACCAAGTGAGATTGTGACAACAATAAACTGTTGTAATATATATATATATATATATATATATATATATATATATCATGTCGTGCCGCTAGCACGGATATCCCTGACCCTCTCACGCCACTTCTACCCATCATTCATCGCTTCTGGCAAGTCTTCAGGGCTACATCCCTCCTCCTCACATAGCTGCTGAATGTATGTTCGAGCTGGTCGTCCTGCTTTTGCTTGGCCATATACGGGGGTCCATAGGAGTACATCACTGATGAGTTCGTCCTTGCTTCTCCAGCAGTGTCCTGCGTGTCTGGTTCGTCTAACTTGTATAGTTGTCGGGACGGGTGGCAGGTGGCCGTATAGTTGGTGCCTTTTGGGGTGTTGCCGCCAGGACTTGTTCAATATTGCTGGCAGCATTCTTGTGTAATTGCCGTCTAGCTTCTTCTTCAGCCGTTTTGTTAGCGTCCAAGTAGTGTCCATATAGCAGTATCGATACGACCGCTGCCTGGAAGAAACTTCGTTTTATATATATATATATATATATATATATATATATATATATATATATATCATGATCATCAAGTCATGTTGATTACATGGATTTCCCTAACTCCCTCATTCCATCCACCTCTATCATCCGTCGCAAAAACATTAAATTTCTAACGTTAAAATTTAGCCAGTATAAAGAAAAAATAAAAAAAAACTTTAATTAACACAATCTGTAAAAAGTATTTGCAATCTTTTAATGGGCGCCAATTGGCTTAAACTAAATCTAATATCATCATCATCATGTCGCGCCGCCTGCGCGGATATCCCTGACCGTCTCTCGCCATTTCTCCCTATCATTCATCGCCTCCGGCAGGTCTTCAGGATTACAACCCGTGTCCTCACATAGCTGCTGTATGTAAGTTCGTGCTGGTCGTCCCACTCTTGCACAACCATGAGTGGGGGTCCACAGGAGTACATCGCTTATGAGCTCGTCCTTGCTTCTCCAGCAGTGTCCTGCGTGTCTGGTTCGTCGAACTTGTATAGTTTTTGTGATGGGGGGCAAGTGTCCGTATAGTTGGAGTCTCGTGGGGTGTTGTCGCCAGGACTTGTTTAATACTGCTCTCAACATTCTTGTGTAATTTCCGTCCAGCCTCCTCTCCAGCCGCTTCGTAAGCGTCCATGTGGTGCATCCATATAGCAGTATCGACACAACCGCTGCCTGGAAGAAACTGCGTTTCATTTTATCTGTTAGGTCCGACTTCCATATGATCGAGAGCCTATCGATAGCTGTCCATGCCTTCGTCAGTCGTGTGTCGATGTCCTTCTCGGTTGATGAGACGCTGCTTCCTAGGTAGGTGAATTTGTCGACTAGTTTCAGAGAGGCTCCGTCTAGTGTGGCAATGTTGCCTGTTTGGTTGTAACACATATATTCGGTTTTGTTTGCATTGACATGTAGGCCATTGTTATTTAAACAACAATCATCGTTCTCACAGCAAACACCCAGGTGGCACAACCTACCAACGTCGAGTAGTTCCGGCTTGGTTCTCCGGAATGTATGTCGAAGAAATAGTTTAAAAATAATCTTTATGTAATATATACCTTTCTACTCTTGTATTTTATTTTATTTTATTTGTCTTTAAGCAGCATTTCCTTCCCGCACATTTGCATTGATGAATCCTTACATTGGGTTTTTACAGTAACATTCACAAAACAATTTTAGTCAACTGGTTTTGTGTAAAAATTCTTTTCACGGAAAAAAAGCCCCAAACAAAAATAAAACAAAACAAACAAACAACACTCATTACCTCGCGCCAGCGGGTTTGTTTCACATTATTTTTCGACACGTGTTTGGGGGAACCGCAAACCACACCCTACCCACTAATTCAACTCTTGGTGGTATTGTAAGGAAGTAAGATGTGTTAACAACAACCGGGCCAGTTAAAACATTGTGATGTAAAAATATCGCACGATGTTCGTTTTCATTATTACTTCTCTAAACTTAGAGATTCATTCTATATTTATGAGATGTACAGAACAGTTTGAAAGATGACACATCACAGAGAACGCGTTTACTTGTGGAAACATTAAACGTGAATCAATCAAGTAATTTGTAACATGCACTAAAAGAGGAACATTTTTTTCTGAAGCAGATACATTGATTGGGGACTATACATTATAACCGTTTGAAAAATACTACTTTCGTGACGCAATATCGTAAATTATTAATAAAGGCTAGTGTCGCAATATACAAGGCTTTTGTTTAAGACCACCGATGTAATATACTACATTGATTCTTAATCTGATTGTTTTTTATGACATACTGACGGTTGAAAGCTATAGTGGTGTAATGGATATCGCCGTCAGAAACAGACTTGGCGACACAAGTTCAAATACTTGACGAGACTGTTTGGAGTCCACAAAGCGTTAACACCCTTGGGAAAGGAAGAGAAAAACTCTGAATTAAAATCCTATCTAAAAATTGACCTTGTGTCACATCCTTCGCAATGATAGATAAGTACATATCAACATTTGTGGGTTAATTACAGCCAAAACTTTCTATCTGATTCACACACACGTATATATATATATATATATATATATATATATATATATATATATACAAACTATTTGCTTAAACATTATATATATATATATATATATATATATATATATATATATATATATATATATATATATATATAGTAGTTCCATCAGGTCAAGAAAACCATTCAAAATAACTGAATTAATAGGCTCGAAATTAATATAAGTATTACTGTTTCCTTACGTAAAGTTATAAAAACGTTAATTATCTAATTCAGTAAGGAATTATGGAGTCTTAAGTTAAAAAAATAAGAAGAATAAAAATAAAAAATAAAAAAAAGTTATATTACTATAATTCCAACCGGCAATAAAATAAAATAAATGAATAAATAAATAAAACCGGAAGTGGGCTAAACGAGGAGATAACTTTTCACCCCTCTTCTACCCCTTAATGTCTATTCTTAATTATTTTATCCATAAGATCTGAGGTAATCCTGTTAATTCTTTTCATAACAGGATGGAAATAAATTTATAATCCTAATGTGACCGGCTTTGTTTTTTCTTAAAGATATATCTATATATAATTAGCAAGAAAATAGATTGTAGGTAATATTATTTCTAAATTAACCAGAGGTCAGTTGTTTGCACAATTTTAAATGGTTTCAAATGTCGCTATTTATGGTTTGGATATAGTTAAATGGTTTCAAGCATTGATATAACTACCAATGATTCGATTCGATATCATTCCTTTATTTGCCCACTGTTAAATGATTCAAAGTATTGTTATATAATACTAATCAATCACTTTATTGATAATCATTTGTTTGCACTCAGTTAACTAGTTTCAAGTACAAGTAAAGTAAATAACGTTAGCCGTCTTAGTAGAGGGTGACCCGAAGATTCTCTTTTCAATAGCGCCTACACTGAGGTGTTAGGGAGGGCCTTACTCCATTCCGTTGATTGCTCCACTTTAACCTTGACCTTTACCATATAATGCTGAGCGTTAAGCAAGGCAACATCAAGTACCATTTTTGAGTCTTTGATATGACTCGACCAGGGATTGAACTCCGGTCTTCCAGACCATTGGCGCACAATCTACTCATTAGGCCAATGGTCCGGTTCCAGGTATATTAAATGATTAAATAGTTACATTTGTCATGTAGATGAGACCCAAACATGTACTATAACGAGTCAGTGTGGATCTGGGATTAATGACTTTAAAGAGATTCTCTATATCCCTCAAAACTCTAAAACTAGAGCTTCATCATCAGCTTGTTTAGTGTCCTGTCTAGGACACTCTTTAGGGATGAGTGTTACCTTACTGCTGAGATACAATCAGCGTATTCTGCAGCGCCCGTTGACTGACAGAGACTACATTCATAGTAAAGATAATCATAACAATATGCTACATTTAAGATAAAGTCTCCATATGCAATCTACTTCACTCTAGGTAAAGAATGTAAATACAATACACTATATTTATGATAAAGTCTACAACCTAATAAGCTAAAATCATGAGAAAGTCAGTAAACGTAATATACTACGCTCTTGATAAAAAAAAGAAAGAAAACTACAATCACTGCAATGTACAATATTCTTGAATAAGTTTAGTTTGCTTGGGTTTTATGGCATATCAACTATCGGAGGTTATTTAATGACAAATCCAGTTTATACATCTATATTAAATACATGTTTGTAAACACCTTTTGTTGATAACATTTTTAAACGAACCAAGCTCATTCTTTTGCACACATTTAAATAGTTTCAAGTATCCCTAACAACTATTGACTATGAATTGTTTGAATACAGTTAATTGATTTCAAGTATCGCTACGTAACACGAATATTTAATTTAACATCAGTCATTTGTTTGGTCACTGTCAAATGGTCATACATATATCATTTGTGAGTGAGTAGTTTGTTAGTAATTTTATCATTAAATGAGTTATAACTAATTTGTTTGCAAACAATTACGTATTGCTATTGTTTCTACATAGTTAAATGGTTTCAGGGGGTGTCCTCGTGGTGTAATGGTTAAAGTGATGGACTGCGGAATCGTAGTACGCGAGTTCGTACTTCAGTCGCGCTATTACATTCACTTTCGGGCAAATACCCTTGGGAAAGGTATAAAACCCCTTATCTTCCCAGCCATGGGTTAAATAGTACCACTACTGTTCTTCTAGAAGAATGGCTTTGGCATTAAATAACCTACAAAGGTTGATATGCCATTAAACAAACAACCAAACTGAAGTGGTTTCAAGAATGCTATTTAACGCTAATTATTCTATTCAACATTATTCATTTATTTGCACGCAGCCAAATGGTTCCAAGTATTGATATATAATACCAATAATTCTATTTTGCATTCAGGTAAACGGTTTCAAGTATTCCACACTGACAGTTTTATTTGTACGCAGTTAAATGCATCTAAGTATTGCCATGCATCAATAACAATTCAATTAAACATCATTCATTTGTTTACATATAGTTTAAATAGTCAAACAGTTCTATTTGACTCATTGATAGGACCTTATCTGGATCTTCCACTCCGGGTCAGATTGGACCTGGGAGCAATGGCGACGAAGGGGTACTCCATATTCTCCAAAGGTCCTGGGCTGATGCCTCACCATCGGATGGTCTAGTGTTATATCCAGGAAACTCGTTGGGATATTCTTACCACTCTGTAGAGATACAGTTGGTCTATTCTACAGCTCCAGCTGACTGGGCTGCCTTGATAAAGTTATCAGTCACTATGTACTATATCACTGATAAAGACTGCAAACGCAATATACTAAATTCTTAATAAAGACTATAGCCGATTTATACTACATCTACCATAAAATCTGCAGATGCATTATACAATATTGCTGATAAAGAACACAACGGCCGAGTTCATAGTTATCAACGGAAGAATTCCATATTCGAGTCCGGAAGAAATCAAAAGAATGACGTTGTAAAGATAAGTTATAGAAAATCCAGACAACGTGAAAACGTAAAACAAAAACAGACGTTGTTCCTTTCGTCTGATAGAAAATTACTTTCATTGATTTAAAGAATTTCCTGACTGTTTAATTTTTATTTAACTTTTTTCTTTTACCGTTATGTGTGTATGTGTGTGTATGCCTGTGTGTGCATGAGTGTATGTGTGTGTGTGTGTGTGTGTGTGTGTGTGTGTGTGTGTGTGTGTGTGTGTGTGTGTGTATTTGCTTGTGTGTGTGTGTGTGGTTTCGGTTTCCTCTGGTTGTAAAAAAAATCTGTCTTGTCTGAATGAAGTTGATTTTCCTAATCCGACAACTCTGATAAGATTATCATACTAGAAACTGGATCTTTTTGTCTGTTCATATCGTTCAATAGTAGAGCGTGTTCTTCTGGCGCCATCAGATGGCGCTGGTGTACAGGTTAAATAAGAAAAAAAAAGATTTTGCAGATTAAACTTTAAAGCAGGTCATGTCATTTACCCAGACACTAACTGGAAACAGCTTTCTGAAAACGCTTGGTATCTAGTGTGTCTGAATACTAATACAATCTCAATCACTCATATTTATTACCTTCTGTGTAGTTCTGTACGGTTGTCTGTATTTATTTTCTCATACAAACCCTGGCAAAAATCATGAGCTTCCCACTCTTTGAAAATGTTCATCCCGTTATCCATGAAAAATTGACTAAGTACCAATTTGAGACAAAACCTGTTTTATGTTGTCAAATTTCTGGCTTCATGGAACGTATGTCAAATGAATTACAATAATTTTTTTTAACTTACAATCGAGATTTCCTTTTCAATTTAATGAAGAGGAAGAAATTACCAAATCACTTAATTATGAAGAAATACTATGGAATCGTCAAAGAATACTTACTCGTATTTTGTAGCCTCTTTCGTAGCTTTTATGACTGTCTTAATTCTTTCAAACCCTGAGTCAACTAAAGAAGAATAAATGTTCCATCAAGCAGGTCCTAGCTTTCTCGAATTTAACTTGACAAATAAGCATTACAATGGACCAGTTTTCGTTTTGTTTCCACCATAAATGTTTTGGTAGGGTAGTATATCTGGATTTTAATTCATTATTTTAAAATTCATTTAGCCTCTTACACATCGGATGTGTAGGATGTTAAACGCATTTGTCTAAATATGCGTGCAGGCGGAACAGCAAAATTAGTTTCATTTACTCGTCATACTATTTGAAACAAAATGAAACTTCAAATAATAAATAATACAATGATAGTTTCATTGAAGACAGGTTGTGCAGACATCTTTGCCACAGATCTTTCACCAATACAGGAAGTTGGTGAATGAGAAGGTAATTCTTGACGCCAACGTTTACAAAAAACGAAGTGCGACATTTTTCTATATTTTTTTCTTTCTCTGTCAATAACTTAAGTCACGCTGAAACAAAGAAATATATATGAACTAGTGCATTGTGCCTTGAATCAAATGTCTGGTTTGGTTTGGTTTGGTTTCTTTGTTTAACGGAATAAAAAAAGTGGATGGTTATTAAATGCCAAATCCATTCTTGTGGAACAGTTGTGGTTCTATTTAAGGCCGGGAATAAGAGAGCTCATATTTTCCCAAAGAGAATACAACAGCGCGACTGGTGTTTAAACTCGCTCACTACGATATCAGAGTCCAGGACTTTAACCAAAACGCTATGGGGACACTTCCCGTTCAAACCTCTAAATTAAAGAAAAAATACCGATTCAACAAAGTATCGTTCATCTAACAGAACTGGACGAAAAAGAGAAGATTTAAAAAAAAAAACGCAATATCAATTCTAGTAATGCATGAACATACAAGGATATTACGTATGGAAACCATTACAGCAAAACATCTCAACAGCAAGTTAAACAACACTAAAAAACATCTCAATCCCTAAACATTTAAATCTTATTATTTGTTAAAGATTATATTTTTAAAAAAAAGTGAAGTAGGTGAACGTAGTCAAGGGCGACCAGAATGCTCCCTTTTCGATAGCTACTACGCTTAGGGAAGGGTGCTACTCCTTTCCCAGGATTGCTCTACTTTATCCTTGATATGTACCTTATATTGCTGAGTGTTAAGCTAGAAGGTATCAAAAACCATTTTTAAAGTCTTTGGTATGACTCAACCTGGGATTGAACGCCGGTTTCCCGCGAACACTCTAACCTCTAGGCCAATGAACCGGTTAATATCAAAAAAAGAAATTAAAAAATTCATTAAATATATACATATAAGTATAATATATATATATATATATATATATATGTGTGTGTGTGTGTGTGATTTGGTTTCATTGGTCAGTTTTCGGGGTTTATTTAATGTAAAGGCCATCCTTATTGACGACCAGCTGTGGCAGTATTTAACTCATAACTTGGGGTATAAAGATATTCATACCTTTTCAAAGGGTATTAATTCTAAAGTGAACGTAATAGTGAGACTGGAGTTCGAACTCCGATCTCACAGTCCAGCACATTGGTCCTTTCGTCACGAGGACTTCTTCATATGTAATTATGATCGACACACCTCTCAATAGCAGTCCACAGATATCATATACGCTTATCGTTTGTACTGTTTTAAAGACATCTTGCTAACAACTTTCCACAAAACTGCTGCTGCACGGGCACTAACCTCCCATCTCACCAACTATTTTGTATTAAGATGATCCAAATATATAGTAATTTACAAAACTTTTTTTTATTCCGATGTGGCACAAAGCCGCACGAAAGAGGCACCAAATGAGAATCGAACTCACTCGTGTAGGTCAAAATATACAGGGCACTGCTGGAGAAGTGAGGACGAACTCATTAGTGGAGTTCTGTTGAGGACTACAGTACATGGACACACCAGTGTTGGCGTACCAGCAGAAACTTTCATTCATCTGCATTTTTTGGACTTTGGATGCAGTCTAGAGAACCAGAAGGAGAGATGAACAATAGAAATTAATCGTGTGAGAGGTCCAGAGACTCCCAGCTATCAGCCCAACTTGAGGATAATTATGATATGCAACCAGTAACAAGAACAACGACAAAACCTGTTAACTTTTAACGTCTAAAAGAGGAAAATAATTCCTTCAGTGTTCTTCCATATTATTTTTCCTATCTGAGACAATATTCATGATGCAGGGAACATTTTAAAGTCTATTAGAGCATACATTTTTACCACAGATCTTCAATTTTAGAAGAAGTACATATTTAAAAAAAAGAATTGACAATATCTATCTATCTATCTATCTATCTATCTATCTATCTATCTATCTATCTATCTATCTATCTAACCTACATTATTTACACATTATCTTTAGTAGATTTATCTTCCTATCGAATGAAATCGTCGAGAAAAAGTCAAAATTTGAAAATATTCCATAAGAACCTCTATTTGAATGGTTGGCCTGGTATTGCAGTACCTCCAGGAATCAGCCCAGTCTTCCACCAGGGAGACAAAATATAAACCTCTATTTGAATGGTTAAGTCGTTAAGATTGTTTTCAAATAAATTTCAAAACAAAGGCCAATACCCTGGCATTTGTTGGTATAATAATCTTGAAATGTGAACAGTCTTGAAATAAACATTCTCTGACATGACCGTTGGGATAACTAAATTTATAAATTTTTTGTTTATCAATGTTTCTCAACTCATACAAATCTTATATATCATCATCATCATCATCCAGCTATGCCGATTGCATGGGATTCCCTGACTCGCTCTTACCATTCGTCCCAATCACTCATCGCTTCTGTCAGGTCGTCCAAACTACATCCAGTGTCCTCAGAGAGCTGATGTATGAAAATCTTTGCTTGTCAGCCAACACCAGCGTATGCATATGTGAGATTCCATAAAAGAACGTCACTTACCACTTTATATTTATTTCTTCAGGAGTGTCTAGCATATCTTGCTGTAAGGTGACTGAACCGCTAATGGAGCGTCAAAGTTAGAAAGAAAACGAGAAGCTAATTACCGGGGAAGGAGAGAGAGAGAAGAAAAAATAAAGAAAAAAGCAGATGGCCAGTTGACTCCAGAGTGATTCTGGCCAAAGCAATCACTTTAAGTCAGCCAGCCACAGGTGAATGACTACGGTAATTAAAAATGACTAGAAATGTCCGGGGGTCCTAAAACTTCTGCGCACATGTGGAACCACTGGAAATACATATGTTCTTCTCTCCGACAGCAAGCAGAAGTAAGGAGACGACTCGGGTTTGAAAGCCAGTTTGCTGGAAGACGTGACGAGGTAAAAACGAGAGTGGAACACCAGCCAGAGACGATGAAAAGAGAGACGAAAATTACGCCCCCCCATTTTGGGGTGAGCACTGAAAAAGCTCACACCAGACGCGCAGTCGTGATGAGAAAAAACAGCTGACAAGGACATTGAAGTTACAACACGAAGCCGAAAAGATAGTTCAAGGTCTGTGTCGGTCCTCTCTTTCTCTCTTCATGACATGCGGTTTCTCATTGTCCAGCAAATGCGGTCGACAGAGTTTTCATACTGTGTTCCTTTCTTCCGACGACTACCTTAAAATTGTTCATAGATAAACGTTTGTGCTAGCGAATCAAGACAGGGTTTTTTGTGTGTTAGTCACTTTTTCTCATAGTGATTTTACAACCATATATTTGGTGTGTAACAGTTCAACGTCCTATTTGGCGCAGTAACATTACAACCATCTATTGGAGACCCGTAGTGGTTTATTGCTCATCTTTATACGAAACTTTGTGAGATGGGAGGTCAGAGGCGTGCCGCTGCTCTTCTGTGGTATGTTGCTTCCAAGATTTATTCAGAATGATACGCAACCTTCTTATGTAGTTTCCATCTAGCTTTAACTTCATGTGCTTCTTAGGAGTTCACGTGGTGCTTCTGTACAGTAGTACTGGCACAACCACTGCTTGAAAGAATAACCGACTGATCTTAACAGAGAGTTCATCTTTTCATTTGACTGATCATGTGCCAATATCCATCCATTCTATCCCTCGGAGTAAGTTGACATCACTCTCAGAAAACGAGGAATTGTTGCCGAGTTATATGAACTGGTTTACTAATTTGAGAGTCTTGCAGACCCCCCACACCAAAAAAAAAACCTGAAAAAATTTAAACTAATCATCTACTGCACCAAATTCAAAACATGAAATCTTGTTGTTAAGAATTATAGAAATTCCCCTAAATTCTATCAAAACCAAACAAAAGTAATTTACAAATTAACATCTCCATTTCGGGAGTGTCTTACAATCGATACCTTATGAACTCTTATTGCCTACATTGACTATACAATCGCTATCCTCTCTCGTCATTTTTCATGCAAGCTCCAGATCCTAGTGCTATGAAACATCATGTTGTAATAAAATCAATAAGCTTGCATCTGCTGAGATATATAAAATCCTCACCAATAACACCAAAATCATAAAAAAATAGCAACTAGCAGCGCCTAGAAATCTTCGAAACAATCTGTATATATTTTAAAATTATTTTTCTTTAAATAAACAATGAAAAATAAATAAAAGAGCAATCAATCCCGATGTTCTCCTACTAAACATATTCAATAACAAATATAGTAATTAAAGCACCCCAACCAATAATAATCACTTCAAAGAAAATCAATTTTCACACCTAAACAAAAACAAGCAATACCTACAAAACAATCCCACTGAAGAAGATCAATCAATATGATCTCAAGCTCTTTGGAGCAAAACATAGGACAGCTTCTCTATCAACTGGACACTGGTGCGAATAAACTAGAAAGAAAGCTTGATAAAAGACATATGAACACAGATAAAATTTTCTGTGATCTTTAACTAAATTTCCCAAAACAATAACTTGCTCTCAATATATATATATATATATATATATATAAAAGTATTTCATAATTTACTTGAAGCATTGCAAAAAGTGTTTTACTTGATTGTATTGTACTTGTTTAGAGGGCTCTTGCAATTGCAAAATAATTATTCGGGCCTAATTAATTTCGAAGTAAATACTTTCACCAGAGACATATTTTTGATATGAACTCTTTTTTTTCTATTTTATACAAAATGGGGGGCACGAGGCCCAATGGTTTTGTGAGGGAGGGAAAGGGAGCAGTCATGTCATAACTATATTTTCTTAGGGGCCCTAGCTAGCCACATTCACCGATCCATTCAACAGTACAATATATAATCAACCATTCTTAACGAAGCGTGCTGTAGCCACCAAAATACTCCACTTGCTCCGTGAAAAGACCTACTTAAAACCTCGAATGGAATGTATGATTTTATTTATAAAAAATTATTTTAAGTACAAAAATGGGGTGGGTGATGGGGATAGGAGAGAGACCGCGAAAAAATTTACCGTTTGGTTGACCTCCCACCCACCTTCTACGGGATGGAGAGCGACTGTTTTTCGGTGTCCAAGAACACCGAAAACAAGCTGGACCTACGCTAAATGGAAGAGGGATATAATTTACTTGGACAAAAAGAAAAAGACAGGTAGCATGGATTTAAACAAGTGAGATTCCAAGATCTTCAGAAAAAGCGGGCTGGAGTAAGGATTAGAGAATAAAAAACAATAGGAATGGGGAAGATCTTGGAGACTAACAACTAGGTGACGGAGATAATGATTCAGAACATACAGCTAACTAGGGTTGAACGACAAAAAAACTATTTTACCCGGGATGGGGTCCCGAAGGACCTGAACCGTAGACGCCATGCAGAGGAAGAGAAGATAAGGATGACTCCAACATTGTCCCCTTTCGTACGAATAGGCTCGCTGCATTCAGCCACCTTTTGTCGAATGTTATGCGGTCTGAGCGTTTTCTATCGCATCTGATCTTGACCCTAAGCTGATGCCTAAAAAACAATATCAAATTACAATGAGAAAAGTTTGTATCGTCATACAATTCCTTCTTTTGCGTCGTCCGGATTACCATTCTGGCTACAGCTAGGATCATGAGAAACACAACACGCTTCTCACCCTGAAACTCAATATATCGTTCCAATAATCCACGTGACACCATGCTTACAACGTCCAAAAACAATTTGAACATACAACACCGAAATTAATGAGACCCGAATAATTATATTCCATTGGAATGGCCCTCTAAACAGATACAATACAGTAAAATAATATATTTTAAATACATGCATATATAGTCAATTTCCGTGGTGCAATGGTTAGTAAGTCAGAGATCATCATCATTATAATCAAGTAGCGCTGATAGTGCATATTTCCCTGAGTCTCTCTTTCTCCATCCGTCCCAATCATTCATTGCTCTGGGCACGTCTTTCAAAATACATCCAGTGTCCGCACAGAGGTGATGTAAATAACTACTTCCTAGTCGTCTTTACTACTTCAGTAGTGTACAGCTTGTCTCGTTCTTCTTACTTGTGTGATTTTTGAGATGAGAGATAAACGGCTGTACACCTGCTATTTCCTGGGTTATTGCTTCCAGCATTTGTTCAAAACATCTGTAACATTCTTGTGAAGTTGCCATCTAGCTTTGATTGGATGATTTTTGTTAGCGTTTATGTTATGCATTTATTCAGTGATACTGACACAGCTTGGGAAAATCCCGTTTTATTTATTCGGATAGATCAGACTTCCATTTAATCAATATACTATTTTTAGCAGCCCACACCTTCACGAAGAGTATGTTGACGGAATTTCAGTGGATGAGATGTTACTGCTGAGATATGTGAAATTTTGAATAATTTTAGGAGCTTATCACTAGGAAAAGAGATGGCTCCATCTCGTTTAAAAATAATTTACTCCATTTTATTTGCATTCCGGTGAAAAGCAATGTTACCTGTTGCTTGATCTAAGCTTAGCAGTAGAGATTCAGCTTGTGAAGGTGAATTTACAAGAATATTGACTTTATATATATATATATATATATATGTGTGTGTGTGTGTGTGTGTGTGTGTGTGTGTATAAAATCAATATTCTTGCAGTGAATTCCAGAGTGTATTTTCCAATCTTCCCTCACGAGCACGATGTAACTCTAGGACAGTTCTTTCAGCGGAGTTTAACTGGTTTTATTTCAGAATATTACTTCTCCTTGACCGGTTGCTACACCAAAGTTAAAGAGCCCAATTACTTACACATAACTTGAAAGAGAAGGGCTGAATTCTTACCGTTCCCAAGAGGTTTAGGGCGATGAAAACACTCCAGGATTTGAAGACGGGTTGCTGCTTGCATTTTGAGGGATGATAACAATTGCAGCGCTGGTGCTTCCAGTACACACATATATATATATATATATATATATATATATATATGTGTGTGTGTGTGTGTGTGTGTGTGTGTGTGTGCGTGCATGTGTGTGTTGGAGATATAAGGACGGAATTATCAGCAGAGTTAATTTCTGGACATCTACTCAAGGACGTGCCTGTACTGGACGACTAAGAAAAACTTGCAACAAAATGAAGACTTGTCAAGAGCAATGGATGATAGAAATAGATGGCGAGAGTCAGAGAACACCATGCTGCCAGTGTGGCATGATGACGATGGTATATATATATATATATATATATATATATATATATATATATATATATAAGGCTGCTAAAAAAGTCAAATGCTCGCAGAAAAATCTGAATTAGTTTTTCGAGTTTTAGAAAACAATGGTGTATTACCACAGAAAAAATGTTCGGCTATTCTCTTCTTTCTGGGTGAGACTTTGTATTTCTTAAACGACGTTCACGCACACAAGTTCACACACACACACACACACACACACACACACACACACACACACACACACACACATATATATATATATATATATATACTTGTGCATACTTGAATATATATATTCATATAATCAAGTATATATATATATATATATATATATATGCATGAACATTCATAAACATATGCACACACACACACACACACACACACACATACACACACACACACACACACACACACAGCGACGTATAAGTGCATATATGCATGTACCCGAAGCACGCATTAGTACATATTCCTTTGCAAATGCATATTAACACACACACACACACACACACACACACACACACATATATATATATATATATATATATATATATGTGTGTGTGTGTGTGTGTATGCACACAAATGTATATAATCTGTGTATAAATGACAATGTTATTTATTTATGCCTTCGACTGGAGTTTATTTCAACTACATCATGCTTAATATCAACTTAAGAATATTTGACATTACTACATGGATTAGAGTGTAGTATCTGGACCTATGGAAATTGAAAAGTTATTTACCGTAATTATAAGATAAAAAATTACAGAGATGAAAACAATAATTTTCAGAATATTTTGAAATTTTGAAAAAATCACAAAATTTGTTAAAGTTATGAGCTTTTTCGAAATTAAAAAAAGTAAGTCGGTAAGAAAAATGAACTTAAGAAAATAATAAAACTAGACGAGTGATGTACGAAGATCATTAAATAAGTTTCCATACTTTTTTCGTATGGCCACTTTTATTGATAGTACACACATAAAACTCTACCCCACTTCGAAGTAAACTCATGCAGCTGCAATACACTTGTTGTACCGTCACAACATATTCTGGAAGGCCCCATGGAAGTGCGCTTGTGTGAGTGTGTCAATGACTTTCGCCACAGCCTCTTTCATCTCCTCAATTGTCTCATAACGACAGACTCTGAGCTTAGCGAATAAGCAAAAGTCACAGGGAGCAAGTTCTGGACTATTAGGAGTCTGACGAACTGTCTTGATGCCCACCTTGGTCAAATAGTATGTAACAAGGATGGAGCTGTGTACTGGTGCATTGTCCTGGTGGAAATTCAACTGACCCGATTTGAAGAGTGCTGGCCTCTTCCGACGGACTCTCTTCATGAACTCCCTTAAAACCTCAATATAGTAGCCCTAACCCTAACCCTTTTGCCAATCAACTCAGGTCTATTGACTTCCTTACTCTTCCCAAACCCCTCATCATCCCTCACAGACTCCCTGCCTTCCTTGAATCTATTATGCCACTCAAAAACTGATGCTTGATTCATGCAAGATGTTCCACAAGCAGCATGAAGCATTCCATACCTTTCTGAGGCATTTTTACCAAGTTTAAAACAGAATTTTATTGCATATCGTTCTTCTAAAGTGTCCTCACGTCCAGACAGCATTTTTGAAATTCACTAACTGTGACAATCAGGCTTTAGTAGGGTATATTCCAATTCCTGCTGTAGGTGTTAATTTGAACCTAAAATCATAAAAATTGATCAGTCATCTTATAAGATGTATAGCAATAATATACTGAATTTTCCATAGACTATGATAATTTTAAATGATTGTACCAAAAAAGTCTGGAAACGTATTGAATACACCACGTATAAGTATATAGATTATCCTTTTCATCTTTAAATTTTGATTTTCTCTAATATATCTATTCAGTTTTCCATCAGTAAAGATGGTTCCAGCTGACGAGAAACTATAATTCAATGTGTGTGGGGATTTGATTCTTCATAGACTGTACAGTCATAGAACTGGATGGAGTCGCTGTAATGTAGTTGTTTACGAATTGTACTAAGACACCGTAATAAGCGGGTTCATATCTCACTAGCGTTATTTCATTCCGTTTTGGTCATCTACCCAGCTATGGGTTAAATAGTAACAACACTCTTCTTCTACAAGAGTAAATTGTCATTATATAACCCACAAAGGGTGATTAGCTATTAAAAAAAGTAAAAAACAAAATAAAACTGATATTACGTTCTCATTCTGGTAGATATTCAGAATAAACGAACAAAGAAAAATCAGAGAACCATTGAATAGAGATCCATTCTCTCTTTATTTTCCATACTTCTGCTCTTCTGCCAGACTAAGTCAAGCTTAGTAAAGATTAACTTTTTAAAACAATAACCTCTCTATTATTCCCCTTTTCTACCATGAAAAATCGATTCATTCAGTCTGTCTCCTTAAGTAAGCAATTAGAATATTTTTGATAAGCCATATATATATTTGAGTATATTGTCGCATACAGAATATTAGTTAAGCGACAGTCAAGGAATATGAAGAATTATTTAAGGTAAAAATTCAAGGGTAAATTTTAGGAACAATTCTGACCAAAAAATTATTTTTCATAATTAATAATCTCGTGAACATAAGCAAAGTTTGGATGATCTGAAAGGTTCGTTAGTTTAAAAGTTTATACGATGATGTCATATCTGTTGTTGATGATTTTTTGAACAATATGATCCAAAAACTTTTGCTCCTCCCGTGGATTGAATTTGCGGATCACAAGGAGAGGTATGTTAAAAGATGAGTCTCATTTGGTCACATTCGATGAGAGTATGTTGATCAGCCTATGAACTTTTTTAACCAAACCTCGTATCAACGAGACCGACTTATACACAAGTGTATACGGTTATTTTGTTTTTAAGAGACAACTAACTTAATATGATAACATCAGGCTACTACGAAATTCTCATTTAAAAAATAAAGAATATTTAATTTTTATTAAATTATGAAATATCTTTAATAAAATCATAATGTGGCAGTCAAAAATTAATTAAAACCTTGTCGTTATTGATTTCACCGTCAAAACGAGACGAAGGTTAGTGACCGGCTGTTCTGGTCATTTGTGTTCTTTTATTCTTTTTCACGTTCATTAGATCCCCCCCCTCCAACTCTACCGCATTTCTTAATTCCGAAATATCCTGAGGAAAAGAGAACAAAAAGTAAAGTTAGGGGAAAAATAGTGCTTGAACTTAAAAGAAAATGCAGAAAAAGAATGTAAAAAGAAAACGAAGAAGCAATTTTTTTCTATTCACTTTCTCAGCAATAACGAACTTTGTGCTACGTAATCAATTACAATACTTTTCCCCCTCCTCCCACATACTTAACACTCAAAATGATATTTTAAAATCACGTTAATTACAAAATAGGTAATAAATGAACTCAATTCAACAAAAAACGTATTTCGTTAAGTATTGATCAATTGAAACAATGTTACTTTTGAATATTTAAAGAATGTTATTACTCCCTGATAAACTCTGACCAGAATTGGTCCAGCCTGTTTGAGTCTCATTAAAAGGTTGAAAAGAACCTTTTAATTATTTACGTGGGATTATTGTTATTATTGTTAATCTTCTTAGTATTTTGGTAGATCTTAATGCTGTAGTGTGGATGGTCTCAACTTATCTGCTAATTTCTCAGTCTTCTAGTCTACTAACCTTTTGGGGATTAATACAAGTGCACCAATTGAAATTGGTATCTCCGTATTATTATTATTATTATTATTATTATTATTATTATTATTATTATTATTAATTTACTCATTAGAGTTTTTCACATCATTACTTGTTTGGTTGTCGCCTATTAAAATTTTGTTATATTTTAATTGCACCCTTGTGTTGAAATCTATTGGTTGTGCTGTTTCTTCTATCGAGTCGCCTTCTTTTGCACATATCTGTTTCAGCCTCATATCGCCGTCATTAATTCTCGCTAAACGTCTAATTCGCCTTAAAACATTACAAGGGATTTTGGGGAATTTGACTACAGTTAATATTTTCTAACCTTGAAGTCCGTTTTTTCCCCGCTATCTGAGGGGGTAGCAAAACGAAGGACTTGGTGGTGTATGTGAAAGTGAGTTGGAACCCCCCTTACCAGCGTCGGAGATCAGTCTAGCCCCAAATTAACCACCACATTATTCGCCAGTTTACCACATGCGCGAAATAGGAGTCTTGACTAGGACTCATTTTGCGGAGGGTCAAGTGCCAGATTGCCTGCGACGTCACATGCGCATAAAATGAACTCTCGTCCTGAGATGATTATATATGCAGTGTCACACTTGATACAAAAAATGCGCTAATTCCCGAGTCACCGGGTTTGCCTTGAAGTTTGTGATTGGCATGATGTAAAATTAGGCGGGTTTCGATCGCTGCTTGGAGCGTATCGTCTGTCTAATCACAGAGGAATTGGGAAATAACAGAACAGTGTCTCTGTTGATAACTATATAGTATAATGTATTATTTGGAAGCAAATAGTTTGTTGGTAAATTTATTTTTTAAAGAAGTTGTTAGAGTTCATTTGTTTGCACGCAAATGATTTAAAGTTTTTCTATCTTACAATGATAATTAGATTTATCAACTGTTCCTATGTATTATAAATAGTTTGGTTGGTTGGTTAGTTGGTTGGATGGCATATCAACCTTTGTAGGTTATTTAACGCCACATCCGTTTTTATGAATATAGTTCTATTTTAAACAATTCAGTTTAGCATAAGTACGCAGTTTAAATGTAAGAACCACTTAATTGTGAAAAACATTCCTATTTCAATATATTCAGTTTCGTCAAGCAGTTCTAATTCAGCTTATTCAGTTTAGTATAAGTATAGATTTTGTTTACTCACAGTTAAATGTCAAAAAAATTCAGTTTTGTGTAAGTATAGTTTCAATGTCCAAAATCAGTTCCATTTCAGATAATTCAGTTTAGCATAAGCACGCAGTTTAATTGTAAGTACAGTTTAATTGTCAAAAAGATTTCTATTTCTTGGTATTCAGTTCAGTCAAACAGTTCTAATTCCAACAATTCAGTTCAGCATAAGTATGCAGTTAGTTCTATATACCCCATTGATAGAGCTTCATCAGGTGCTACCATTCGTACTAGAGTGGACCTGGGAGCAATAGCAATGAAGGTGTACTCCGCATTCCCTAAAGTTCCAGCATCACCATCTGATTGTTTAGTGTTATATCTAGGACACTCATTGGCGGTGACCTTACCCCTCTGCAGAGGTGCAGTCGGCGTATTCTACAGCCCCAGCCGACTGGGCAAGTAAAGAGTTTGCATACAGGTAATATTAATAATAGTAGATAGAATAACAGTTTCACTCATAAATGGGAGCCGAAGAGGTACGACCAATCCGGCTCCGAGTGTAACTTGGATTAATGTCAATGAAAGAGTACTCCACATTACTGAAAACTCCAGTAATAAAAACCTCAACATCAGTCATAACTGGGACACAACACAGGTAATTTTTTTTATCAGTATAAGATATATTCTTAAATTTACAAATATATTAATATTCACAGTAGCCATATCTCATCTACCGTAAAAGAAGTCAACATACGGATAAGGATAGCTTGAACTGGTATTTACGGGTTATCGCTGATATGGAAATCTTATTTCTTCAATAAAATAATATGAGACATTTTCCAACCTATAGCCATGCTAGTACTATGGTACACTTGCACCACTTGGACTCTAACGAAAAAATGTGAAGAAGAGCTAAATGTTAACTTCACAAAGATGCTGTGGGTTGTTTTAAACAAACTCTGGTTGTAGAAACCTCCAAAACATATGCCATTTCACAAGAGATGGAAGACAGTTTTGAGCACTGTAGGAGAAATCAGAACTAACTCACCGGCGACATTCTCTTATAACAATATCCTTACACATAAACACACGAGTTTTTGCCGACCAACAAAAATCTACCTTCATCAGCTCTATACCAACTCTGTATACTGTCTAGAGGACTTGCTGAAAGCGATGGCCGATAGGGACAAATGACGACAAAGAGAGAGAGAGAGAGACAGAGAGAGGGAGAGAGAGAGAGAGAGAGAGGCGGAGAGAATTCATGCAACTCTAAGGATAAGGAAGTAGGGGTTATGCGAATATAAAATATATTTTTCAATATTCGCCACTTGGCAACAGAATTTAGCAATTTTGCGTTAATTTCATTCAAGCATTCACTTTTATACAGTGTCATTCGGGAATTTTCTTTTCTGAATGGAACTGTAATGATCGGAGGGAGGGAATTGTAGTAAGCGAGTTCGAACTCCAGTCACTCTATTAAGTTCACAAGACAAATACCCTTGGCAAAGGTATGAACCACCTTATCCTCCCAGTTATGGGTTAAATAATAACCCTACTGTTCTTCTAGGAGGATAGTTTTGGCATTGAATAACCAAAGAAGGTTGATATGCAAAGAAATAGAAACTATAATGGTCAGGGTATTTCGTCAGACACAAAAGTAGAATTACTCTGTCCTGAAAAAAAAAACTTATTTGTAACATCATTTTCAAAAATAACTTTTGCTCTCGTATGGATCTAACAAGCCCCTCCGCGAAAATCATGAGTCGACACAAGGTCAGTTTTTATTTCCACCGAAAGTTGCAGGAAGAACACATGGATTCATGCCTTTCCTAATGGTACCAACACGAAATGAATCGGATCACCGATTCCATTTCATATGATGATATCTATTGCACTAACATACTGTAACATTGAAACAGCATTATTTAGTTGCTAGTGCATTTGGGAATAAAGAATATGGCTAAAAATATGGCGTAGAAAGAGATGCGTCAAGCCTTGAAGTTCCTGGGTATTGGCCTGAACTTCTGGAGAGCACTAACGTCTGACGAAGTTGTCTTTAAGACGACAGATTGACAGGCAGTAACTCTCCCTCGAACACGGGCTAAACATCAAATGATCCCAGCGCCCTAATGTCCAGATTATATTGACATTTTCAGATAATATATTAATGAACATGATGCCAACAAGTTTAGTCGAGGAGAATTTTTGTATAAATATTAATAAGCATAATATCATGTAATTTAATCACGGGAAATTGATTTTTAGATTTCACTGTCACGTAATCTCGCTTACCTCTAATTGTCTGTGGGAATTTGAATTCTTTTATATTCCCTTGCTATAAGTTCATGGCCGAGTCATAATGTCATTCAATTTTGTCATGGACATTTTTTTAATTCTTTTATTTCCAAACACTTGTGATTTAAAACTATACTACTTCTTCGAAATATATTGATGAGTCACTTGGTCTACAATATTTTGTTACATGATAATTTCCGGTGCGTACATAACGTGATTGAAGAACTTTAAGCTGTGGAAGGTATGTTGGAAGATAGTGCTCTGACACGTTGTGTATTGCTTCAAATTGCTTCGAATTCGAGCTTGATCATAACGACGCAGAACAACAACAAAACATTTGTTGTGCGCAGTTGATAATAATAGTGTAAACGGATGGTTAAAGAAATTCCAGTCTGCTTCAAGAGCTTCGATGATCAAGCATTGTCAGGCAGGTCTGAAATGGTGGATTCCATTGAGGCATCTCCGGCAAGTAGTACTTGGAGAGTATCAGGGGAGTTTGTTATCTCACAGTCAAGCGCTGTTCGTCACTTTCATAATCTCAGCAAAAGCATTCTGATCTTCAAAATTGTGCTGCACCAAACCAAAATATCACAAAACGTTTCATTCAGCATTGTAATTAGTTGACTCTCTTCACTGGTTGCAATTTAAAACATAATATGTAAAATCTTTTTTTTTTAAATACAAACTATATATTATATTTCTGCCGTAAAGTTAAAGGGAAATAGTTAAAACAAACATTTGCTACTTTCTAATATGAAGTTATTTAACTCCCTTAACTATCAGTGTTTTAGGCTTTTAATGTTTCTTCTAAACTACTGTTAGGGCTTTCTTTGATCGTTTGAGCTCTGTAGCTGATTTTTCGAACACTGAGGCCAGGGCTCCAACCTCAGCAGGACGCCCCCCTTTTTTACCCGCGCGAAGAGCGATGCGGTTTGTGTATGTGGTTTGAGTGCGGGTCATGGTTATCTTTCGATGGCTGTTTTATTCTCTTCTATAGAAGCCACTCTTATAGAGGAGCAGCAGTAGTTCCCCGATCGAACTAACGATTCTGAGCGTAAAGTCGTCAAACTCACGTCCAGGACCTGTTTAGGTATTGAGTTTAGTCGTCCATGGGTTTATTCAAATACCTTTACGTACATCATGCTGCTTCCCATGATAGTTTGTAAAATCCTACTAGATTAGTTTGTTTTGGTTTGGGTTTACGTCATATCAACTTTTGCGTGTTGTTTTATGCCAAATTCTGTTTTTACGCATTTATCGAGTATACGATTAGTAAACTTATTTTCTAGATACACACTGTTGAATAATTAAACAGTTATACTTTTAACAATTCAATTTAGCATAAGTCAACAAAGTTAAATTGTTCCAAGCATTGCTATATATCCCTAACAATTCCATTAAACATCAGTCATTTGTTTACAAACAGTTAAATGATCAAACAGTTAAATGATCAAACAGTTCTCTTTCAAATAATTCAATTTAGCATGAGTCATTTGTTTGCGCTCAGTTTAAATATCAAACAGTGCTATTTGACCCACGCTATTTGACCCTATCAGGTGCTACCACACCAGGCCATAGTGGACCTGGGAGCGATGGCAATAAAAGGGCACTCAGCATTCTCTAAATCTCTAGCATTGCTGGATCCTCTACATCATCTTGTTTAATGTCATGTCTAGGATACACATGGGAAGGTTCTTACCCATAGTCAAAGATGGAGCGAGTGTACTCTGCAGCCCCAAATTACTGAGTTTCCCACTAGATTAGGTTTTCTATTGTATTCGACAACCCGTCTGCCTTTGAAATCAACTTTCAAACCCCCACCTTTTAAATGAGTATATACTGAGAATTTCAATACTATCTATTTCAGCCAACAGCTCGATTACATCTTAAAATGTCTATGACTAATAGGTTTTACAGGTTTCAGTTCTTCTGTTGGCCAGGGTTAGAATACACTATCCCAAGCAGATGAATAAGACCCACGAAAGGGGTGCCTTGTGCATGACATTAAACTGCGTCTGATGGTGAGACTCCAGTTCTAGCCATGTTTAGTGTGAAGTATTTCTTCATTGCCCTTTCTCCCTAGATGTATTTGTTTGGGTCCATTCTAAAAGCCAAATAGATCTGTTTAAATTTTCTTTTTATTTGATTGGATCATGTAAAATATTCTTAAGAAACAACTGCATAATAATGAATGCATAATAAGCGCAATTCCCTAACATCTAGGCATGATATAAGTCTAGACGGGTTGAAATGTCCTTATAATCAATCCAAGATTTGAAAAGAAAATCTGATTCTTCAAGTATATATCTCAACAGAAACTGAAATATTTTGAAGAAAGAACTGATTCATATATAATGCCGGTTTCTACTTTGCACTTAGTTTATATGTTTAAACCAACTATTTTGCACAATTCCCAAGGATTTACTGTCTCGGACAAATCATATTTCGGTTTATATACCTTCAATGCTAGTTTGTCGCACTGATTCATGATATGCATTTACCAATTGATAATTCTTTCTGTAAGCTTACATTTTACTAACATCTTCGGAACAATTTACAAAAATTCTACTTACATTTTACATACATTTTACTTACATTTTACTAACATTTTACTAATAATCTACTAACATTTTGCTAACATTCTACTTTCATTTTACTAACATTTTGCTAACATTCTACTTACATTTAACTAACATTTTGCTAACATTCTATTCACATTTTACTAACATTTTACAAAAATTTTAATCATCTTTTAAGAAATGGAACAGTATACGAATAAAAAGACATATTATAACATAATATTTATTAGAAGAATATACTTGAAATGATCAAAATCAGAGAAAGAAATAATCTTAAAAGTATTTTGTAATTTAACAATTTTTTGAAGATAAGTTTATATTTAAATTCAAGTAAGTATGTAAGTTTAAGTACGCAAATTTATCCATCGAATTTGTAATTTGAATTAAAATAAGTTTAATTAAGAAAGTTTAAGAACGTAAGTTTATAAAACATAAAATGTTTAGATAAATTTTCTGTCCGACCAAGATGGCTTGTAGTGTATATTGTATTCTACATATTTATCCGGGTGTTCAGCACAAATGTTTTCGAAGCCACTTTAACTCTTTAAAAGTATTCAGTAAAATTATTTAGAAAAAAAATCATTCTTTCTTTGTTTGGCCGATAACTTTTCGGTAACTTCTCGTGATTCATTTGGAATGAATCAAAACCCTATGACACAAACAGGAAGCTGTCTAGTTGAGGGATAAATCTAAAATCAAACCAACTGTAATCCGCTTAAAAAGTTATCCTTGTTGCATCCTGCCCGAAGGGGTTGGCTATATCTATACTAATGAGGTTCGAAAACATCTTTTAAGCATATTAATTTTTGAAAAAAAAAAAAAATGAGAACGAAGAAAATTTTAACAAGAAGTTCTATTTCGAATACATATATGTATATTTACGCAACCCCATCCGCCACGTGAAGGTTGTGACGCAAGATCAATTTTAGGCGGAGTAAAGTTTGTTTAAAGTTTTCCTTCTCTAATACTGGTTAAAGAAGCAAGTGTAACCGACTATTTTCCCATAACTGGGGAGATATTTGGATTCATACATTTCCCGAGGTTATTAATGATATGAGAAATGCAAAAAGGCTTGACTTGTATATGAACTTGGCTCATATATTTCATTTCCTACGACGATAACTGTAACGCCCCGAGCGCCTCCATTCATTTGAGATGTAGATACTTTTCTAATTAAATCATTTGAAGAAAATTATATTTGAAGCATATGTAAATGGATAATATTGCGAAAGAAAGTATTTTCTTTAATAAACACCAGGGAATTTTCACTTTTGATTGTGTTATATGTCGCAATCAATGGTTTTAGTTTGCCAAGCAAACTTGCAAGTTGAGTACTTGCTACGTTTGTGCAAGGCATCTTGCATTATCTGCATCGTAAATTCAAAAGATTATATTTAGAGAAGAAAATACTTGCAAAAGGTCATGTCAACTACAACAAAATATGATTGATTTGTTTGTTGTTTTGTTTTACGTTACATCAACCTTTTTTTCGGATCATTTAACGCCGAATTAAATTTCAAACAATTCAGTTTAGTGTAAGGATAGTTTTTTCACACACAGTTAGACGTTAAAACAGTTCAATTGACTGCCAAAAAAGTTCTATTTCCAACAATGCAGTTAAGCATAAGTACACAGTTTCAATGTAAAAAACAGTTCTTTTTCAAATAATTCAGTTTAGCATAATTACACAGTTTAGTTTTGTTTGATTCATAGATAGGATCCTGGGCCAAAGTAGACCTAGGAGCAATGGCAATGACCGGGTAGTCCACATTCCCCTAAGCTTCAGCATTACTGGAATCTCACCATCAGATTGTTTAGTGTCATAATCAGGACACTCGTTGTGAGAGTCTTACCCATCTGCAGAGGTGAAGTCGGTGTATTCTATAGCCCCAGCTGACTGGGCAAAAGCAAATATGAGTTAATGACAAGGTGCAAATTTGATTAGACTAAACCTAGCAACTTTGTTAAATAAATACTTTTGTTTTAACCAAATATAATTGAATATGCCCAATTACATGACTCAATAGGGGCAATTTATCTATCTAGAGTTTGTAAAGTGTTAAGAATCATCAAATTTCAGGCAATTGTAAAAATTGGACAAATTAATTGCTCGTTGTTATTAGAAGAAGCTGCTACGTGCTGTTAGATTTCCGCTTTCATTGAAGACCGAAAAAGCCTCGTAAAAGTCAACAAGGAGTTCTTGAGAGCATCAAGCAGTTGTCTTAGTGTCACGTACGTTGAAATCGAATTCAACCCTTTCTCTCTTTCATTTACTGTATCGTTTCTCCATCGTAACACCTTTCTTATTCTTTCGTCATCCATCGAAACTATTTCTTTTTGGCCTCAACGGTCATCTTCCCCAACTTTGCAAAACTATCCTGAGTTGACTAATCATTTCTCACGTTACCAACATATTGCAAAAATCATTGACTCAACTTAGTTTTTTTTTTTCTCTTTTCTTCACTTTTATAATCACCTGACAAAATCAATGACGTCATTACATGAATTAAATCCACTCACACGCCGAAACAATAAACAACCAGACTGAAAAAAAAGAAACCGCTACATATTAACCCCATTTCCTATGTGACGCACATATGAACTTGAGAGCGTACCCTTTAACATATATTTTGAGTTTTCCTTCGAGAGTAAATATTCAGTGCGGTCGCCGACATTAGTTTGATATGCACATGATATTCATCTAATTATACAGAAGCCTGTATGACGAATCCTGCCAGTATCACTCAAACCAGATTTCTTATGGTAATCCTTTTACGCAGGACACCGAAAGCAACTTGGATCAGTATTCAACGCGAGATCGTTCAACCAATATCATATTGCTTGCGCTCAAATGTCGATTAAATATTCTATCAGAAATTCACAGTTTTCTGTCTGTTCAACAATGAAGATTTGACATTCAAAACATTCAAAGAGACGCTTATGCAAAGGTACTGTGTATTAACCCAAACACTCCGACACAAACATAATCTGGCATGAGGTCAATTCTTTTCAGTGGAGTTATGCTGATTTAAATTCAGTCTTCTTCTCTTAGACTGATAACCTAACCAAGGCTAAAGAACCCGTTCTACCCGACGATTTACTAAATGTTGAAGGAGAGTACGGATGGATTTATGCTTCTCCCAACGGTATTAGTGTGAAGGGAAACACAAACAACATCCTTCAGGATTTGAAAAAAGTTCTACTAAGCCACCTGAAAGTTAACAATTCCAAAGAATTATCAAACTAAATGATCATGAAACGAAAAATGAATTAAAATAAATAATAGAATAAAACAACCACAACAACGAAGCCAATGCAGCAAAAAGAGTGAAAGACTAGACACAACTGGGTGGAGAAGGTGATCAACGTTTAAGAGTGCAAAAAATTGAAATTTGATCATACAAACAAGTTGTATACTCCCAACATAGAATCTGTTCTGGAAAATGAGACGCATAAACCTTTTAGGGATTTTTAGATTCAAACAGATAACCTAATCTGGGCGAGAAGACCAGACCTAGTGTTTGTCAAAAAAAAAAAAGAAGAAAAAAAAAAGAAAAAAAAAGAGAACCAGTCGAATAGTGGACTTTGCCGTTCCAGTGGACCTCAGAGTAAAAAAAATGTAAAAAGCCAAAAGAGAAATATGTACTTGGAACTTTCCAGAGAACTAAAACATATTATGGAACATGAAAGTGATCGTGATACCGATTGTATTAGGTGCTCACAGAATAATCCCGAAAGGATTAGTAAAAGTACTGGAGATGAGAAAATGAGAGGACAAGAGGAAACCATACAGACTACAGTATTATTAGGAACGGCTTGAATACTGTGAAGTGTCCTGGAGACTTGAGAAGACTTTCACTCAAACTCCACCGAAAGATCATAAGCTAACGCCCGTGTGAAAAATCTCTAGGAGTAAAATAAGAATAGATAAAATGCAACAAAACAGCAGATAAAGGTTATGTGGTTTAGACACGAAATGATTAACCATATAATAAAGGAATGCTGCAAATTAATACAGAAAGAGTATAAGACTATTCATGACTGGGTAGACAAGGTGATCAATTGGCATTGTGCTAGAAATTGAAATTTGAACATATGAACAAATGGTTCATGCACAACCCAGAATCTGTCCTGGAAAATGAGATCCACAAACTCCAATAGGATTTTGACATACAAAGGGATCACCTAATCTCGGACAGACGAACAGACCTTATAATAATCAACAACAACAACAAAAAAAAAAAGAGAAACTGAAGAATTGAGGACTTTGCTGTCCCGGCTGACCACAGAGTTAAATTGAAAGAAAGTGAAAAGAAGGATAAGTGACTCGAACTTAGTAGGGAATTGAAAAAAAAATGTGGAACATGAAAGTGACGACTTTAACAATTGTTACTGGTGCTCTTGGTACAATCACTAAAGAATTATTAAAGGGACTGGAGGATTTGGAAATAAGAGGACGAGTGGAGACCCTCCAAACTACTGCATTACTGAGATCGGCCAGAATACTGAGAAGAGTCCTGGAGACTTGAGGAGACTTGTTGTCAACTAAACTTCAGTGAAAGACCATCAGCGTTAGCTGATGTGAAAAACTCTCAATGAGTAAATAATAATAAAAAAGTAAAGTTGGCGACCATAGTCGAGGGTAACCCGAAGGCTCCCTTTTCGATAGCTACTACACCAATCTGTAGGGGAGGGCGCTACTCCTTCCCTGGATTGCTCTACTTTACCCTTGATCCGTACCTTATAATGCTGAGTGTTTAGCAAGGAGGCATCAAGTACCATTTTCTGAGTCTTTGGTATGACTCGACCTGGGATTGAACCCAGGTCTCCCGGGCCATTGGCGAACACTCTAACCCCTTAGATATAAAAACACTTGAAAATGATAAATCAGTCATAACATATATATCAATTAACAAATCACAAAATTTGTATAGTAAAGCCACAGAAATAACCACGCACCCCCCAAAAAATATCTCCGCTGATGTAAATAAGAATCACTATAAAATGTCCTTCCCAGAATGACTAACAATAGGTTCCACTTCCTAACAGGACCCACATAACAATATATAAAGAAATACTCACCACACGGGAGCCTCTTGGTCTGATGACTGCATGGGCGAGAAAATGGCAGTCACCAATCAACATTGACTCTGTCTCTACGTCATTCAATATTATATATAACCAAGCCACGGTGGCTATCTTATTGTTAACAAAAAAAGCTATGGTGTTGCATGAGAGTAAGTGGTCAGATTAATCACGAAAAGCAGGAAATGCCAACTCGATGATATTGGTCGACATAGAGTACGGAATTGTCACTACGTTAATTTTAGCTTCAGACTTTATTTGGGCGTTCTTAGTCTCTTGACAGTAGCTTACGTGAATAGATGTCATGAGTTGTCTAAGCTCTCGGGCACATGACGGACGTACAGAGATATAAAAAAAAAGATGCAACAGTCTTTCTAACTAATAATATTCAAGCAAACTCATCTTCCTTATCACACTAAAAAAATCAGTTGTAGACAACCCAATCTGCGAAATAGCTTTCTAAAATAATCTCCAAATTAGCGATTTAAGCATCGAAATGCATGATAGAAGATATTAGCTGTTAACCAAGATGGTAGATCTGAACTCTTTCGTCCCTGAACCACACAGAAGTCACAAGAAATTTATTAACTAAACGCAACAATTGTGAAGTGTTGGGAATAATAGAGATGGAGTAAAAATATATTCAATACATCTAAACAACAGGGGATATTATTTTGATCCTTTTATTCACATATATCTATTTGGAAGATTGTATTTGACTTTATTGATAGACATGAAAAAAGACTAAGCGAGATCGATATATAGATATATACGAACTACGATATATATATATATATATTGTTTCGACTGCGTAAATTTAGCCTCAGAATTCTTACAGACCCAACAGTTGATGTTTCTCCTCAGGAAGAATCGGGAACTTACCGGTACCAAAATAGATGGAGAGATATGAAGAAGACTGGGATAGATAGATAGATAGATAGATTATGATAGATATATTTATAGAAAGTAAGAAGGAAAGAAAGAAGGAAAGAAAGAAAATTATTAAGATTTTCCCTTTTAATAAGCAGAGTCCTTTCTTCATGAGAATTTCAGCTGAGACAGTTGGGCCACAGAATTCGTGTTACATAGCCAGATACGGGTATGTGTAACGTACATAGACTGTTCATAACATATATTCATAGAACATAGGAATCTCGAAACATGAAAAACACTTACGACTACTTAATTCAGGTACGAAACTTTTTATTACTTTTGAGTTTAAAGATTCTTCGACATAAGTAGAGAGATGCACATTCTTTCTATTCTGGCTTTTTCATCTGCCCCTTCCATCTTGTTCGACACCTGCACAAGGCCTCCGCGAGCGAGCGAAAGTCAACCGTCTTCTCCTGAGGCAGGGCTCAACTCTACTTTTTTCAAATCCCCCCAAATCCTCCGCGCGCACGCTTCCGGTACATGACGTCATTCACATCCACTGGTCAACCTTTCTCTGGGATTTTTATTTTGACATCTATGAACGACACATCCTCCCCACGCGCGTATTAACACCTGCATTAATGTTGCACCTAAGTAACCCATGCACTGAGCCGAAAGGTTCTCAGCCTAACTAAACTCAAAGGCATAAAACGAAATCCCTCGGCCATTATTACATTCGTAGCGTATCTACATTGGGTGCGACTAAAGTCTATCAGTAATAGTTAAGATTAGTCGTGAAGAATCAGGAACTTGCCAATGCCTAGATACATAGATAGATATATAGATTAATAGACTGTAATAGATAGATAGATAGATATGAAGAGACTGTGATATATAGATAGATTTGAACAGACCATGGTAGATAGATAGGTAGACAGATAGATGGATAGATAGATAAATGACTAAAAGGTTTGGGTCGAGAACTCAAATTTGGTATGCATAACTTTACCGGGAGTTATATATTTGGCATTAAATTATGCTGGGAAATAATAATTAGAATAATTACATGGTATAATGGGTAGAGTGTTCGCCAATAGCCAAGTAGACAGGGGTTACATCGCAGGTTGGGTCATACCAAAGACTAAAAAATTATACTTGATAACTCCTTGTTTAATCCTAGGTCGGGTCATACCAAAGACTTTAAATTGATACTTTCTACCTCCTTGCGTAATACTCAACATTATAAGGTACGGATCAAGGGTAGAGTGGAGGAATCTTGAGAAAATAGTAGCGTCCTCTCTTTATTTGTCGCTGCCTCCCACCAGACACGATTTGAAACATGGTCAAAAGCCCGAAAGCCGATTAAAGTGGGGATAAAGGGGAGGAGAAAGTCGGGAATGAGCCGAGACTCGAACCCTGCTGGTCTATGCTGCTCATCGGCTCACTTGGTGCAATGTGAGCCTGATGAGGCAAGCAGTTTCACGAACCCAAATTTGGGTCCGGGCACGTATGCCGGGTTATGGCTTGAACTAGACAGCAAGGTCTAGTGCCATAGATAGATTTCAAGAAAGTCCGCAGGAACCTCTAAGGAGTAGCGTCCTCTCCTAAACCTAGGTGTAGTAGCGACTGAAAAGGAATCCTTCAGCTGGCACTCGACTACGATCGCCAACTTTTCATATTTCATGATACTTTAAAAGTCATGAGAGAGAAAAAACCTATTAAAAAAGATCATGTAAAGATACTGTACCAAGGGGCTCACAAGAATTAACGATAATTTCGACAATGAAAATGTGTAAATCGATCAAAGATTTACGTCAGGAAAAATTAAAAAAGAAAAAATCTATCCCGAAAACTTTGGGAAATTGGTCACAGAGGATATTAACTTCATGAGATTTACATAAATCTATGTATAGAAAATCTCTTTTCTTTTAAGCGGATTTATCTTTAATAAAAAAAAATAACTTTTTTAAGCATTTGGTGAAATTTTTTAATTGAAAATAATTGTACTATAAGCATTTTTTATATTTTGGTTGGTTGGTTGGTTGGTTGGTTGGTTGAATTTTATGGCATATCAACCCTTGTAGGTTATTTAATACCAAATTCATTTTTACACAAATAATCAGTAATATTTTAAACAAATCAGTTCAACATAGGTACACTGTCCTATTGACAAAAACATTTCTATTTCAACTTATTCAGTTTAGTCAAACTGTTCTAATTCAAACAATTAAATTCAGTAAAAGTTTAGATTTTGTTAACACACAGTTAAATGTCAAAACAGTTCAATTTCAAACAGTTCAGTTGATCATATAAAATAGTTCCATTTCAAACAATTCAGTTTAGCATAAGTATGCAGTTTGAATGTACATCCAGTTCAATTGTCAAAAACTTTTTTATTTCAAGCTATTCAGTTTAGCCAAACAGTTTTAATTCAAACAATTCAGTTTTGCATAGGTACACAGTTTAGTTCTATTTAATGTATAGTTAGGCCCCTATCAGGTGCTACCACTCCGGGCCATGTTGAGTAACTCTTCATTGTCATGCTCTCAGTTTCACTCTGGCCAGGAAGAGTAACACCTGATATCATCCTATCAACAGGTCAAATAGAACTGTTCAGTATTTAAACTGGGTGTAAATAAATGATTTATGATTAATAGTAAATACAATTATTGATGTTAGATTGAAATACATAAAACAATTTAACTGTGCGCAAAAGAATGAACTGAGGAACGTTTAAAAATGTTATCAACAAAATGTTTTACAAATCATATATATTGAATACGTTTGCATAAAGAGGACTTGACATTAAATAACCAACAAGTGTTGATATATCGACACACAAACGCACACACGCACGCACGCACGCACGCACACACACGCACACACATATATATATATATATATATAAGTGTGTGTGTGTGCGTTTGTGTGTAAATATAATCAAATAAGATCAAAGAATTTTGTTTGTATATAAAGAAAGATAAAAGTGCTCAATATAAGGACAGAGCAGTTAAAATCATATATATATATATATATATATATATATATATATATGACACGATGGGGGGCATTCGTTTCTTTGAGTGTGGGTGTAAGTGCCAGTCAAAAGATTCCTTAATCTCTTTTGGCGCCAAGCCCATACAAAGGGCTTGCGCGCGAGATTTTCCACAAGACCGGAAGAGGACGAGGGAATGAAGGTCCCTAGGACAGTCGGCTGGAGAGAGCAGTCAAGAGAAGGTCAGTCAAGAGATGAGAGCAGGGCAGAGACGAGACCAGTCAATAGAAGTCAGAAAGGCGACTGCTAAGACCTGTTGACCTACGGATGCCAGGTTGACCAACGCAAGAAGATAAGTCAGAATTGTTAGTGGCTTGTAGGAGTTTTGCTCAAGTAGACGCTCGCGTTAGCCCACAGAAACACAGAATGCACAAAAGTATCACTGACATAGTCACAGAGATAGTGGGGATGGGCCGGCAGTGTATTGTTATATATATATATATATATATATATAATTAGCTGCCCTGTCCACATACGGTGTTAATGTTAGTTACTTTAAGAATGCGCTACAAGGGATGGCTACATATCTGAATAAAGTAAACGTTTCTGATAGAACAGAATTTTAAAAAATTGGAAATGTAAAAAGGGGTTGCCAAAAGTCATTAATTAAGATAAGATATATTGGCTGACGGAAATGAATTGTAATCTATAAAATCCTGTTTTACTTAGTTATATCTTTTTCTATTGATTAAATGTGATTTACTTTGTCTACGTTTACCAAGTATCTTTAGTTTCTTTGGCATTTTCGTTTTTATACTCCTTTTCGCAAATTGATAGTTTTTAAGTTTTTACAGAAGCGTTTTGCTGAAGAGTATCGAAAGTCGCCATAAATATTGCCTTTGGATATCAGTGGGAATTTTTGCAAATATAGACAATCATAAACAACTTTAATATGTTCCGAAGACGATTTATTTCCAAGACTACATCTCCTCATTTTGACTTTGGTTTCTATCTATAGACCTACTGACCCTCAAGAATATAACTTTCAAAATCTATACGTGCACAAGTGGAAGAACGTCCCTTCCAATTCGTTAACTTGCAGACATTTTGTTGACCCCTAACCCGAATTTCTTTGCAAAACGGTATCGATTAATAAAAGCTCTCCAGAGAGATTTACATTCGAGGGACAAAGGAATTCTTACCCAACGGCCTAATAATGTGAAAAAGCATAAAACTTTCCTGAAGTTCTCTTATTTTATGGGCTCCTGTCTCTATATAACTTTTATGACACCCGTTAATAGCCACGTTGAGTTTTGTTAGGATGGTTCCGAGTAATTTGACAATATAGCGGCCAATTTGAGGGCATAAAAACCGAGGAACACAGGTTTGGAAACTATTGCTGAAAGGTCAATAATCCTGCCAAACTGTCATAAATTAGAAGAGCAAGTAGAATATCGGTAATCTGAGATTAAACATTTGTCTTGCAACTTAAAAAAAATTGATGCATTCATTTATAACTTTCTTTTAACATTAGTTTCAATCCTAGCGATTTTAGTCACACTATAATTAACTTTCTTGTTTTCCCTCTTTTAGTCGGTTTCTTTATTTCACGGCATGCCAAACTTGGTTGGGTTATTTAATCCTGAAATCGGTATTTTTATCAAACAATTATATGGTTTTAAGCAACAATTTTAATTTCAAAATAATAGATTGAACCACTGCATGTACTAACACTCAGCGTAGGTCTGGGAATATTAGAAACGAATTAGTACACCACACTTTCCAGTTTTCTTCGTGTTCCATTCTTCTGTCTTTATGCCACAACTGAAGAAAGCTTTTAAAGTAAACTAAAACTGGACTCCATCGTCGATTTGTGTCTGATGGGAGTGGGAAGGATTTTCTTTAACATTCCATGCTGGAGATACAGTGAGCATATTTAAGTCCCTCTGAGAGGGTATATATATATATATATATAACAAGCTTAGTAAGAACTTATTTTCATGTCTAGATCTAGTCATACATCCACCCAAAACCATTCTGAAATATACATATATGTATATATATATATATAATACTTTTTAAACAGATTTGTTTGACTAATAGATGGGGCCCTAACAAATAATGCCTCTCTGGTTTAATACACAATCTGAATCTGTGAGTGGGGGTGCACTTCTATAAGAAATCACACATTAGATTCTAATTCTTGCTGCTTGGTGGGATTTTCTGCAGAATTAAAAACAACCGAAAGTAAGACCAACAATATGTCTATTGTTACAAAAGGGATACTTGTACACCTTGTTGACGAGTATATTTTTGCATGCTATTCTTGTAGAACCATCAGATGCAGTCCAACATCATACTGTCACGTGGTGTCCCACTGAGACGATAGAAATAAGATCAATACTATCCTCCCGTTTGAATGAACAGTAGCAAGCCGTCAAAGAGTGACCGTTAAGAAAGAATGTAGGTCACAGAGGGGATACCAACAGATGTTGGTACTTGGTAACCTCACTCAGGTCGCCGGACACAGAGAGGAAGAAGAGAGAAGCCAAATGATTAGCTGGGACCCCAAAACGGAAGTGGGGACTCCTTCCCGTCAGCGGAAATAGATAGTAAGAAAAGTTAGTTTTTGGGAATGGTTCGTAGGAGACAGAACCAAAAGCCAAGTACTCCGGGTAAAGAAGACGAAAAAATATCTGCGAGACACGAAGAAGCCATTTTCTTCAAGCCACTGTTAAAAATAGCCTAAAGTCTATTAGCCCGTAAAAGAAGAAAGATTCTCCAGTGGAACCCCGCCGAAAAATAAGATAAGTAACTTTGGGACCATTTCTCCTTATACCTAATTTTATATACCACTCTCTCTCTCTCTCTCTCTCTCTCTCTCAATTTGAAGAAAAACGAAAGAACAGAAAAGAAGAAAGACATTTATGTTCATGGACTGTTCAATTATTATGTATTTGATACTTTGAAGGTGTATATAATTATAGTAAAAGATTCATGTATTTTAATGTTACCACGTGGTCTAAGTTGTTATTTGCAGTGTCTTCTACGAGTTTGTTACCCCATGCTTTCTTTTTCAGCTTCTGTTCGCCTTAAGTTATCTTGCTTAAAATTGTCCTATAAATTCCTTTTAAATATCACACGGGAAACCGGAGTTGCCGACTACTACAATTAATATCATTACGACTAAACCTATAGGTCCATATCTTCCATTGTCTAGGGGAGGAAGTTTACTGGCCTTGGTGGGTGTGTGTATAGTGTGAAATTTGGAACCCCTTGCCAGCGGCGGTCAGTCTGGACATAAATTGATCCTCCACATAATATGCCAGTTCTTATATGCCTGAGAAAAAACTCTGAACGAGGACTTATTTTGTAAGGGATCAAGTGACAACCTGCCCTGTCTTCACACGTGCGAAAATAAAGTCCCGTTTTGGGATTTTAAAGAATTTGCCGTCACAATACGCAGAACGCCTCATCCCTTTTTAATGGGGGTGTTTGATCCTTCTGCAGGTTATGCTGTCAACGTATGCTAAGCTTTGTCGCAGGACGTACTCACTTCAGGGGATTCTTCTGTATGTCCGCGTCTAAACGTGAAAATCTACATTTACGCGAGCATATCACCTTGACTCATTTTGATTTCGCTGTGGTACAATTTTCTATTCAGTGTTCCCAAGAATCGACCATGAAAGTAGCACATGGCACAAGAAACACCACAGAATCAGCATAAAACTATGAGCAGACAACACAATAAATTTGGCTCCGATAATTTTGATTAAGAAAATTGATTAAAAAAATTATCTCGATGTTGTTTTTTTTTTCTCTTTCTTTTTTCTTTTTTCGTATTCTTTGCTTTTGTTTTGATTTCTTTTTCTCTAAGACGAAGTTCGATAATGAAATTAAAGTAATTCAACTCAGATCGATATACAAAGCAAAAGCCCAAGTGTTTTGTGTGTGATTACACCACATCTTAATAATTAATCTTTGTTAAGAAGTGGTGACGTTTCTCTGGCAAGAGACACTTCCACTTGCTTCATTTGAAGTGACATCAAACACTCTTTCAGCTCTAAGAACTGATGGAACCCTTTTAGATGGCAGTTGGTCTCGGATCATATAGCTACCGTAAAAGAAAAAAAATAATATCAACTTCAAACACATTGTTTTGCATGACTCAGAACATCAGAAAAAAATTTTCCTACTAGGGAAAAATCATGGGCCTCTACACTTAATCAAGTATTCTGATTTCGTATGTGTACAAAAAATTTAGAATGCAAGTCATGATTTTCTATCATGTA
>OY757904.1:105903238-105906668 GCA_963585895.1 Sepioteuthis lessoniana
ATACCAACATATATAGAAATCAAACATTTAAGGATTTTAAACAATGAATGGAAAACGAAACTTGCGTATAGTTTGTCAATGTCCGGTTTATGCATACACAAATTATTTCTAAGATTAGGGAAAATTTTTCGTGAAGAGAGAGAGAGAGAGAGAGAGAGAGAGAGAGAGAGAGAGAGAGAGAGAGAGAGAGAATGTTAATGAATCTGTAGATATATACGTCAGCTTATATATCATCATCATCATCATCATATCGTGCTGGCAGCATGGATATCCCTGACCCTCTCTCGCCACTCCTCCCTATCGTTCATCGCCCTAGGTAGGTCTTCAGGACAACAACCTGTATCCTCACATAGCTGCTGAATGTACGTTCGTGCTGGTCGTCCTGCTTTTGCGCGGCCGTGTGTGGGGATCCATAAGAGTACATCTCTTATGAGTTCATCTCTGCTTCTCCAGCAATGTCCTGCATGTCTGGTTCGCCTAACTTGAATAGTTTTCGTGATAGGGGGCAGGTGGCCGTACAGTTGGTGTCTTGTGGGGTGTTGCTGCCAGGACTTGTTCAGGATTGCACGCAGCATTCTTGTGTAATTGCCATCTAGTTTCTTCTCCAGCCGTTTTGTTAGCGTCCATGTAGTGCATCCATATAGCAGTATCGATGTGACCGCTGCCTGGAAGAAACTCCTTTATTCAAGTTTCATATGTCTCCATATTTATCATCTTTCTGATAATTTGGGGACACATGGGACTCGGAATAATAGAAAAAGTAAGGTGGAATCATAATTATATATATATATATATATATATATATATATATATATATATATATATATATGATATTAAAGAATTGCTGGCTATAAGTACTGCGTTACTGAAGTCCGAAGAACAGCTGATGAAACACTGTGATAAAAAATTAAAAAAAACAATGAAAATGTTGATATTAATTAAAATCACTTACGAATTAAGATTAGAATTACTCAATGATATTTTTCCTAGGAGAAAAGTAATTTTATGTCACGACTTCACTCCTTTAGGCAGTTGGAATGTAACTTGCAAAATATCTTTTTCAACTCAAGCCTTAATTTTTAATGACACCTTCCAGTTGTAAAAAAATGAAATTGCAATATCTAATGAATGCTCATATCAGGTGTCAAACTTTCAAGATCAGAAAATACAGAAAAGGGTGGAAGAGTTTGAGTTTTAATGAAATCAATAAGAACTACTGAAGAGAATCAAGACGTATTTTTAAAAAAATTAATGTAGTTTTCTAACGATTAGTTATTGTGTTTACTTTATTTGATGATTGTGTCTTCAGCACAAAAAGTAAGAAAGTGTATAGAGCCATTATATTGACTCGGAAAACTTTAACAGGAAAAAATAACAATCCTGATTAATGACAATATATTCATATCGTGTTGATTCGCTGCTGCTGATTTTTTGGCCCCGAGCAAATAATTCGTGCTTGAACGATTTTTCTTTGATGTTTGCTAATCTCAATAAAATTCTATTGATCAGCCCTCGCTGAATCAACGTGAACTTTTCATTTGAACCCTCCCGCTGGATTATCATAGCCTTGGCTTGAGCCGAAGTGTTTCACACGAAAGATAAACTAACTCAAGTAGAAAGGATTGTACTTGGGTTAGACCTTGACATTTTGACGTTTCGTTCGTGCGATAAAATCTGCCGCTTTGGTCCGGATTACAAAAGATTTCGAAGAACAAACTTTTACCGAGTGCTGCTCGACTTTAAATTCTTAAATAAGTTCACCGGGTGCCTCTAACCTCTGAAACCGACAAAAAGTGGCGGTAACAAAAATTTTGTATAATAACGGAATATATACCTTTGTTTCGAGAATGGTTAAGTGTGTGTTTGAAGTTTTCTGCGAGACCTTCGAATCCACTTACAGTTTCATATCAGTAATATTCTTTGAAGCAGTTAAACAAATTCTAGTTGTCAAACGAGGCAGAACTATATCGTTTACTTTTAGACAGAAAATCAACCTAACTCAATTCTCAGAGAATTCTTAAAAAAAGAAGAAAACAAAGCAAAAAGCAACAACAAAATAAAATAAAACCGAAAAAAAACAGGAAAAAAAAGTTAGTGGTTGATAATTAACACCAAACTATAATAAAACGTATCTTACTCCCCAAAATAATTAAATTAAAAAATCAGGCAAGTCGTATATTTCGTTAATTTTGATATTGAAATTTTATGCATTTTATACTCCTGTAGGGGGTTTTAGAATACGTGGACTGTATCACTCAGAAAGGGTAAGAAACCCCTCCCCCCACAAACACGCAAATAGGAGTGTCCTGAAATGCCATTAAGCTAAATCTGATGGCGGACCTACAGTCCTGGAGAGTGTTGAGTACTTCTTCATTGACATTACTCCAAGAACCACAATCACTCAATGTTAAGATCCAATCTACAGGTCAAATAGATCTGAGGTACAAATAGATATGTTTAAAAAACAGTCATATAAGGCTTGGTGTCATTGTTTAATAGCATATCAACCTTCGTAGGTTTAAATAACCGCCGTATAGTTTAAATAGAGAACAGTAGTGGTACTATTTAAACCATAGCTTGGAGGGTAAGGGGGTTTATACCTTTCCCAAAAGTATTTTTCCGAGAGTGAACGTAATAGGGTAACTGCTACGATTCCGCAATCCAGCGCTTTAACCATTATACCACGAGGAAATCCTTGAGGAATATCAGATAGGAATACCTGATGCCTTACGAGTAGAAATTATTTTTATTAAGTGATAGTTATTTGAAGCTGTAATTGTTTAAAGGGTATTATTATTATTTGTTCCTTAAAGCCATATAACTGTATGCAAAGCAGTGAGTATTATTGAATTGAAATACTTACTTGAAACTCTATAATCATGAGTACAAGACTGGTGTATTTGAAACCACGAGTACAAATTATTGTTACTAGATAGAAATACTTGATATATATTGCATACAAAAAAAAAAAAACGAAAATTCACAAGGAATGCAATTCCATAATCTCTAGACATAAACTACACAAGTTCACATGCCGTTAAAATAGTTCCGTCACTCAATCATATACATGTTATATCTTAAGCAAAATAACTTACCACTACATTTTGTATATTAGTAGAAACATTTAAACTCACTGGGAAGAGATAATAAGTTAATATCTTCTCCAAAGTCTTATAAATATGCATTCGTGGTTGGGTAGATCTATATGAAAATTTTGTCACTGTTTATAGAAGACAGAAATCACACTTAATAATACAGATTATTTATTAATCAGTAATATATACATATGGTGGTGTATACATATGGTGGTCTGGAGGATGAACACGGCGGGCCGAGATCAAGTCCTAGATAAAGCTATTTGCATTTCACTTGCTGCTAATGTTCTTGGGAATGCTCTTCTTTGTTCGCATTAATGAAAAAGGAGAATTTC
>OY757904.1:105906868-105909368 GCA_963585895.1 Sepioteuthis lessoniana
CGATAATTTTGATTAAGAAAATTGATTAAAAAAATTATCTCGATGTTGTTTTTTTTTTCTCTTTCTTTTTTCTTTTTTCGTATTCTTTGCTTTTGTTTTGATTTCTTTTTCTCTAAGACGAAGTTCGATAATGAAATTAAAGTAATTCAACTCAGATCGATATACAAAGCAAAAGCCCAAGTGTTTTGTGTGTGATTACACCACATCTTAATAATTAATCTTTGTTAAGAAGTGGTGACGTTTCTCTGGCAAGAGACACTTCCACTTGCTTCATTTGAAGTGACATCAAACACTCTTTCAGCTCTAAGAACTGAAACACTTTTTATAAACAAAGTCCATGGAACCCTTTTAGATGGCAGTTGGTCTCGGATCATATAGCTACCGTAAAAGAAAAAAAATAATATCAACTTCAAACACATTGTTTTGCATGACTCAGAACATCAGAAAAAAATTTTCCTACTAGGGAAAAATCATGGGCCTCTACACTTAATCAAGTATTCTGATTTCGTATGTGTACAAAAAATTTAGAATGCAAGTCATGATTTTCTATCATGTATGTATTTACACAACCTCCCACCAGAAACAGGATGTTATACAAGGTCAATTATAGGTAAAATACTGGAGGTCTGAACTAAATTTTTCCTTTCTTTGACTGGTTGCCATACTGAGGCTTAAGAATCCAATCTCTCTTCCCAAATGTTTTATACATAGTTCGGAGGACAGATAAATTCACATCTTTCTCATGGGGTTAGCACAAAGAAGGAATGACAAATAACATTGTTCAGGATTTGGACTCGGGTCACTGATTTCATTTCTTAAAACGATAATTGTTACACTAAATATACGATAGTCAATACAAGATTAAAATATCTCTTGACGAAAACACCAAATATTCTTGATTCTAATAGAAATTTACTGAATTTATGAGGAGCAAGTCATTTTCTTTAAAAAATAACTCGTATTCTTAAATATTGACCTTTAACAGAGTCGTCAATTAGGGATTTCCCAAACAGGATATTCAAGCTGTGAAAACAAGAGGGTACCTCACGGAGGTTGACAGCCGGAAGCAAATCGCGTGAATCTTGAACCGGAAGGAAGAATAGATGTTAGGAAATTATAAATACGCGGGTGCCCACAGATAGAAGTGTCAATCACAGACAATCAGTCAGAGGAGATTCTGGCAGTCAAGAGGTTCGGAGAGCGGCCTGTGAGTACTAAGAGACGGGGAGGTAGCCCTGGAGGATCCTGGTTGAGAACACACCTCGTTACAGAACTAAGGACGTAAAGCTCAGAATATTGAATCACAACGTAGATTAAGAAAAGATCAATACGGCAGTCCTCCGCCAGTTTGTATCCTCATCTTTTGTCTCTGTCTCTCTCCCAGGCGCCTACAACTAACTTCGACTCTTCTGAGTAATAAAGATGAGAGACTTGTATTTTTGTAAAGAATGTGATATGGTCCCCTCATTCTTTCATTATGCCCATATAGAAGAATATTAGTCTGTTTCTGTACACATAGATTTCAGGTTGGCTATCTCAGTGAGTTTCCAAACAGTCCTTCTCATACATGTAACTTGTAAAGGAAAAAAAAAAAATCAAAGCCTCAATAAAGGAGCTTTATTAATGGTCAAACTTAAAATTACCGGTCCGCTCTACAGCAAAACAGAAATCCAACCGCTGAAACTGAAAACGCTAACTTTCCTATCACTTGTTTCAATCAGATATAAGCTTGAACCTCTCTTCTCTCTCTGATTGAATTCCGTACACTGGGTGATGATATGTGTGTGTGTGTGCGTGAGAGAGAGAGACACAGAGAGAGAGAGAGAGAGAGAGAGAGAGAGAGAGAGAGAGGGAGAGAAGTCATTAAAACTATTATCTTAAAATCCGTAATAAGGGTAAATGTAGCTAGTTTTGTAAAATAGAACTTAATTGTAGAATTGAAATCACATCCATTCACATAGTTTTGTTATAAAGCCTCAAACATCATTAATGAGAAGCGTAGCAGTATAAATGTCAATTTTATAATTTTAATATTTATAAGCTGATAATCAATTCAGCCCAAACCAAACCTTTAGCATAGCGATAAAGAAAAGCTAGCTGTAATTTTTGTTTTGATAATGTTTTCCCACTCTTTTCGTTTATATTATCTATATGTATACACAGCTTCAATTACTAGTAATTAAAATCAAGTTGGCGACCCTAGTCGAGAGTGACATTAATTTTGGGGCAGACGAGAATGAGTCTACTCCATTCCCCGGACACGATAGTTAAAAGTACAGGTATTCACACCTGCTAAACACAAACACACACACACACACACACACACACACACATATATATATATATATATATATATATATATATATATATATATATATATATATATATATCATACGGATGGTGAGGTTCCAGGAATTGGAACGTGGAACATGGAATTAGAATGTGGAACGTGGAATTGGAACGTGGCATACCGGATCATTGCCATCGCTCCCAGGCCCAC
>OY757904.1:105914368-105946868 GCA_963585895.1 Sepioteuthis lessoniana
TATGCATATTATACTCTTTAAAATTACGAATAGAAACATTTCTAATAATCAATATATTAATGATAATCAATACATTTATGATAATCAATACATTTATGATGCCATCAAAGAAAAACTAATGGCAATTTTATCATTTTATTGATAATGTAATGCATCAACGTTTGCGACATCAAGTCAAATAGATTTCTTCGTCGTTTGGGATTGACGGTCTGCAGTTAGGTGTTCATATTGCATAGTATAAACTATATACTACTCTTGGCAAAAAATATGAAATTATCACTCGTAGAAGACTTTTTTCTTAATTTAGCTGTAAATAAACCAATAAGATAGAGGACGCAAAACATTTTTCTTCGGTAGCTAAACATTATGGCTTCAAAAAACAGATTAAGTTATTGAAATAAATATGAGTAATTTTTCAAGTCATACAGAAGAAAATATGGAATTAAAAAAAAAAAAAAATCGATGTGAACAAACTCGATCTGTTTTAAATCCATAATTTTTGCCTGCGATAATATATGCCAAATGATTTCCATTTAGATTTTGAATCTATATTGCGCGGATATCAAGGTCCTGTTCCAAAATCCAATAGAGAAAATAGCGTTAAGTTACCCTATGAAACGGAAGAAAGCAAAATACCAACATATATAGAAATCAAACATTTAAGGATTTTAAACAATGAATGGAAAACGAAACTTGCGTATAGTTTGTCAATGTCCGGTTTATGCATACACAAATTATTTCTAAGATTAGGGAAAATTTTTCGTGAAGAGAGAGAGAGAGAGAGAGAGAGAGAGAGAGAGAGAGAGAGAGAGAGAGAGAGAGAATGTTAATGAATCTGTAGATATATACGTCAGCTTATATATCATCATCATCATCATCATATCGTGCTGGCAGCATGGATATCCCTGACCCTCTCTCGCCACTCCTCCCTATCGTTCATCGCCCTAGGTAGGTCTTCAGGACAACAACCTGTATCCTCACATAGCTGCTGAATGTACGTTCGTGCTGGTCGTCCTGCTTTTGCGCGGCCGTGTGTGGGGATCCATAAGAGTACATCTCTTATGAGTTCATCTCTGCTTCTCCAGCAATGTCCTGCATGTCTGGTTCGCCTAACTTGAATAGTTTTCGTGATAGGGGGCAGGTGGCCGTACAGTTGGTGTCTTGTGGGGTGTTGCTGCCAGGACTTGTTCAGGATTGCACGCAGCATTCTTGTGTAATTGCCATCTAGTTTCTTCTCCAGCCGTTTTGTTAGCGTCCATGTAGTGCATCCATATAGCAGTATCGATGTGACCGCTGCCTGGAAGAAACTCCTTTATTCAAGTTTCATATGTCTCCATATTTATCATCTTTCTGATAATTTGGGGACACATGGGACTCGGAATAATAGAAAAAGTAAGGTGGAATCATAATTATATATATATATATATATATATATATATATATATATAATAAATGATATTAAAGAATTGCTGGCTATAAGTACTGCGTTACTGAAGTCCGAAGAACAGCTGATGAAACACTGTGATAAAAAATTAAAAAAAACAATGAAAATGTTGATATTAATTAAAATCACTTACGAATTAAGATTAGAATTACTCAATGATATTTTTCCTAGGAGAAAAGTAATTTTATGTCACGACTTCACTCCTTTAGGCAGTTGGAATGTAACTTGCAAAATATCTTTTTCAACTCAAGCCTTAATTTTTAATGACACCTTCCAGTTGTAAAAAAATGAAATTGCAATATCTAATGAATGCTCATATCAGGTGTCAAACTTTCAAGATCAGAAAATACAGAAAAGGGTGGAAGAGTTTGAGTTTTAATGAAATCAATAAGAACTACTGAAGAGAATCAAGACGTATTTTTAAAAAAATTAATGTAGTTTTCTAACGATTAGTTATTGTGTTTACTTTATTTGATGATTGTGTCTTCAGCACAAAAAGTAAGAAAGTGTATAGAGCCATTATATTGACTCGGAAAACTTTAACAGGAAAAAATAACAATCCTGATTAATGACAATATATTCATATCGTGTTGATTCGCTGCTGCTGATTTTTTGGCCCCAAGCAAATAATTCGTGCTTGAACGATTTTTCTTTGATGTTTGCTAATCTCAATAAAATTCTATTGATCAGCCCTCGCTGAATCAACGTGAACTTTTCATTTGAACCCTCCCGCTGGATTATCATAGCCTTGGCTTGAGCCGAAGTGTTTCACACGAAAGATAAACTAACTCAAGTAGAAAGGATTGTACTTGGGTTAGACCTTGACATTTTGACGTTTCGTTCGTGCGATAAAATCTGCCGCTTTGGTCCGGATTACAAAAGATTTCGAAGAACAAACTTTTACCGAGTGCTGCTCGACTTTAAATTCTTAAATAAGTTCACCGGGTGCCTCTAACCTCTGAAACCGACAAAAAGTGGCGGTAACAAAAATTTTGTATAATAACGGAATATATACCTTTGTTTCGAGAATGGTTAAGTGTGTGTTTGAAGTTTTCTACGAGACCTTCGAATCCACTTACAGTTTCATATCAGTAATATTCTTTGAAGCAGTTAAACAAATTCTAGTTGTCAAACGAGGCAGAACTATATCGTTTACTTTTAGACAGAAAATCAACCTAACTCAATTCTCAGAGAATTCTTAAAAAAAGAAGAAAACAAAGCAAAAAGCAACAACAAAATAAAATAAAACCGAAAAAAAAAACAGGAAAAAAAAAGTTAGTGGTTGATAATTAACACCAAACTATAATAAAACGTATCTTACTCCCCAAAATAATTAAATTAAAAAATCAGGCAAGTCGTATATTTCGTTAATTTTGATATTGAAATTTTATGCATTTTATACTCCTGTAGGGGGTTTTAGAATACGTGGACTGTATCACTCAGAAAGGGTAAGAAACCCCTCCCCCCACAAACACGCAAATAGGAGTGTCCTGAAATGCCATTAAGCTATATCTGATGGCGGACCTACAGTCCTGGAGAGTGTTGAGTACTTCTTCATTGACATTACTCCCAGAACCACAATCACTCAATGTTAAGATCCAATCTACAGGTCAAATAGATCTGAGGTACAAATAGATATGTTTAAAAAACAGTCATATAAGGCTTGGTGTCATTGTTTAATAGCATATCAACCTTCGTAGGTTTAAATAACCGCCGTATGGTTTAAATAGAGAACAGTAATGGTACTATTTAAACCATAGCTTGGAGGGTAAGGGGGTTTATACCTTTCCCAAAAGTATTTTTCCGAGAGTGAACGTAATAGGGTAACTGCTACGATTCCGCAATCCAGCGCTTTAACCATTATACCACGAGGAAATCCTTGAGGAATATCAGATAGGAATACCTGATGCCTTACGAGTAGAAATTATTTTTATTAAGTGATAGTTATTTGAAGCTGTAATTGTTTAAAGGGTATTATTATTATTTGTTCCTTAAAGCCATATAACTGTATGCAAAGCAGTGAGTATTATTGAATTGAAATACTTACTTGAAACTCTATAATCATGAGTACAAGACTGGTGTATTTGAAACCACGAGTACAAATTATTGTTACTAGATAGAAATACTTGATATATATTGCATACAAAAAAAAAAAAAAACGAAAATTCACAAGGAATGCAATTCCATAATCTCTAGACATAAACTACACAAGTTCACATGCCGTTAAAATAGTTCCGTCACTCAATCATATACATGTTATATCTTAAGCAAAATAACTTACCACTACATTTTGTATATTAGTAGAAACATTTAAACTCACTGGGAAGAGATAATAAGTTAATATCTTCTCCAAAGTCTTATAAATATGCATTCGTGGTTGGGTAGATCTATATGAAAATTTTGTCACTGTTTATAGAAGACAGAAATCACACTTAATAATACAGATTATTTATTAATCAGTAATATATACATATGGTGGTGTATACATATGGTGGTCTGGAGGATGAACACGGCGGGCCGAGATCAAGTCCTAGATAAAGCTATTTGCATTTCACTTGCTGCTAATGTTCTTGGGAATGCTCTTCTTTGTTCGCATTAATGAAAAAGGAGAATTTCACACACACACACACACACACACACACACACACACACAAACGTGTATATATATATATATATATATATATATATTGGTTGCGACCCGAAGGCTCCCTTTTCATTAGCTACTACACAGAGGTATTGGGGAGGGTGCAACTCATATCTCTGGGTTGCTCCACTTTACTCTTGATACATAGCTTATAATGCTTAGTCTTAAGCAAGGCAGCATCAAGTACTATTTTTTCAGTCTTTGGTATAACTCGACCAGAGATTGAACCCTGGTCTCCCGGGCCATAGGCGAATACTCTACTCACTCAAAGACTCAAAAAATGGTACTTGAAGCCACCTTGCTTAACAGACAGTATTATAAGGTACGGATCAAGGGTAAAGTGGAACAATCCTGGGAATGTAGTTGCATCCTTCCTTACACCTTGGTGTAGTAGCTATAGAAAAGGGAATCTTCTGGTCACACTCGACTAAGGTCGCTAACTTTGCTTACTTTTATATATACATATGAATTACATATTTATATATTTATCCAACCTCTTCACCCCGGGTAGGAAGTATCACAAGGTTAAAATTTAAGCGGGCACACCTGGATAAAATACAGAATTTTTCCTCAGTATCAGCCTATTCCATATAATTTTTCAGCATGGCTTGGAAAACAAGTATAGCTATAATTTAAGTAATTTGTTATATTTTGTTTAATGTTGAGTTAATGAAACCCGAATATACAGCTATTAGATAAAAATATTTTGCTTTTTATGAATTGAATTACTATGACCAGAAAATCCGGTAAAAACTTACGCATAGCATACAGAAACACTGGACAGCTGTTTCGACCGTATTAGGTCTATCAGCCGAGGTTACCGTGATTTCCACTAGGAAGATCGAACAAGCAGCCACAGAGTCGAAACTCTACAACTAACGCCAAATTAACTCGTCATGGCAACTGTGCGACCAATTAACCTGAATGTGTCTTGAAAATTACATTTGTACTCTTTACAGAGGACATGGTCACCTCCAAGGCCACGTCTTCCCCAGAGGATTGGAAATGCGCCTTTGCGTAATTATTATGACCTCAAGGGCAAGGATATAGATCCATATTTTCTTTTTTTAAGTAGAGGAAATAATATTGTGAATTGAATTACCTCTACTTATATTGAATTTCCTCTCCATAAAAAAAATCTAGATTTTGCTTTTTATCTGTAATTTGTTTAGTCACTGCTAAAAAACCACAATCACTCCCAACCCTGAAAAAATAATAAAGCCCATGGCGAATACACCTAACCAAGCTGAAACACTACTGCATAGTTTGGAACGAGCCGCCGCAGGCATTGACCTCCTTGTCAATGCACTCAAAGCTGAATATATGTGTTACAACCAAACAGGCAACATTTCCACACTAGACGGAACATCTCTGAAACTAGTAGACAAATTCACCTACCTGGGAAGCAGCGTCTTATCAACCGAAAAAAAAATCAACACACGACTAACGAAAGCATGGAGAGCTATCGATAGGCTCTCGATCATATGGAAATCAGACCTGACCAATAAAATGAAACGCAGTTTCTTCCAGAAAGCGGTTGTATCGATACTGCTATATGGATGCATTACTTGGACGCTAACTAAACGGCCGAAGAAGAAGCTAGACGGCAATTACACAAGAATGTTGAGAGCAATATTGAACAAGTCCTGGCGGCAACACTCCACAAGACACCAACTATACGGCCTCTTGCCTCCCATCACGAAAACTATACACGTTAGACGAACCAGACATGCAGGACACTACTGGAGAAGCAAGGACGAACTCATCAGTGATGTACTCCTATGGACCCCCGCATATAGCCAAGCAAAAGCAGGACGACCAGCTGGAACATACATACAGCAGCTATGTGAGGATACGGGATGTAGCCATGAAGACCTGCCAAAAGCGATGAATGATAGGGAGAAGTGCCGAGAGAGGGTCAGGGATATCCGTGCTAGCGGCATGACATGATGATGATGATGATGATATTAAAACAAAGGGACCATCCACTGAGTAAGGAAAGGATTTTTTATCACGTTTTGTAATTTCACTGTACCGTCTTCCAGCTTCTCTGTGACTTACATATGCAATAGATATCTCATGAATATGTCCTCTGAACTGTTAAAAAAAGAGCATTTTTTTAGCTGGTATTTGAAAGATGATTAAGAAATTACACGATATCTGAAAAACGCATTGAAATGTTAAACTGGTGCTTCATTTCATCACTTGTGTATTATTTCTGCTTATACTATAATTCGATTGTACCTTAATGGCATAATTTAAAGAGTTGAAGTAAGATGTGGAGACTGTAAGGGAACATTTATTAAGAATTGTTTCGCAATCAAGAAATAGTGGATATATATATATATATATATATATATATATATATATATATATATATATATATATATACCGTTCTGAATATTGATCAAAGTAACGAAAGCTTTGAGTGCATACGAAGTTGAACACAACCTTTTTGTAATACTCAGTCCATAATTTCAACTCTCATATATATATATATATATATATATATATATATATATATATATATATATAAGGGCCATTAAAAAAGTTTTTAGCCTCATACAGACTAAAGAGCTAGAGCTAAACAATCTTGCTGTTAGGACATACTAGTACTTCTTATAAAAACTGGAAAAATGAATTCAGATGTTCCTCTTAATATCAGAAGAGGAGAGGCTCACACATAGATAAAAAAGTTTGACAAATATAAAATCTTGGCGAGTCTTAGAACTAATTGGACAATCTTTGTGTATATATATTTATTTTCTCTCTCACTTCTTTCTCTCTTTCTCTCTCTCTCTATATATATATATATATATAAATATATATTGAGAGAGAGAGAGCGAGAGAGGAAGAGAGGAAGAGAAATCTGTGTGTGTGTGTGTGTGTGTGTGTGTGTGAGAGAGAGAGAGAGAGAGAGAGAGAGAGAGAGAGAGAGAGAGGTTGCATTACTGAGAATTACTTAGCTCAAAACTTTTTCCCTACACGAATAAAATACATTTATTTTTAAGTTTAACGAATTATTTATTTCAGTCATATCATAAAGCACTTTAGAGAGATTCAGTGAATTTATATGAATTGTATAGAACATTTGAGACTTGGAAGCAGATATTCAATTTTAAAAACCTGTAATCCTAATACTCAAAATTCAATTTGCCATAGTCTCTTTCCACAACAAAATGATAAGACACCAACAAAAAAATGGACTGAATTTTGCTACTGACTTTATTTAATCGTATGCAGGTTGTTTAATTCCTCCTGATCTAAGAAAAAAGTATTGGGCCAATGTACAGGGATTGGGAAAAAAAAATGAAAACACCTAAAATATTAGTATCATAATTTTGAAACTCTTATGAAAGGTTTGTTATTTCTATGTTTTTTTGATTATATATATATATATATATATATATATATATGTATATATATATATATATATATATTTTTTTTTCTCATCTTATTTTGATAAAATGTTTGTTCTTTTACAGATATCATTAGAAGAAATAAATTGAAATTCAGTAAAATGACAGATCTATTAGACTCTAAAAGAGGTCAAATTATTGGTGCTCCTATGGCAGGTGCTAGTGTAAAAAAACGTAGAATTATTTGGCGTAGGAAAGAGAACTGTCACGAAAGTAATGGCAGCATTTGAGAATGAAAGAAAAACCTCCTCACTAAAGCAAAACTCAGGAAGAAAGCGAAAGCTGTCTGATATGGACCGTCGAACTCTTACGCGGTTTGTTAGGAAGGATCACAAGAATATAGTTCTGAAAATTTCTGACTGTCTCATGAATCCAATTTCCTCAAAAGCTGTAAGAAAAGAGCTGCACAAATCTAGATTTTACCGGAGGGATGCAATCAGATAACTATACTCAAATAAAATTGTTTGAAATTTTCAGGTGTTTCTAATATTTTGTTCAACCGCTGTATATGGAGTCTTTCGAAATCATTTGCCCTCAGTATATATATATATATATATATATATATATATATATATATGTGTGTGTGTGTGTATTTATATGATGCGCACTTCTCACCACTATCACGCTGAAATTTCGTTTTTCCTGTTGAATAAATTAATTCAGAAGACGGTATTCTTATCGTTAAACATGTTTGTCTGATTTTAAATATTATCTAATTTTTTCTTATTGGATTATACTGAGAGCTAAAGAGTGAATAATATAATAATACAAAAAGTTCTCTTGGACGATGGAAGTTACTCAAACGAAAAGGAAAGTATCTGCGAGGCAATATCACTAGAAGAGTAGATACAATTCCAAAATTGGTGATACTAGTAACTATCTATTGATGACCCTGTAATTAGACGAAACCTCTGTTAAGTAGTTTATAATTAATTTGTAAAGATATCGAACTGTTATAAAGTTTGTAATAGGGAAACCATGCAATTCTAATCGAGTATGAAGACTTAGAAAATCGGATTCGGCCTTCTCTGTCATCAAACCAAACGTCTCATCTACTTTCCGTCTGGCTAGCTTAGTCATTCTATTTAACTTTATGTGCAGAATCTGTGTATATGTACTTTTATTTTACAGTACATAGACATATTCAATCAGTCCTCGTTTATATCATATAAGTACGGCTCGCAGCAGTCGCATCGATACTGCTATATGGATGCACTACATGGACACTAACAAAACGGCTGGAGAAGAAGCTAGACGGCAATTACACAAGAATGCTGCGAGCAATCGTGAACAAGTCCTGGCAGCAACACCCCACAAGACACCAACTGTACGGCCACCTGCCCCCTATCACGAAAACTATTCAAGTTAGACGAACCAGACATGCAGGACACTGCTGGAGAAGCAGGGACGTGCTCATAAGCGATTTACTCTCATGGACCCCCACACATGGCCGTGCAAAAGCAGGACGACCAGCACGAACATACATTCAGCAACTATGTGAGGATACAGGATATTGTCCAGAAGACTTGCCTGGGGCGATGAACGATAGGGAAAAGTGGCGAGAGAGGGTCAGGGATATCCGTGCTACCAGCACGACATGATGATGATGATGACGGCTCCGAAAATACTACCAATTTTTTTCCAATTTATTGTCAAAATTCAAATGGAGGTGCCCGTGGTGTAATGATTATCGTCGTAGGAAATGGACACGGTGGTACGAGTTCAAATCCTGGACGAGACCGATTGCATTTCACATCGCACTAATACCTTTGGAAAAGGTATGAATCCAGTTATCCTCCCTCCAGCTATGGGTGAATAGTAGGACAGATTGGGTTCTTCAGCCTTGGTGAGGCAACTAGTCTAGGAGAAGAAAAACTCTGAATTCAAACCTGTTAAACTCCGCTTAAAAACCGACCGTGTGTCATATCCTGCCCGGGCGGAGGGGTTGGGTAAATAGGATTGTCAAAATTCAAACTAACTAATAAACTTTGCAGTTTAATAAACATGAAAATTAATTTGACATAAAAAAAATGATACCCTAAAACGCATAAATTGAAATGCATAAATTTATCCCATCGCTTTTGTCCCTTCACAACGGAAACCAAGCAAATTGTGAACCTTTTTATTCACCGATGGAAAGAAACGGCTACTAAAGATATCCGAAGTGAATGCACATATTCCATTGTATATGATGAACATCATGAAAATGGTTCGACCATAACATCAGGAAACTCATTAAGAATGATGAATTCGTTAATTCAATGAATGACTTGCAACAACGCACTTGGACATTGTTTGTTGATCTGGTGAAGAACTTAGGGAATCACCGGTCAGAAAACTACCTGGGGTTAGTGAAAAAGCTGTTTAAAGTCTATTAGACATCAGCGCTAATATGAATATTAAACTTCATTATTTACATAGCCATTAAGAAAAAAATCTAGATAATTGCGGAGATGTGAGTGATGAACAAACAGAACGACTTCATCAGGAAATAAAAGCTACGGAAGAGCGCTTCTAGGTACGGAGAGACAATTGAATAATAACTGAAAACTGCTGGAGTATCGAAAGAGACTTAAATAACATTGAACATGACAGACAATCAAAAACAAAAAAACAAAAAACAAAAAAAAAAAAGAAAAATTCTCCACGGTTCTTATATTCCCGAATGTTTTATATCTGCTGTTTGTTTATTAAATGATTTGATGAAAATACTTGTTGATCTTGGTATATTCTATCGTGTTATTTTTAAAAAACCCAGCTCTGATTGTTCTTGCAGAAAAAAGTATTTCTCAATGAACAGACAATTATTTGTTGGTTTAAATACGAACTGAGAGGTTTCTACCTTTTTACTTTGAGAAATATTGCCATTGGTCAATATTATATATACAGAAAAAAATGAAGAAATGCTTTTTTCCAAAAAGGAGGCGTTACTGCACGGCAAAAATGGTCGCTAACCTAGAAAAATTAAGATCATTTTCTGATTCAATGCTCTTAAATTAGCTAAAAAGGATGTTTGGTGCATCGACACCATTTTAATTCTTTGTTGTTGACCAGTGTAATTTCTGTTTTAGTAGATTGTGTTTTATTCACGAATAATTTAACTCGAACTAATTTTAATCAATAGTATATTCATGATTATTTTCACTACCTCTTGTCATTTATCAGTTAGATCCTTGATTACCATCAAATAAAATTCAATTGGTTTTAGGCTCAACAGGTTCACCGGATCACCTAAGATATTTTTGTCATGCAGGGCTTTTTCTTGAGAAAAAAAAAGATAAAAATTCCTTTGTGAGATATCAGTTGAATATGCCGATGGGGTAAAAAATACCAGCCTAAGTGTTGCATATTTTTCCGGCGTGATTCTTGCTGAATGTGGTTTTGCGTTATCAAACAGAAGCGTGGTGATTTTCTTATTGACGATTGTGGGGCGTTTTCTTAGATTTTCTTTCACATTTTGCAGTTCTTAGATTATAAGTCTGAATTTATTGTTTGATTATGGTATAAAAAGACAAAATGAATAATACCACGATGATCCCACCATACACACAACGGAGCTTTTCTTCCATGAAACTCCGCCTTTGGGATTGGCTGAGAAGATTCATTATTGGCAGTCCACATGCTTTTGAGTTGAATATTGTCATAAAAGACCCATTTTTCCTCACCTGTAATGATATTCTTGAAAAACGGGTAATTTTCTCAGATTTGAAAAAAAAAAGACTCGTCACTTTGGTATGCGATATCTGCTCGCTAAGAGTATAAAGAACACAAATGCTAAACAAACTCACTTTTTCCTTCTTTTTCAAGGAGATTGTGGATTGTGATTTGCTGAGGTCAACCGTTAATTCTCGAACACTTTTATGCTGATTGCATACCACCAATCCTCTAAAAGCATCTTGATCAATGATTGGTCTGGGTTCATCTCTCAATGACTAATCAGCAGATCGAAACTTTAAAACCAATGTCGGACTGGATGGTGAGCAATGACACCTTGGCTATAAACACTGGTGGGAATTAAAAAGCAAATAAAAAAGATGAAAAAATAATCTTTTAAATCAGCAGTTTCCCTGGAGGCCTTTTAGAGGAAGCGAAATCGGTGCATGCCTGGGGAAAAGGGCATTTCTGGCACCAAAGAGAAATTCTTCCTCAGTATGCATTCATCATTGTCCCTGTATGAACCTTTTCTCTTGGCTGGTGGGAGGTAACATATGTGCTTCCTAAGAACCAGGCTTTGCGGTAGGTTGCGTCTACTACCACTAGCCGCCACTGTTAAACACACATATCTGAATAGGCAACGAACTTTAAACTTATAACTAGCTTTAAAATGATTTTATCATATACCTCAACGCCTTACCTGGGAAACGTAACTATTTCTACTGATTCAAGAGAAACATTTCCTCACTACAGAATAGTCATAAACCCCATCCCGCCAAAAAGTTTGAGTTTAAAATTTGTCTTTTTCTTTCCGTCCTTAATTCTCGTGTTCTTTCCACAGACCAAAGAAGACTACAAGTGAATGGTGGTAAGAAGAAAAAAAAAAGAGTCCGATACAAAACATCCTAACGAAACCAACAATTCAGCAACAACTACTACCACAAAACTACGAATAATAAAACCCGACTTCTCACCCCAATACAGAATAAACATTTTAAACGGTTTCTGAAGGGGTTTTGTTATTCTTAAACTCTTACAGCGTTACATATTGAATAAGCACTTTCAGTAACTCCCTTTTTGGCGCGTGAGATCATAGATTGAATTATAATATGCATTCTTTCACAACTGAAATGAGAGAGACTGATGAAAGCACTCTTTTATCAGATAATTTCCGGTTGGATTTAAAGCATTGGAAGTTAGAAATGCGTAGTTACAACTTGCTTTTTAAAACACGGAAAATATTTATGACTCATGCCAATATAGTGATATATCTTAAAATGTGAAATCACATATAGAAATATTTTACCGAGTGATCTTTTTTGTTGAACTATATTAAATTGTGAACTTGTATACAGAAATAGCCAACTATATATATATATATATATATAATTTTCTTGATGAATTACCATTTTAAATTCTACATGCTTATACTCAATAGAATATACGAATACTTTTCATTAATGCATTTTCTTGCATATATACATACATATATGCATTAGTGTGTGTATCGTTATTGACTTTACACATAGATTCCCTCTAAAAGTCATTCAAAATCTCTTTTCTTTAATCATTTTTTTTCTTTTTATGCCTTGCTAGGGTTTCAATAGAAGTACTAAAAAAATTTTAAGAATAAACAAATAAAATGCAAAGAAAAACGGACTTTAATCTTTAAAATTATATTGTTTTCTATATATTTTTTTATGCAAAGAGAATTTTAATCGATATTTTCCTGCTTACGTAAGGTGAATTACAATGGCGCCAAAAGCTAAGAGGTACGTCTGACCCTCGAAGAAGGATTTATTAAAATACTTTTTTTAAGAGTAGTTCATTGAACGATACGGCTAACTTTCAGGAAGTAAATCAGAAAAGAATCGGAACTTGGATAGGGTAAAGGATGAAATAAAAAGTTGAAATAACAAAGTAAAATATCACTGACTGAATGAAAGCTATGAAAAGATGGAAGAAAGGCAAGAAGGAAAGAGAGAAGGAAGGAATACAATTTGTTGGAGATATTGAAACCGGCAATAAAAACAGAAAAAAAAAGAGAACAAAGAAAATTTAAGAAGGACGGATAATAGTGAATTGTTGGAAAAGTGATGGTTAGGTTAAACGAATGATCACGTGATTGATAGCTCGTTATCCTACGAGATGACAAGATAGATTCTGTTCGATTAAATGGTAGATATGGTAAATATAGAAAAAAAAGAAAAATAGAGTTGGAGACAGACTAAAGACAGGAGAGGAGAAGGAAAAAGAAATAGAGAGAGAACAATAGAGAGAGAGAGAGAGAGAGAGAGAGAGAGAGAGAGAGAGAGAAAGTAAAATCAATGATGTATAAATCAATAAAGAAATAAAATGTAAGAAAATAACCGGATGTGGATTTGAAATAGGGAAGAATAAAAAACCTTGAGGTTTTTGAAAAAACGTATTAAGGAAAATCTACTTATACATTTTAGTTATGAATTATATTTATTTATAAATTGCGTAAAAAGGAATATTTAATGGGAAATTTACTTAATATATAATACATAAGCGTACATTCAGGCACGAACATTACTACATACATATATATCAACAGACACACATGCACTCACACAGACATGTACATATTAATACACTATATATATATATATATATATATATATATATATATATATATATATATATATATATATGTGTGTGTGTGTGTCTGTGTGTGTAAAGGTCTTGCAGGAAATAAACGGTGCAGTATGCAAACAATACTGCTATTACATAATTGGGTATTTTGAGAAAGAATCAATGAACACGGGAAAGAAGGACGCGTTATTTCATTTTTCTTTGATTTTTGCTTATAAATATATATATATATATATATATATATGTGTGTGTGTGTGTGTGTGTGTGTGTGTGTGTGTGTGTGTGTGTGAGCGAGTGAGTGAGTGAGTGAGTGTGTGTGTGTGCGAATGCACATATATATCATTTATTGCATACAGAGGGCCAATCCCAAACTTGAGAAAGAGATATAGATCTTGGCATATATATATATATATATATATATATATATATATATATATATATATATATATATATATAGAACAGTGTTGGTTGTCACTATCTCACCTAGTGTGTTAGTTGTGAACCAAATACATAATAATTTGGAGAGTGCTCAATATCTGTGATAGAACTGTTATATAATAATGACAAGAAAATATACCTGATGATTGTCGTTTATAAAACGCCATAGGACCTGATGTCTCAGACAAGCTTCCTTGCTATTAAATATATAAAAAGACTAATATATATTTACTTACTATATATATATATATATATATATATATATATATAGATAGATAGATAGATAGATAGATAGAGAGAGAGAGAGTTATGAATAGGGTTATCGTATATGTGTTTACATCAGAACTGATTCTGGACACATCAGTTGTACTCTGTGTATTTTTATACGTTTTCTTTTTTTCGTAAACTAAATTTCACTAACCACCGATGTGTCTTACAAACCAATATTATCACCCATGGATGCAGCACCTAAAATGTCCATTAGTCTCCCTCTTAAAAACCGCTGTGCTTCTCCCGGCCGACCATTAGATATCATTTCTATATTATTTCCTATTCTGTGGCTTCGGTTTTCGGAGATGTCAATATCCGACATCAGAACGTGTCAACTTTCCTCTTTGTCAATGAGTGCTATCTTTTTTATTTCTTTTTTTTTTTTTCGTGTAGATATAATATAACGTTACTATTTTTACGAATTTTATTACATTCTCAAATATCTACTGTATTTCTCTGGTGTTTGAGTTTACAAATATTATCATATTAGGGGGCATCAAAAATTAAAATTTAACGAGTTCAGAAAGTATATACCATTGAATTATAAGAATTTGTTTTTGTCAATGCCATCTTTCAAAACCTATGAGAAAAAGTAATAACTCAATTGAAACAAAGTAGAAAATAAACTATTTTGTAAGAGAGAATATAAAAAATCGCTAAGCGTATTCACCGACTTCCTCTTTGAAGATTTCAGCGCCAAATGAAAACCTTGGATGTTTCGAATTTTAATCTTTACGAAAATTCAATCTGCACTTTATGATTCTTTACTTTAAAAGATACTGAAGCACTTTTGAATATTCTCGATTTCTCGTCCATTCAAAGAATAAAAACAAATAGAGTAATATATCGTAAAATTTTAATATAAAAATCATGCGTCAGGAAAAAGGATGGAAAGCCCTTTGGAATACAAAGTCCTTCAGTGTGCCAGGTACTATTTACCAACCCCTCCGCTCGGGCAGGATATGACACAAGGTCGATTTTTAAGCGGAGTTTAACAGGTTTGAATTCAGAGTTTTCCTTCTCCTAGACTAGTTGCCTCACCAAGGCTGAAGAACCTAGTCCGTCCTACTATTTACCCATAGCTGGAGGGAGAATAAGGGGGTTCATACCTTTCCCAAGGGTATTTGCCCGAAAGTGAACGTAATAGCGCGACTGTAGTACGAACTCGCGTACTACGATTCCGCAGTTCATCGCTTTAACCATTACACCACGAGGACACCCCAAACCCTAACCCTAACCCTTCAGTGTGCCAAGTATATCCGTGTAACTGTCTAATTTCGAAGACCTCCTTCCAAGGGATATCTTTTGACGACCTAATACGAGTAATAATTTTTTTCATTTGAAAGTTAAGCAAATAGGAAAGAACTATGAACAGTATTTGACATCAGAAATTTTTCCGTAGTCTAATGATTATTGCTAGTTAATATTGTGTCAACCTATACACGAGATAGACTCTTAGACGAGTATCTATGGTATTTCTTTATGTTTCACTGAAGGTTTCTTTAGTCAATGGTTATTTTATCCTCTCTACTTTTGCTATGTTTTTGTTTAGTACCATTATAAATTATTGTAATTTGGATTCGAAAGATTTCATCAATCTAATATGTAAGATAATGGTTTTTTAGAAGATAAATTGGAACCTATCTTTGGGTATAGATATACCTAACTCCTTCGCTACCGGCAGGATGTGATACAAAGACAATTTTTAAGTGGAGGAAACTTGGTTTTTCTTTGGTCGGTTGGTTGCCTTGCCAAGGCTAAATTGCCCAATCTATCCTGCTAGTTACTCCGCGAGGAAAAAAGGGAAATGATTTATAGGTCGGTTGATTTTAACGGCATATCACATTGTAAGGTCTTATTGTATGTCTAATGATTTGAGAATCATGTAAATTGTACGTGTATATATATATATATATTGCTGGCGTAGGAGTTCCTTTGTATCTGTTTCGTATTGACTTGAAGATCCATTTTGGTATGCCACATAAATTGTGTGAAAGGCATGCTAGAAGGAAGTGGAAAAAATAAACGGGCTTCTTAAAGTAATCAGGACACAGTTGTTCCCAAGAGGATGTGTCGTGTAAATTGTGTGGGTGGCATGTTAGAAGGATGCGCTGCGGGCTCTGAACTTACGCTAGACTACCCAGGGTTGTGAGGTGGAGAAAAGCCTGCGATATACGAGACTCTTGAAAGTAGAGCAGCGAGAAACAATTAAGATGATTCGATGCCTTAAGATGACGCTACGCCCGACTCACAAAAGTAGAGAAGCAAAGAGAAACTAAGATGACGTTATGCCTGGAGATGGCCTTGTGCAAGCAGAGAAAATAGAGAACGAAGAGGAAGCGATCACTGAAGATCAATATAGTCGGCTCTTACGTGTATACAAAATCAACCATATTCAACTCTCTCTCTCTCTCTCTCTCTCTCTCTCTCTCACTCTACCCATATGTACATTTTGAGTTATAAAAGCAAACGACAAGAAGCAAATAATATTTTTATACATCAGCGTTATTGTCTTTCTCGGCTATACAACATACACAGTTATATGATATCAAGTATTTCCGCCTACTACAAATAATTTGCATACATTTGTATGGTTTCTGGTCTTCCTAACAATTATGGATGATTTTGAAAGAGATTTACTTGGGCCATATGATAACAATTGAGTCAAAGAGGGGTTGGGAGTTATGGTAATGAAGGGATATTCCAAGCTCTACAAATCTTTATAGGGGGTGTCCTCGTGGTGTAATGGTTAAAGCGATGGACTGCAGAATCGTAGTATGCGAGTTCGTACTCCAGTCGCGCTATTACATTCACTTTCGGGCAAATAGCCTTGGGGAAGGTATGAACCCCTTATCCTCCCAGCTATGGGTTAAATAGCACCACTACTGTTCTTCTAGGAGAATAGCTTTGGCATAGAATAACTTACAAAGGCTGATATGCCATTAAACAAAGAAACCAAACCAAACCAAATCTTTATAAATGTAACCACCACAAGAATCAGTTTTGTGTCATACTCTGTCAACACTTTTTTAGTTTGGGGACTCTCTCACCCTTTCGTGGTGTATACTGTTAGCGTATTGTAAACCATATCGACAGGGCACATAGCTGGATTCATAACTTTCCTAAAGTCATTTTGCTAAATGCAAACAGCTTCTTCCAGTGTTAGATTTTAGTTGCCAACAATACATTTTACGCTGATAATTTGTCGGTGAGATGTGTGTATGTGTCTGTTAATGGTAAACTTAGTTTATTTTGGTTTTATGGCATATTAACCGTTGTTGGTTATTTAATGCCAAATTCGTTTTATACATGTATTACACACATGATTTCTAAACACGTTTTGCAGATACAATTTTTAAACGAGGCTGAACTCTTTTTTTTTTTTTTGCTCACAGTAAAATGGTTTCACTTGTTTCTATCTAACAGGAATAATTCTGTTTACTATTAATCATTTGTTTGCTCACTGTTTAATGTTTTCATGTATTGCTATCTATCACTAACAACTCAATAAAACATCAGTCATTTGTTTACACACAGTTAAAGGATTAAATAGTTCTATTTCAAGCAATTCAGTTTATCATGAACAATTTGTTTGCTCTCAATTTAAATGTAAAAGTTTAAATGTCAAAGAATTCTATTTGACCCATAAAAAAGACCCAATCAAGTGCTTCATATTCGGGCCCGAGTGGACCTGTGAGTGATGCCAATGAAAAAGTACTCTATATTCTTCAAATCCCCAGCATTTCTGGAGCCTCATTGTCAAATTGTTTAGTGTCATAACAGGTCACTCGTTGGAGTGGAGTCTTACTCCTCAGCAGATATGCAGTCTGTGTATTCTGCAGCCCCAGCCGACTGGATCAGTTATTGGAATAAATATAAAGAGTGTTCTAGATATGACACTAAACAATCTTATGGTGAGGTTCCAGTAATGCTGAAGCTTTGGGGAATGCAGAGTACCCTTCAGTGCCGTCGGTCCGATGTCAACTCTGGGTCGGAATGGTAGCACTTTGTAAGGTCCTATCTATGGGTCAGATAGAACTAAACTGAGTACTCATGCTAAACTGAATTGTTAGAAAAAGAACTTTTTTGACATTGAAACTGTTTAATTATGCTAAACTGGACTGTTTGAGATAGACCTGTTTTGATATTTAACTCAAATGTTTTGACATTTAACCGTTTGTATACTAAAACTGTACTTATAATAAACTGAATTGTTTGAAATTTAATTCGGCATTAAATGACCCAAAGAAGGTTGATATGCCGGAAAAACCTACCAAGCAAGCAAGCAAGCAAGCACACGCTCTCTCTCTCTCTCTCTCTCTCTCTCTCTCTCTCTCTCTCTCTCACTCTCTTACATATACACACACACATAGACATATTTAATTTGTATGTGAATAATTTGTAGGTAACTTGTTGGTAAACGAATAAGTGCTAATTTTTTTGCACACAGTTAAACAGTTTCAGGTATTGCTATCCAGCACTAATAATAGTATTTGATATGAATCACTTCTTTGCGTATAGTTGAATGGGCTCAATTATCGTTGTGTAAGATTAGTAATTCTATTTATTAAGTATTTCTATCAAATACAAACAATTTGTATACCGGTGTATGGTTTCAAATAACAAACAGATAATTCTTAGTAAATAACTAAACTGTTCTCAATGATTCTTAGATCGAACCTAAGCGAATACTACCGCTCTGTTTCAGAGGGGAAAGTGCAGTCGGACCCCAGTCGACGATGTGGTGTTACTTAAACTTTTTTTTCGAACTCTCTAAAAATCATTATTTAAAGTAAATTTGTTGGAAAGAAACTAAATTCATAGATTTGATTTCATAGAGTCAATTTTAACAGCAGAATAATAGAATAAGTATATATATATATATATATATATATATATATATATATATATATATACAGAGAGAGAGAGAGAGAGTGATGAAGAAGTGTGAGTGTAAGAAGAGAAAAAGATAGTGAAAGTCTTGTGAACCCGGGGAGAAACTTTTACATTTGTTTTTCTTTTTTTTCTTTAATGAAAGATGTCTATTATTTCCCCGGAGGATACGGCTGATTTGCGTTCATCGAACTTTGGACAGGAAAATATAGAAACTAGATAATAATGCCAAATACCGAATTAAAAAAAGGACATCTTCCAGTCAGAGATTACCTATTAATTTCGAGGTTAAAAACAAGAAGAAAAACAAAGGTTTAAAACTTAGAAACGGTTACTCTCAAAACTGAATAATAGAGGGTAAGTTATTGTCATGTGACTTGGAGTTAATTATTTTTTGCTAATGTTCCTAACATGATCAGCCGTTTTATATGTCTGTGAATCTGAATATAGAATAAAATTGAAAAAAAAAAATGAAAAGAGAATAAATACCTTGACCTTGCTAGGGAATTGAAAAAAAGACTGCGGAACATGAAAGTGACGTTTATACCACTTGTAAGTGGTGCTCTTGTTACAATCACCAAAAGATCATTAAAGGGACTGGAGGACTTGACAATAATCGGACGAGTTGAGACCCTCCAAACTACTACATTAATGAGATCAGCCAGAACACTGAGAAGAGTCCTGGAGATTTGGGGTGACTTGTTGTCATTCAAACTTCAGTGAAAGATCATCAGCTAATGCTGATGTGGAAAACTCTTAAGGATTAAATAATAATTAATATTTTACTCTTTTGATTATTTTTCACTCCTACGTAAGTCGATGGTCCCTCACTGGAGTTTCAAAGTCAGCTAGTCTCTTCAAGTCTAAAGAACTTTTATCATTATTCAGGCTGATCTTAATCATTTTGTAGTTTTGTGGTCTATACTCGTCCTAATATGTTCAAGTACTCTAGTCCCTGTATCAGTAATTAATTAATTGTACCGAACCACCTATTATAATTGGTATCACCGTCACTCTCATGTTCTATTGTTTTTCACTTCTCTAGCAAGGTCTAGGTATTCATCTTTCTTTTAACTTTTTTTCAGTTTTACATTGGGGTCAGCTGGGTCATCAAAATCCACTACTCGGCCAGTTATTATTATTATTAATATTTGCTAGTTTTTCACATCAATGCCAGCAGGTCTTATTTGATTGAGTAACTGCCAGAATTTTCGTGTTCCCAAGATTCTGATTATTATTCTAGCCGTTCTGAACAATACTGCATTGATTAAAGTCTCGATTCTTCCACTGATTTCCATTTCTTCCAGTTCCCTTTACAAGTCTTCGGGGACTATTCCAAACGTATCCACTGCAATTGGTGTCATATTCTACAGCTTCCTAGAGAATTCTATCTCATTTTCTAAGACAGATTAGAGGTTGTGACTAAATCATTTTTTGGTATAGTCAACGTTAAATCTGTCTCACAATTCTCTGTGGATCACCTTTCCCACCCAGTTCTACCTAGTTTTGCATCTTTTTTTATTTCCGTTTGTGACATTCTTTTGTGATATGACGTTTCATTTCTTTCTCCGCAGAATCTACACATGCTATTTGATTTTGTATGATCGATTTTCGTTTTGTCCTTATGGCGTTCTTTTGTGCTTCTAATAGAAACAGTTAGTTTCTCTCTTAAAATTTTACTTTTGTAGCCTTGTCCACGTTTTGTCGTGTGTATTCTCACCAGTTTTTTTTTCGCCCGAAATTTCCATGAAGTTGTTTTTCCCATTTCTATTTCCTAGTTTTGATTGTTTTTCTGCCTGTTTTATTATTTTTCTGCCAATGTTGTCATTCGCTTCTATAATAATTCTTTCTTTGCTCTTCTGAATATATTCCTTGTGTCCTTGTATTGATGTATCTTGGCAATTCTCAATGCTGGCAATACCTCTTCTTCCTTCTTTCTTGATACACACAGTCGGTCTCTATCATCTCTCGAATGTAAAACCTTGTGCTATGTCATTATTATTATTATTATTATTATTATTATTATTATTATTATTGTTTTTCTTGCTAGTATTTTTCACCAGTATTTACTGCTGATTGTTCACTGGGATCAGAGTGACAGATTGTTACCTCTGGTGTTCAGGACTCTTCTGGGTATTCTAATAAAGCTGTGGTCTGAATAGTCACGATTTTTCTTCCATTTTCCAATTCCTCCAGTCCTTTTTTATTTTCAAAACCTTTGTGCATCGTTCTAAGTGCACCAACTACTATTGCTCTCACCATCACACTAATGATACATAGCTTTTTAAGTTATCTGGCTTGGTTCAAGTATTTGTTTATAGTTTCACTTTCTTTTATTTTCTGTCTGGTATCCACCGGAACGGCAAAATCCACAAGATAGTAAGGTTTCTTTTTATAGTTAATTACAAATAGGATAAGTCTTCTCGCTGGAATTAGGTGATCCGTTTATATCTCAAAATCCCAGATAATTTTATCCATTTCATTCTCAAAACCGGATTCTGGTTTATACGTATGCCATTTGGTAGCATGGAGAAAATTCAGCCTTGCACATTTCTAAGAGAATCACCGTTCTTAGCCATTCGCACATTCTTTGGTTCTTCTTATTATTATTATAATTAGAAATAATTGTATACATTCGGAGTAAAAACACATCTTCTTATAAAAATAAGTGTTATTGGCATCTAGATTATATTTTATAGAGATTTCATAAAATTAAATATGGATACAGTTGTTTGATATTAAATCATTTCCACTGTTCTTCGTTCAGAAATAAAATTACAGTTTACTTAAATCTAATAACTATCAGACTTCTATCAATGAATGTCAAGACTTATTTTAACTTGAATTAATAAATGTACTTTAGTTCTTAACTTAAGTGCTATAACTCATATAAATAAAAATTATGATTTAGAAATATGTGTATCAGATTTCTGAGGAATTTTCTATCATTAAGTGTCGTGGATATTGAATTTTTGCGGTACACTCGTCTTATTTTCACCCGCTGGGAATTAGCAATGGAGAAAACAACCAACGAAAAATGCCTCACGCGAGGAAAAAAATCACGCGAAAAAACTCCATTTATGCCACTTAAGTACACCAGGAAAATTTATATCAACTTTAGAAAAGATTTATTATTATTATTATTATTTACTACTTTGGAGTTTTTCACATCAGTGTTAGCTGATGGCTTTTCACTGGAGTTTGAGTGACAGCAAGTCTCCTCAAGTCTCCAGGACTCGTCTCAGGAATCTAGCCGTTCTCCGCAATGCTGTCATTTGAATAGTCTCTACGCGTCCGCTAACTTCCAAGTCCACCAGGCCTTTTAATAATCCTTTAGTTATTGTGCCAGAAGCACCAACCACAATCGTTGCAATCGTCACAATCATGTTCCTCAGCTTTTTCAGTTCTCATGCAAGGTCGAGGTACTTATCCTTCTTTGCACATTCCTTCAGATTTATTCTGTGGTCCGCCGGGACAGCAAAGTCGACAATTTTACAAATTTTTTTTTTTTGTTGATTATTATGAGGTCAGGTTTTCTGGCCGGGATTAGGTGATCCGTTTGTATGTAAAAGTACCATAGGAGTTTAAGTGTGTCATTTTCTAGGACAGGTGCTGGGTTGTGCATATACCATTTGTTAGTATGGTCAAATTTAAATTATTTGCACATTTTAGAGTGGATCACCTTGCCGACCCAGTCGTGTCTCGCCTTATACTTCTGTGCTAATTTTCTGCATTCGCTTATTATGTGATTGATCATTTCGTCTCTGTCACCACGTTTTTTCTTCCATTTTTGTTTCCTAGTTATTGTCATTCTATCGTCTATCGTGTTGTCCGTATTATCTCTGATGGCTGTAATTAGTCCTCGTTCGAGTGTTTCTATGTGGTCTTCGAGTCGTTGTATCGATGCGTCAACGCTGTTTTCGATGCTGGCAAGTCCTCCTCCTCCCTTTTATCAATTTCAGTTATATTTTCAGTTTCTTACAATCCTCAGTGGGTTTTTATCCAATACCTGAGGCGAGGAAGGTAATGATTATATGTATTTTATGTATTTATGTTTTCTCGCTGCTTTTTTGAGGAGGGTGGTGGTGATATGTTTCAGTCACGAAGATCTCTTAAGGAGATTTGCTTTTCAACAAATTGCAATTGTTTGAATTCGATATTGGCTAGGACTGCCTGCTACCTTGTTAAGGCGTTTTTCTTCCATTTTTCCATCATACCTGGGACTCCCATTTTTACTGGCACGGTGGTTGTTTTGAGGTACAACAAGTTTTCAGTTTCTATTTCAAGATTTTTGCATTTAATTATTTCATTAATCCCATTGATTTATATATTATTAAATGTTAGGACTGATATATAAATTAGAAGGCAGATTTTCTTTTATTGTCGGTATACATTTTATCAGGTCTGGTTTGGTTTGGTTTCTTTGTTTAATGGCATATCAACCTTTGTAGGTTATTTTATGCCTAACCCATCCTTCTAGAAGAACAGTACTATTTGACCCATAGCTGGGAGGATACCTTGTTTCATACGTTTCCCAAGGGTATTTTTCCGAAAGTGAACATAATAGCACGATTTGAATTCGAACTCGCTTACTACGATCTCGCAGCCCATCGCTTTAACCATTACACCACGAGGACACCCCTTTTATCAGGTCAAATGCTGTTTATTTTTAATCAGATGGGATAGCAAAGTCATAGAGAATAGTTAGCCCTTTTGCTTTGTTTTTCTTATTATCCTTCACCAGTTCCTTACTTAATATATTGGATGGGAGAAGGTTGTGATTATATGTATTTTATGTATTTCTTTATTTTTGTTGCCTTTCTGGAGTAATATTTTTAGTCCCGTTGATGGCATTCTCCAAAGGGGATCAGTTCTTCTTCTTCAACTTGCAATCTGTGAAAAACACCCTTAACTGGTGATTTTTTAATGGAGTTCGGGTGACAGCATGTTTCTTCAATATAACTCATTAATTTGCACACAATTAAATTGTTCCAATTATTACCCTACATCACTAACAATTAAATAAAATATCAATTGTTTGTTTACACACAGTTAAAAGGTCAAACGGTTCTATTTCTAAAAATTCAATTTAATATAATTCATTTTTCTGCACACAGTTTCAATGTTAAACTGATATATTTGACCCATATATAGAACCCTATCAGGACCTAACATTACGGGTCAGCGTGAACCAGTGAACAATAGCAATGAAGTGGTACTCCTTATTCCCCAAAACTCTAGGCCTGTAGCCTCGCCATTTGATTGTTTAGTAACATATCCAGAACACTGATTGAGGGGGTGATGACCCCTTTGCAGAGATGCAGTCTGTGTATTCTACTGCTGTAGGTGACGATGATGCCTGTTCGTAGAAGGTGTTGGATATATATATATATATATATATATATATATATATATAAATATGTATATATATATGTATATATATATATATGTGTGTGTGTGTGTGTGTATATATATATATATATATATATATATATATATATATATATATATATATATATATATATTGTATTGTATACAGTGTTTTAACTGTCGAAAATAAATTCTGAAAAAAAAAAAAACTCTTCTAAAGAAGATTATGTCCAATTTTACTTCAGCGACGGACAAAGGGCTCAAGTTGAATAAGTCGAATTTTTTCCGTGGCCTCAAATGAAAACAATGTTTTAGAGCAAAAATTCTACTGTGGTTAAAATTTTCTCTCGAGGCTTAGTTTTTATCTTTCACACCGAAACACACTTTTAACTGAACTCTATTTCTTTACTCGATTCCCCTCTCTCGCTAAAAGAGTCTCACTATTTGGGAAATGTGGCTCTTTACGTATGTTATATTCCAAGCCAGTTAGTGATATTTCAAATTTTTAGTCACTATACTGTTACATAATGTCGGCCTTAAGTAGCAGCCCGAAGAAAGTAAGACTCATGGTGTCAAAAATAGCTCAGTTCTGTCGGCATTCGCTTTTAGGGTAAATTCATTAGCCAGATAATGAACCCGATTCTCATCCCGATCAATTTTTTGTCCCTGACTTCTGTTGGATTTGACGCCCTGATTCAAACTATTATCAATAATTATTTAAAAACGCTTACTTTTATTGAGTTATATTCTTTTTCTGCCTTGAAAAGTTTATTTAGATAAATTTTCCTGAGTGTGCTCATAATAATATTAAACGAAGAAAAAACGTGACAAGTTATTTCGGGTCTCGAAAAATCAGCCCCGAAAAACAAACCAAACCCTTCCTGTAAAATAACTCAGACCGATCGATTTGTGGCAGAAGTAATAAAAATAATCTTTTAAAATCTCAAATGTATTTCCCTCACTGTTTTTCAAAGACTATATTTTTGTTTTTATTCAAGAGTTCAAATTTGACTGCAATGTTTTTTTTTTTCTGTCAATATGAGGGAAATTTAATAATACATTAGGTGCAAAAAATTCCATCCGCTTCTATGTTTTGAGCATGCACATTTTGTATGATCTATTCTGTTGACCCTGATATCAAAGATTCTAGTGACGCCTGGGACAAGTGCTTGATCTGGGCCAAGAACATGTGTTTTGAAAATACAAGTAATCTCAAAAGTATTTTTCAAAAAAATAACGGTGGGTTTTTTGAAATTAAAAAAAACCAAACAAACAATGGATTGATCTATATTTTTCTGTCATAAAGTGTTGGATATAAATGTTTAATTAAGATTATGCTGTTATGAAATAAGGGATGAAGAGGAATTGTTTAAAGAAACTAATAACCCTTTATTTTCCCAGAAATCCGGATAAGTGTCAGTTGACAAAAAACCAAAAAGATAAAAAAGATAAAAAAAAGATAAAAAACAACTCAAAAATCAACTTAGCATAAGCGTCCATCTTTACAAATTCTGAAAGCAAGGTAGAAACAGCCACACTGTTATTTTCTTCATTGTAGGTTCATTGTGCTGTTCTTCGATTTTTTTCCAGACGTGTATGGGATAGAGATGAGATGTGGATGGAACTATAGTACAAGACCTGGCCAGAGTTTGGTCATATGTCATGTCTTGTGCATTTAAATGTCAGTTGATTGTTGAAGCAGAAAAAAAAAGAACTTCGCCCAACTTTGGACTCGTTCTCTTGACGATCTCTAATCATCCGTGCATTTATTGTCTCTACACGCAGCTTACTCTCCTTTCTTTCTTTTTAATGTTGTCCGTCATAGAACAGACGTTCACTTATTTTTCTAATTACTCACACACAATTTGAGGCTGCTTAGAACTGAAACACGTGTCATTGTAACACATTTTTTTCTTACTATTTTTTTTTTCAGTTTCATTCTTTGCCTTCGTCTCACCCCATTCCAACATTGTTATTTTCTTTTTATTTCTGTCTCTTTTTAAATCTTAGTTTTTAGTCACTTTTTGAGTTCAATTTTTTTCTTTCTTTCCATTCTGTCTTGTATTTGACTCTAATCTCCATCCGATAGAAGGGCTTAAGTTCTGATGTTATGAAGAGACTGGTTCTGCAACTGTCATTGTATATGAAACAACTATTGACGTCTCACACATCATATCACGACACTGTCATAATACGGCACTGAATCCCCTACAGATAGATTATATCAACCCCCAAACTATAAAGCATAAAAAGGTTTGAACTGGATATGACGTTCCACTACATCCACAGATGATGATCCAGTTCGGATGTTATAACTATTGTTGAGTCACACAAATACTCCTAGTTCCTCAGTGACTCGGAGTAGGAGTACCTGTTAGGCTCTTATATCTTTATGAAATAAATTTAATCAAAAATTATCAGCAGATTATTTACTATTTGCTCTACCCATCTGCACGAGAAAGATGTGAAACAAGGTAAATTCTAAGCTGACTTTAACAGAGTTTTATTTTCAAAGGTCGGTTACCCTACCAAGGTTTTTAAATATCCCGTTCTGCCCTTCTACTTTCCAACAGCTGGAGGGGGAATTATTGGATGCATACCTTTCCTAATGTATATTGTTATCATTATTATTATTGTTATTATTATTAATATTATTTTAGCTTTGTGAGTATTTCACACCAACGTTATCTGATAGGTTTTCGCTAGAATTTGTGTGACAGCGAGTCTCCCTAAATCTCCTGTACTGTTCTTAGAATTCTGGTTGATGTTGATAATGTCGTAGTCTATAAAAGTTTTTCACAATAGCATCAGCTGATGGTCTTTCACTGGATTGTGAGCAACTGCAAGTCTCCTCAAGTCTCCAGGACTCTTCTCAGTATTCTGCTCGATCTATACAGTGCTGTCGTTTGGATGGTGTCCACTCGTGTTTTAATTTCCGATTCTTCCAGTCCCTTTATCAAACCATTTGGTGATTGTACTGATCGTAGCGACTACATTTGGTATCATCGTCGTTTGAATGTTCCACAGTTGTTTTTTTTTTTTCAGTTCCCTACCAATGTCCAGGTACTTACCTTTCTTTTTGCCTTCCTTCATTTTCACTCTGTAGTTTGCCAGGACGGAAAAGTCCATAAAAACTCTCTGTTTTTATTGAATATCACTACGTCTGGTCGTCTGGTCGAGATTAGGTTATCCGTTGGTACATCAAAATCCCAGGGAATTGTAGTATCTCGTTGTTCAGGACGCATTCCAGGTTGTGCGTATATCTCACTCTCTTTGTCCTAATTTGCTGCTTTAACTTATTATGTGATTGATCGTTTCATCTTTTAAGGTTTTCCTTTCTCAACCATGTCTAAGTTTTCTTGTGTGAGATTTCATTTTTTTGTCGCTTGAAATGCCCATTGAGTTGTTTTCCTTCCCATGTTTTTTTTCTGATTATTTCTGTTCTGCTGATACTTGTGTTGTCAGTATTGTTTCTGGTCACTATACCCAGTCTTCATCTGCGCTTGTTTATGTAGTTTTTGAGTCGTTGAATCGATGCATCGACGCTATCTTGAATGCTTGTAAGTCCTCTTCCTCCTCTTTTTCTTGACACATACACACTGTCACTGTCGTCTCTGCCAAATGCATCGTCATGACTTTTCTTGTTCTTTGGTCAATATTTTGAAGTTTTTCTTTTGTGCACTTTAAGAATGGTCCCGTGTTGTTAACAAGGGCAACTGTCCGGGTATTTATCCTTTTATTGAGATTTCTGCTATGTAGTTTAATTTCGGGTAGTTTTCTCGTTCCCCTGGGGTATTCTTTTATTTATTTTTTCTTCCATCTCCGCATGTTTGATGGTGTCCGCTTCCTATATTCTAAAGCATTTGCAAGTTTCCTTTTCTCCAAGTGTTCTGATTTTTTCCTGATTTGGTAGGTCTATTCTTTCCGTCATTTGTCGCGTTCCACTTTACCTTATTAGCATTGAAAATTTTTCAATGAAAAATTCTATCCCTATATCTTGACTGTATATCACCACTGCCTGTATTAAGGTTTCAAATTCTTTTTCACTTTTTTCAAACAATTTAATCCCGTCCATGTATTTTCCCTGCAATTTATGAAGCTTGTAACCGCATGTGTACTTCTTAAGTATGTGATTGAGTGACATCATCATTATTACAAATAGTAATGGAGATAGCGCATCTCCCTGGAAGAGCTTTCTCTGGATTTCACATCAGTTAACCTTTTTGCTACTGATGTCAGTTACACTCTCTAGTTTTGCATCGTATTTTCGATAAACTTTATGACTTTGCCGGATATCATATACATGTTTAGTCAGTCTTTTATCCAGTTTGCGGGACCATCTATGCTTTTTTGTAGCTTATCTATGCTATAGCTAGATTTTCCGTCATGTTTTGCTATCCTTGAGGAAGTGATTTTCTCCTATTTGGATTTATTAAGTTTTACATAGTGTTTATGCTAAATTAGCTCCATTTACAATTTTTATAAACTTTAAATTTTTAAACAGTAAATTTACAGACAACAGAATGTAGAGCAAATACGACATATTTCAGGTAGTTAAGGCAACGACGAAATTTTGAACTCATTATATACATTTGTCATAGACCTGGACACCGCAATCTGTCGTATTTCTTTTGTTTTTTGATTCATGCTGCTATCGGTATTGGTCGAGTGCCCCACCTAACGCAGGAATGCGACAAAAGGCCATTTAAAGGTGGGTGGGAGCGCAGGATCATAACCTACACGTTCCCGGCGAGTCTAAAATGTCTTGGGGGCACATTAGAATTCCCCTAAAAAGTGACGCCTCAGGTGCCAAGCGATAAACCTTACCCTCCCGAGGGCGGGTAGAACTTGTGGGGATGTCTCTCTGAGGCTGAAAAGGTTATCACAAAATACCAAACAGACCTAACCGTGTCGAAGCAAACACATCAAGCCAAATTGAGCCTCAGCCCAGTGGGTCAGTACAGCAACGTAAAAACGAATCAAGTGAATTGACGATGTGCAATATCTACCACACTTAATACTAACCCTTCGGCTAGCAAGCGATTGCCGCAGCTATCTGTTGGCTGCGGACATCGTTTCACATTCATTTACTTTGAAAATAGTCACATGACTACAAATCTTTCTTTTTTCTTTCTGTTTTTCTTTCTTTCTTTCATGTTCCCCAATTGTTATTATTATTATCATTATTATTATTATTATTATTAAATAGGAGAATTTACTTAAAGCCATATACTCGTGTTTAAATCCTTAGTATCATAGAGGGATTCTTTAAACCAAGCTGATCTTAGCGTAACGGTTATCTAGTAGAAAACGAAATTGGTGAGTTAAGTTTATATTTTGGACAGGGCTGTCTACGTTTCACTCGGCCCTTAACACTTTATGAAAGGCATTAACACTTTTTTCTCTTTCCAGCTACAAGTAAATAAGGAGGGCAGACTGGTTTAGTAGCCTTACTTAGCCAATAAGTTTAGAAGAAAAATTCTAAATTCAAACCGGCTACATTCAGCCCAGTAAGCAGGGGCTGAAGAATATGCCAACTACATCTCTTCAGAGGAGTAAGACCCCATTCTAACGAGTATTCTTTATATAACTCTAAATTATCTGATGGTGGGGCTCCAATAATTCTGCAGCTTTGGGGGAATGGAAAGTGCCACTTCAATGCTTCTGCTCTTATTTCCACTCGGACCCAGAGTAGTAACACCTGAAAAGGTCCTAATTATGGATCAAATAGAACTATTTGACATTTAAATTGAGTGCAAACGAATGATTTATACAAAACTGAACAGTTAGAAATAGGACTGTTTGATCATTTAACGGAGTGAAAACAATGACTGAAGTTTAATTGAATTGTTAGTGACATATACTTGGAAATATTTAACTGTTTGCTTACGAATGGGTAATTTTGAATAGAATTATTTTGTGTTATATAGCAATATTTGAAATCATATAACTGTGGGCAAACAAAGGATTAATGGTGAATAGCAATACTTGAAAGCATTTAAATGTGTACAAAAGAATGAGTTCAGGCTCATTTCAAAATGTATCTATAAAATCAGTTTACAAATCCTATATATTCAAAGGATTTGGCACTAAATAACCAACAATGGTTGATACCCTTAAATCCCTTACCAAACCAGCTATCGTCCGTTTAAAAAGTAGTTATTTGAAAAAATATAATTATATATGTCATCTGTATTGTATAAGGATTCAAGAAAACATAACCGCGCAAATTATTTGTATTAGTTCTTAAGACCGTATATATATATATATATATATATTTACTAATCTATTAGTAGAATAATTAGTAGAAGATTTTCGACTAGCGATTTAAGTTAATTCTATATTTATATATAAAGGGTGGAACGATAAAATTGTCGTCCTAAAGAAAACCACACTACAGCTTTATTTTAAAACTTTTATTGAATTAAATCAATTCAGGTAACTTGATTATGTAGTAGAGCTGACATCTATTCAATGTAGCCGCCTTCAGCCTCAATCACCGCCTCGATACGGATCCGGAACTGGGAGCATGTCTTTTCTACAAGCGCTGGCGGGAGCTCGGCGAATACTCGGCGGATGGCGGTGATCAGGCTGGCTTTGGTGTTGTGGGAGGTCATGTTGGGGATGTTCTCGACGTATGGCCAGACGAAGTAGTCCAGCGGATTTAGGTCGGGGGAGGAGCGGGCAGTGAGAGAGGGGTACAAGGTCGTAGCACTCCTTCTGAAGCCAAGCCTGGGTCTCTTTGGACTTGTGGGCCAGCGCCGAGTCCTTCTGCTACACCCAGGGTCTGCCACCGGCCACATGTTTGCACCAGGGGATCATCATACTCTTCAGCACATCCAGGTACACTTTGGTGTTGACTTTCAAGCCGACTTCGAAGATGTGAGGTGGCATGATTTGGCCCTCACTTGAAACCATACAAAAAACCATAACCGTAGCCGGAAACTTTGTTTTCATCACCCAGATCACGTTGAATCGTCCGGATTTGCATTTTGAGGGTACTGGCAATGGTCCTGTTGTCATAGCTTGGATCGGTAGAGAGAATGGGTTGTACAGCGGCGCATCTCCGATCTTGTTCGTTGAACATTTTGTCACTTTCAGATATGATAGAAGGCTCCAATCGATCTTGGGATTTGTACACAACTGGCCAACTAGTAGATGGTCTGCAACAAAAAATGAAAACTGGTTTTCATTAAATGGAAATGGAATCATGTCTTCTTTTCTATGGCGACAATTTCATCGTTCCACCCTATATATATATATATATATATATATATATATATATATATATATATCCAACTCTGCGTTTCCATAGATTTGTTATATTATAAAAACCAAAATACTTTGAAAACTCATTAAAAGCACTCTTTACACATACAAGCAGCCCCTGATGATGGCGTATGAAAGGTCTAAAAGCGCATGGGACAACTTTGGTAAATTCAGCCACCAATTCCAATCTGAAACCAAGACACTAATCAGGAAACTTGAAAGGATCTTAATTTAACAAGACAAACAAAATGTGTCTTTACTATTTAATCAGACATGCTTAAATGAACGACTACTGTTTAACCCCACACTTACACACACACACACACACATATATATATATATATATATATATATATATGTGTGTGTGTGTGTGTGTGTTTGTGTGTAAAACAAGATTTAAAAAAACATATTCTCTACACACACAAAAAAAAAAAATCGCTTAAGAACGTTAGATGAAATAAACTGTTCGGATACTGGCTCATA
>OY757904.1:105951868-105971868 GCA_963585895.1 Sepioteuthis lessoniana
TTAAATTATAATATAAATTGTGAAAAGGGAGTGTAATTTTTATTCAAAGATATGTTACACTTTTCTATCGCTATTTCTAAGGAGCTGTGTAGCGCACATGTTTTCAAGTAGGGATGACACGATTGCCAAAAAATCAACCTGTCGGCACGGGCTGTTGGATACACCGACCGCATATCTGCAGAAGCGTATGACTCCCCAGTTAGTCTTCAGGATATGACACGAAACTATCTGTCTTATAGCTTTAGAGAGTGTGGTGTACACTTTTGTTGTTTTCAGTCCTACGTGTCTTCCGACGCTGATGGTTAATAATCTTTTAGGGTCCTAACTATTGTTCAGATAGAACTGTTAAATCACTTATAATATTGGAATTCATTTAACAGTGGCAAATGAAATTAATGGTGTTACAGAGGAACGCTAAAAAACCATTTAACTGTCTGCTCACAAATGAGGCCTGGTTAGTGTAAAAATGTTTATCTACACACTATTCATTTACAAATCATCTATATTTGACAAATATGTTAGTAAAGTGGGTAACCTTAGTCGCGGGTGACATGAAGGCTCTCTTTTCAATAGCTTCTACTCCGAGGTGTAAGGGAGGGCGCTACTCCATTATCTGGATTGTTCTATTTTAGCCTTGATCCTTACCTTATAATGCTGAGTGTTAAGCAAGGTGGTACCAAGTACTGTTTTTGAGTCTTTGGTATGACTCAATCTGGGATTGATCTCCGGTCTCCAAGACTATTGGTGAACCTTCTACTCATTTGGTCAATGGCCCGGTAAACAAATATGTAAGTAAGTAAAGTTGGCGACCATAGTCGAAGGTGACCCGAAGGCTCCCTTTTCGATAGCTTACTACACCAAGGTGTAGGGGAGGGTGCTACTCCTTTCCCTGGATTACTCCACTTTACCCTTGATCCGTACCTTATAATGCTGAGTGTTAAGCAAGGAAGCATCAAGTACCATTTTTTGAGTCTTTGGTATGACTCGACCTGGGATTGAACCCAGGTCTCCCGGGCCATTGGCGAACACTCTAACCGCTAGGCGTTAAATAACGAAAAGGGTTGAAATGGCGGAAAATACAAACCACCAACGAACCAACCAGCCAATCATTAAAGATTAATGTAACTAATGTTGCCTTAATCTTATGCTCCATCTATGATTACTCGGTTCTGTGGGATATATACAACTACGTCAGCCACCAAACCCATTCATGTACAAAACCTGTATGTTCTTAGGTAACTAGCCGTTTTCCTCCTACAAAACTCAAAGAGAATCACGCATATACGTATGAACATAAATACATATGTTTGTATACATGTAAACAAACTCATACCCTACCACATTATATATATATATATATATATATATATATATATATATATATAATGTAGTAGGGTATATATATATATATATGTATAAAGGTATACATGCACGCGTAGCAGAGTAGGTGTGTTTTAAATAGTATATATAACATTATATATACAATGAACAACCTTCTGCGCTTTGTTAGCACTAAGGTATTTTGGGACGAGATATTATAGCTAATTCTGACTCTTTTGCTCCGCTGATATTTCAGTTGATTCATTGTTTGCTTATTCCTTGACTGTACCGTCTTGCATTTTATGGACCGACAGCACAGTTGTTCTTTCTGTTGAGGACAAACGAAGTCGGGTCAAAGGTGAGGTTTAGCAGGCTATGCGCGGATTGAAGTGCCAGGGAGATTCTTATAGTAGACTCAAACAATGAAAGACCTGACAAAGCAGCTCTTTTCCGCAGCCTGATTATATATATATATATATATATATATATATATATATATATATATATATATATATATATATATATATAAGTGTGAATGGATATCTCTTCGGAATATATATATATATATATAAAATAAATTTGTTTCGGTCTTCTAATATATTTCTCATCGCTTAGCGCTGAAGATTGACATGTATCCTAGACATTCATGAATGAGTAAAATAATCTTCATTTCTTTCTCTCTCTCTCTCTCTCTCTACTTTGATCTTTCTCTCTCTCTCTCTCTCTCTCTCTCTCTCTTTTCTCTCACACACACACATTCACACACGTATGCATATGTGTAATTTTTTATAATATACTTTGTTATATTTATAAAAAAAAGTGAGTTAATATCAGTGATTGATCATAAATATTTAAGTTAAGATAACGTAGATATAGAGTCAACAGCGATTGATGACAGTCAGTTTCTTGCCCATAACAGTGGTTTTCAAACTGTGGTCCGGGGACCACAGGAGCTCTGCAACGTCAACAACAAGAATTCGCAGACCCAGCAATGGAGTTTTAAAAATATATAATTTAGGGATAGAAACACAAATTTCGATTTCTAGTTACGAGTATGCACCCATGAACATTCAGTTTAAACAGCAGTTATACCAAATATTTTAACTTAGCATGGCTTCTCAGTATTCAACATTGTCTCTAAAAGCGGTCAATATTCTGCTACCTTTTGCAACAACATATTTATGCGAAACGGCATTTTCAGGACTTCAGCAGATCTATGCATCTTGTGCTCAATAAATTATGCGTCTCTTAGTTAAAATATCACCAAGCATTGATAATTTGTTCCCAACTAGGTGTGCGTATCCCTCTCACTAAATTTCATTACAAAGTGCAAATATTATAATTGATTTTTATTAGATATTATAGATAAATTTCCTTTTTATTTATAAAGGGGTTCACGATATTTCATTTTTATTTTTATAGGGGTCCAGGAAGTCGACTCTGTAACAGAAAGGGGTCCTGACTCCCTTAAAAATTTGCAAACCACTGGCCTATGCGATCATTGTGCCAAGAGAGTAGTTTTTTTAATTAAATATATCTATTTCACTTGCGTAAGGCTATTTCCAAGTAAAAAGTGTGCCACAGATTTCCAAGTGGGGATGTTCTAAATGTCTTTCATATCCATATAATAATTCCTGACTGAATCTCTGGTCAAAATCTGATAACTATCGTCATTACGGCACATTTGAGGACTTGAGAACGCTCACAATATGTATGCAAAGGCTTCAAATGTGTTTTTAATTCTAATTCTTTCGAATACATGTGCATATAGCTATTTTTTTCTTAGCTTTTCAGGAAGTAGGGTCTTTTTGGTGAGTTGACTAATCTTAAATAAGTATATATCAGAGATTAATACGCTTAATACTACTGCGATTATTTTTATGCATATTTGAAAAAAGTATATATTAAAATTAAAATAAATTCAGCCTAAATAAGGTATAGCTACCAACATATAACGAATATTTTGAATATATTCGAATGCGAACCTACCCAACCAGAAAAAAATTCACATCGTTGCTGGATCTAAATTAAAGTGGTACACATTAAATACTTTTGGAGAATTCAGTGTTGCTAGTGACTGAATGAAAAGTTTATGGGATTTACGTTGAATTTCATTTTCTTTTATCTTGCAAATGCTATCTTTTTTCTCTTTTAATATATATATATATATATATATATATATATATATATATATATATATATATATATATATATATTGTTCTTTGTATATAAACAATTTCATGTTGAATCTGAAACTGAAAATAAATATAGGGAGATACTTATGAAACAGTAATTAAATTCATTCAATTCTTTCTAAAAAAAAAAACACTTTCAAAATGGTGAGGTAATGCTTTTGGGCTAACAGGCCAAGGGTCGTCTATTATTACCATAAAAATATGAATAAAAGACTGTGTTAAGAGTTTTTAATATTTAGTATCGTGAGACACTATCGGCTGTTCCAGATGCTTTTAACGACATCGTAATGTGGGGGAACAAAATTGACTGTAAGATATGTCTGATACTCCCTCAGTGCTATTCGACAGATTTACTTACATGGATTGAAGCAGGATCTCGTTATCCACTGTTTTAAGTTTACCTTACTTGCTTGATCGTCAAGGCTCTTGCCACCCGAGTGAATTTCCTTCAGCTATCTGGTTACAGTACTTTCGAACAGCAAATGGTTTGGTTACTTTCAAACCAAACTCGCATGTAATCGACGCCGATATCCAATAGAAATCCTTCGCCTTGGTTTTACCATCTTCCCTCTGTCCTCTCCCTTCGATTTGGCTTGGGCATTCATCCTCCGCCTGAGGCGACCTGTCTGGTTGAAGTCAAGTGTGGAGAATGCTCTTCAACATGCTTAAGTGTGAAAGTGGGATATTTTTTTATCTAATACGGATGGAGGTAGTGCTGGCGGAGATGATGCGGAGCAGGAAGTCTACTATGTTGCTCGTTCATCTGCTTGGCCTTCAAATCACATATGGAGTTAAGTAATGAACGCTATTACCAACTAGAGTGGTAACCTTTAATCGCTTGATATTCGTGCAGCAAACTATCACGTTCTAATATACTGCTGGACTTTTAACTCATATTAGTTATAGGAAGAACTCTTTCTTGTACTTAAACAGACGTGAGGTATCCCATTGTTTCTGATCCACGTTGTTTCATGTTGTCATTGGATGAGTTGCATTAAAATCAAAAAGAGATAACATATGTCTTGAAAGACTGTCATTCTATCCATGTGTCTTTATTTAATGGGATATCAACCTTCATGGTTTATTCAATGCAAAACCATTCCTGTTGAAGAACTGTAGTGGTACTATTTAACCCATAACTAAGTTATTAGAAGGTTCATACCTTTCCATATGCTTATTCTGAAAGTGAAAGTAATTGAGCGACTAGAACTTGAATTCACTTAGATAATATCAAAGTCCGGCAAGTTACTCACTACATCATGGGCACACCTGTTATTATAGATTACGTGTTTTATTTTCCCACTCGGAAAATGTTCTATTTAGCAAAAATTCCTTCGTTTTTTCGACCTACATCGGTCTCTGTATATCTCTTTTTTCTTATTTTTCATAACCCCCACTCAATCTTAGATGTATCGGGTCAATAGTAAATGGCATTTGGGAAATGATAAGAGTAGCTTTTCTCCCCAAGTTTAAAATATTTCCAGCAATTGGAAGCTTACTGATAATGCATCATTGCTATGGTTTCGTTTCAAGATGCTGCATTAGATTTAGGCGAATCTGATTTCTACAAGTTCTACATCAGTCATTTTTATTGTTGTTTACGATTCTTCAAAAACATTACACACACACACACACACACACACACATATATATATATATATATATATATATATATATATATATATATATAAAATAATAGTAAAGAATAACAAAAAGTTGTTCCCACTAACAATTAGTTAAGAATAACGGCCCGTTTGAAAAAGAATACAAAAAGTGTCCCATTCCAAAATGGCTGGGCTGATTTTAAAAACCTGTTTTGTAACAGGAGCCTCGCACTTCTTTCCTGTTACTCGGAGTTTCATGTTTTCACCCTGATCCTACTTGCAGATGTTACAAGTGCCTATGTTAAATGCAGGGACGATACTCTGGTTACTTGCAAAAATGGCTGATTCAGAAATGTTATTGGACTAGCCAAGAAAAAATACTTATATCTTTCAAATTATTTTTGTCATTGGTTAAATAAGTCATTGTCGTAAGTAAATACTTTTTCGTCGAACTGAGAAATAGGACCTCATATATATATATATATATATATATATATATATATATATATATATATATAGGAGGATTCATGCGTTTTAAGCAAAATAAAGTCCTCTTTAAAAGATAAACCTCTGATTATATCCAACCATTACAAATGCGTCACGCAGCAATTTCTCATCAGCTGAAAGTGATGTTAACAAACGATTAGGTAAGGGATGGACTGCAATCATCACGCTATGAACCATATAGAAACCTGATCTCCCTGATGAAATAGAGAGTGATTGTTTCAGAATGTAGTCGTCAGTACTACTATGTGCTAGTACCACTTAGACTAGTCACAAAATGATAACAGAAAAGCAACACCCCTTGAATTCACGTTTTTCCTTCCCTCAGTTCGGTTGCTTTTCCAAGATAAGTGAGCCAGTTTGCCTTACTCTTTACCCATAACAAAGAAAAGAGAGATAGCTATGCCTTTCTCAAGGGCATAAAAGTGAAGAAAAACCTAAAAACCTCGGCCTTGTCCAAAATTTGAACTCCGCTTGGCGATTCTTTTTCTTATATATATATATATATATATATATATATATATATATATATATATATATATAATAATCTCTCTCTCTCTCTGTCTTATATATATATATATATATATATATGTATATATATATATATATATTTAGAATATTTTTGAAATTGATAGTCAAGCATTCACTCCGTTCGAAGCATAGATGGACAATTTATATATATTTTTTCTAGGATGTTCATGTGTAGACGTTCAAGTCTTCTTATTTCTTTGCATATGTCGGGATCCAACCATTTCTCTGGTCAAGCTCAGGGGAACTATTGGTTTTGGTTTTGGTTTTGAATTGGTGTTTTATTGATTTGGAAGTTTTTCTTTTAAATGTATAGTTAGTCCATTATGTTCGTCTGGTTGCTAAGGTTTGTTAATGAATATGATTAATATATTGGTGCCTGTGTTAAATGCTGAGTAAAACAAGAAAATCGAAAATAATCTCAATTTTGAAAACGTTTGGGTAAATATGGAATATTTTCTCCACCCTCTGGATCCTGATATACGAAAAGAAACAAGAAGACTTCAATGTCTACACATGAAAATCGTAAGGAAAAAAAATATTACGTTGGCTATAACAACGCCTTTTTGAACAATGACTTGCGGCGAAAATAATATATATATATATATATATATATATATATATATATATATATATATATATATATATATATACTGCTTGTGAATACTTCGGCCGAGGTCGAGTCTGTTTATCAATGTAAAAGATTGATTATTCTATATTTCGTCAAGTTTTTCTTTTCCGCATATTTACAACGTTAAAAATATACTAGGCGATGTACAGGTTCAACAATTTTTTTTTTGTTTTTCCCTTATTCACACCCACACGCATATACTCACATTCACACAATCACACTTACACGCTAAAACGCTCATAGAGGTAACGTTAAATATGCTGACATAATTTGGAGAAGAGCCATTATCGTTACACAAGTGGTTTCTGGAAAGTGAATCTAAGGGACGAAGACATCAGAGTTGCTACCCAGTTGTGTAACAACTATTAGTCCCCAAAAGAGGAGATCATTCATCTAATGTTCCTGTTGTATGACGCTTGATATCCATCTATATTTACTTTTATATGAATTAAGTAAAAGATAGTTTTATAAGGAGCAATCCATACGGATTATGTAATAACAATATATTCTAATCGAATGTTCAATGTATGACTATTAATATATAAGAATATATTTAAAGAAAACTCACATAGAGAGCAATTATATCATTAATATGAAGTGAAACTCGACAGATGTAATCCATAATAAAGGTATTTCAACAGTCTGCTTAGCAGATTGTATCCTCAGATGAAGAACGAAGTTCGATGAAGTTTTTACCGTTCTATACATTAAAATAAATTTAAACTATAATGATAATTTCATGATTAATCCCTGTAGAACAAATTTGATGAATATTAGTAATAAGCCAAGTTAGCGACCTTAGTCGAAGGTCACCCTAAGGCTCCCTTTTCAATAGCTACTCCATCGAGGTGTAGGGGAGGGCGATACTCCATTCCTCAGATTGCTTCACTTTACCTAGATCCATACCTTATAATGCTGAGTGTTAAGCAAGGCGGCATCATGTAGCTTTTTTGAATCTTTGGTATGACTCGACCTGGGATTGAACACCGGTCTTCCAGAGCATTAGCAAACATTCTACTCAATTGGGGAGTGTCCCGGTAGTAGTTATAATCATCATCATCATCATCATCATCATGTCATGCCGCTAGCACGGATGTCCCTGACCCTCTCTCGCCACATCTTTCATCGCCTCCGGCAGGTCATCAGGGCTACATCCCGTATCCTCACATAGCTGCTGTATGTATGTTCTCGCTAGTCGTCCTGCTTTTGCCTGGCCATATGTGGGGGTCCATAGGAGTATAGCACTTATGAGCTCGTCTCTGTTTCTCCAGCGGTGTCCTGCATGTCTGGTTCGTCTAACTTGGATAGTTTTCGTGATGGGAGGCAGGTGGCCGTATAGTTGGTGCCTTGTGGCGTGTGCCGCCAGGGCTTGTTCAGTATTGCTCCCACAATTCTTGTGTAATTGACGTCTAGCTTCTTCTCCAGCCGTTAAGTTCGCGTCTACGTAGTGCATCCATACAGCAGTATCGATACGATCACTGCTGGGAAGAAACTGCGTTTTATTTTATCGGTCAAGTCTGATATCACTCTTAATACGTAACAATCATAAGTTACATAAAGTTCAGAATAAGACTATTATATAATATCAATAAATTAAGAATTTTATACACTAATATTAAAAGAAGAAAATTAGATTAGTTTTCTCTGGATGAATTAACTTCCTTGATCTTGTATTTTAAATGATTTAAAGGAACCAGTTACACTTAGAAGCGTTGAAACTTATCAATCCATAATTATGCACTATTCTACATGGTTTGTGTCTGTATCAAAGTTTGACACATTATTTGAATGCGTATCTTCATCTTTGTTGTTTTGTAAACTGATTGTTTCTTTCTTGTAGCAAACCATTGGAAAACAATTGAAACTTGTTATATTGTGTTAGAACACTTGAGTAGTGATCTTGATGTCGTTTAATATTCTCGCTTATAATTTCTAGACCCTGAGGAAATGACTAGTAGAAGTTGTATTCCTTTATTTACTACATATATGGTCTAGCTCTAAATTTTAGGGACTTATGTAAATGCCAGTATAAGAAAATGACCAAAAAACATCTCACATAAATGTTGTTCCACATATTTGTCCTGCATTTTAACACATTTGTCACATTGTTTTTTTTTTTTTAATCCTTTGAAAAAAAATGATTCTGTTCTTGGTTGAGTTGAGAACTTTTCCCGCCCCATCCCTCTACATACTAGGTGATTTTCCAGGATTACCTTAATCTTCCTTTTTTTTACAATATATAATGTATTTTTCAAATATTGATGGCCACAAAGGACGTTTTATGCGTTTTGAAAAATATTCAATCAATGACCATTTTTAAAAGAAATAAACTTAATTTTAAACTGAGAGCTTATTTAGTTCAGGTATAAAACTTGGTAAGAGTAACCTGAAGCCAAACTTTGTCTACCAAATCTTTCTGATGCAGGAATCATCGGGGAATGAATTTTTTTAGAAAAAGGTTAATCATGGGAGAAGGTTAACGAAGTTTTTATAATGAATCCGAAGGGAATAGAAAAAAAATTAAATTTAATTAGATTAAAAATAATTATTAAAAATATGCAGAAACTCCAGAAGCCCCGGACAGGAAGAGGGGTGACGCATGCGTAAAGAAAAGGAACCGTCCCGACAAAAGAAAAAAATCTCGTTCTGTTTCAGCAGTTACCATCGGTGTGACAACACCTAAATCTTTCTTGCTAGTAGTGGAAAGCACATGCGTCTAACCTTTCTACTAGTAGCAGCCGCCTCTTTTACAAACGACCCACGACTAAAAGCACAGAATCATGAACTCATCAGAATCACAATTTAGATACCATACACTTTACTCTAATATATATATATATATATATATATATACTATATATATATATATATATATATTCGACTTAATGACTACAACTGAAAACACCGGATTTAGATATATCTCCCGAAAGCATCTAACACGTTGTTAACGCTTTAAATACCAAATTTGGACAAATATATCCAAGAAGGACTGACACATTTTAACACCTTGACTGGGGAGATTCAACCATTTCATTTGTATTCAGGAAGAATTTCCTCACCCACTGAATGGTTGTTGAAGCCAGAAAAAAAGGCAAAATATGAAAGATATCTTCGTCTCCTATCTTTTACTATCTTCTTTCATATAATTTCTTTACAGCCTTCCTATCCAAGATGCTAAACGCAAGGTAGCAACCAATATCATAAATTACCTTTGAAACCCCATAAATCAATTCATTAAACAAATATCAGAAGCATCGATAAGAATTTTTCCCTGCTGGGAAATGTCATTATTAATTTCATTGCTTAAATCAACCAAAATATTTGTACATATAAAGTTTAAATATTTCTCTTGTTTGTGTTTTATTAAAAATCAAATGAAAATGAAACGCCGGTATAAGGGAGAGTACTTATTAATAAACCATTTTGAAAATAAACAAACAAATTATTTACATGAATATGTTATATAAATATAGTCATACTATAAATCTGAAATTTGATATTTTCAGATTAATTATTGTGATATTAAGTTATTAATTCGATGGCAATAAATTTAACAACATATGATGACTTTCAGAATTAAATAAATCTAAATGTGGTTAATAATACTTTATGAAATGTGGTTAATAATACTTTATGTTACAAAAACGATGATAATAAATATATACGGTTTTTAGAAATAAATGATTTGATTTAATTTAGGATGCACTTAATATTCAGATCATAAAAACATAGATTCTAAAAATTTCTTTTTATAAAAAATGGGAAATTAATTAAGATTTTAAAATGTAAAATTTGTTTAACACTCTAATTTTCTGGTGAAATACCGGATAAGTAACGTGATATCAAGATTATAATCTATTATGATAATATTTTATGTATAGTATATTTTTCCTCTTTTTATATTATGAATATTGATATATAAATCCTTAAATGTCTAAATTAAGATAAAATACATTCCCGGTATAACAGTATAAACTATATCGAAATTATCACAATCCTTAACCGAATAATATCAATTTCAGATGTATAATATATATTAGAGAAAAGTGTTCGCCAGTGGTCCAGGAGACCGGTGTTCAATTTCAGGTTGATTTATACCAAAGACTCAAAAATGCTACTTGATTTCGCCTTGCATTATGTGGTACGTATCGAGGGTAAAGTGGAGTCATCCAGGGAAGGGAATAACGCCCTCTGCTACACCTCGGTGTAATAGCTATTGAAAGAGAGCCTTCCGTTTACCCTCGACTAAGGTATATATATTCAAATATATATATATATAGTTGTAAGCGACTTCAAGCTCAAGTCACGGTAATGACATCACTAATATCACCGGGAAAATTATTAAAACTCTTATGCGCCCAGCACTGGGCTTAATAGTCCGAGCGTCTATATGGATGGCATTAACATTAATTAACCTAGGAATGGTAATATGAAAAAATAACTGAATAGAACAAGCTTTGTGTTTAATAGTACCATTCTTCATGGTTGGTTTTGCCGGCCCAGGGAAGATGATTTACCATTAAACAATGAATATATATCATTATCATCGTGTGACGCCGCCAGCACGGATCTCCCTGACCCACTCTCTTTCACCCGTCTCTATCGTCAATTGTTCCCGGGAGGTCTTCAAGGCTACATCCTGTATCGGCACAGAGAGCTGTTGTATATATGTTTTAGCCCGTCGTTCTACCTTTGCAGGTCCATGTGAGGGGGTCCCCTGGAGTACATCGCTTATGAGCTCATCCTTACTTCTCCAATAGCGTCCCATATGTCTGGTTCGTCTAACTTGGATAGTTTTAAATGGCCTTACAGCTGCTGCTTTGTCGGGTGAAGCCTCCAGGACTTGTTCACTATTGCTCGCAGCCTTCTTGTGTAATTGCTGTCAAGCTTTTTCTCCATACGTTCAGTAAGCGTCTATGTAGAGAATCAATACAGCATTATCGACACGACCGTTGCTTGGAAAAAAAACTGCCTTTTATTTTATCGGTCAGGTCTGATTTCCATGTGACCGATAGACTATCGTTAGCTGTCCATCCCTTTGCTAGTCGGGTGTTGATGTTGATGAGACACTGATTGCTTAGTTGGTGAACCTCTCTCTCTCGCTCTCTCTCTCTCTCTCTCTATATATATATATATATATATCAAAGCGTTTCTACGGGAGTCTCTTTATGATTTTAACTGGCCATCTGTTAACCACACCTGTTAACAGTATACTGGAATATTCCCAGATTAACTCTGTAATATTCGTTAGAAATTCTAATTTAACATTTAAAAAATTGAGATATTCCAACGATACGCCGAAACGGATGGGTGAGCATTTCGAGACTGCTTGAAAATGTATGAAAAAAATTACCGTTATTAGAATGTTAAAATCTTTTCATTACAACAGCACACACACACACACACACACTATATATATATATATATGTATATATCGGACCTGGAAGCTTAAAATGTAAACGTAAAAAATCTCTTATTTAAGAGCTCTTGATTAGCTGAATTTTTGCAAGGCAATTGTGATGTTGACTTTAGGATTTTTACGAGTCAGAATTATGGCGGCCGGTGTATTTGAACTTTTATGTCGTGGCACACATATAAGCCACTTAAATTCAAAGGGTTAAAGAAAACAGAAATATAAACAAAAAGGAAATATCTTGACTTTTACTATTACTGTCATCACAAGGAAATACAATAACACTATTCTTAAAGAAACAAGTGAAATCTGCATAGATAAAACATTTAAAAACACTGACTTCAATGGATTTACAATTAGAATTAATAGCACTGCTTTGAAATAAATTTGACAGACTTGGGTTGACCACATAAACGCTTAATAAACAAATAGATAAACCTATCAGTTATGACTAATTCGATCCCTACTTCAGGCTTAATGAAATGAAAAAAATCATTTTCCACGTGTCTCTATAACAGATAAGGTCAGTGAAGACACTTGGATGCCGAAAAGCAATGTTTATACAATGATTAGATATGCCACGTCCTCAGATATGCCACGTCTATTTTTTATTGTATCTCTCAGTATATTGATACTTTAAAGAATTTTCTAAAAAAACATTATTCCTCCTAACGTATCTCCAGACAATGACATCAAGAGAAAACTAGGCGTCGTCCTTGAGGTAATGGTTAAAAGTGCTGACTACGGAATCGTAGTTAGTGAGTTCGAATGCCACTAACGTTATTACTTTCAGTTCGGAAAAATAGGCACAGGAGAGTAATGAACCGCCTTAACCTCCTAGGTACGGGTTAAATAGTACCGCTCCTGCTCTTTTAGAACGATGGCTCAGGCATTAAATACACAACGAAGGTTGATATCCCATTAAACAAAATAAAAAAAAAAATTAAACCAAGGTCAAAACTACTTGACAAAAAAGAAAAAAATAGATTACGTAAAAGAATATTCCTTTTTGTCTTATCACTTTTGTTCGCATCATCATCATTTTTTGAGATGGGTGGTATGTAGCCATACAACGTTTTGTTTCATGGGGTGTTGCTTCCAGGATTTGTTGAAGATTGCACGTAACATTCTTATGTATATCCCATTTTGTTTTTCATCTACACACACACACACACACACACTCACAAAGACACGCACACACACACACACACACACATACATATATATATATATATATATATATATATATATATTGCGACAAAAGGCGCAGGAGAAGGAACTGCGACGCTATGCTATCAAGTTCTAACCAGACCTTCAGCTTTAGCCACTGCAACCGTCCTTGCTTGCTTGCCTCACATCAACAATACCAGCCAAGAACCTCTGGTAATGTAAGGGTCAGCGAGCTAGACTTGCTAACCTTCACGCGTGAACTTGAGTCTCACTGGGTCTCCCATTTATGTGGCCTCGCCCCACATCAAAGGAAAAAAGCTCTGTAAATTACAACCGCACCTGCAGTCGGCATGGGTCACCCTCTTTTCAACCCAAGCTATGAAGTCTATACCTCTGTACATATATATATATATATATATATATATATATATATATATATATATATTATATATATGTGTGTGTGTGTGTGTGTGTGTGTGTGTGTATGAGTGTGTGTGTGTTTGTGTGTTAGTGATAATTGAATAACTTCATTTTATAAACACACACACACACACACGCATATATATATATATATATATATATATATATATATATATATATATATTTTTAAAGTAATTCAGTTCTCACTTTACTCCATTTTCATTTTTGATCGACTGTAGACAAGGGTGACCAGAGGGCTTCCTTTTCAATAGCTACTTCACCGAAATTAGGGGAGGGTGCTACTTAATTCCTTTGGTTGCTCCACTTCCCCTTGATTCAAACCTTATCATACTGGGTGGTAAGGAAGGAGTGATCTAGTACTATTTTTTGAGTCATTGGTATGACTGGATCTTAGATTGAACGTCTGTCTCCCAGACCAATGGTGAATAGTCTGACTATTTTGCCCATATATATATATATAAGAGGATCATTAAATAAGTTTCCTGACTTTTTTCGTATGGGCACTTTTATTTATAGTACACACATAAAACTCTAGTCGCCTTCGAAGGAATCTCCTCCGGGTGCAATGCACTTGTTGGACTGTTTCATCAACTTCTGGAAGGCCCCATGGAAGTCCTCTTGTGTCAATGACCTTCGTCACAGCCTCTTTCATCTCCTCAATTGTCTCATAACGACAGCCTCTCCGCTTAGGGAATAACCAAAAGTCACAGGGAGCAAGGTCTGGCCTATAGGGAGGATGAGCAACTGTCTTGATGCCGTTCTTGATCAAATAGTCTGTGACAAGGACGGAGTTGTGGACTGGTGCATTGTCCTGCTAGAAATGCCACTGAACCAATTTGAAGAGTGCGGGCCTCTTCCGACGGAATCTCTTCCTGAACTCCCTTAAAACCTCAACATAGTAACCCTAACCCTAATCCTTTGGCCAATCAACTCTGGTTGATTGACTTCCTTACTCCTCCCATACCTCTCATCATCCATCACATCCTTGAATCCATTTTGCCACTCAAAAACTGATGCTTGATTCTTGCAAGATGGTCGAAAAGCAGTCTGAAGCATTCCATACGTTTCTGTGGCATTTTTTCCAAGTTTAAAACAGAATTTCTAACTGTCCTTACTTCGAGATCGCATTTTTGAAATCCACCCGCTGTGACGATCAGGCTTTAGTAGGGTATATTCCAATTGCTACTGTGGCTGTTTATTTGAACGTGAAATCATAAAATTGGTCAAGTCATCTCATAAGATGTATAGCATTAAGAGACTGAATTTTCAAGACTCTACGCCAATTTTAAATGCCTGTACAAAAAAAGTCTGGAAATTCATTGAATATATATATATATATATTACATGAGAGAGAGAGAGAGAGAGAGAGAGAGAGAGAGAGAGAGAGAAAGAGAAAGAGAAAGAGAGGGGGAGAGAAAAGAGAGAGAGAAAGAATTAGGGAGAAAGAGAGTAAGGTTATGCGTCTCTCGAAAAGCTAGTCGAAGAAAAGTTTGTCGAGAAGAAGTGGGGGCGAAATGTTTTTCTTTGATTTCAGTCATTAAAGAAGAGAAACTAATAAAATAAAAAATATTCGTGTTTATTTTCGATTTTAAAAGTTGTTTTGATTCGTTAACTTAAACTGGAATATGTGAGGTGGGCACCATCAGTCGATAAGGAAATGATCCATTCTTTCAAAAATCGTAGTCCACATCTAATGGGTGGGGTGATGATCTCGCTAAAGCCCCAAATGTCTGTGTATTTCCACTGGTATTTAACTCAAATCAATATAATTTTGAATGTAACTCTCTTTTGATCTGCACATGACTGAATAAAGCCAATCACAACGATTTCACGTTGTTCTTTTAGATTGTCATAGTCGGTAATACTTTTTATAATTATCAATTCATAACTCACTATCTTGATCGGTCATATACGAACGTCCGCTAGATTGGTGAGAGTGTTGTATGGAAGAAAAGATGAAAGAAAAAGAGAGAGAGAGAGAGAAAGAGAGAGAGAGAGAGAGAGAGAGAGAGAGAGAGAGCAGAAAGAGAAAGAGAGTGATAAAAAAAAACTATCAGGTCTTTAAAAAATCACAATATTTCTTATTATTAATATATTTCAAGTGTTTTATTTTATTATTCTAGCCAGTGAGACAAAAACTCATCAATATATATATATAATTTAATTAGAAGAAAACTCAAACCTGGTTAAATTGTCATTATAAAATAGTTGCGTACGCTCTGTATGTAAATTTTGCAATATAAAGCTGGATAGAGAATATATAAGAATAGCCATACATCGAACACTCCCGTAGATTTTTATGAAATTCCTCATAATCTATACGTGAATAATCAACATCCACTGTCTTCGGAAGATGACAGGATATTACTTATATATATATATATATATATATATATATATATATATATATATATATATATATTATGACGTCTATGTTAATTAACTTCATAGAGCTATGGCGATTGCTACATCAAACAATCTCAAAATGTGGAAGTCAAGGTAATCTGGGCAGTACAATACATACACAAAAACTGCTATTTTCTTAAACATTTTTATAAGTCGATAATAATCACTAAAAAATACGACTGGAGACATAATGGGGTTTTAAATCTTACTGATAAACTTATACGATATTTTTAAAAACTACCGAAAAGGGTCAATAAGTATCAACTTTATTGAAGAACGAACGTTTTCGGAAAGTAATTAAAAAAACAGTTATTTTTATTACAGAGTAGTGCTGGCATTGAACTAATATTACATTATTTAGGATATTCGTCTACGATGGTCTGTCACCTTTTTAAATAGGACTCACTACTTTTAAGAACTTACAATTGAAAAACAGAAGACCTAGGATGGCTGCTAAGGTCTATTAGAAAGGGATGTTGAAGTTTTATGGTCGACTCGATTCTGAAGAGAGGATATGCATAAAGAGTCCCTCAAATCGCCAAGAATCTATGTATAAATCGATTTGATATATTCACTATTTCTCGAAGAACAGAAATTTATTAACTTTGAAGAGTAAACCTCCGAAGTCCTATGTCCGGTCCGACATCTGATGAAGGATCTTTTTGGAGGCAATGATTCGTTTTATTTATTCTGTCTGTCTGTCTGTCTGTCTCTCTCTTTATTGTTTTTTTTTGTATATTCTTTTCTCTTACTCCCACGTTCTTTCTTCCTTTGGTGTAATGGCTAAAGTGTTGGACAACCATGTTGAAGTTAGCCAATTCGAACTTCAGTCAGGCCGTTACGTTCAATTTCAAACTAATACCCTTGGGAAAAGTATGAATCCCCTTATTCTCCTAGTTATTGGGTAATGGTCATTGTTCATTTACAAAGATTGTTTCTGCATTAGGTAAGGTTGATATGCTATTAAAAAAACCAAACCTTTCTTTCTTTCTTTCTTTCTTCAAATTCCTTGAATTGCATGATTATTTGCTGTGTAGCTTTACAAACCAATTTTTCAGTGTAATGCGTTGTATTTTCTGTTGAGTGTTCCAATTCTTTGGCCTTGTGCCACTATAACCTAAGCGTACTAATATATATATATATATATATATATATATATATATCTATATATATATATGAGCATGTGTGTGTGTGTGTGTGCATACACATAAAAGGACGACAATGTTCATACAAGCGTACCTAAACGTTTGGAAGAATTTATAGAAGATGAAGAACTGCGCCACGTATTACGACCCTTAAGTTCACTCGGGTTTCTTGCAATGTTTTCTGCTCAATAAAGTTCTTCTCTTTTTCTTTGACGTGCAATTATTCTATTTAGTTAGGCGTAATAACAAGATTCCTGCAAATAATCGACGCTAGAAATTCGCGTCTGGCAGGTTTACCTATTAACGAAATTTCCATTCAATATCCTTCCTCTATTTCATTTTTTTCTTTTTGTTTAAACCGTAATTGTTCGGCTTAAGCTAATTCTCTCATTTCAATCTGACTTCATTTATAATTTTGCTATAAATAGAAAATGAACAGAAAATAAATTTAGAGCTAAAAAAAAGAAATAAATAGCTGAATTTTAACAAGCAGTATTTGAATGTTATCTTGCAAGATTAGAGAATCGCAATATAAACTGCTAATCAGGAAATGGAACGGACAGAAAAGTCATAAGCATTATGAATTGCTAGTCGAAAAATATTTCAGTAATTGGTTTTAAGTAAAATGAGAGAAAAATCAAAAGTAATCAATGGAAGAAACAATTCAACAACACTCCCAATTTTTCTTTCCATGCTTATAAAAAATAGCTTTCCATTATTAAAACCATTTTCAGTTCTGTTGGTGTACAGGCATTTCAAAAGTTTATTCGACGATACATCCAATAGAAGAGATTGGAGTTCGAGCCGAAGTAAACATCAATCCTCGGAAAATGATTTTTTTTTCAATTCGGTCTTTCATGCTTTGAATGATTTTTTTATATAAGATAAGCACACAAAGATTTGTTATTTGAGATAGGCACACAGAGTGGATGGCCTTTTGCCAAATTTCAACAAGAAGGCACGCTTAAAATGAACGTAGATTCGAAGTACGAAGATGGAAATATTAGTGACAGACAAATATAACTGGTTGTCATGTGAATGACCAAAAATGACTCATAGATATGACTAGCATGTGACATACCGGGAAAATGTCAATGGATGACGTCATTATCAAGTCAAAATTGTTTACTCTTCTTCCGGCTCCGGTAACAAAATGACGTATTTATATTCGCCCTCGGGGTTTTTATGTGAAGTTAGACGCTAAAATATAATCTATACAAAATAAAAAAGAAGAGACATCTTTGAAAAGAAAAGTGAGCGTTTTATTCTTTAACTGAACAGAGACAGACCGTAAATCAACAAGTGCGTAACTGATCGATAAAAGACCCTTTTTGTCTTCCAATAACTGCTGCATTAAGCTAACCGTACAATACAAGAGAAATTTAATCTCATGAAAAAGTCCTAAGATCCATCTTACAGTTAAGCCCGAACAAGCGATGTTTATGCATTGCTAGGACACCATAAAATTCTGTTTCATTGTAAGTTCTTGAGAAAATTTTCGGAGATAAAGTGATGAATAGATAACGATAATTCACTGAAAGGAAAAATAGCGAAGGACGTGTTCCTAAAATATAAAATCCCCATTATTACTATGTTTCAGTCTCCATCTCTACCTGTCTCAAATAAGGAGTTCCGCTAACTTCGAAATTTAAGGTACTTTTTGGTCCATAACCAATTACCAACTGGCTGACTAGTCTTTTGCAAGATCTTCGTATCTCATGAGAGTTTCTAGCCTATGCCACGAGTGCTCTCATGACTGACTAATTGTAATCGGTCAGGATTCTATAATATTGCACACTCCAGCTCAGTGGGCAAGAAGTCTTGGAGAAGAATAATAATTCAAAACAAGGAGTTTGAATCCTTAAGGCTGCTTGATATTGTCTTTAACGTCATTGTGGAATCTCTTGTGACGACATTTTCACCAAGCCCAATTGATTTGTACAAGGACATCATCTGTGGTCTGATGGTAAGTGATACGCTGCATTGACCACTGCAATGTTGCTTAAAACTATGCTCAAGCGTCCATCGGTTTCAAGTCACCATTTAAGAGACGAACTTCCGGTTACATGATTACTGACAAAGCGAATTCCGATAGTGAGATGGCTGAAATTATTGACAAAAATGAACGTAGATATATTAGCAAAAAATTATTTAACATGAAAATGAAACAATTCAATATTAAATCTACCGATAATCTAAATTGGTAAATCACTCAATGGACAACGAGCCGAATGTAAAATATATCACGTAACGTATGATCGGTTCCTTGATTCCTATGTTTAATGGCATATCAATCTTTGTTGGTTATTTCAATCCAAAGCAATTCTTGTGGAAGGACTGAAGCGATAATATTTAACTCATTGCCAAGAGAATAGTTTCGGTTTAGGGTAGTTTCTATGTTTAATGGCACATTAAATTTCCTGGATTATTTCATACCAAATCCATCTTTGTAGAAGGTCAGTAATAGTACTTTTTGATTTTTAATTGGGGTTTAAGAGGGATCATGGTTTTCTAAAGGGAGTTTATATAAAAGTGAACGTAATAGCACGACTGGAGTTCTAACTCATTTACTTCGATATTGCAGTCCAACTTGTTTGCCACAACACAACGTGGACACTCCCAGGGAGAACAACTGAGTTCATT
>OY757904.1:105976868-105981868 GCA_963585895.1 Sepioteuthis lessoniana
AAAAAATATCTCCTACATAGGAAACCAAACAAAAAGTCTAAAGATATATGAGATATGCCGGAAGGTATGTGTTATCATATGACTATGGAAGAGAGACAGAAGTTGTATTGAAAGGATACAAAATGATGAAACTGGAGATAAAGAATTCCAGTATATTCTTCTGTGGGAAAAAAGAAGAGAGAGAGAGAGAGAGACAGACAGACAGATAGAGACAGAGACAGAAAGAAAGAAAGAGAAGGGTGGAGAGACCCCGGAAACCCCCTAAAAACACAGAGAAATTTCTTTTTATCAAAAGATACATTATCTTCGCATTGAGTTATGTCTCGTTACATAAATGCAAACATATCCATTTTTATCACTTTAGTTATATCTATCTGTATAGCACACTATTGAGAGACATTGTATTAGGTGCCTAATCGAAATACGATATTCTTATTGACTGTATTTCCCAAATACGTTGCTCATTAAGAATTAGAGCCGTAAATGAAAATTCACTATAGGTAATGGATGGCTGAGAGCTTTTTAGAAATATGAGAAAAACCTGTTATTCAAAACATTCTCCGTCAAAGACTTCACACATATATTTATGAGGAGTAAGAATTCCAGAAAGAAAAGAAAAAATATCGACAAGGATATTTTATTAGTTTTAATTTTCAAATTTACAATTTCACTTAAGGACAGTTGAACAAATATTTGTATTAACCCAACACCTCCGAACTAGAAAGATGGGACACAACTCAGATTTCCCTGACTCATACTCTCTCTCTTTCTCTCTCTCTCTCTTTCTCTCTTTCTTTCTCCATCCCTCCGTATCCTCCATCGCTTCTGGCAGGTCTTCAAAATTACATCCTGTGTTTACACAGAGCTGATGTATATAAGTTCTTGCTGGTTGGTCAACACTAGCATGTCCATGTGTAGGGGACCATAGATGAAATTCACTTATTGATTCGTCCTCTTTTCTTCAGTAGGGTGCCGTATGTCTTGTTCGTCTAACTTGGATGTTTTTTGGGATGGGAGTTAAGAGGCCATACATCTGTTGTTTCGTGCGATGTTGTTTCCAGGATTTGTTCGATATTTCTCCGCATTCTTTTGTTGTTCCCATCTAGATTTTTCTCAGTGCGTTTTGGTAGCGTCCATGAAGTAGTGCTGACACAGCTACCGCTTGAAAGAAACCCAGTTTCATTTTATCGGAGTTATCAGACATCCATATTATTTATCATACTTACCAACTCCTCCGCTCGGGCAGGATATGACACAAGGTTATTTTTTAAGCGGAGTTTAACAGATTTGAATTCAGAGTTTTCCTTCTCCTAGACTAGTTGCCTCACCAAGGCTGAAGAATCTAGTCTGTCCTACTGTTTACCCATAGCTGGAGGGAGAATAATCGGAGTCATACCTTTCCCAAGGGTATTAGTGCTATGTGAAATGCAATCTGTCTCGTCCAGGATTTGAACTCGTGTCGCCGTCCATATTATTTATAGCCAATCGCCAGGCGTATATTAACATCACTTTCAATAGATGAGACACTGCTGGTGAGGTAAGTTATCTTGTTTACTAATTTCGGAGGATCCCCACCAGAGATTTGCTTTTCCTAGACCGGTTGCCTCACCAAAGTTAAAGAGCCTAGTATGTCTTACAGTTTATGGACAGCTGGAGGGAGAATAATTAGATTCATACCTTTCCTAAGGCAAATAGCATCGTCGAGGATTTGAAATCGTATTGCCGTATCCATTTCCTATGACGATAGGCATTATATCTCGTGAAACTTCTCCGAAAAATTTATACAGGATGATTAAAATCTGTAGCACCTTTATTGTATAATCTCAAACATTTTTCACGATTCAAACTGCTCTGGCAACACATTCTTTGAATTTTCTTCTGGGGATATAAAATGTCAATATCTCTATGGGAATAGCTTTATTAGAAAAGCAGAACTGCTTTTATGGAGACAATTTCTGGAATGGAATCAAGTAATATATCGAAAGGCAAGTGAAAATATGGGGATTTGGTAAAGTTCGCAAGTGGTCCATTCAAAAGACTTTAAAAATGGTACTTAATTCCTCCTTGCTTAACACTCATCGATATAAGGTACGTATCAAGGGTAAAGTGGAGCAATCCAGGGAAAAGAGTAGAGCCCTCCCTAAACACCTTTGTTTAGTAGCTATTGAAAAGGGAGCCTTGTTGTTGCCCTCGACTACGGTCGCCAACATTACTTACTTTATAATATTATAAAGAAACTCTCGAAATATCCTATATGATAAATTGAAGATTGTCAATTTGAAAACAACAACAACGAACAAAAACAGAAACAAACAAGCAATTAAACCAACAAACAAACAATCCAAAAAAAGTTTTAAAAAAATCAACAAATTACACAAAAAACAACCAAAAAAAACAAACAAACGAGAAGATTGTTCAAGTGGAACATCTTTCATATACAGCTGACTCGTAACTTTTTCGTTTCTAAACATACAATTGGCCTAAAGGGTAAATTTTCTGACGTGTTTAAAGACATTTAAAAAACTACAACGGTGAATCTTTAGACCATATAAAAAGAGGAATTTAGGAGGTGCAAAGACCAACATAAAGCACACGGAAAAAATGGGTTGAATGCCTAGAGGACTATTTTAGATTTAAAAAAAAAAGCTTCATTCCTCTCTTCATTTCTACGTGTGTTCGATGATATTTCTCTTTATCTCTGTATATCGATTAACAGACAGCGAAAAAGTGAGGGTATGTGTGTATGCATATGTGTGTATGTGTGTGAGAGAGAGATAGAGAGAGATAAGCATAAATAGAGACATAAGATCGATGCATATCATAAAATTGATACTTATACTGAAATGAGAATAGTTTTTCGGAATAATGTGTGGGAACCATTTTTCCATTATCCATATATCCTTAGTGTGGAAGGTTTTATATAAACCTCCATCATTATAAACAAATCACATTTGTAGGTAGCGAAACGGTTCCCACTTTTAAGTAGATTGCTGGGTCCTCATACGCCAAGATCAATAAGAGTCCATATATATATATATATATATAACAATTTTCAATTAAAAAAGTAGCATTAATTATCTAAAAATAAAGGTGCTTGATGTCTAGATATAGTGCAATCTAATCTCTCCTAAAACAGAGTGCTTAAATTTCTATTCAGAATTTTAAGCCGTACACCGATATCAAAACAATGAAAATTCTCTCTCTCTCTCTCTCTCTCTATATATATATATATATATATATAATAAAATTTGGCCAACTTACACTTGTTAAGAAAAAAATGTTAGATGAGATATTAAGGAGTTACAAAACTATTACACCACAATTAACGCGAAACTGAAGAGTAGATATCACGATATTCCAATAGTCAAATATATATATATATATGAAGGAAACAAATTTAGTCATGATTTAAAATTTCAAGTAATTAATATTCTTCCTATCTATATTTAGAAGTTACATGTTCCCACCACAAAATCAATTCCAAAGGGCACTGAATCGTGACATGTCATATATATATATATATATATATATATATATGTGTGTGTGTGTGTGTGTGTGTGTGTGTGTGTGTGTGTGTGTGTGTATGTAAATTTGACGGAAAACTTCAATGAACTGTTTCGATATTAAATATCTTTCTAGTTGTGATGGCCTTCATCGGATGGAATTAATATATATTTGTGCTTCGGCTTTTATGTAGACTTCTTTTTTTTGCCTACCCAGATTCCTGCTAGAAGAGACTAAAAAAATATTTATTTCCTTATGAAATCTCTTTATATATTAATCTTTAATTATTGCACTACTTCATTTTATTTTAAACAATGCATTTGTAGACAAGCCACCCAGAGTGGACATCTCACTGTGGCTTTAACACTAGCAGCAGCAACATTGACTCTCAACGAGGGAACCATCTAATTTATGGATTTCCTACGAGGAATCCCAGTTGAACATAAATTAGAAATTTACAACATGCCTCGCGCAGGTCTAACTAAACACAATCCCTCACACGTCCAGCAGCACGCTGCCATCTCAACATCCCGCTAAGTCATTCCGCAACACTAACAAGCCTAAACTCTACGAGTCTTGCAGCACCAAGAGCAAACCATATTCAAAGCTTTAAATAAAAAACTTTCGTTGTTGTGTTGTTAAAGAAAAGTTTCGTAATTCATTTGTGTTGCCTAAAAGAAATATAGTGTTCGGGAAAATAACAAATTTCCCGAAACCGCTATACATTGTTTATATTTCAAACTGCTAATTATTATTCAAAAACTCGAAAAATTAAAGAATTTTTTCTATTCATTGTCTGTCATTCCGGGATTAACTTTGGATATTAATAAAATAAGTCTAAATCCTGGAATTTTTCCTCTGATTATATATATATATATATATGGAGAGAGAGAAAGAGCGAGTGAGAAAGAGAGAGAGAGAAAGTAAGTTAGAAAGAGAGAGAGAGTGATATGTATATTTGTGTGTGTGTGTGTTATTCTCGTTGTCGAGCATTTTCAACACAGACAATAAAATAAAAGTTTCATTTTTTCTCAGTTGACAGGACTGCATTATAGATGTGTGTGTGTGTGTGTGTGTGTGTGTGTGTGTGTGTGTGTGTGTGTGTGTGTGTGTGTGTGTGTGTGTGTGTGTGTATTTAAGAGAAGTGTACAGTAGTTTAATTTAATGTCAGTCGTTTCGATGACTACCTCAGTTGATGATTTTCGCCGTGAAACTTATCGGCAGTTTTATTCTGCTTTACATTGACATTTTTAACATCATATCTCTACTTTTTTACCATAAAAAATATCTTGTTATGCTGCTCTGCCCTTTTATAAAATACTTATGATTTAAAGACGCATTTAGCGTTACATTTGAATGGACTATATATATATATATATATATATATATATATATATATAGATTTCAGCATCATCATCATCATGTCGTGCCACCAGCACGGATATCCTCGACCTTCTCTCGCCACTCCTCCCCATCTTCCATCACTTCTGTCAGGT
>OY757904.1:105986868-106044368 GCA_963585895.1 Sepioteuthis lessoniana
TATTGTTCCTTTTTTCGATTTGTGCAATTTCAATATTTTCCATTAGGAAAAAAGTAGTTACTTTCATCATGATGGACCATTTTTTTTCTAAATTGAATGTAAGTGAAGTATTAGCAATGTTTCTGCAGCTTTTTCACTTGAATCCCTCATCCACACCTCTTATTTCAAAAGACGATTAATACACATACATATATTCAACTCAAAAATTGATTAAAAAACTATATCGCAATTGGCTGGTGAAATTTAAAGAAATTTTGGTTGCTCTTAGCAACTAATTTAAATCGGAAAATCGGAGTGTTCGCCAATTGTCTGCGTCATACCAAAGACTTTAAAAATGGTACTTGATACCTCCTTGCTTAACACTCAGCAATATAAGGTACGTATCAAGGGTAAAGCGGAGCAATCCAGGGAAAGGAGTACCGCCCTCCCCTACACATCGGTGTATTAGCTATTGAAAAAGAAGCCTTCTGGCCTCCCTCGACAACGGTCGCCAACAACAACAACAATAATGCTTATATTGTGTTGATGTCAAATTAATTAGTTATATATATATATATATATATATATATATATGTGTGTGTGTGTGTGTGTGTGTGTGTGTTTATGTATGCATTTGAATAGTTTTATGAGAATTAAAGCGAGTACAAATTTGTATATCATATCTGTATTAATGGAAGAAAAATATTGACTACAGTTTAAAAATAATGCATTTATTTTGAAAATATTTTGAAAATGTTTTGTGATTCACACACACACACACACACACACACATATATATATATATATATATATATATATACTCTAGGATATAAAATCCAATATTCTACAAGCAATAAGTTAAGCACAAATAAGTAAGAAACGACCATACATAAATCGGATCAAAATCACTAAAAAAGAACTAATCAAATTTGAATCCAAAAATAGATTTCTGGAATCTGATTGGACAATATAGTCCCGCGCTGTGTTTTTGCCTACGTCAGCGCAGTTAAACTTTAAAAAAAAACAAGCAGTTTCTCGCGCAGAAATAAAAACTTTCACTTGTAGGAGGTCACGTGATATGAAGGTCTATCTATTGACGCTTTCAGCGGTAAATATAACACGCAGCAATACACAGTGAGTAAACAGGACACGTGAGTATCGACGTTACACACTCGCGGCAATATCGACTAACACCGACCACAATTCCATTTCGTTACTTTGACAACTGCGAGTCCACACGTCTAAAAAACTAAATTCATTGTCGTGGCGAAAGTAAGTTTCCCATCTTTCTGTCTGCTGATTCTCCTATAGAACCATCTCAGTCAGATATAATATCTCGACAGACACGTTCAGTCAGCAGTCAAACATACCCTCAGCTAATGTTTCACACACACGCACACATACACGTATATAATACCAACTTCTTATCAAGAACAATGATGAACTTTTGAACTTTTTGATTCTTATAGCCACAACACAAGGCGCTTAAAAATACGTTCGTAAAATACAAATATGTTAATATGTATATAAATGTCTAACTATTTCAATCTGGTTTTCCTCTGTGTTTTCGTTATGTTTTTTTTTTCGTTTGGTAAATGTGTATTGCATTTGTGGATAGTTAACTCGTACATAACTTTTCCCTTTTAATCCGAGTAGAATAACCCCACAATATATATATATATATATATAATGAACATAGTTAAGCGCGTCACAAGGCTCCGTTTTCATTAGCTACTACATTGATTTGTAGGGGAGGGCACTACTCCTTTTTCTGGATTCCTCCTCTTTACTCTTGATACCTACCTTGTAATGCTGAGGGTCAAACAACGTGGCATCAAGTTACATTTTTTGAGCCTTTGGTATTGTACCATTGCGGTACTAAAAATACGTTTCGATCCCGTTGTGACCTCACCGTAATAAAAGGTGGACGAACGCTAAATTCTGTTAAACTACTCAATGGTTTATTTACTACTAGGTAGAAAGTAGTCGCCTGGAGAAAGATAAACAGTATAGAAACTAAGAGAGCGGCGTGAATGGAAAAAAACATTAGCAACATATCGTGCTGGGAAAGAGAGACCAGACACAGATCTTTCATTGTTTCCTCTTTCTAACATGCTTGTCCGCTAGGTCGTGTAGTCTAACGCCTTTTTTGGAACGCATACCCCAAAATAGGGCTTGTAAACTTTAGACACCTTACATTTTCATGGTTGGTGTTCTATTGATGTCTTTACCTTATCACTCCTTGCATCCAACTCACCAAAGGACATTGGTGAATACTGTGCCCACAAGGATAATACCATATGTGAAGCATTATAAGGCAACTGCACCCAAATGTCTCAAAAAAATTCACCGTTATATAAAGACTAAAAGTGAAGTCAGTCTATAATAGGATGATAGGAGAGCTGTAAGGATGTAGCGAAAGTATCAATGATAACGTAAGGAAAATTAGACAAACTCACGACTTCTAGTTTCACGTTCCGGACCATCTTGTAAGTTTTCTTACAATCACACACACACACACACACACACACATATATATATATATATATAGGTACGTATTTACAAACATACAGATGTGCAAACACACACACACACACACACACATATACACACACACACAGATTTGACCCTGCATTTTCCTAACTCCAGAACACTAACACAGGGTATATCTTAGGGCAATACTGACAACACCGTCTATCATTTTGAATCCAAGTCTCCTCAGATGTTTTCAACGTTCTATTTTTGATCGCATAAAATTCTTTGGATCTTTAAAAAGAAAGCAGAATAACAACAGCAAAAAAAAAAAAAAAAAAAGAAAGAAAAAGAAAACATAAAATCGTTGTGAAGAAGGGGAAAGCATTTTTCAGATTGTCGATACCACAATTTTATCCGACTTCAGAACCAAATGGGGAGAAAATGAAAAGCTTGTAAAATATATCGTGTTTGATAACCAATAGAATTGTCTACTATGCAGATTATCATACGCATTATTTTTGGAGCGCTTGGAACGGTTACCAAGTCTTTTGAAAAAAAGATTGTAAGAATAAATAGAAACTATTTAGGAAAACGGATACTATTGTTTCTAAGATTAAGAGAACTAATAATTGTGCTAAACAATTGAAAAGATTTACTATCATTTGATTAGCAAGTATAAATTATTCTAACGTATCACTGTATATATTAACTAAACTTCTCAGTAACGAACGAGAAGCGACAAATAGTAACCATTTTATCAATATATCGTATAAGACAACAACACCTTTTAATTATTTTTAATTTTCAGATTACTATCAATGATACATTCTTATTGTATGTCCAATTTATCAATTACATATATGCCGTATTCTTTCCGTGTTCAATTCATAAATTATGAGCAGTGAAGTTTTATTTGCCAGATTTATTGATTATTCTCAATGACATATTATCATTATAATGTTCGCTTCATTGATTATTCTTAATGACGTATTATTCTCGGCATATTCGATTTATCGATTATTCTCAATGACGTATTATCCCCAGGTTGTTCGATTTAGCGATTATTCTCAATGACGTATTATCCCCAGAATGTTCAAGTTATCGATTATTGTCAATAGCGTATTATCCTCCAAAATGTAATCACCTTCATTTCAACGAATCCAGTCCAACAGGAAAGCATATTGTCGGTTTCACGTTGAAAAAATCTCGTTGTTTTCTGTGAATAAAAAAGATGTTCGAAGAGCGTTTTCAACTTATTTTTTTTGTGACAGAAAACTCATAAAACTCCGTAGTTCTTAAATCAAAGTAGTATGGAGGATAAGAATAATCACATATCCTTACAATTTTATTTTTTGTCGGGTAAAAACATTTCCTGTATAACTACATTATGAACATCCAAATATTTAAATCAATTTAAACTTCATTTATTGATTCAGCAAGTAAAAAGTCTTTATTTTCTGAACGCCCAACTAAATTTAAATCTTATTTGTTTTATTTACTCTGTTGGTAAAACGTCCTTATTTTCTGAACAGCCTAACATTTAAATAAATTCATATCTTATTTGCTTTATTTACTTGGTTGGTTAGACATCATTATTTTCTGATAATCCAAATATTTAAATGAATTTAAATTTTATTTCTTTTATTTACTCAGTTGGCTAAATGACTTCATTTTCTGAACACCCGAATATTTTTATAGATTTAAATTCTATTTATTTTATTGATTCAGCGACTAAAACGTCCTTATTTTCTGAACATCCAAATATTCAAATGAATTAAATTTTTTAGTTTTATTTACTCAGTTGGTTAAACGACTTCATTTTCTGAACACCCAAATATTTAAATAGATTTAAATTCTATTTATTTTATTGATTCATCTAGTAAAACGTTCTTTTTTCTGAACACCCAAATATTCAGAATAATCTAAATCTCCTTCGTTTTATTTAATCAGTTTGTTAAACGGCCTTATTTTCAGAACACTCAAACTTTTAAATGCATCTAAATTTGATTGGTTTTATTTACTCAGTTGGTAAACTATCTTTTTATGTACATAGTTGATAAGATATCCTTTTTTTCCGAACACCAAAATATTCAAATAAATTTAAATTTGATTTGTTTTATGTACATAGTTGGTAAAATATCCTTCTTTTCTGAACACCAAAATATTAAAAAAAATTTAAACTTCATTTGTTTTATTTAGTCAGTTGGCTAAAATTCCTTATTTTCTAAACATCTGAATAATCGAATAGATTTACAATTTGTTTTTATGTTAAAGCGTTGCCACTTTCCGAATATTCAAATATATTTTTGTACGAACTGCAACTCGATTCTTAAAAACATAGATTCTACTTGATGAGTTAATAAAATAAATGAAATCAATTTATGAAGAATTTATACAAAATTATTTATGTAGCATAACAAAAAAAAAAAACAACAACTCCGTATTGTAAAACATTTAAAATATTATTTCTGGTAAAAGTTAAAAGTAAGAAATAAATTATAGGAATTTTTAAATAGGGAGTTACATTTCAATATCCTGGGCTGGAAGAATACGGGCACTGTGTTTAATAATATTTTTTTAATTGTGAGCTCTATTGAGAAGGTGGTTTACCATGTCTTTCTTTAATATTTTGTAGTGTTAATCAGACAGAGTATTTCTGATAAGAAGAACGCTATGAGATGAGGGAAAACGTCGCCTATCCAGAAGAAATTCTGGAAGAGAACTGAGTTAGATGTTGATAAGAAAGTCACTGTCTTTGATGGGAAAATTACTTTTATCGATCAGATGTCGACACACACACATATATATATATATATATAAACTTTCACACACACACACACATACACACACACACACACATGTATGTATGTATGTATTTATATATACATGTATATGCATGTATGTATATGTGAGTGAATGATTTTGTTAGCGGGTTTGTACGTGTGTAAATATGTGTCTATTTGCAAATGCATGTATGCATGTGTGTGTGTGTGTGTGTGTGTGTGTGCTCGCGAATAAATTGTTGCCGATAAAGAAATACACGCCAACCAACTTTTTAGAAAAAAGTTAATTTTTTTTCAAACTAATGATATGGGAGAATTATTGCAGACGCAAAAAGTATATCATTTGATTCTATTTATGACCAAACTGGGGGAGCCTAAGTGGCGTAGATCGTAACGTACTGGTCTACCGCATCGTAGTAGTTTTTCTTTCTTTGTTTAATGACATAATACCGCCGCAGGATATTTAATGCCAACACCATCCTAATCGAAACACTTTTGTGGGTTTATTTTACTAATCGTGAAGATTAAAGTTCTTTATACTTTTTTCCGAGAGTACAAATACGGGAATTGAATACGAAATAAAAAATAACTTTAAAAAGAAATGAAATAAATACGAACAGAAATATATAATACTAAAATGATAATTCCCCCCCGGGGGGTCACTGACAGCAAGCGTAATCCAAGCATGCCTAAAAAGATTGGCTTCCAGGAGCCAAAGAGAAACTTCTCCTCTATCCACTTGACACATCTTGACTGGGAGGACGAACCTTTTTCTCTCGCCTGCTATTTGGACCATATGTATCTGCTAAGCCTCTGGTAGTGTAGCGCATGATGTCTCCTCGTAGCAGCTTCAGCTGCTACGACTGACCACAGACACACATGATGGACCCTCAAACCCACTATACCCCATAGAAACGATTCCCCATTCGACAAAATGATTCCTGAGATTCCACTAACGCCTTGACCTATTTATGCAGATTCAAAGAAACGATTCTTTCTCCTCAATATAGTCGTAAACCCCGAAAGTGTAATCGAGTTTAAAAGTATCTCTATCTCTTTACTTGCCATCCTTCATACATTTGCAGATTCAAAGATGAAAAAGAGATAGGAAGTAAATGGGGATAAGAAAAAAATGTCACTAACCAACGTCACACTTTCTCAACACAACTCAAATATACTTCTACCCCTTTCAAGTTTTAAAGTGAACGAAGAATATAACGGGTGTTTAAATTTTCCTACTCCGATATGCAATCTTCCCGTCGTAGATGAGGCTGTCTCCTTGTGGTGAAATGGATAAAGCACCTGACTGCGGAATCGCAGTAAGCGAGTTCAAACTCCAGTAGAGCTATTACGTTCACTTTCGGACTAATACCCTTGAGAGAGGTATGAAGCTCCTTATCGTTCTAGCTATGGGTTATATAATACCACTACAGTTCTTCTAGAAAGATGGCTTTAGCATTAAATAACATACAAATGCTGATATGCTATTAAGCAAAGAAACCAAAACTACTTAGATGTAATATCAAACTATTGTGCATGGATACTCTGTAAGCAAAATTAGAATGTATAGAAACACAAAAATATGCCCACAGCTTATATGCACACACTTTAGGGATGTGAGACAAATCTCCATGGCTAAAGGGCAGAGATACGGCCTCGAAGTGAGAAAGCTAAAAAGTATCATTGCTGTTCTTCAATATTTTAACATTAGATAATTCATGAATATTGATATATCATTTGTTATCATTGTTTAATGATATATCAACATTCATGAATTATCTAATGCTAAAATAAAATAAAAATAAAATAAAAATAAAAGAACAGCAGTGATACTATATATATATATATATATCATCATCATCATCATGTCGTGCCGCCAGCACGGAAATCCCTGACCATCTCTCGCCACTTCTCCCTATTATTCATCGCCTCGGGCAGGTCTTCTTGGTTACATTCCGTGTACTCACATAGCTGCTGTATGTAAGTTCAGGCTGGTTGTCCTGCTTTTGCTTGGCCATATGTGGGGGGCCATAGGAGTACGTCACTTACGAGCTCGTCCTTGCTTCTCCAGCAGTGTCGGGCGTGTCTGGCTCGTCTAACCTGTATAGTTTTCGTGATGGGAGGCAGGTGGCCGTACAGTTGGCGTCTCGTGGGGTGCTGTCACCAGGACTTGTTCAATATTGCTCTCAACATTCTTGTGTAGTTGCCGTCAAGTTTCTTCTCCAGCCGTTTAGTTAGCGTCCATGTAGTGCATCCATATAGCAGTATCGATACAACCGCTGCCTGGAAGAAACTGCTCTTCATTTCATCGGTCAGGTCTGATTTCCATATGATTGAGAGCCTATCTATAGCCGTCCATGCTTTCGTCAGTCGTTCGTCGATGTTGTTTTCGGTTGATGAGACGCTACTTCTTAGGTAGGTGGATTTGTCCACTAGCCTCAGAGAGGCTCCGTCTAGTGTGGTAATGTTGCCCGTTTGGTTGTAACACATATATTCAGTTTTGTGCGCATTGACATGGAGGCCAATGCCTGCTGCAGCTCGTTCCAAACTATGCAGTAGTGTCTCAGCTTGGTTAGGCGTATTCGCCAGTAACGCCAAGTATTTTTAACACATAATTTCACCGCTTTAAATATTGGTAATACATGATACATAATAATATCCACTTGGATTATCTAATGTTCAACTAAAAAATATAATATTATCTTCAGTTGTGGGTAATTGCTTATGGATCTCTCTCTCTTTCTCTCTCTCTATATATATGTGTGTGTGTGTGTGTGTGAGTGAGAGTTCCCTATTCTAGGTACAGAGCACTCATATTATCTATATTGCAGATTTTTTAGTTGTTGATATACATATGTATAACGATCAAAACCTATAAGAATATATTCATATTGTATTAGTATTATATTAAATATTAAGATGATTGCAACTTCTTGTTAGAGAGTAGTTGTCTCTCCAGTTAATATTTTGGGAATGCAGAGAAAAGTCCCCATAGATAACTCTCCTGACCAACTTCAGCAGGGATGCGCCATTTTGACATAAGCGGTGAGATGTGCTCTGTATTCCATTCTGGTTTTCTGTCATACGACTTGCCATAACCTGTAAATAACATGTGCCCCTTGCCTCATATCGAGCAACTGTGGTCAGTGGGTGTAGTTTGTGAGCAAAGTGAATCTGTAAACATCTGTGGTTAATTTTCTTTAGACAATAACTGGGAAGTTTCGATTTATTTATCAACGAGAATTCCATACTCAGTCAGAAGTGTTGTGCATCGTCTGCTTTGGTTGAATTCTAACACTCTAATGGTGACATCATCACCGTTTAAATGGAAATATGTAAAAAGCCAGTTCACACCATTCATTAAATGACTCAAAATAACGAAAACAAACCTTGTTTAAATCTTCAAAAAAGTTGTTTGTTCGTAGTTTTGTTTCTTTGTTTAATGGTATATCGGCTTTCGTGGGTTATTAAGGACAAATCTATCCTTTTAAAAGAACAGATATATTTGAACAAGAAAAGTCATGGTACTATTTAACCCATAGCTTGAGGAATAAGGGGGTATATATCTTTCCCAAGTGTAAGGATCTGAAAGTGAACGCAAATCCCCAAATGGACTTCCAACTTTATTACGATGTCGCAGTTCCCTACGTTGAAGTTACCCTTCACTGCCGTCGTTCCCAGGTCCACTAAGGCCCTGAGTGTTGGCACCAGATAGGGTCCTATCTATGGGTGAAATAGAAGTAAAATGCGTAATTATGCTAAACTGAATTGTTTGAAATAGAACTGTTTTTGATATCGAAACTTTATTTTTGCAAAACTGAATTCTTTTATATAGTTAAATGTCAAAATAGTTCTGTGGGTGGGCAAAAGCTATACTGATACTAAACTGAATTGTTTGAACTAGAACTGTTTGACTAAGCTGAATAGCTTGAAATAGAAATGTTTTTGACAAACAGTGTACTCATGGTTAAGTAAATTGTTTGAAATAGGACTGATTACTAGCACAAAATGGATTTGGCATAAAATAAAAACCTTAGCAACGCACCTATCAACATCTCCAATCTTTTTTTTCGGTAATGCTGGGAAAATTATATATGCCATGGGGTATATATATATATATATATACAAGATACTGGGATGACTTAGTTTTTTTAACCTCTAATCTGGCAATCCACATTATATACCCCCGTTTTTATCCAATTTTCCGGTGTATAAAAACTTGAAAAGCGCCGGACGAAAAGGCCTTCGTGTGTTTTTATTATTTTATTTGAGTTCCCCTACTGTTAATGCCAATGGTGTGTTTGCTAATTATTTTGTATAAATTTTCCTGTACCCAGAATTTAATAAAATATATATATATATATATGTGTGTGTGTGTGTGTTTGTGTATGTGTGTGTGTGTATGAATGTGTGAGTGTGTATGTGTGTATGTGTCGTTGTATGGAACTAAATCATGGAAATAAATCAACCAGTATGAAGAAAAAAGAAAAACAAAGTATTCCAAATATGATGAAATTATTATGATGGAAAGTCAACGTTAAAACGTTTCGGTCTTAATAAAACTTCATCTAGACTTTCTGATTGTAAAAAATGTTGCCTTAATAATTATGGGCGCTTATATTAAAATAAAGGGAGAGGAGAAACTATATAAAATGAAAGAATCATAACAATTCAATCAGCATTTAATTAGGCAATCACGCAATACTTAAAAAAAAAGAACGCTTATTGTTCGTGACCGTCTCTTGCACCTATCGCGAGAGTTCTTATGATTACACTTTCGTTGTCAGTCACACAGCTAAGCGTTAGAATCCGTTGTTGTGGGAAGCGGTGACTAGATTATAAAACTATCGCAAATAAACCTCGTTCTGCATAACTAATCACTTCACGAACTTGGTTTCATCGGATACGCATTACATTAGGTGATTTTCGTAAAGGGTTTCGACTATGACGATTTAAAAAAAGGGTAGTATCATTACTTTACCACCTCCTCTTCACACATAAGAGCTTTTATTCCAACCGGATATCCTCGGAGTAGCACAGTGATCTTATTTATACCTCGAATCATGGTAACTATTTCTTCTTTTGAAAAAAAACAAAAAAAAACATGATCAGTGGTCGTAATTTTGAAACAACTGAGAACGCGCAAGACTATGTTGGCAAATCTTCTACACATCCTCCAGAATATCTTCATATGTGAGAACAAATAGATGCACACATACGCAATTATACACACACGCGCACATGCGCAGACAGGTAGACATACATATTTACAGACGGTCAGACAAAATGATATAAGTAAGTACAATTGCTTATTTATTCAGTTTGTGGTTCTATGTTTTCAAGAAATGCATACGTATAATTTGTGCGCATATATATATATATATATATATATATATAGAACAGTTATGTATTCACACATACATGCACTCAAATACATTTGCTCGTGTTTATATCTACGTAAAACTTCCATACGCTATTATATATATATATATATATATATATATATATATATATATATATAAGCAAGTATGTGTACACTCACTTTTTCCTATGCGTTCTGAAGTTATAAAATAAATTAATATTTGAAAATCTCGTCAGAGCTGAACAGAAAATACTTCAAAACAAAGCAAAGGTTACTGTTTGTTTTAGATTAATTTTATATCTTCCTGTTTTTATTATTATTATTATTATTATTATTATTATTATTATTATTATTATTATTATTATTTGTCACTCACAAATTCTATAAACTAATAATTACATTAACTCTGGCTCGAATAAAAACAAGTGCCATGTGCGCATGCGTGATTGATTAAACTATGCCGAAAAAGAAGAACGAAACGAAAGCACAAACGCAACATTGAAGAATGTTTGAATGCATTAAGTCAAATATTCTGACCTGTTAAAAGGATGCCCATTCGCATCTACAGAATTTCATAGCAGCTTGTCTTTTATCAATCTGGCGTCTGTCTTTTCGGTAAATAAAAAACAAAACAAAACCAAAGAAAAAAAAACAGTAATTTGGAGAATTGAAATTCTGTTTGCAATTTCTTTTATTCAGTCTCGTTTTCATCTAGAACAATCTGCTTACAATCAGAGGGAGGATAAATACTGTGAAATGTACCAATATAGTCTGATGCTTTTGTAGTATTGGAGACAGTAGATTTGTTAAGTTACAGTGATTGTGGGAAAGCTGAATACACTCTGGATGCTCTATTTTAGAGGCCTTGAAGCCGGAAAGGTTAAGCACACAATATCTCGTTGCTGACTGATTGATTTTAACGGCATATCATCCAGTGTAAGGTTATTTTATGGTCAGATATTTGCATATCACGTTTATGGTATGCTCATATTTACATTTTTGTAAAACAAAAAATACAAGCTGAGTAAGTAAGCGCGAACTCATTAGCGACCAGCAAGGACTTACCTACATCAGCTCTGTGCGGAAACTGGATGCTGCCTAGAAGACCTGCCAGAAGTGATGGTCGATAGGGACGTATATTGAGAGAAAGTCCGGGAACCACGTCCTGTTAGCCTGACTTAATGATGTTTATGTTTCTTTAGAGGTTTTTTGCACACTGTCCAATCGAATACGAGTGGTTTTTATAAAGTTCTTTTATGGGTTATTCAATGCCGACTTTTTTTTCATTCTCAAATGTTAAATTGTAATAGTTATTGTTGCAGAGTAGCTAGCACCTCTTCTGCATTGTACCAGATAACCTGGATAATAGCCTTAAATAGCCTACGATTAAGGACTTCAACACTTGATTAATAAGTTGATATTAAGCTAAGTAATATTCGAACTTCGTTTGGCTATAAAGAATTTTGATTCTCCTCTTTTCCTTGTAAGTTGTCCTGTTAGTTGTTTGTAACTTATTCTGTATTTTTGTATGGATCCTTTAGCACCGAACACTGGTGCTGAATAAATATATTAAGTACCCATTCTCTCTGTATCATTCACCACGACAATGCAACCGTTATATATTCATATTTACCCAACCCCTCTGCTCGGACAGGATATGACACAAGGTCAATTTTTAAGCTAAGTTTAACAGGTTAGACTAGCTGCCTCACCAAGGCTGAAGAACTTAGTCTGCCCTACTATTTACCCATAGCTGGAGGGAGAATAATTAGATTCATACCTTTCCCAAGGGTATTAGTGTTATGTGAAATGCAATGAGTATCGTCCAGAATTTGAACTCGTGTCGCCTTGTCCATTTCCTACGACGATAACCATTACACCACGGGCAACCGTTATATATTGAATGTTCATTTATTTCTTAAATGGTACTCTTTCATTTTTCTATGCTATAGCCCAGTCGGCTGGTGCTGTAGAAAACAAATGACTTGTGTCTAATTAAATCAATTGAAATAGAACTGTTTCATAATTTAATTGTGTGTAAACAAATAATTCATGTTTAATTGAATTCTTAGTGAGATATAGCAATACTTGGAACCATTTAACTTTGTTGAATGATGCTACATTGAATTGTTAGAAATAGAACTGTTTGATCATTTAACTGTGTGTATCTACAAAATGTGTTTGCAAATCATATATTTAATATGCATGTAAAAAACAGTACTTGGAATTAAATAACCAGCAATGGTTGATATGCCCTAAAAACCAAACCAAACCTTTTAACCGTTTGCAATTAATATTATTGATATTATTAATATTGAATGGAATTATTAGTGTCGTATAACAACAATAAAAAGAAACAGTTATCTGAGTAAACAAGTCAGCTCTGGCTCGTTTAAAAATAATGTCATGTATAAACTATAAACTTATAAATCGTGTGTGTACACACACACACACACACACACACACACACACACACACACATATATATATATATATATATATATATATATATATAAACACAACCTACCAATAAAAAGAACAATCTAAGCATAGGTATGTATTAAGAACGATATAGACCTGTGATTGTATAAAGGTTTCAGCTTAAAATTCGACAATGATAACGTATACAACAGACATCTATGTAATGCCGGAGGTTAGAAAGGATAAAACGTGATTATTATAACTGCATAAAACTCTGCAGATTCAATTTTGATAAATATTACATGAAAACAATACGTAAAGTTTTGTTTGGAAGAGTGGTAAATTGACAGGAAATAAAAAAAAACAAAACAAGGATAATGAAAAAGACAAACATTTTATTACCAAAAGTGTATCATGCAAAATTAGAGAATAAATATAGTCGTTTATATTTGTGGTAATTTCAAGAAAAACATAGAAAGATGCAACGGTTCGTAATTGTTGTGTTAGATACTGTTACATGTCTACTTCTCTATCTATGACGTAATATCTCAGCTTGTAAAAATTCATCAATCTATAAATCTGTCTTTATATTTAACTAAGTCTATTTTATTTTGTCTGTCTTTTAACAGATCAACTGTCGAAGCCTATCTATCTATCTATCTATCTATCGTACTTGCTTTTAATAATATCGTACACTTATAAGCTGTGTACCAAATTAAAACGTCCAATTAAACAACAAACTATAATTGATTTTTCCGAAGCTACCTATATATATATATATATATATATATATATTTCTTTTATAAGTGTTTTATATATATATATGTGTTAATTATATATATATATATATATGTGTGTGTGTGTGTGTGTGTGTGTGTAATAATAATATATATATATTATTTCATATAAAAGAAATATATATATAATTATACGTATATACAATTAACATACAAATGAAATATATATATATATATATATATATATATATATATATATATATATATATATATATATATATATGAATAATTAACTCACAAAATAAAGAGATATAGATATAGATGTTTATAAATATATACAAACATGTACGTGTATGGTTGTATATATACATGTATATGTGTGTGTGTTTAAGCTATGGGATTTGAGGGTCATGGTAATACCAATCGTAGTTGGTTCGCTCAGAATGGTTTCTGAAAATTTGGGGAAGTGACTGGAGTAATTGGAAATCAGTAGGATAAACAAAACCGACCCTTGGCGATAGTATTGCAGAGATCAGTTGGAATACTCGGAAGAATCTAAAAGACTTAAGAAGACACTTTCTCAGATTCCAGTGAAAATCATGAGCTCACGCTGAAGAGAAAAACTCGCAAGAAGTGAAATAATAAACGATCAATCACTTAATAAGCCAATGCAGCAAATTAGCACAGAAGGAGTATAAGGTGAGACACAACTGGGTCGGCAAGGTTATCCACTGGGATATTTGCAGGAAATTTAAATTCGACCATCCAAACAAATGGTATATACACAACCCAGCACCTGTCCTAGAAAATGACTCGCATAAACTCCTATGGGACTTTAACATACAAACGGATCACCTAATCCCGGCCAGAAGGCCAGACCTCATAATAATCAACAAAAAACAAAAAAAGAGAATCTGCAAAATTGTCGACTTTGCTGTCCCGGCGGATCACAGAATAAATCTGAAGGAAAGTGAAAAGAAGGATAAGTACCTCAACCTTGCTAGAGAATTGAAAAAGCTGTGGAACATGAAAGTAACGATTGTACCAATTGTGATTGGTGCCTTTGGCACAATAACAAAAAAATTATTAAAAGGCCTGAAGGACTTGGAAGTTGGCGGAAGGGTAGAGACTATCCAAACGACAGCATTGCTGAGAATGGCTAGAATCCTGAGACGAGTCCTGGAGACTTGAGGAGACTTGCTGTCACTCAAACTCCAGTGAAAGACCATCAGCTAACGCTGACGTGAAAAACTCTAAGAAGTAAATAATAATAATAATAATAGCAGATGTCTTCGAAAATGACACACATGAACACCTTTGACATAGAAACATAATACCTATTCTCGAATAATAATAATAAAAAGAAATTGCCATATTGTCGACTTTGCTGTCTCGGTTGACCAAAGAATCAAAAAAAGAATGTGAAAAGAAGGATAAGAACCTCGACCTTGCTAGAGAATCGAAAAATACTATGGAACATGAACGTGACAATTATGCCAATTGCGATAGGTACTTTTGGTACTGTAACTAAAGGATTATTAAAGGCATTGGAGGACTTGGGAGTTGGCAGAAGAGAGGAGACCATCCAAACTACAGCACAATTGAGAACGGCCAGAATACTGAGAAGAGTCCGGGAGATTGGAGGAGACTTGTTGTCACTCACAGTCCAGTGAAAGACCGTCAGCTAATGCTGATGTGAAAAACTCTAATGAGTAAATCATTAATATATATATATATATATATATATATATATATAAAATAAACTCAAATTGTTGATTTGGATTTTAAATCGGATTTGCTTAATAAGAACATTACGTACTTTAAAAATATCCTTAAATATTTTCAGCTAACACTTGTCTAAAACTTTCATTATACACACACACACACACACACATATATATATATGTGTGTGTGTGTGTGTGTGTGTGTGTGTGAATAATGCTCTGATTAAGTAGATCCGATTTAAAATTTATAATGTAAAATTGTTCTTAACGCTGAATGAGTCACATGATCCTGACTTACACGTACAATGGGCAACATTATTATAAATAGATTATATGTTTTGTGGACGACCGAATGAAACTAAAAGGAAGCGAAACGGTAGACAAATACTTGGATCTTGCCAGAGAACTAAAATGACGTAGAAAGTGAAGGTGATTGCAGTTGTAGTTGGTACGTTCAGAACAGTCCGCCAGTGCTTTGAGAAAAAGACTTGAGGAATTGGAAATCATGGGAAGAATCGAGACACTCCAGACAACAGCATTGTTTCGATCAGCGAGAATACTCAAAGAGTCCAAGAGACATGAACAGACTTCCAGTCACAAAGGCTGCAGTAAGAAACCAGCAGCTAACCCTGGCGTGAAAAAAAACTAAACTTGTAAAATTATAATATCAATAATGTACGTGCAACGATCACTAAAATATTTGATAAGGTGGCTGGAAGAGTTCGAAGTCGGAGTACGAGCCGAGAAAATCCAAACAACAGCATTGTTGAGATCGGCTAGAATACTCAGAAAGGTCCTGGAGACTTAAGGACACTTGCTGTAATTCAAACTCTAGACCTTCACTTAAAGCAGGGGTGGGGAACACGCAAGGAGTACTATGCACAACCAGGCATCCGTCCCGAAAAATGAGACAAACAAACTTCTCTGGGATTTTGAGATACAAACAGATCACCTGATCTTGGCCAGACAACTAGACTTTGTAAGAATCCCCCCCCCCAAAAAAAAGAATAATGAGAGACTTTGCCGAAAATTCGGCTTTGTAGTTCCGGATGACTACAAAGTAAAGCTGAAAGAAAGCAAAAAGAAAGAGAAGTACCTAGATCTTGCAAGAGAACTGAAAAAAACTTTGGAACATAAAAGTGACGGCTGTACTAATTGTAATTGGCACCCTCGCTACAGTCACCAAAGGACTATTACTGGGACTAGAAGTCTTGGAAATAAGAGGAAGAGTGGAAACCATCCAAACTACAGCATTATCAAGATCTGTCAGAATTCTGAGAAGAGTCTTGGAGACTTGAGGAGACTTGCTGTCACTCAAACTCCAGTGAGAAACCATCTAATAACACTGGTGTGAAACAATCTCAAAAGAGTAAAATGATAATATCCAGTCAAAGACCACCGGTCAAACCTGGTGTGAAAAACTCACAAGGAGTGAAATAATTATAATAGAAGCATATATATATATATATATATATATTTACTAATCTAATATCAACCAGCATTCACGGTACCAGAAAAAAAAAGCAAAAAAAACCCCGCCAGAGACAAGAGATAAAGTATCTCGAATCACTGCCCGGGGGAAAAAGAAAAATTATAGGTCAAAAAGAAAGAAATGGTCAAGCTCGTCCTACCCCTTGAAAAAAATCAAGGGATACGCAGTCAGTTGGTCAAAAGAAAACTAAAAACCTTCCGCTAATTCTGCAATGCTACAATTACAAAAGTGCTCAACACAAGTGGAGCCAATTATAAAATTAACTTAAATCGCAAGTTGGAAATCTTCTACCAAAGTTTCACCTTATCGTTAACTTTATATATATATATATATATATATATATATATATATATATATATAAACAGATGTGTGAGTGTGTGTCTATAGATACACTGACACAAACACATGAATTTATTAAGTATCGATTCATCTACACGTTTACATTCTCTCTCTTATATAGATAGACAGACGGAAAGACATATATACATACAAGCAGACAGAGAGGGAGACAGACAATTAGATGGAAAATGAGGGGGGGTAGATAAACAGATGGGAAGTTAGATAACTAGACAAGGAGAAATAACGAGAACTGAGAGCAAATGAGAGTTTGATACGTGAGCAAAACGGTACAGGTTTGAAGTAGTTTTGCTTTGAGTGGTTGAAAAAAAAAAAAAAAAAAAAAAAAAGCTATAATTATATTTTCGATCGGCGTTGTTCCTCACTCTCTATGAATAGCGGCCCGATTGAATTGCGATAAAAAGCAACTAAATATTAAAGATGAAAGAAAATATTAGTCAAATTATTGATAATAATAATAATAATAATAATTATTATTATTATTATTATTATTATTATTATTATTGAGAGGTAGAAATTTGGTATTAAGAAATGTGCAATGCTAATAATGAATGGACGTAAAAGAAACAATAGAAGGAACAGAATTACCTAATCAGAAAGGAAACCAAAATGCTCAGACAGAAAGAAAGTTACAGATATCTGGGAATGTTAGAAACATCAAGCAAACAGTTAGAAAAAGAAAAGAAAAAGAACAGTTAGCCAGAAGCAGTTACGGAAGCACAAGTAAATTACTGGAACTCTCTGTAGCAGAAACTTAATTAAACGAATATATACCTGGTCAATCGTCTTGATAAGTAGACTCTGGACCCTTCCTAAAACGAAGCAAAAGCATGGACGAGAGAACGTGTACATTGATGTCTATGCATAAGTCTTTACCTCTGAGTGATGATTCTGACAGACTTATGTTATGCTAAATGAGAACGAGAATTCTTTCAAGTTGATGCCATGTCAGTACTAATGTAGGGTCGCATCATATGGAAGCTAATGAATTACCCGTAAGAAAAGAAAATACTCAAGGATTGTGAACGCTGTTTTGAACAAATCCAGGAAGCTGTACCACCACTTAACTCCCAACGAACAAACCACCCTGTACAAACAAAATCTGCAGAAGAAATAAGGACGAACTCGTAAGTAAGGTTATTCAATGGACTCCGACGCATGGATATACCAGTGTTTGGACAACCAGCAAAAACTTGCATTCATCGGCTCTCCCTCGGGATTCAGGATTTCCCTCCAAAAAACTTGCAAAGGGTGATGGATGATAGGGATGCGTGGAGAGAGAGGGAGATAGAGAGATTGATGATGATGATGATGATGATGATGATGATGATGAGAAGAAAAGAAGGTAGAAGATGACTGACGAACGAGGAGAGTTTTGTAGAAGTGAAAATCCAGCGGTTATTGAAAACCCAAATCAGTGTAAAAAGAGACTAATTACAACCAGCGAAAACTGCAACATCGAATATGACACAAGGGCACAAAGAAAGGCAGATGTAATAAAATTGAAAGAAATAAAGCTACAGATTTTTTTCCAAAGACAAAGTAAGGAAATTCCGCATGAGATTAAATGGAAGGAACTATTACACAGGAGACGATATCTGACAGGACAATCTTGCATACAAATTCGAAATCAACTTATTCTATTCAGTCTAATATATATTCTTTCATATCGGTAGCAGACATATTTTTTAGGTGACCTGTGTTATTTGAAAAAGAAAAAGAAAAGCACAAAAAAGCCTGTTATATTATTACAGCATCAACATCCCGTCTTCTCTCGTGTTAAATCTAATTTTCCAGTTAGGCTTTGTAAATTAACTACTACTGCTATTTGTATGACGTGCTGAAAACTAAAATAATAAACATCATTAAAATTTAATGCAGATGTTACTCAAGAGTCGCGAATAGAAAAAAATAGGACGTGGAACTAAAGATAAAAATAAAATCAAAGAAAGTGAAGACGAACTTTTTCTTAAATCTGATTTCTCTCGAATATCGGCCAATTAAATATATTTTTTTATAAAAGAATTGACTTCCGTACTAACTCAGCAATACGTTAGATTTGGTTGTCATAGAAATACCGAATCGTTTTTTACTTTTCATTTTTTTCTTGTTTTATCTTTTTCCCCTTTTTTTTTTTTTTTTTTTTGATTGGAGGTCTTTCATATCTCTGTCTGATTGTTGGTTTTTGATGTAAATTAGATTGAATAATTTGGTAAAAAGATGTTTTGGACAGCAATTAATCAAAGCTAAATTAAATGAAGAAGTCTGATCGGCATTAACAGGCTTTTCAGAGAAGAGACTTCATAATTGTTTTTTATGCTTTGATATACGATGGTTAAATAGTTAGTGTTAGATCGATATCTTCAAAAATAGATAACACACAGATTCATAAAAGGCATTATGTATAGTTGATAAGTTTGAGAAAAGTCATATCGGAATTTCTTCAGTCAATTGAAACGCTATCTAGAGTTTTCCTTGGATGGTTCTTTAGTTGGATTTAAGGCTTGTCAGTCCTTGATGGGTTATTTCCTTCTCAAATCAGCATTTTTTGTAATAAATTAGATAATTTCAAGTAACTAATGATAATAAGTAAAAGTAAAGTTGACAAACCTAGTCGATGGCAACCCAAAGGATCCCTTTTTAATAGCTACAACACTGAGGTGTAGGGGAGGGCGCTACTCCTTCTCCATGATTACTCCACTTTATGCCTGATACGTATCTTATAATGCTGAGAGTGAAGAAAGGAGGTATCAAGTACCATTTTTTAAGTTTTTGGTATGACGCGACCTGGGACTGAACCGTTGTCTTCCGGGCCATTGGCATACATTCTACCCACTAGGCCAATGAGTCGGTTAACTAATGGTAATAATCATTTATAAAAACAGCTTTAAGTAATCTTAAAAAATAATTTGTGCACGGTTATACCGAGGGTTACTTAATGCTTAATTTATCCTTTTAGAAGAACAGATGAGCCACTATTTACCTCATAGATTGAGGAATAAGGGGTTTCATACTGTTTCTAAGGGTATTAGAGCAAAAGTGAAGTTAGTAACGTGACAAGAATTCGAACACCTCGATTATGATGTGGCAGGCAAGCAATACGCTACAAGGACCGCTTTCTTTTCATGGTTTCAAGTATTCTTATCAAATAATGATAAATTTCAAAGATGTTTGTCTCATAAATGAGGCTCTAACAGATTATAAGACTCCGAGTTAGAGACGACATGAGAGGATTGGCTACGAAAGGATAAGTATACCATTTCCAGAGCTCTATAACTGCAGTTGCACCATCTAGAGAAATTTAGTGACGTACTCAGGCAACCTTTCTTATGGACTCTTAACCCAGGGTCGGGCATGGACTCAGCGTATTCCAGGACGCATAATATGTTTTTTTTTATGTTAAAACGAACATCTGACAGTCTTTCTTAGGAGTAATGTCTGGATCGAAATGCAGTCACTCTTTCATATTGAGCAAATACAATGATGGGACACATTTCTTTTTTCATATCTTCCAAACATTAGCGCTAATATATTTGCTTCGTATATTTTAATTTTTTCATAAAACACATGAAACCAACTCTACCTGAAAGATTGTTGTAAATTGCATACGTAATTGAAGAAATAGTTTTTGTTTCATGGGCCACTACATTTTTTTGTATTTCCCAAACTTCTATGCCAAGAACAGGGGGTGATATTCTTCTCTTCGTTTGGTTGCTTAACCAAAGCTAAAAAGCTAAATTTACACTAATATTTACCAATAGAGAAGGGAAGAAGAGATTGACTCCTATTTTTCCAAATAACATTTGCGCCAAGAGAAATGCAAATAGCCTCGTCCAGGATTTGAACACTGGTAACCGATTATATTTCCTATGACAACAATTGACACAACCTGGGCGTCAGGTCATTCCATTTTCTAATGAACAGCTTTCAAAACTTCAGTAACGCATAATGAAGAAACTGACATTCTTCTTTGGAAAATCGGACATCGTATCACTTCTGATACAATCGTCTTCCGCAAGATTGGTTTCCTGCGACAATTATTGTTATTAGATATCGCCCGAGAAAAGGCATCTTCTCTCACTAAAGTACTGAGTAGTCCAAAAATTCAACACTTATGAGCACTTTTTCAATATTTTAATATCTTCATAACTTTATGAATTCCCGAATGTTTGGTTGAAATTAGGCCACAAATAGTACAGACATAGCTGTAGGTATAGGCGGACATTTGGTGACTAACATTGCCTGAAATGATACTTAACTGCATCTGTTAATAAGGTTCAAATTCTGCTGCAGTGGGGAGAGGAGAATACTCTTCCATTGCCATTATTGCCAATGTCCACTAAAACCCTATTAGGAACAATACATGGGTCAAGTACATATTTTTGAAATTATTAGTATTGGATAGGAATACCTAAAATCATATAACAAAGCTAACAAATTCGTTATTGAATAGGAATAGTTAATTGAACCCATACATTTGTGCATAAAACTTTAAGAATACTTGAAACCCTCTGTGAGCAAATCATTTTCTTTAGATAGGAATAGGAATACATGTTACCATTTGTGTGCAAACATATTATTATTATTATTATTTACTCCTTTTGAGTTATCGACATCAATTTTAGCTGGGCGTCTTTCACTGGAGTTTGAGTGACAGAAAGTCTCCTCAAGTCTCTGGGACTCTTCTTAGTATTCTGGCCGTTCTCAGTAATGTTGTAGTTTGAATAGTCTCCACTCGTCCTCCTATCTCCAAGTCCTCCAGTCCATTTTATAATCCTTTGGTGACTGTATCAAAAGCACCAATAAGGATTGGTATAATTGTCATCGTCTTGTTCCATAGTTTTTTTCAATTCCTTAACAAGGTCCAGGTACTTATCCTTCTTTTCATTTTCCTTTAGTTTTATTCTGTAGTCAGCCGGCACAGCAAAGGTAAATAAAACATCTGATTAAAAAGTTATTACATTGTAACATTGAAATATTTATGATTATTATAAAAAACTACAAGCGAATCAAATGTTGTCATTAAATAACACAGAAGGCCATCACATAAAACCAACCAAATAAAACCTATCTATTTCTGACGTTTTAAAGTTGAGAGCAATATTGAACAAGTCCTGGCGACAACACCCCACGAGACGCCAACTGTACGGCCACTTGCCCCCCATCACGAAAACTATACAGGTTAGACGAGCCAGACACGCCGGACACTGCTGGAGAAGCAAAGACGAGTTCGTAAGGGACATACTCCTATGGACCCCCGCATATGGTCAAGCAAAAGCAGGACGACCAGCCCGAACTTACATACAGCAGCTATGTGAGGACACGGGATGTAACCCAGAAGACCTGCCGGAGGCGATGAATGATGGGGAGAAGTGGCGAGAGATGATCAGGGATATCCGTGCTGGCGGCACGACATGATGATGATGATGATGATGAGCATATGCATATTCTTTTCACTGCTCATTCATTTACATCTCTCAACACATATATTTTAAAAACGTATATAACTTGTGTCTGTGTGTGTATGAGTGTGTGATTGTTTTTTGTTTTTTTTGTTTAATGGCATATCAATCTTTGTATGTTATTTAATGCTAAAGCCATCCTTCTAGAAGAACAGTAGTGGTACTATTTAACCCATAGACGGGAGGATAAGGGGCTTCATACCTTTCCCATTGGTATTTTTCCGAAAGTGAACATAATAGCGCGACTAGAGTTCGAACTCGCTTACTACGATTCCGCAGTCCATCGCTTTTAACTATTCCACCACGAGGACTCCCCGTGTGTGTGTGTGTGTGTGTGTGTGTGTGTGTGTGTGTGTGTGTGTGCAAACATACATACAACCATCTTTCTATGTCAACACAGTCACATCGGATGGATCTATCAATCTGAGATGTCTATATAAGAGTATGCGGACACCTCTGGTGGTGTAACGGTTAGCAAGCTAGACTAGTAAACCTACACGAGTGAGTTCGAGTCTCATTGGGTGCCCCATTCATTCGGCCTTGTGCCACATCGAAGCAAAAAGCTTTGTAAATTACTATATAAGAGTATGCATATGCTTCTTTCTTTAAATTACAACATGCCTATTATTACGTATATTTAGAATACATATCTCACTCTATGTGTGTATGTATTTATGTACGTAAGAATGAAATAATGATTCTGATTTATTCAAAACAGCTTGTTTCTGTCTATCTAATTATCTATCTATATATCAATCTATCTACTCAGTTTTATTCCAATATGTTTGTCTATCTATGTTCAATTCACCTGAGAAATACAGTGGGGTTATTTAGATAGCTTGAAAGATATGTTGATGGAATAGACCCCTTTCTTTGCAAATTTAAAAGGAAGGAAGTTCTGTAGTTTTCTGAATGTTAATGCAGGGAAATTTTAAATTTCCCCTCTTTTTTTAAAATTATTTTAGTTTTTACATTCTGTTTCCATTGTCGTTTTGTTCGAGACCTCATTACTTTGTTGCTGGAAGATAACATTATTTACAGAACAGGGAAAAACTACAGAACACAGAAAACCTTCTTGCTGAATAAAACAACTAATATTACTGCTATGAATGCCGGGGTTGTCCTCGTGGCGTAATGGTTAAAGCGATGGACTGTGGAATCGTAGTAAGCGACTTCGTATTCCAGTCGCGCTATTACGTTCACTTTCGGGCAAATACCCTTGGGAAAGGTATGGACCCCTTTATCCTCCCAGCTATGGGTTAAATAGTATCTCTACTGTTCTTCTAGGAGAATGGCTTTGGCATTAAATAACCTACAAAGGTTGATATACCATTAAACAAAGAAACCAAACCAATGCCATCACTACCATAATCCCTTTTTTTCTCTCATCTCCTTTCCCAATTATTATCATTATTTATTCCTTTGACAGTTTTTCACACCAGCGTTAACTGATGCTTTCTCACTGGAGTCTCCTTGAGTTTTATTTCCAAGTCTTCCAACCCTTTTACCAATCATTCGAAGATCGTCCCGAGTGCACCAACAACAACTGGCATCACCATCACCTTGATATTCCATCGTTTTTAGGAAAAACGATGGAATACAAAGGGGATGCTGATACAAGTTGATACCTTCTCTAGCAAGGTCTAGGTACTTATCTCTATTTTCACTTTCTTTTGTTTTAACTCTGTAGTCTGCTGGGACTATTTGTCAGCTTCATTTATTTGTTGACAATCACCAGGTCTGGTCGTCTGGACCAGATTATGTGATCCGTCCGTATCTCAAAATTACAGAAAAGATTGTGCATCTCAATCTCCAGGCTGGATTCCTGGTTGTGTATTCGTTTGGTCGAATTTCAGTTTTTTGTACAACTCCCTGTGGATTACCTTCCCCAACAATTCGTGTATAGTATCTTATTCTTTTTTTGCTAATCTACTGCATTTGCTTATTACATGATTGATCGTTTCGTCACTATCACCGCATAAGCGACACTTGCTATTTTGTTCAATGTTTTCTATTTGGGCTTAAACATTTTTAGTCTCTATTGCGTTGTTTTGAACTGTCATAAGAAGATATTGTATTTCTCTGTTAAGGTTTTCCTTTCTTTGTCATGTCGTGTGAGATTTGGCTTGTTTGTGGCTTGAAATGTCAATACATTTGCTTTTCTTCACATTTTTGTTTTCTAGTTATTTTTATTCTGTTGATACTAATATTGTTTGTGTTGTTTCTAGTCGATGTAATGTCTTTCTTTGCTCTTTTTTATGTAGCCTTCGAGGCGTCTTATCGATGCATCCACACTATCTTCAATGCTAGCGCGTCCTCTTCTGTCTTCTTTTCTTTATGCGTTGGTCTATATCATCTCTGAGATGTAAGGCCTCATCAATGGTCATGAGCTTTCTTGTTCTCTGGTCCATTTGTTGAAGTTCTTCTCTCATCTACTTTAAGAATGGTCCCGAGTAACTTCAGAGGGGAACAATTCAGGTGTTTGTCTCATTGATGAGATTTCAGCTACGTAGTTTGGTTTAGAGTACTTTTCTAGTACTGTCGAGGTATTATCACTTATTATTATCATTTACTCATTAGAGTTTTTCACATCAGCGTAAGCTGATGGTCTTTCACTCGAGTCTGAGTGAAAACAAGTTTCCAGGACTCTTCTCAGTATTTTAGCTGTTCTCAATAATGTAGTAGTTTGGGTGGTCTTGATACCTCCTTGCTTAACACCCAGTAATATAAGGTACGTATCAAGGAAATAGTGGAGCAATCCAGGGAAAGGAATAGCACCCTCCCCTACATCTCGGTGTATTAGCTATTGAAAAGGGATCCTTCTGGTCGCCCTCAACTACAGTCGCCAATTTTACTTTTAGGTGGATGGTTTCCACTCGTCCACAACTTCCAATCCCTCCTGTCCATTTAGTAATCATTTATTTACTGTTGCAAACGCACCAATTACAAGTGGTATAATTGTCACCTTCATGTTCCATAGTTTTTCCAATTCCCTAGCAAGGTCGAAGTACTTATCCTTCTTTTCACATTCTTTCAGTTTTATTCTGGTGTCTGCCGGGACAGCATAGTCGACAATTTTGCAAGTTCTCTTTTTTTTTGTTGATTATTATTATTAGGTCTGGTCTTGTGGCCGAGATTAGGTGATCCGTGTGTATGTCAAAGTCGAATAGGATTTTATGTGACTGGATAAATTACGTATATGCTTGAATTTGTATGAGATGTTTTAAAATGAAACTAAATAGCCCATTTTACAAGTTTTTATAGTCATTTGTCTAAACTTAGCACAAAGATGATTTATGAAGAGACAATGTGGCTTAGGGGCTAATGCGCAGGATAGCGAATTCGAAATATAGTCACGCTACTACTTTCTCCTCCGGAATAATACTCTTTGAAAAGGTATGAAATTTTTTTATTCTCCCAACCCGAGCTATGGGTTAAATAGTAACACAAAGATTTTTCTACCAGGTTGGCTTTGGCTAAAGAAAATCTCATTAAGATTGATTTATTATTAAAAGAAAGAACTAAAAAAAAAGCAAATGAATTTACGGGATCAAATGAAATTCTAACTCACTTATAAACGTTATGTCATGCACACTCGTTAACCCTTGGATCACATGAGGACACCGATGCCTACACTCTAATTGTGTGTGGCGGTTTCTATCATTATATTTGTTGTTATGATGATAAAGCACTTGGTTGTTTCGAATGGTACCGAGTAGGCATGTAACAGCTGTTTTAAACTGAACTTCCATTGACAACAATTCTCCTCAGCATTCTAGAGCCCTTCTGTATATTCCATTCGATCTTAGCTGTTCTGTAATCTGGAGCGTCTCAAATCTTCCCCGTTTCTTCCGTTCACCAAGTCTCTTATTCTGGTTCTTCAAGGTGGTTTTCAAGGTCCCAAAAATGATTAACATCACTCTTACTTTCATATTCCTATTTTCATGTCTATCTCCCTCCCTCCCTCTCTCTTTCTCTTTCTCTCTCTCTTTCTCTTTCTCTCTCTCTCTCTCTTTCTATATATATATATATATATATCGGTCCAGGTATTTATCGAGCTTTTTCTTTTCCTTTACCTTTTATCTCTGATATGCTAAAATGGAAAAGTTCACGTACTGACACGTTCTTTCATTTTCGTTGACTATCACGTTGACTTGGCTTCTCACTGGGGTTTGATTATATGTTTTACTTCAAATTCTTAGTTACTTTGGTGAATCTTATCTTATTGTTTATTATTTGGGTTTTATGGTAGATCAACTTTTGTAGGTTATTTAATTCCAAATCCATTTTTATATAAATAAACAGTTCTATTTTAAACAATTCAGTTTAGAATAAGTACACAGTCTAATTGTCCAAAATATTTCTCTTACAGGCTATTCAGTTTAGTCAAAAAGTTCTAATTCAAAAAATTCCATTTAGTAAAAGTATTGTTTTTATTTATACACAATTAAATGTCAAAACAGTTCTATTTCAAACAATTTAGCTTAGCGTAAGTTCAGTTTCAATGACAAAACAGTTCTACTTCAAACAAATCAGTTTAGCATAGAAAGCAGTTCATTTTGAAACAATTCAGTTTTGCATAAGTACAGAGTTTTAATATCAAAACAGTCCAATTTAGAGTAAATCAGTTTAGCAAAAGTACACAGTTTAGTTCTATTTGACTCGTGGATAGGACCCTATTGGGCTAAAGTGGATCTGGCAATGAAGAGGTACTCCGCATTCCCCAAGGCTCCAGTATTACTGACACTTTACCATCAGCTTGTTTAGTGTCATAACCAGGACACTCGTTGGGGGTTTCACTCTCTACAGAGAAGCAGTCGGTGCATTCTACAACCCCAATAGACTGGGCAAGAAACTTATTTTACTTATCAGTTCATATATCATTTGTCTGCATGGTCAAAGTTCAATGCTTTGCAAAAGGTATCCTCGTGGTCAAATGGTTAAAGCGATGGACTATGGAATCGTAGTAAGCGTGTTCGAACTACAGCCGCAAAATTGCGTTCATTTTCAGACAAATACCTTTCGGAAAGGTATAAACCCCCTTATCCTCCTAGCTATGGGTTAAATAGTACCACGATTTGTCTTTTCGAAGGATAGATTTAGCATCAAATAACCTACAAATGTCGAGATGCCATTAAACATATAAATCAATCCAAACCAAATCAATCCATAATTCCCAGTGGATGACCTTATATACTTATCTATATTTTTACTATCTGTATTTGTACGCATCTTCCGCTTTTTATTTTTTTATTTACTTTGTTTAATGCATATCAACTCTTTTTAGGTTATTTAATGCCAAAGCCATTCTCCTAGAAGAACAGTAGTTGTACTATTTAACCCATAGCTAGGAGGATAAGGGCGTTCATACCTTTCCCAAGGGTATTTGACCGAAAGTGAATGTAATAGCGCGACTGGAGTACGAACTCGCGTACTACGATTCCGCAGGCCATCGCTTTAACCATTACACCACGAGGACACCCCCATCTCTTCCGCTTTTTAATATATTTTTACCATAAACTTTGAAAAAAAATTCTTAGCACAGAACATATACATTATTTACACAAAATCTTTGCATAAATCAAATTCTGTTTAGTGATTCATACAATAATTCTAAAAAATGCCCTCTTGAATTCTTTATCGTTTTATTTTTTCTAAAATCATCAAATCTAATCTTAATATAGTCTACACTATTGTTAGTTTTTGATCCGTTTTGGCAATTTGTTCCTAAATATATTAAAACGATACAAGTTTGTTGGAAGAGAAATACTGAAAAAAACCCATCTACCTTAATTAGAAATTCCATTAATCATTTTGAAAATATCAATTAAATCGCTTATCATTCTTCTTTCTTGTAGTTAATCCTAATCTTTCTACTCTCTCCCAATAACTGTAATCTTTTCGTCTTTTTATTATCTTTGCCACTGTTCTTTATATTCACTCCAATCTCAATCCTACACTCTTATTTCCATGAGTTGATACTCGGGGCCTTACACTCCTTCTCGGCCAGTTTGCTACATGTGCTTTTTATGTGGTTTACTGTTTCAGGACTCTCTCCCTCTCTTTCTCTCTTTCTCTCTCTTATCCTCCCTCTCCTTCAAGTCTACACTTGCGATTTGCCTTTCAGACCTCCTGTACATTTTTGCCTATTATGCTTACAAATCAAAAATTTACTTTCTTCGTAATGCAGTGATGATGATAATTCGTTCGTTTGTTAAAATCATCTCTACACACACACACACACACACATACACACGCGCGTGGGCGCGCACTAGCAAACTCCAGTACAAATTTAATACACACACACACAAACACACTCACAAACACACACAAGAGTCATACACATCTTACAGTAAACATTCGCCTGACCGTATTTTTCGATTTCTCAAATATCTTTCTTTCTTGGCTTGATCATTGTCCTAATAAGACGGCATGAAACCTTGCGTCGCAGGTAAACATCCATGCTATGAAATATAAATATAAACTAATATATATCGATATATATATATATGTGTGTGTGTGTGTGTGCGTGTGTGTGTGTGTGTGTGTGTGTGTGTTGGTTTTATGCTAGACTATTCTAGTCACATATCAACATTGTACCAAAAAAAGCGTATTCAGCTTTACAAATGATTTAATCATTAGTGAGTGTCATTAGAGCATTCGGTCCATTGTATTGTGTCATAGCATTATTCATGAAGGAATTCAGGTTCTTCCTGTTGACTTATCATGCACAAAAAGCATATTATCCGACAAGAGATAGTGAAACGGTTTAATATTGACCTACCAAAGTTAGTATGTACAATTAATCAACTCAGAGGAAAGTATCAACTTTATTAAAAAAAATACATTCTGTGAAAAAGACATATTTTAGGCCTTTTATATGTAGATGTGTCTATGAGTATGTGTGCGTTTGTCTATATACATGGCTTTTTTAAGACGTACACAAATTAATGTTTAATTTATTAAGAAAAAAACGATGAATGAAACGTTAATATAAAAAGATATAATTTCCCTTGACATTAGGCAAACTTATTTTATTAATTGAAGAACTACTGACTCTTATTGTAACGTAATTGAACAGGTCATAGGAAATAGAATAAATAAATAACTAAATAAAACATACAGTTGTCATTGAATTAAAAGGCCGAGGCACTCGTAGTAATTAAAAATGACTAAGGAAAACTGGAAGACCGAAATCTCGTGCCGATGTGAGAGTGGAGTTTGATGTGTCTGCTTTCGATGCGAGAGGCGGAAGTCAGGGGACAACTTGTATCTTTTCAGGGGTCGACGGTAAGACGCAAGACGTCAGTAGAACACAAGCCACGAATCTGTTAGGGACGAAAGTTTACGAGCCCTAATTTTGTTTACGTATGGGGGGGGGCGTTCCAAAGGGGGCCTTAGACTACGTGACCCTGCGAACAAGCTTCTTAGGACCAGAAAAAAATTCAATGTCTGTGTCTACTCATCTTTTTCTCACTAGGGTATGTTGCTTATAATTATCTAGTAGACGCGGTTGTTACATGTTTCCAGACTTCCTTTCTTTCTTCCGGTGACTTCTTGCTACCTAGTTGTAAATAAACCTTGATATATGTTTAATAGTTTTGTGTTCATCAACCTGTTACCCCAATGAGGTCACAACGGGCTCTAAAGTCAGTTTAGTACTGCTATGGTACATTATATTTTGATATAATATAATATATTTGCTGTCGCATTACATTAATTCGCTTTCCTCCTCCTCATCATCATCATCATGACTCTCTCTCGCCACTTCTCCCAATCGTTCATCGCCTCTGGCAGGTCTTCAGGGCTACATCCCGTATCCTGCTTTTGCCCGGCCTTATGTGGGGATCCATAGGAGCATATCGCTTATGACCTCGTGCCTGCTTCTCCAGCATGGTCCTGTATGTCTGGTTCGTCTAACTTGGATAATTTTCGTGATGGGAGGCAGGTGGCTGTATAGTTGGTGCCTTGAGGGGTGTTGCCACCAGGACTTGTTCAATATTGCTCGCAGCATTCTTGCGTAATTGCCGTCTAGCTTCTTCTCCAGCCGTTTAGTTAGCGTCCGAGTAGTGCATCCATATAGTAGTATCGACATGACCGTTGCCTGGAAGAAACAGCGTTTCATTTTATCGGTCAGGTTTGATTTCCATATGATCGATAGTCTATCGATAGCTGTCCATGCCCTCGTTAGCCGCGTGTTGATGTCTTTTTCGGTTGATGAGACACTGCTTCCTAGGTAGGTGAATTTGTCCACCAGCTTCAGACAGGTTCCGTCTTGTGAGGAGATGTCGCCTGTTTGGTTATAGCACATATATTCCGTTTTGTGTGCATTGACATGAAGGCCAACGCATGCGGCGGCTCGTTCCAAACTATGCAGAAGTATTTCGACTTGGTTGGATGTATTTGCTAGTATCGCTATGTCATCGGCGTAGTCGAAGTCCCTAATTATTTCCATTGAGATGAATTTTCAGTTGAAGAAACAATAGAAAAGTGTCCCAGAACTTTATATAAACTCTGCATTGTATCGGTTGTATTGAACATAGAAAATACTGCACTTACTTAGTTGTCTGTATTTTGTGAAAACTTCTCTTCAAAATGGTATCACTTATTGGGTTTGAGAAGATTCTAGTGATTGTTGGTTATTGATATCTTGTAACATATTGACCCTCAGCCAAGCTGTCAAATAAGAAATGCTCCCGTGTAAATATCAGGTGCAGCCGGTTGAAGATATCAGGGTATAACCTTGACTGTGGACGGGTTGAATTGGGTGCAGATGTGACGCCCACAAGAAGCAGGTGGACGAAAACAATTATATAACCCGATGCCATAGACAAGTTCAGTTAGTTGAAGTCAGTCGAGTTGGAGATAATATGCGGTAGAGAGAACTAGCACCGAGCAGAGGGCTATGGGCCTTCAGGACCCCAAATTTAGCAGCCCAGCAGAACGAGAAAGAAGTGCTGCTAAAGACAAAGGAACTGGGGGTCAATATGTTGCAGTTTGTTCAGTCTCCAACTCACCTCTCACACATAACCCTTTCGCAACCGTTTCGAATAAAGTGTGAGAGATATATTTTTCTAAAGATGTGTGTTCGTTAGTCATTATTGTTGATTTTGTTTCCGTGTGTATATGTATATGGTTGTATATGTACTATACGGCTACGCAACAATCTGACTCTGTTAGTTTCTTCTTACCCCATCTTGACTCGCTACTGTCTTCTTGTCTATGAAGGTTACAAAGGAAGAAAAAAGAAGAAAGGAAGCAGGCGGGGAGAGAAGATATGTTTTCATTTTCAACCTAATTTCATTTGGGTTGTCGCACACCGACTCTGTTGCGAGGAAGATCTTCCTGGATTATTTGAGAACTGTGGTTTCTCCCAAATCAGGCGTTGAAATATCTTTGTCGTCTCCAATGGTTAATAAGTCCAAATTCAGGGTGGTCATGTCCACTGGTGTTTTCATGTCGCTTGCTTCGGCGTGTCGATCCATTAACAGAAGACAACCCGCATTCGAAGGGACACAGCAAACTTGTCTTGGTACCTTGTTATCAGTCGGTTGGAACAAAGTCCTTTCAGTCTGAAGGGTCCTGCTGAAGTGAGAGCAAATATTTCCCTTTCACAGGGACTGTTCCTTTTTTCGCCCATATCTCCCAACCTGCCTGTCAGAGGCTTCAGAGAGTTTCTGCATATTTTTGAATTAATTTTATTTTGTTTATTTTATTCACTCACACACACTGTTGGCTTAACATTTTAAAAATAGACACAAACTCATTTTGACTGTATTCTAGATTTCTAGTCAACATTTGTTTATATGTTAAGAAGCTCTGGTGTGAATACGTTATCGTTTAAATTTGAGATTTTAAAATGAATGAAAATGAAAGCTTCAGTCTCGATGGGTTTTGATCAGACGGATACACACACATACACACTCACACACATATATTAGCACAAAAATTATGGATATATATTTGCTAATCCCAACCGATTTCGTCGATTATCTAATCTTTATTTCAGGACCGTTTGCATTTCAAGCCTGAGCCTCATATGAATGCCACAAGACTGCCTACACTTTTAAAAAGGAATTTTAAATGTTTAAATTGAGAGATTTCTTTCTCCCCCACTGGTTACCATATCCATATTGAAGAACACTGTCAGCCTCACAATTTATTAATAGCAGGAAGGAAATTTTTTTGATTCATGCCTTTCTCAAGGGTGTTTGCGTCCTTTGAAAAGAGAACAGAATCATCAAAGTTTGACCTCGAGCATTCCTCCCCACGGGTACATGCGCATATATATATATATATATATATATATATACCCTTTAATTATTTCATTCAGCCGTCAAGGTCTTCCTGTTTCGAGATGAGGCATATAATGCATATATTTTGAAGGTATATGAAGCCGAATGAGTCAAAATGAATGTGTTGAAAATATTAAATGTAACTTGAAACGCAACCTTGAAATATATTAGATATCTATAGCATGAGCATTAATAAATTCGTTGTTTCTGAAAACGTTATAATTAATTTTGTTGTCGAGATCATTTGAAGGAATTTAGACTAAAATTTCCACCTGGAAATAAGCATAAATCATGAACGCACACAAATTAACTGACCCAAAACTGACAAATGTAAGCAGGTATACATATCTGTAAAGATAGTTATAGAGTTGGTGAAACATTTAAATTGGTAGCACCTGTTAGGGTCCTATCTATGGGTCAAATAGTACTAAAATGCGTACTTATGCTAAATTGAATTACTTAAAATAGAACTGTCTTAATATTTAAACTGCATCCTTATGCTAAACTGAACTCCTTGAAATAGAACTATTTTTTACATGTATACTGCGTACTTATGCAAAACCGAATTGTTTGAAATAGATTGTTTTGACATTTAACTGCGTGTGGACCAAAAAATATACTTATACAAAACTGTATTGTTTGCATTAGGACTGTCTGACTAAACTGAATAGCTTGAAGTAGAAATGTTTTTGAAAATTAAACTGTGTACTTGTGCTAAAATGAATTGTTTGAAATAGAACTGTTTATTTGTATAAAAATGGATTTGGCATTAAATAATCAACAAAGTTTGATATGCTATAAACCCCAAACAAACCAACCAACTGAATGGCCATCATTCGGTAAAATGTATAATGTCATTGAATTCAGTTAAGGAATTTTATTCACAAATTATTTTGTATGCATACACACACACACACACACATATATATATATATATATATATATATATATATATATATATATAGTTTTAAATCTGAACGGTCACCCTTCGGTAAAATGTACAGTGGCAATGGATTCAGTTAAGGTGTTTGATGCATAAAAAGTGTTAGATGTATGAAGCGAGCAAAGATAGCAATATCAAAGACAAGCAAAAACATTAATAACTCATATTTCTGAGTTCCACTTCTAAATTTATAATACCTTTGCATTTTGTTGCATTCAGATGTTTTGTTTTCATTAGTCTAATCTGATGATTGAACCCATTAAAGTCGGAAATAGAAGAAGGTTTAAGTGCTGAACGTGTTAAAAATTACAGAACAGACTATTTTACAGTGTAGACATTTTGTGGGGTTCGAGGACTTCCAGGAGGTTTAATTTCAAACGATTTTATCGTGGGTCTATAATAGAACGAAATCGATTATCTCTCCGGAATAGTATAATCCCGACTTAACATGAAATACGTATAAAAGAATCTGTGTAACAATATAGATTAACCAGTCTAAAAAAACAAAAAGAAAAGAAAAGAATTTCAACTTTGAACTGTTCAAATTCATAACTAATCGAATCTAAATACCTAAAATATTGACACAACATAAATAGATAGTTAAATAGATATACGATTAAATATTTGCCAAAGTTCACTTCTACAACAATGGTGACAGTTTAAAATGTGGGAGGTATATCCTATGCATATATCTAAGACAGAGATTTATAATAACCATTTTTTAAGAAGGTTTTCTGCTACAAAATACTATTTTGTCCACCTTGCACAATTTATTGAAATTTTCGCCTGCAGCAAACAAAAGACATGTAACGCTCGTCGAAGTCTGCTCCAGCGGAGGCGATAATAATTTTTCAGAGTGACTTCCTCAGGAAAATGCCGTCGACATAATTTATCTTTCTTCAGTTCAATATCGTACGGATGTATTGACCTCTGCCTTTCATGGGTTGACGGATGGGTTGAGAATGTTTTGACACTCACATCAATAACGAGAGTGGCTAAAACACATCACTATGTTTAGGACCCTTCTCAACCTTATTATCAGTAATATAAATGGCAATCTGCTCAATTATCTTGATTTAAGTGTACACACTGACATCTTTGAAGAAAATATTATAAGAATTGAAGTTCCTTTTCAAAGCTATGTATTGCTTGTGTCGTTAATTAGCGCTGCCCAATCTGCTGGGGCTGTAGAATACACTGGCTGCTCCTCGGCAAAGAGATAAGCCACTCCTCAACGAGAGCTCTGTTATGACACAAAATAATCTGATGGTGAGGCACCAGTAATGCTGAAGCTTTGGGGAATGCGTAGTAACCCTTCATTGCCACCGCTCCCAGGTCGACTCTAGCCTGAAAGGGTAGCAACTGATAGGTTCCTATCTATGGATCAAATAGAACGAAACTGTATACTTATGTTAAAATTAATTGGTTGAAATAGAACTTTATTTAGCATTGAAACTGTTCGTACTCTAAACTGAATTGTTTGAAATAAAATTCTTTTGACATTAAACTGTGTACTTATGCTAAACTGAATTGTTTGAAATAGAACTGTTTATCTTTATAAAAATGGATTGGACATTACGTAAACTACAAACGTTGATATGCCATAAAACCCAAACCAACCAAAAAATTGATTAGCTGCAGAAAGTTTTTTTTTTAAATATTAAGGAATAAAATGAATTTTATGAGAGTTTTAATGATAGACTATGGTTTACGTATCAAGCATTTTTTGTTGTTCAACTCAAAATTCCAGTTTTGAAAAAAAATGATTTGTAGTTTTGTTATTTGGTTTTACCTCATATCCTCTTTTAATTGATGGTTATACCTATTGTATTTGGTACCACTGAAACGATCCCCAAAAGCTGAAAAATTGACTGTGATAATTGAATATTAGAGGAAGAATAGAAAATATCCAAACCACAATACTGTTAAAGTTGGCTCGTATATTTAAAAATATCTTGGAGATCTGCGCCAAACTGGGTGTCTCTCAGACTTCATCGAAAAAATATCCAGTTAAAGATGATGTGAAAAATCCGCTTGGGATATAAAAATAATAATAATAATAATAATGATAATAATAATAATAATAATAATGATATCGTCTCTCAAAGTGGATAATAAACTGCTCCAAATATTCAAAATATCAGACGAAGTTACAAACTTTATTGAGAAAACCGTGAAAATCGGGAGAGTGGAATTGTTAGCAGGAGGGAAAAGCTTAGCTGAAGCAAAGATCCAAAGAGTTATATTCCAGGGAGTTCCACAATTACTATTACTATTTATAATTGCGACGATTCCACTCAGCCACATACTGAGAAAATGTACAGCCGGATACAAACTGAGTAAATCTCAAGAAAAGATCAATCACCTAATGTACATGATACTAAATCAAACTGCTTACAATAAGATGAAAAAGAATTGGAAACTAATACATCCAGTGAGAATTTAGAGTCAGGACATAGGGGTGGAATTTGGTATAGAAAAATGCGCCATGCTTGTAATGAAAAGCGGTAAACGACAGCTGACGGACAGTATAGAACTATCGAACCAAGACAAAATTAAGAGCCTCGAAGAAAAAGAAACCTACAAATACTTGAGAATATTGGCAGCTCACTTCTTCAACCAAGTGTAAATGAAATAAAAAAAATTAAGGAGTATCTCTGGAGAACTAGAAAACTACTCGAGACAAAACTATATAGCAGAAACCTTATCAAAGGAATAAATTCCTCGGCTGTTCTCCCCATAAGATATTCGAGACCATTTTTGAGAGGCCCAGAGAAGAACTTAAACAAATGGTCCAGAGAACAAGAAAAGTAATGACCATAAATAAAGCATTAAATCTTAGATATGACGTTGACAGACTATATGTGATAAGAAAAAAAGGAGGAAGAGGACTTGCTCATATTGAAGACAGCATTGTCGCATTAATACAACAAATAGTATGTGCACAACCCTGCATCTCGTCTAGAGAATGACACATAAACTTCTATGGGACTTTAACATACAAACGAATCACCTAATCTCGTCCAGAATATTAGACCATATAGTAACCAAACAAAAAAAAAACGATAACTTTAAAAAATGTGGACTTTGCTGTCCCGGCTTACTATAGAGTAAAATTGAAGGAAAATGAAAAGATGGACAAATATCTTGACCTTGCTAGAGGATTGAAAAAACTGTTGAACATGAACGTAACGATTATACCAATTGTTATTGGTTCTATTGGTACAGTCAGTGAAGGATTAGTAAATGAATTGGAGGACTTGGAACTAAGAGGACGAGTGGAGACTATCAAAACTACTACAGTGATGAATTCTGCCAGAATACTGAGAACAGTCCTAGAGACTCGAGGACTCTTGCTGTCACTCAAACTTCAGTGAAAGACCATCAGCTAACGCAGACGGAAAAAAAGGTTAAGGAGTAAATGATAATAATGACAAACTACGTTAAAGCATTGTGTTTTAATCAAGAAGGAAATATCTTCACTCTAAATGGTGGGTGTGTCCTCGTGGTGAAATGGTTAAAGCGATAGACTGTGGAATTGTAGTAAGCGAGTTCGTACATCAGTCGTGCTATTACGTTCGCTTTGGGGCAAATACCCCTGGGAAAGGTATGAAGCCCCTAATCCTCATAGCTATAGGTTAAATAGTGCCACTACTGTTCTAGGGGAATAGCTTTGGCAATAAATAACTTACAAAGTTGATATGTCATTAAACAAAGAAACCAAACCAAACATAAATGAATGTTTTCTAAAATTAGTGATCCAGTTCCCCTACCTCGGTAGTAGCATCTCATCTTCGAAAAATAGCATTAATATATGCCTAGCGAAGACACAGACTGCTATCTATAAGTTATCTATCATAGAGATATCTGACAAATCTTATAGTCAGTTATTATATATGCACTACACGGACTCTGACTAAACGTATAGAAAAAAAGGCTAGACAGTAACTACCCAAGAATGCTACGAGCTATATTGAACAAATCCTGGAAGCAACATCCCATGGAACTACAATTGGGCGGCCACTACAACTAAAACCTTTTAAAATAGACCATCAAGACATGTGGGACACTGCTGGAAAAGCAAGGACGAGAACATTAATGACGTTCTCCCGTGGACCTCTTCACTTAGACGTGCAAGTGTTGGTCGACCAACAAGAACTTACCTACCGACACAGGATGTAGTCTAAAAGACCTGCTGGAACGATGGATGAGAGGAACAAATTGCTTGAGAGAGTCAAGAAATCCGTGCGCGTTGCGGGACATGAGGATGTTGATGATGATAAAGTAAAAATAGATTATACGCAACAAAATAGAAAGTGTTGGTTATGTAGTGATAGAGACGAAACGATCAATCATATGATAAGCGAATGTAGCAAATTAGCGCAAAAAGAATATTAGACTAGACAAGACTGGGTGGGGAAAGTGATCCACTGGGAATTGGGCAAGAAATTTATATTTGACCATACAAGTGGTATATACACAACCTAGAACCCGTTTGGGAGAATGAGACGGATAAACTTGTCTTGGATTTTGATAAATTTGTAGACCTTCCTAGAGAATTAAAAAAAACAAGCAAACTATGGAACATGAAGATGACGGTGATACCAATTGTAGTCGGTGCACTTGGAACAATCCCTAAAGATTTGATAAAGAGACTAGAGATTTTCGAAATCAGAAGAAAATAGAGACTATGCAGAATACAGCAGTGCAAACATCGGCAAGAATACTGAGAAGAGTTCTGGCAAAATGAGGAAGTTTGCTGTCACTCAAAGGAGTTCAATAATAATCATCAACCCAGTCGGATAGAGCTTTCGAATAAACCAACTGCATCTCTTCAAAGAGGTAAGAACCACAGCAAATACCATAGATGTGACAATAACCCATCTAATGACAAAAGGCTTTGAGGAATATGGAGTACCCCTTCATTGTCATTGCTCCCAGTTCAACTCTGACTCGGAGTGGTATAACCTTATAGGGTCCTAAAAATAACTATTTGGCCTTCAAGCTGTGTGAAAACAAATGTCAAATAGGTAATAGTTCCAAACATTCTAACACGAATTGTATTTATCATTTGTTTGCGCTCACTGAAATCGTTTCAAATATTACTATTCAACATAAATGAATTTATTTGCAACCACTTAAATGGTTTCAAGCACCGCTCTGTTGCACTAGCAATTCAATTTAGGTACACAGTTAAAGCGTTTCGACTATTATTAAGTAACACATAACGTTGACTTGAATTGTTAGATTTAGCACTGTTATAATACTATTTAACTGTTTAAACAAAGGACTGACGTTTAATAGATTTCTTGGTGATATACGTCAATACTTGGAACAGTTTTACTGTGTGCAAGCGAATGAGTATTGTTGAATATAATTATAAGTGCTGATTATCATTACTTGAATCTCTTTATCTGTGTGCCTAAATTGAATTGTTGGTGTTCTATATCGAAGCTTGAAATCATTTAACTTTGTGCTAATAAAACTATTTATGTTAAATAGTGATAGTTGAAATCATTTCTGAGAGCGCAAACAAGTGATAAATTCTAAATAGAACTGTTCGTGTTAGAATGTTTGGAACCATTTAACTATGTGCAAACAATAGTAATACTTGTGTTTAAACAAATTAACTCTGACTCATTTAAAAATAAGATTATATACAAACTACTGGAGGTGCCATGGTGTAATGGTTATCGTCGTAGGAAATGGACGCGGCGATACGAGTTCAAATCCTGGACGAGACTGACTGCATTTCACATAGCACTAATACCCTTGGGAAAGGTATGAATCCAATTATTCTCCCTCCAGCTATGGGTAAATAGGAGGAAAGACTGGGTTCTTCATCCTTGGTGAGGCAACTAGTCTAGGAGAAGGAAAACTCTGAATTCAAAGCTGTTAAACTCCGCTTAAAAATTGACCTTGAGCCATAACCTGTCCCAGCGGAGGGTTTGGGTTAATAGGGTTATCTACACCATATGTGTAACCATTTAACTGTACGCAAACAAATGAGCTCTGCTTCGATTAGAATGTTATTCACAAACTATGTTTACAAGTCATATGCGTAAAGAGGATTTGGCAGTAAATAACCTATAACGGTTGATATACCATAAAATTCAATCAAACCAAGCCAATAATAATGTGTTTGCAAAAAGTTGTTGGTTTAAAGGAGTCCTATCTAATGCTAATAATTTTCAAGTTTGATCTACTTCTCCAATCGATGGGATTATAACATATACTACCACTCCGTTCTGAGTTGACCTGGGAGTAATGATGATTAAGTGTTGTCTCTAAACTCAGTAGCGTTCTAGAACTTGAGTCTTTCTATTAGACAGAGTTTATTGTCTTATATAGGACACTCATTTCTTGTGGGGGGGTCTCACTATTCTGCAGAATTCAGATAGCGTATCCTAAAGCTTGCCGACTCAGCTTTTGTCTAACAGAAGACACTATATAGTTGATTCGTGATTAAGTTCACAGAGAGCCAGGAAATGATTCTGATGACTGAATAATGACACTATGAATAACAGATAATATAAAAATATGCTTTTGCCTCAAGTTATATATAACTGTGCTTATTTATTAAAAATAAAGCAATCTATGGTTCTGAACTTAGAACGTAATTTCACTAAATGTGTAGGCGACAGTTCGTAAGCAAATTTGAAAGCGAATTAATACTGGTTGTCTGGCCTTTAATTAGAATACATTCAACACAAGGCATTAGTTGAAAGGTTAATTTGGTAAGACGACAAAACTGTAAATTGAAAAAAAATATTAATGGACAATAAATCAGACATTTCCAGAAAAAGAGATGTCTGGATTTTGTTCAAAGTGAATAGACCTTTGGAAATTTGAATGATAAAATAAATAACAGCCAATGAAAAAAATAATAATTAGAAATAAGAAAATTTACACTTTATAATATATTAAAATGTATATAAATACATCTAGCTTTTTAACTGTACAGGAATGCTGCGTGCTGTTTTGAACAAGTCCTGTAAGCAGCACCATACAACACAACAGTTGAGCGGCCATTTACGTCCCACCTCATAAATCATCCACGTGAAAAAAAGCAAGACATGATGGACACTGCTGGTAAATAAGAATGGACTCATTTACGACGTTCTTCAATAGACTGCTACTCATGAAAACGCCAGTGTATGTATTTATTTAACGAGAAAGATGTGACACAACGCCAATTTTTAAGCGGAGTTTAATAGGTTCCACTATTGAGTTGTCCTACTCCTAGACCGTTTGCCCTACAAAAGTTAAAGAGCCTTGTCTACCCTATTGTTTACCTGCTGGTGAAGATTAATATTTGGATTACTGCCTTTCCCATAGGTATTTGTCTTCTTTATTTAATGGCATATCAACCTTTGTAGGTTATTTAATGACAAAGCCTACCGTCTAGAAGTAGTACTATTTAACACATAGCTGGGAGAATAAAGGGGGTTCATTAGTTTCCCAAGAGCATTTGCCTGAAAGTGAAATAGCCTGACTAGAGTTCGAACTAGCTTACTACGATTCCACAGTCCAGCGCTTAAACCATTAAGACAACGAGGATACCCCACGGGCTTTAGAGCAATGTGAATTGAAAACAACTTCGTCCTGAACTTGAAATCGTATGACCGTGTCCATTTCAAACAATGATAATCATTACACCAGAGTAGGCCAACCAGCAAAAAATTTCATTCATTAGTTCTATACGGACACTTGGTGCCACCTAGAGCACGTGCAAGAGCGATGACCAATAGAGATGGAGAGAATAAGCAAGCGAACAAGCGAGCGATCGAGCGATAGATAGAGAGAGAGAGAGAAGAAGAAAGTCCATTGGTTGGTTGGTTGGTTGGTTTTTATGGCATATCAACCTTTGTTGGTTATTTACGCTAAATCAATTTTTATGTAAATAAGCAGTTCTATTTCAGAGTTTAGCATAAGCACGCCGTTTAATTGTAAGTACAGTTTAATTGTAAAAAACATTTCTATTCCAAACTATTCAGCTTAGTTAATCAGTTCTAATTCAGATAATTCAGTTAAGTATAAGTACAGATTTCGTTCACACAGTTAAATGTCAAAACAGTTCTATATTAAGCAAATCAGTTTAGTGTAAGTAGAGTTTCAATGTCAAAAACAGATCCATTTCAAAGAGTTTAGTTTAGCATAAGCACGCAGTTTAAATGTGAGTACGGTTCATTTGTCAAAAACGTTTCTATTTCAAGCTATTCAATTTAGTCAAACAATTCAGTTTAGCATAAGCATGCCGTTTGTTTTAACCCACACTTGGCCAGAGTGGACCTGGGATCAATGGCAATGAAGGGTTGCTCTGCATTACCTCACTGGAACCTCACCCACACATTGTTTAGTTTCATATATCAGGACACCCATTAAGGGGAATTTTACCCCTCTACAGAGGTGCAGTTAGTGTATTCTACAGCCCCAGCCGACTGGGTAAAAGAGAGTCCGTGCACTTGGTACACCTTGATGATCATCATCATATAATAATAATATATGCATCCATAAGCTCTCTTAAGTATAACAGTCTAATACAAAGAATTTGCACCCAATTGTACGTTCTCCAATATTTTCCTATAAATAAATGAATTGATAGCATGTTTTGAAAAAAATTATTTAAGTTACTATGGTTTTATTTTTGTCCTTCAGAGATTTTGAAAGTCCTAGATCCATGTCACCTGCATGCGAAAAGCAAAGATTTTTTCTCAGTACACCTTTGAAAGTCGCTGTGCGGAAATATGCTGTGAATCTCGTACTTTTTTTATGCATACTACCAATTGAAACCCGATAGTTAAAAACTTTCAGTATATAATTGATTTTTCCTGTGGAAGAGTTTTTAATTGTGCTGATGAGAAAAAATGTATCATTGAAAATTGAATTGACGAAAAAACAATTTAAGCAAGAACTCAATAACTGAGAAAGTTGGGGGAAATTAAAAATTGCCCTGAACAATAAAAATTTTGTTGAATAACAAAAACAAAGAAAAGAGAAAAAATAACAAGATGAAAAATCCTTCAGGATTTTCAGTTGGTTTTACGAAATCCTATGCCTCATAATATTCATAGGAATAATGTCTACATTTTGAAATCTGCAATATCTGGTATGTAAATATTCAAGTTGGGAACTGATATTCACTCAAATTGTATATATAATATAGATGTATATATGCTGACATTTAAAAGTGAAAAATTGTGAAAATTTAACGATTCATAATTATCTGATGTAAGATTATTTGACAATATTGGTGTTTACTTATCGATTTTGAGAAAGAGTCAGACACAAAATCCTGGCAGTAAAAGTAAGTTTAGATCTACACATATTTCATGGAGGCTGCTTGGAACCGTAAGTAAGTAAGTTGACCGACCGTAGTCGGGGGCCCCTCGAAGTCTCCATTTTCAATGGCTACAACAGCGAGGCGCCACTTCTTTCCCCGATTGGTCCACTTACCATTGATCCGTAACTAATAATGTTGAGTGGTCATCGTAGAGGTATTACGTACCTTTTTTGAGTCTTTGGTATGACTTGACATGAGATTGAACCCCAGTCTCCCGGACAATTTGCGAACACTGTAACCATTAAGCCACTGAACTCAGAAAAAAGGAAATATGTTAGAAATTAACAGGTAGCCACCTGGTTTATCTATATATCTATTTATACGGACAAACATTAAAAAATATGAATAAAATACAATAGAAATCTTTTTCAAATAACTTTATATATATATATATATATATATAGACGGAGCCTCTCTGTAACTAGTAGAAAAATTCACCTTCCTAGGAAGCAGTGTCTCATCAACCGAATAAGACATCGACACACGACTAACGAAAGCATGGACAGCTATCGATAGGCTCTCGATCATATGGAAATCAGACCTGACCGATGAAATGAAACGCAGTTTCTTCCAGGCAGCGGTCGTATCGATACTGCTATATGGATGCACTACTTGGACGCCAACTAAACGGCTGGAGAAGAAGCTGGACGATAATTACACAAGAATGTTGAGAGCTATATTGAACAAGTCCTGGCGGCAACACCCAACAAGGCACCAACTATAAGGCCACCTGCCTCCCATCACAAAAAAACTATACAAGTTAGACGAACCAAACACGCAGGACACTGCTGGAGAAGCAAGGACGAACTCATCAGTGATGTACTCCTATGGACCCCCGCATATGGCCAAGCAAAAGCAGGACGACCAGCTCGAAAATACATACAGCAGCTATTTGAGGATACGGGATGTAGCCTTGAATACCTGCCAGAAGCGATGAATGATAGGGAGAAGTCGCGAGAGAGGGTCAGGGATATCCGTGCTAGCGGAATGACATGATGATGATGATTTATATATCGTTTTGAATAAGTTATATATATATATATGTGTGTGTGTGTGTGTATTTACGTTCTACAGTTAACAGCTTCATGGCGTTTACAATACAAGTCAAAACAACCGCGTCCAGAATTTGAAATCGTATGGCCGAGTCCATTTCAAACAAAAATAATCATTATACCACTGGAACACCGATGACAAAGATAAAATCAGGAATATTCACAAGTCACCCATTGACCCGCTTCCTTGTGGGTATAGTCTCATGACTAACTGGTAAGTTATCATTTTCTGTTAAAAACCACCCACTTCATGGAAAAAAATCTGCAAGGTTTCTATTTATTCCAACTCGATGGTGAGCCAAGATGTGGTAAGCCTGTTCACAAGGTTACCTACTAACTATGGTACGGGATAAGGTGGCCGCAGATCCCTCTCTGGAAGAATGTACCTGGGTCCCAATAGATAAACTAATGTATATGTTGACCTTCGAGATGAAGTCTGACATATACCGGCAAAAAGAAGAACTATTTATGAGTTCGCAGTTGTCACCAGTATTGGCAAACATATACATGGGATACTTCGAGGAAATGATATTAGGATCTATATCACTAAAGCTATCCTTGCGGCTTAAATACATAGATGATACATTCATACTCTGGCCTCATCAGGAAGATGTTCAAATACTACAGGATCATGTGAATTCAATCCAATCATCTGTATAATTCACTATGAAGAAAGAGCAAGACAATAGATTATCTTTTCTCGATGTACTGATGACTCGCACAGACTAAGGATTAAGGTCATTCATGTATCAAAAGCCAGCATTCACCAGACAGTACCTAATCTTCAAATCCTACAATCCATATAATATAAAGACAGGGATCGTTCGATGCTTACAACACCAAACAAAAGCCAGCAGTAGTGACAGTGATGTGTACCAAGAGAGAATAAAGAGTTTAAGAGATAACCTCTATAGCAGCAACTACGCACAGAGTATAACATCAGCTCACGAAAACTTATCACAGTCTGTCTGCCCTATGTCAAAAGCGTAGCTAAAAAAAAAAATTCGAAAGATATGCTCTCAATATGATATCAGGATAATATTCCCCAGCAGTATGACTCTTCGAATATATGTCTGCCGCGTCAAGCCCCCAACAAATACAACATGACCAAGAATTACGTCTTCTCCGTCCCATGCAGTTGCAGTAGAGTATACTGAGGCGAGACATGCTACCCACTAAAGGTAAAGTGAGAGGAACATCGAAAAGCAGTAAGTAGGGGGAGAAGTTGAAAAGTTAGGTTTGGCTGACCATATATGGAAGAAAAAAATAAACTATTTGCCCTTGTGAGATCAAGCTAAAATAATTGACAGAGAAGAACCCTGGAAGATAAGACGTCTCAAAGAAGTGACACACATATTGGACTATAGTGACGTATTGAGTAAACAAAGTATAGCGATAAATACGATTTGGTAACAATTAATCAAAAAAGGAACGATAAAAAATTACGATATGAGCTACTGGAAAAAAACATTGGATATGTTAGTGGAGAAAAGTATCTCATGAGTTGATGGAAACATTAGGTGTGTAAGTCCCAAATGAATTCCTTCGGAATTGTCCGGTAAAGACACATTGCGCTGTGGATGAGGCATTTGGTTGGAAAGTGCTTCTAAGTGAAATCATCTTGAGGTTGCAGGTTTAATCCCAACAACAAGTAAGAACACCAAGTAATACATACCATATATTACTTTTTCCCGGTCATGGTTAACAGAAGTGAAACAGTCTACCCCTGTGCTTCAAAGAAAGGGTTCAGTTGGAGATTCTGTGTGGACCAAGGGTTCGACTTGAAGAAAGCCGAAGAACTTATCGACACAGACATTGTGAATATATCAATATGTAAGTAAGTAAAGTTGGCGACCGTAGTCGAGGGCGACCAGAGGGCTCCCTTTTCAATAGCTACTACACTGAGGTGTAGGGGAGGGTGCTACTCATTTCCCTGGATTGCTCCACTTTACCCTTGATACGTACCTTATATTTAAAGTCTTTGGTGTGACGCGACCTGGGTCTGAACTCAGGTCTCCCGGACAATTGATGAACACTCTACCCACTATGAATAATAAACCAGTCTGAATATTCGAAGAGGGGGCTTTTATCAAGCTTCATCTCAGAAATTTAAACAAATAATTCTCAAGTCACTGAAAGTATTTTTCTTTCATTGGAAAAAGATAACGTTGAGAAGATCCGAGTGATGAAAGATGTCTAAAACGTTACGTGCCTCCTGTTAGGAGATCCGTAAAAATCAAGAAATTTGTAAACGACTATTGAGGAAAAATTTGGAGGTGTAAGGTTTGTGATCGTATTCTCTCTAAAAAAATGGGTACATCAATCACATGAAGTCTCACGGGAGATGTAGACAGATCAAACTTTCTTTGAGGAGTGGTGATATCACTTACATCATTAACAGGAAAATCAAAGTTCAGTATAAAAAGACACATTGGCGGTACACGAAACTTTCTCCGAATACCTCATTAAGCAATATGTAGAGTCATCACCCCATATGTTAGTTATAGCGGCCTTAAGGCTTGCAAGTCTGCTGTTGGGCTCAGAAGTCATCTGAGAGGATATAGTCGAAGAGAAAGTGCCAAAAGAAAGCTTGCTGGGGAATCAAGAAACTGTTAACATCTGTAAAGATGGAACAGAGATGAATCTCACGGTGTCAGTCTATTTATATCTATCTTACAAATATCTATCGTTCTATTTAAAAAAAAAATCAGCAACATATCTATTAATCTAGTTATATCTGTGAGCTAGTGATGAGAAGTTCTCAGTCTGACCAATTACGGAAAGGAGATATAAGTTAGAAACCTACAGAATGTTCGGACTATTCACCAATTACTTCAAGACATTAGGGGCATCATTCTAAATTACTTTAAATCAAAAAAGCACGCACACACGCGCGTGCACATGCACAAACACACACATACACACACACACACACACACACACACAATAAAAATAAAGTCAGATTTAGAAAAAAGAAACGATAAAAAACAATCAATTCTGTGCAAATTAAAAAGAGAAAGTAAATTAATTCTTGGATTGCTTGATTTGTTTGGTTTAGTCTGGTGTGGTTTGGTTTTTACGGCACATCAACCATTTTTGTTGATTTAAGCCAAATGCTGTTTTTACATATATATTAAGATATGATTTTTAAACGTATTTTGTAGATAAATTCTGTTAAAGGATCAAATAGTTCTATTTCTATTAACTTAATTAAGCATAAGTCAACAAAATTAAATGGTTCCAAGTATTTCTATGTATGACTAACAATTCAATTAAACATCAGTCATATGTTTATGTAATTTACAAAGCGCTTTGCTTTGATGTGGCACAAGGCCGAATGAATGGGGCGCCCAATGAGACTCGAACTCACTCGTGTAGGTCTGCTAGTCTAGCTTGCTAACCGTTACACCACCAGAGGTGCCCATCAGTCATATGTTTATACATAGTTCAATGATCAAATAGTTCTACTTCTATCAATCTAATTAAGCATTAGTCATTTGTTTGCACTCAGTCTAAACGTCAAACAGTTCTATTATACTCCTAGATAGGACACTATCAGGTGTTACCACTCCGGGCCTGAGTGGACTCGAGAGCAATACCAATGGAGCTTTGCGCTGTATTCCCTAGAGCTGTAGCATTACTGGAGTCTCGCCATCAGATTGTTTACGGTCATAAACAGAACCCTTATTGGTAGGGGTATTACCTCTCTGCAGAGATGCAGTCGATGTTTTCTATCACCCTACCCGTTTGGGCTGTTGGTTGGGTAGAGAACGTTTCATGATTCCCCCTTATATGTATGTAATTTTAATGCTTATTTAGGTTAAAATATATATATGGCAGATTTCTCTAAAATCTTCGTTAACTGAATTTTCATTTATCAACGTACGTATACGCCCCTAACAACACCCCACATATGTATGTTCGTGTGTGTGGCTTGCGTATCTGTACATACGTGTGTGTGTGTGTGTGTGTGTGTGTGTGTGTGTGTGTGCGCGCAACGATTCCAGTTTATTAAAGGTTAAACGCTTTTTAAAATGTGTAATTTAATTTCTTTTCATTTTTTTTTTTAATATTCATTAAATCAATTTTCACAATTTTCCCAGTTTTTCTTATTTTCAGTGTTTGAAATTATGAAACGTAAATTGTTTTCGAAAGACATGAACAAAGATTCCTTTAGAAAAAGGCAGAAAATATTGAATGAACATTCTGAAGAAGTGCTAAAGAATAGATGATTTGAAAGGCCTAATACATCAGGGAAATGGAAAGAGATAGAGAAAAAAAAAAAAAGAAAATAGAATGAATGAAGGCAGCCAAGAATGAACGGAAGTTTCAAATAAGAAATTCTAGAACAAAGAAAGTAAACAGAGTGAGAAGAAATAAATTAAAGGAAGAATATTACAAGGGAAAGAAAGCAAAAATATATGTAAATCAATCGGAAAAAAAAGCATTAAAACACAGCAGGAAAAAATAACAACAAGCAAACAAACCAACAACAGCAGCAGCAGCAAAATAAAAGATTCTCTAGAGAAATATTAACAAAACGAAGGCAGTCAGATATTTCAAAAGGATGAGAGATTGAAAGAAGAAAGTTGGAGGAGAAGTGTAAAAATAAGAGTACGAAGAAAATACTTCAAGGAAAAAAAAAAAGAGAGAAAGAAGTCATACTGGCTGAAAGAAAAGAAGGAAAAAATATTAAAAATGAAAGAGTGCATGCAATAATGAAATAAAAAAAAATTATAATAATATACCGAATATACTCGTGTAATAAATGACCTTTTAAGACGAATTGATCACCTCAAAAACAAGTGGCTGTTTATTAAACGAGATATGTTTTTGAACTATACTGTCGTTCGATGTACGAAATATATATTAAAAACGCCTTCTTGCAGCTAAAAATTTGGTGTCATTCACAACAGGCTGTCGTTCATTACTCGAGTAAATACGGTAGTAAAAATGGAAAATGACGTAAATCAACAGGAAAGAAAAAAAGGAGAAAGAAAGAAAGAAACAGAATAGAGTAATGAAAAACAAATAAAAGAAAAAAAAAAGAAAGAAAACAAACAAAAAGAGAAAAACAAAAAGAAAAAAAAAGCTATTAGAATTACGTAAATAAGATACACATAATAAAGTGCTGGACTGCGGCTCCGAGGAAACCGAGTTTAAACTTTAGTCGCGTTATTTCGGTCACTTTAAGACACTTACTCTTCGAAAAAGTCTGCTATGGGTTAAATAGTTGGTTGGTTGGTTGGATTTTTTGGCATATTGAACTTTGTAGGTTATTTAACACCAAATACATTTTCATACAAATAATAAGTTCTATTTCAAACAATTCAGTTTAGCATGAGTACACAGTCTAATTGTCAAAAATATTTCTATTTCGAGCTATTCAGTTTAGTCAAACAGTTCTAATTCAAACAATTCTGTTAAGCATTAGTTCGTAGTCTAAATTTCAAAACAATTTTATTTCAAGTAAATCAGTTTAGCATAAGTACGCAGTTTAGTTCTATTTGACCCATAGATAGGACCCTATCAGATGCTACCACTTCGGGCCAGAGTTGACTTGGGTGCGATGGCAATGAAGGGGTAATTCGCAAAGCTCCAGCATTACTGGAACCTCACCATTAGATTGTTTAGTATCATAAACAGGACACTCGTCGTGAGGCACTTACTTCTCTGCAGAGGTGCAGTCGGTGTATTCTACAGCCCCAACCAACTGGGCAAGGGTTACATAGTATTATTGCTATTCTTCTAAAAGGATGAATTTAGCATTAATTGACCCACAAATGTTGAAACCGAACCACTCTAAATAAATGTAAAAATGAATAGATAAATAAATAAATAAATAGATAAAAAATTGAAAAAATAAAGTAAGATAAATGAATAGATAAGTCAATAAAAATCGTCTTAAGTGAAAGAAAGAAAGAAAGAAAGAAAGAAAGAAAGAAAAAAAAGCGAAAATAAAATTCGTATAGTATAAAGAAAGAAAGAAAGAGAAAATAAAGTTCTGTAAAACAGAAAACTGAAAAAAAAAAAAAAAAAAAAAGGAAGAATGAACGAAAAAGACGCTGATCACTTCTTAGGATCTGCCGACTATTTCTCCCCCCACCAAAAAAAAGTCACGCACTGGATATAACCCTATGCTGCATCTGGTTGCGATGTTCCAGATCTGGAACTAGAAGAGAGTATAAAATGATCCTTTATTGTCAATACTCCCTGGTCCATTTAGATCTTTTTTATCTATCATATGATTCACTTCATTGCTGACTTTTGTTTTCTACACTGGCATTTCTGAAATATTAAGGTTTATTCAATCTTTCCGGGGAGAGTTTATCGGCAAGTGGTTAAATCTCAGATATCAACGGGTTAAAATTCAAGTTTCACACCACTAAACGCAATAATCACAACTACCACAATTTACGTGCTCATTTATAGAATCGATCATAAATGTTTTCAATTTCAAAATTAAACATTATGATAATCTAATCCAAAGCTTCCAGAATATTCTATTTCAAAGATATTATGTAATCAAATGGATATTATTTGCTTAAATTCTTTGCTAAATTCTACAGTATTTCACTCCGACCGTAAGCAGTCTTTCATATATATATATATATATATATATATATATATATATATATATATATATATATATATATATTTGTGGAAAGTTTATATTTACTTACATTCGTCTTAGTACCTTTCAGAGTGCTTACATTGCGGTATATTAGTGTGTCTTTGATACTGTAGTCGCTGGTAATAAATAATACCTAATAATATCCGTCTTAATTGCAAAATAATAAAATCCGGTGATCTTCGGTCTAAAGGAACATTTTTTTCAAATTATTTCTCAGACTGAACAACAAAAACGGATATTATTCGTTCTTATTTATATTTTTATCACAGAAACTTTGAGTAAAATATATGCAGCTGTCCAAAAGTAAAAAGACTTCTATTAAAAAAAGGTTATTTCAAATAAGTATTTTCTGAGGTCCCATTTATTTATTTTTATGTTGTTACTACAGCTTGAACCCTTAAAAACATTGACCTTACTAGACCTGCTCAAACACTCACTGAAAAAAAAAAATGAGTTTTCTTTCAAACAGCACGTCGTCTTCCAATTCTGTTATCATTTCTATTTTTGGACAAGAAGAAAATTAACTTCTAATAAAAAAAATTGTTTGGGTTTGGACTTATTTATAGATGATACAGCACATATTTCTTTGTACATTTCTTTATGATTGGTCTAACTTACAGCAATTTTTAGACACATCGTAAGAATCAATATTAATAGGCTGACCACTAGTCTACTGATGAGGGTGTTCTTGTAGTGCAGTGGCTAACATTCAGGGCTTTGACATCGTAGTAACCAAGTTCAAACTTTAGTAGTGCAATTACATTTACTCTCAGACTAATAACCTTGGGAACATTATGAACCCCTTATTGTCAACAATTATGGGTTAAATAGTCCTATAACTGTGCTACAAGGATGGCTTTGGCATTAATTTACCGACCTGGATTGAAATGCCTTTAAATAAAGAAATCAAACCAAATTAGTCTCGAAAGAGTTCGGTTGGCGTAATAGCTAACCTATTGGAGTGCAAGCGAGTTCGAATTCTAGACATGCTATTATATTCACTTTCGGACTAAAACCCCCTGACGAAGGTATGAATATCCTTACCCCACCTCATTTATTGGTTATATAGTACAACGAGTGTTCATCTGCGAGGATGGCTTTTGCATTAGATAACCCAGAAAGATTGATATGCCATAAACAAAGAAACCAGCCAAACAAATTTACCATATCACAAAATGAATACAATGTATCGGTATATTTTCTCCCACAAAACTTGAAATCATTTTTGTCTTCCTGAAATTCAAGTGAAGCTTTCACTCAAGGGATTACCAATTTGATTAATTGAGAGAATATAAAACAGATTCCCAGATAAAGGGAGCGGTTACGTTGTGAAGAATAAAAACTGGGTCCAGGTAATGAGGAGGCGTTGTCGAATTATAACTTTGTGATCATCGAAGGAGTAAGGCATGTATCGTTCTTGTGTTCTCCATAACTGAATAAAAGTTAGCTCGATTTCATGGTGTCGATGAAATTGGTCGAATCTTTTTAGATAAAGCATGGGCATTTATATTCAAAATGCGATTTCTAATTTCATCTTCGTTTTGTTTGTTTAATGGCATATCAACCTTCGGAGGTTATTTGATGCTAAATCCAACCTTCTTGAAGAACAGAAGTGAAACCCATAGCTGCGAAGATAATGGGGTTTATACCTTTCTCAAGGGTATTTGTCCGAAAGCGAACGTAATAGCGCGACTGGAGTTCGACCTCGATTACTTCAATTCCGCAGTCCAGCGCCTTAACCATTACACCATCTTGTTGATTGCTAACACCAAATATTAACGGATACAATAATGCTAAGTTGATCGAACTTTTAAGATAAGCATTGCAGTTATCATTAACACTTACACTCTGTCAGTTGGCCTAAGTATACACTGATTATATACCCTGTAGAGATGTAAGTCCCACGTAAAAAGTGGTGTTTTAGTGTGACACTGAATAGCGTCTGGTGCTGGCTGAAGCTTCAGTTCTCGATGTCTGAGGTTTGCCATTATATCCAGATTCACTAGCCAAGTCGGCTGGAGCTGTAGAATACACCGACCGAATCACTGCAGAGAGGTAATATCCCCTACACCAACGACTCTACTGGATATGACATTAAACAGTCTGATAGCGCAGCTCCAGTAATGCTGGAGCTTAAGAGAACACAGCGTACCCCGTCAGTACGATCGTTCACAGGTCAATTCTCGCCCGGTGTGGTAGCACCTGATAAGTTCCTGTCTATGGGTCAAGTAGAACTTTTTGACATTTAAACTGATGCCAAACAAATGACTAATGCTCAATCGAATTGTTTTAAATAGAAATGTTTTTACATTTAACTCTGTGTAAACAAATGAATGATTTTTGATTGAATTGATGGTGATATGTTGTATTACTTGGAACGATCTATCATTGTTGGCTTAAGTTTACACATTTTATATATCTAATATATATTTATAAACTGAATTTGGCATTATATAACCAACAGTGGTTAATATGCCATACAACAAAACTAACCAAATCCAACACAAACCCAGTCTACTCTGATCTGGAATCCTAGTACCTTTCAGGGTCTAATTTTGCTAATTATTTGCTGTAGAGAGGAATATTTTCTATCATACTATCGTGTGTAACACACTCTTAAGAATTTACATAAAAATGTAAGCATAAACAATCAAAGGATGCATTTCCCTAACGTCTCAGCAGAAAGTAACACCAGACGAGTTAGGATGTCATTAAAATCAATCTCTCATAAAATCTTAATGACTTTTTTTCATCAAATTTTGCTGCATATGCATTTGTTGGAGTAGCCGAACGGTTAACCTCTCAGAAAATGGACACGGTGAAGCGAGTTCAAACAAGACCTTTTATTTGCTTTTTTTCCTCACATATGTCATTGAGAAAAAATTGAATGATTATATTCTGGTCGGTTTATGGAAAATTAGTTGGGCGTACTGAGTTCTTTTACCTAAGTGCAACAGCTGGTCTAGGAGAAGGAGAAGCCTGGAATCAAACCAGCTATACGGCGTATAAAAATTGACCTTGTGTTGCACCCTGCCCATTATGAACCGTTTGGTTACTTTGTTTAATGTAATGATAACCTTCATTGGTTAATGTCGCAACCATCCTTCCTGAAGAACAGCGGTGATACTATTTTCGCCGTCCCTTGGGGGATAAAACGTTTCATATATTTCTCGAGAGTATTTCTCCGAAAGTGAATGTAATAGCTCGACAGGAGTTTAAATTCACTTACTTCGCGGCCGTAGTCAAGCAGTTTAACCAATCCATAACAGGGTCTCCACTTGCACATCATAAAGGGGTTGGGTAAATATACACTTTGTCTTCCGTTATCCGGATTTTTAGAGAAATAATAACTATTATTATGGTATTTTGGATTCTTCTACTCTCATCATATTTTTGTTGCATATTTTCTTAGAAAAATCGATTCAATGATCTTAAATTGCTTTATGTTTTAGGGAACCATTGCTATTATAAAATTTTGGCTTGTTTTTTTTTTTCACATTTTTCTTTGTTTTTCATATATTTTCCTGTGCTATAAAACCAGTTATAATCTTATAATCTTTTTTTCTGTGTAGTCCCTCTTGTAATAGTTGTAATATTCCTTTGATGTCAAAATTTTCAGTGAAATCCTTAATGTTGTAAGATTTCTTCAAAAATTACTTTTAGTTTACTTTTAGGACATGTCTTCTTCCAGAAAGTTACATGTGTACCCAATCCTTATGACACGGGCATATACGACGCAGAGTCAATTTTTGGTGGAGTAGAGCTGGTTTGAATTTTTTCTTCTCCAAGACAGACTGCTGTGACAAAGATATTTAGGTAAGTCTACCCTATTATATAACCATAGGTCGCATGATTTGTGATTTTATGAGGGAATGAATTCGACGTGAATTTCAAACAGTTTCGACGAGAATTCGAACTGTGATCACCTTGTCCATTTCCACTAAATATTAGGCCAGGCGTTTCTTATCGGTATCGCTACCATAGTCTTTAGTTGTCCGAAATTTTAGGGAAATCTTCGAGAGCATAACAATTATTTGATTATTATTTCACTCATTTTATTTTTCATCCTCATTTACTTGACAGTAATAACATTTTTGAGCGTTTTCATTATAACAAACATTTATTCACATTTCTTTCATCTTTTGTTTGTATTTACTGAATAGTAATAAACGTAAACCACGTATAGTAATTGTCATTATTAATGTTTGACGAATTTTCCTTCCACTTTAAGATAGAAAATATGGTAGTAAGAATACTGTAACATAATGGTCACGTCCAACCAACATACATCCTTCTGCGTGGCTGTGTGAACAACAAAATGTCAATCGTGAGAACTCTCGCTGTTGGTTTGAAAGAGAGTCAAATAACAGTGGGATTTTTAAAATGAGCGAATCAACTAGTTACCGGGAAACGACAAGGAACGACCTAAATTTCATGCTTAAGTCACACTGCCTCCTCTATTAGATGTGGTTCACGATTTGTTAAAGGACAGATCTCACTTTGACCAACTAGAAAATGCTAATTCTCGTCTTCCTGTTTTTGAAATTGGTCCAGATGATAGTTGTCACATCCACAATAAACCTTTTGTGATTTTTCTGGTTCTAAATGGCTGACTTTTTTGTTCGTAATACGAAGTCTTCGTCATCACTTCATCCCATATCTGTTTCTTCGTCATCGCCAACTTTGTTCGGCACTCACAGCGCAACAGTACACATAAATTTTGCTATTGTATTTCTCTGGTATAACCGGCTTAGCGCTGTTTATGTCAGACAGGAATGTGACTGTCCATCTTCTTAGAGTACATTTTTTTATTAAGTGTACATGCTGCTTATCTAATGGTGGGAGAATTTCAAAAAGAAAGAAGAAAGAAAAAAGAATACAAGAAAAAAATTCGTCAAAATATATCCTAGTAAAGTCATTCATTGAAATGTCATCTATGTGCTGATTCGTCTAATATCGATCTACACTTCACTTAACAATACATATATCATCTTAAAGCTTTACCGTATAGCCCGAGACATAGGCGTCCCACAGCGCAGTTAAAGAAGCACTCTGAAAGACTGCTTACTCAGGTGATTTGTTTATAATGGTGAAGGTTTCTGTAAGACCAGACACAATTTTTTGGATGAACCCATAACGGAAGAAAATAGGCAGCTGAGTGTCACAGATGCTCCAGACAAACACTTCTTGTTGTTTTGAAATCTGAGTCTTTCTTTCTCCTAAAGTGGTTACCCTATTAAACCAGTCTCCTTTATCATTATACAGAGAAGTGTTCCACAAAGTAAAATGCGAACAGACTCGAGCACGATTTGAACAACGATGATAACCGTTATGCCACAAGGGCTTTTGATATATCAAAGCTTAATATTATTTGAAGATCAGATTCGCACGAAAGATAATACAAAAGGCGACCAAAAAGTGCCTTCTCTTAGGAACAAAACGAGAGACAATCACGCACACACAGCAGGGAATGAGCAGCGACAGTAGCGATTCACCATTCCACCTGGCGTCATTCTATGAATATTCGAACTTGCGTTACACTCGTTTTCATGATCACGCTCATATAATTATTTGCCATTTCAAGACGAAACTCAGGTTTAAGTAGAGAGCAACGATAAAACTCTGTCTCAAATTAGAAAAAATCACGCTCAAAATTTTAAAAGCAGGCTTAAGACAATGAAGAAATGAGCAAGAGATATTTTGAGTTATAAAAGCCGAATAGGCCAACTGGGCACAGATATTCGGGCGCGGCCGTTTGGGCTCTGCAGACCTAGAGATGTTTTGCGTTTGGGCTCGGTAGAGCTAGAGATGTTTTGAGTTATAAAAGCGGAATAGGCCAATTGGGCACAGATATTTGGACGCGGCCGTTTGGGCTCTGCAGACCTAGAGATGTTTTGAGTTTGGGCTCGGCAGAGCTAGAGATGTTTTGAGTTATAAAAGCGGAATAGGCCAATTGGGCACATATATTTGGGCGCGGCCGTCTAGGCTCTGCTGACCTAGAGATGTCTTGAGTTATAAAAGAGGAATAGGCCAATTGGGCGCAGCTATTTAGGTGCAACCGTTTAGGCTCGGCAGTTTTGGTGCCGGTCATTTTGGCATTTTACTGAAAATATTTATCAAAATGCAATATCAATCGAAGGGGGTAAGTAAACATTTTAGGACAAAAAAATTAATCACATTTATTATAGAACTAAGAATTGATTATTATAGAAGTAAATTATTGATTCTTTTGTTCTTGGACTGCTGCGTCCACAGATTTTCAGCTTGTTTAGTAATTTATCCATCGTCATTTACGAATGCTTAAGTACGATTTACAACATTATATGTACGACAAAATCTGCATTTGATTCACAGTGGTAGTACTCATCAGGGTCCCATCTATAGGTGAAATGGAACTGTTCAGAATTATTGTTAATATTAAATGAAATTATCAGCTTTAAA
>OY757904.1:106049368-106166439 GCA_963585895.1 Sepioteuthis lessoniana
TATGTACAGAGTGATGAGAGAGAGAGAGTGTGAGGGACTAAAAAAATGAAACTGAGACCAATTTAGAGATGGAAGATTGGGAAACACACAATAAAAAGGAAAGCATGATGAAATCGCTCCTCATTATATTAACTGAAGGTTGTCCTGGAACCTTTTGCAAATCACGTCAACTGTCATCAGAGCATCACAGTACTGATACAGAAGAAACACTTCCTGTAACCAGTTTGTCCACCGTAACTATATGAGATAAATCAATGTAATTGATACTTTGTTTCATGCCATGATCATTAATTTTGTTCTTTAAGATATACTATGAATTACTTTCCTTTTTCTTCTATATTGTTGCATTTTTTTGTTTCTTAGCTTCCGATTTTTGTCGCGTATTTTTTCATTGATTGGGTTTCTCTTTCATCTTCTCTTATTCTTCTCCGCCATATTAATCATCTTTGTCTTATCTGTTCCTTTGTTTTTCTACTTTTCCTCTCTGCTTTGGAAGTAAACTAATGGGGAAATTAACTCTCGTAATAAGCGGTAATGACCAACGCATAGACAAAAAGAACAGAGAAGGGTTTGTTACATAAAAAGACAAAAAAATAAAATTCGAAGAGAAAACATACCTTACAAAGGAGAAGTGAACGAAGCACATTTTGCTATGACAATCTGAGAGCGGAAGTTTTAGCCTCGTTTTAAGAAGAGGCTAAATGTATGTTCTTCTGATGATAGCAACGGAACATTTCAAGTATTAATCTCCGGTAGTTGAATGTAGTTGTTCTCAAGTTTTGTGATGAGGCATTCTCTCTCGGGTATAAGTAACATGGCCAGTTGTAGCCAGTTTGAAAAAGTGACAATGGGGAGTAGTAGTATTTAGGTTTTATGGCATATCAACTATTGTTGGTCATTTAATGCCAAATCCTTTTTAATTCATATATATTAAATATATCATTAATATTTTAAAATGAACCTGAGCTCATTTTTTCACACAGTTAAATTGTTTAACTTTTTCTCTCTTATACGAATACACAGTTACATAAAAACTGTTCAATTTCAAACAATTCAGTTTTGCGTAAGTACAGTTTCTTGTCTACACACATCTATTCATTTCTTTAATTACAATATTTTGTTTACACGCAGTTAAATGATGGAGCAATTCTACTTTAAACAATTCAGTTTTGCATCTTAACAAAGTTAAATTATTACAAGTATTGCTATGTACTGCTAACAATTCAATTAGGCATTCGTCATTTATTTACACATAGTTAAATGATCAAAAATTTCCATTTTTAAACAATTCAGTTTAGTAATAGTTCATTTTTGTTTACACAGAGTTAAATGTAAAAACAGTTATTTCCCAGATAACTTTGTTCAGCATAAATACGCAGTTTAAATGACAAACTGTTCTATTGGACTCATAAATAGGACCATATCAGGTGCAACCACTCCGAGCCAGCGTGGACCTTGGAGCAATGGCAGTAAATGGGTGTTCCACATTCCCCAAAGTTCCAGCATTAGTGGACCCACACCATCAAATTGTTTAGTGTTATATCCTGGACTCACGTTGGAGGGGAGGCTTACTCCTCTGCAGAGAAGTAGTCAGTGTATTCTGAAGCCAATGTCCAGTGGGATAGATAGACGGAGTAAATTAGCGAAAAAGTTATCGTTGTAAGAAATTGAATTGACCAGTAAAGTAAAAATCCTGGATGAATTGTTTTCGTTAACTTTGCGTTGATATTCTTAGGAAAGGCAAAAAATCTATCTGTTCATCCCACAGCTATGGGCAAATAGTTGGGCAAGCTTGGTTATTTAGCTATAGTTAAGCAACCAGCCTAAGAGACGGAAAACTCTGAATTCAAACTAGCTTTATTTTGCTTTAAAAGTGCTACTGTGCCTTATCATGTCAGTAGTCCAGAAATTGGCTAAATACTTACAGCCCTAAGAAAAGTATAAATACTTTTCTTCTTCTATCCCCAGCTATATATACGGATTCGTGAAAACTGGATTCTTTAGTCTTACAATGGCAACCAGTCTAGGAGAAAGTAAACATTGAATTTGACTCTTTATCAATAAGCCTTTTTTTCGAAGGCAAATCTTATTCCAATTAGCGTAACGATTATAGCAGTAGATATTTGTATCGGCGACTCTAGGTTAAATCACAAACAAGGATTTTCATTTCTTTATGTTAATGGCTTTTGAGAAAGCATAAACTCATGTATTTTATTGTCAGCTATTGGAAAATATTTTGACAGGTTTGGTTGTTTATAATTGGTATGACAACCTCTCTAGGAAAAATAACATATGAATTTAAACCAGCGTTACCTTCTTGTCCCCGTTGCAATGCATTTTTTAACAAAAAATACCATTATTAATTTGTCTGTTATAACTCGTTAGCATACAGGTTTATTATATAACTACTCTAATCTAATAATGCTAGTAATTGTATTATTTCAGATATTTGTTATATTGTAGAATAATAATCCTTTATTTCAAGTATTCCTATCTAATACAAATAATTTTCAGACAGATCCATTTGACCTATACATAAGGTTTTGATAGATACCTCCACCCTGGATCAGTGTGGACCTGGAAGTAATGGCAAAAACGGTCAACTCCAGATCCCGAAGACCTCAACTTGGGCCTCTGCACCTGACGCAAGTGAGAATCATAATCAGAACAACCTGGTGAGAGAGCTTTACCTTTCCTTAAGGGATACAGTCAGTGTATTCCAAAATCCGCCGACAATTGATCACAAAAAAGAAAATATAAGTACGTTTTTGAGAGTGTCGTTCTTCTATAAACAGTCAATTGGTAAAATTCCAGACTCGGTACGTAATTGTGTCTCTTCCAAATTGCTACGTTTGTTGCCAAAACAGGAGGGAATAAGAGGCAAAATGACCGTCATTTATAAGTGCATAAAACAGAAAGTTTCTAATATAAGCTAAATAAAATTTAGAAAACACCTAATTAATCTGAAATGAAAACGTAATGATTTTTTTTCGAAGAAAGACTTGCCAGTTTTCTCTTTGATAAGCTACGTGCAAGGACAGTTGATTTGATCCACTGAAGCATTTTCATTATAAACCAAAAAACAGAAGATGTTTAATTATCAGGACAAATTTCTTTAAAGTTAATGTCAGATCTCAAATGTATTGATAATAAATTTGAATTTATTATCACTTTCATAGTTTTATAATTATATATAAAACAATACATATCTATCTATCTATCGTTCAAAAAGTTTTTAACCACACCTATAAGCTTTTAACCACACCTATAAGTTTTTAACCACACCTATATCTCTACTGAACATTTTCTATAAAACTTGAGAAAATCAGATTTTTTACTTAATTTCTGTAAAAATGAGCCTTACATCGAGCTGCGACGTGGGTCACCATTAAATATCTTGGTGCGGCAGAGAAACTTTTAACGATCCTTATATATATATAAATATAAGGATCGTTAAAAGTTTCTCTGCCACACCGAGATATTTAATGGTGACCCATGTCTCAGCTCATTTCCATTATATATATATATAAATATATATATATATATATATATATATATATATATATATGTGTGTGTGTGTGTGTGTGTGTGACTGGTTTCGTTGTTTTTCTTAAAGAATTTATTGCTCTGTATTATTGCTACATTGAGCTCTTTACCAGGAAAATTTAAATATTCATTCATGAATAATTTCTTGTCCTGATGGAATTACTCCCAACTCCGGTTTAACTGGACCAAAAAATACTATATATATATATATATATATATATATATATATATATATATATATATATATATATATAATGGAAATGAATCCGATAATATAGAGAATTTGAAAAAACAAGGTAATCCAAAAGGAAGAATTTAATGTAAAAGAAAATCAACGCCATTGAGTTTCGGTTCTAATGAACCATCATCAGGAAGCTGAAAGGACGTTAATTCAGCAAAGGATGTTTCATTAAACAAGTGACTTTAAATCATTCTTATCTAGTCCTGGTTATGGTTTATTCAAACAGAAAAGTTAGAGTGTTGACTTTTACAATGAATTCTTCTTTTTTGGCATACTTTGTTTTTCATTTCTCTCTCTCTCTCTCTCTCTCTCTCTCTCTCTCTCTCTCTCTCTCTCTCTCTCTCTCTCGTTATCTATCTGCCTATCTATCTATTTCTCCCTATATATATATATATGTAAACATTCTGAACTATTGAATACCTTTTAAGAACTGGTAAATTAAGTCTTTTCGACGTCTGATATCATTCATTTTCAGATTAGTACTATCGAGAAAACTACGTCTTCTTATAATTTTGTACTCCTGAATAAGGTTGTCGAATCTATCTGATGAAACGGACCATGCATTATTTTGGTAATAGTAGATTTAAAGAATCACTCGAAACCAAACAACAAATGTAAAAAAGTCACTTGTCAATTTAATAAAGCAATACTTAACGTCATCTCAACACATTATGTAACTCACGTTATAATATATTATTTCTTTAATTGACGAATACATTAGACATTATTAAACAATAGATTCTTAAGCAACACTTTACTTCATCCCAATGCATACGACTCACGTTAAAATATAATATTAATTCTTCAATAGACAAAATTCGTCCCAATTCATTATGCAATATTAAACAATAGATTCTAAAGCAATACTTTACTTCATCTTAATGCATTATACAACTCACGTTAAAATATATCATTTTTTAAATAGACAAAATTCATCCAAATACATTATGAATTATTAAACAATACATTCGTATTAAGCAATACTATATTAAAGAATTCTTAACCTGATCCCAATACATTATGCAAATCACGTCAAAATATATTATTTCTTTAATAGACAAACTCCTTATTCTGAAAGATGATCGATTGATTGATTGATTTAACAGCATGTCAAACCAAGGAATTGCGTTCATTGTATGATCTTGTTTTTATTTTTTGTGTACTTGTTTTTTCAGAGTTTGACTTTGTATTAATTATGAACACGGTTCTATCAAATACTAACAATTTTAAAACATATCTATTTGACCCTTAAATAGGCCCCTAACATACACTACCACTCCGAGTCAGAGAGTACTAGAGATTAATGTCAGTGAAGTAGAACTCCACACTCCCCAGAAATCCAAAACTGGAGCCTCACCTTCAGATGCAGTTTAATTTCATAATTGGGACATTGCTTTTGTGGAGGTTAACTCTCTGCAGAAGATACAGTCAGCATATTCAATGCTCCGAAGAGAGGGCTTTCCAAAAGTCAATTTAAACCATGAAATATCGGTGAGTTACTAAAAAAAATAAAAAATAAATAACATGTAGAACAAAATCTGTTGCCATCACTAGTTGTTACTTTTACCTAATTCTATTTCCACGTTATCCTTTTAGTCTTGTTTATTAAATAAAACTCTTGCTATTCAATCAACTGCAGCTTTTAATATTATGCAGTAAGCTCGAATATCGTTTGATAAGCGCTCCGAATCTTCGTTTAATCGACGGTAGCTTTGAGCGATTTCAGAATCAGAAATTTTGTGTTGCTAAATTAAGCGAATTTGATTCGATTTCAAACAGTGTCTACTTGCATTACGTTATTCATCTAATTCTTATAAACAAAATAGCGTGAAAACTGCCTGAAAGCCACTCATATTTTGGTTTTGTTCGGGTAATAGGTAAGACTTTTTATTTATGCTAACAAAAATAATGTTTGTAATAAGGTAAATAGAATATACATTATCTTATGGGAATAGAAGAATTTATTTCAGTTCTGGATCTTTTGTGATGTTTAGGAAGTCCGAACAAATAGAAACATCGTACGTGAAATCAATCAATGATTTTTGCTCTTTGCTCAATTTTTGCTCATTGGTTTTTTGACTAGTTTTTCATCTAATTTGAATTGTCTTTGTCAAAGAAATTACGGCCAATATACCTTTTGGGCTATAATTTTGAGTAAGAGAATTCCCTTGCTTGGTATAGACCAGAGGAATTTAACAATAAATTCCGAAATTAAATGAATTCTTCATTTGTTTAACTGAAAAATTTAGATTATCATATTTTAGGACAGTCGTTAAAAATTAGAATTCAAATGGGATATTTTCTAAATATCTTATTATAATGAAGATTATGTGTCTGTCTTCCCGTAACTGAAGCTACGTGGTGCCTTCAATAAGGTTCTATACTTTTTTTGTACAGGTATTTCAAATTGTTGTAGACGCTCAAAAATTCACTGTGTTATTGCTAGACATCTTATAAGATGACTGACCTATTTTTATGATTTCAGGTTTAAATGAACAGCTACAGCATTAATTGGAATACACCCTACTAAAGCCTGATTGTCAGAGCTGGTGAATTTCAAAAATGCAATCTGGACGTGAAGACACTTTAGAAGAACGATATGCAATAAAATTCTGTTTTAAACTTGGAAAAAATGCCACAGACACGTACGGAATGGTTCAGACTGCTTTTGGGCCATCTTGCAAGAATCGAGCATCAGTTTTTGAGTAGCATAAGAGCTTCAAGGAAGGCAGTGAGTCTCTGAGGGATGATGAGAGGTGTGGAAGGAGTAAGGAAGTCAGAACACCGGAGTTGATTGGCCAAAGGGTTAGTGTTAGAGTTAGAGTTACTATGTTGAGGTTTTAAGGGAGTTCAGGAAGAGAGTCTGTCGGAAGAGGCCAGGACTCTTCAAATCGGTTCAGTGGCATTTCCACCAGGATAATGCATCAGTCAACAACTCCATCCTTGTCACAGACTATTTGAGCAAGATGGGCATCAAGACAGTTCCTCAGACTCCCTATAGTCAAGGCTGTCGTTATGAAATAATTGAGGATATAAAAGAGGCTGTGATGAAGGTCATTGACACGCTTACACTAGAGGACTTCCATGGGGCCTTTCAGAAGATGTTGGAACGGTACAACAAGTGCTTTGCAGCAGGAGGAGATTACTTCGAAGGGGACTAGTGTTTCATGTGTGTACTATCAATAAAAGTGCTCATACGAAAAAAGTATGGAAACTTATTTAATGATCCTCGTATGTTACCAATGACGTCACGTTTTCCTTAATTATATATGTAAATTGGCATGATGGTTAGAGTGTTTGCCAATGACGGGGAGACCTTGGTTCAATCCCAGGCCGAGTCATACCAAAGACTAAAAAAATGGTACTTGATGTCTCCTTGCTTAACACTCACCATTATAAGGTATTGATCAAAGTAAAGTGGAGCAATCCAGGGAAAGAGTAGCTCTCTCCCCCACACCTTCGTATAGTAGCTATCGAAAAGGGAGCCTTCGGGTCACCGTCGATTACGCCAACTTTACTCCCTTTACTATATATGTTATATTCTCAATTATTATATAATCAATATTTAGTCTTAATTATCATTTTATGTTTTTATAATGTCCGTATTAAAATCTATCAAAACAGCTTATGTTATTAATGCGTTTGATATTTTTCCGACCGCCCATCAGGTCGGATTTAACACAAAGTTTTTTTTTTTTGGTTGGCCATGCACGAACCGAGAACCATTCATGGCTGTCGCAAAAATGTTTGATCCCATTGGAATTCCCCAATTTTGGAGCGCTGCAGATGCCAAGCATTGAGCTCAGTCCCACCGCCTGGAAGCGGGCGGTTAGCACAATGACACCTGCGTGAACATTAACAGGACTGCGGAAAACCAATGTGGGTTGAACCTGTGGGATTGATATTTATCTAAATTTTCACCTTGTAAAATTTGACAAAAGTTCATTATATAATGAGTGGAGCACATGCTGTACCATTGGACCAAAGTGATGTGTTTTAAAGAAAGGAGTCTGCAGAAAAAGAAATACTCAAACTCGAAATTTAAGGGAGAAAAGCAGTAGTCGTTTTTTTCTTCTTTACTTGCACTACAATAGTTGCAGCTCGAGAAGTTTGTTTCGTTATGTTCTTCCCTTCCCTTCTTTTTGGTGACGACGGCGGATGTCGGTGATAGCTGGCTGTTGACACGCTCCTGACATTTGGATCGTATCTGGCTGGGTAGGACGGGCATGGGGCTCCTGGACCGTTGACACACCTGTTTTGAATCCTGCCTTCAGCTCTGCCAAAATCTCCTGCCTTGTTTTCTTATATAGAGATTTTGGAGAACAAATCGAAGATCCCAGAATGCTCGATATCACCAGTGAAACTGTCGTAAAACACGTGATAATTCATGTGTGATTATTTTAAAATCACGTCTAACTTTGCAGGTCATTCTGCCTGCTCGCACTAGTTTCGTGACATTTCCACTGATTGACGACAGCCGATGCGCTCGCGCGTTCTCAACGACAGCACCCGTCCGTTATGTTCCAATGCGAATCGAGATTCATTTAAGGCTATCATTAAAATACTTGATCTTATTGTCACACGATTTCTGGGCACCTCTGGCAGCAAGAAATGAACTCAGGCCAACCAAAATCAGGCGTGTAGCATAATACCACTCAACCGATGCAAATAGCAGCTGGTAATGAGCCCGCAAGATTGATGCGTTTCCATTCTTACAATATATGTTATCTATCACGTATAAAAAAGGTTTAGATAATCTGCTAACTGTTTTCTTTAAATGAGTTGAATAAATCATCATCATCATCATGTCGTGCCACAGGCACGGATATTCCTGAACCTCTCTCGCCACTTCTCCCTATCGTTTATCGCCTCTTGCAGGTCTTCAGGGCTACACCCCGTATCCTCACATAGCTGCTTTATGTATGTTCGGGCTGGTCGTCCTGCTTTTGTCCGGCCATATGTGGGGGTCCATAGGAGTATATCACTTATGAGCTCGTCCCTGCTTCTCCAGCAGTGACCTGCATAGTTGGTATTATTGATTTCTGATATAGATTTATTCTCAAACGTATTAAAAGCAATTCGGTGTATTATTTTATATAGTTAAAGTCAAATAAAAATAAAATCAAGTAAAAATAAATCAACTAAAATAAAATAAAAATAAATGTAATTTTTTTAAAATATATACGCGTTCTTATTTTGTTCTGTTCATCTTCCTTATTTGATAGAATATTTTATTTCATTTAAACTTAAATTTGTGCGTCCAGCAAGTATTTTTGCTTTTAATAATAAAAATACATTATAATGTTTGTAATGCTCCGCAGTAAGTGTCTTAGCCAAACCATGTTTTCAAAAACAAGGGACCAATCACATATTCATTATGTATTGTACACCACATCTTTACTTTTACAATTACAAAGTTTAATCACATATGGTTTGTGGTTTTACTTGACCAAAAATCCTATATTTTTGTTTACTTATTTCACCGGGAATTTTAAAATGAACTTCACCTGATTTGAGTAAACTTCTCTTCCAATTTACACTTGTTGAAAAAATAGTCGCTGAAAGTCTTTTTCTGCACTTTAACTGGCAGAAGCAATTGTTGCACTTAGTGTAAATTATATTGATGTAGAAGAGTATCTTTTAGTATTCTGTGAGTCCCGGCTGGTAGAACGTTTTTCTGTTGAGCCAATCGACGGGCCGACTTCGTAGAAGCTTTTTAATTCACAATTGGCTCGCTTCCACAGCAATCTACACTTTGAAAAGTTCGAGGCCGAGCTGGAGATATTTTTCTTGTAGGCATTGCCTACCAAATGGATATTTGTGACGGCGCAAAAGATTATCTTTCGGGATAATGCCTGATGTTTTCAATAATACCGTCAGAATTTCTTTTGTTTTGCTATTATTGGGATTTGGCAGGTAATGTATGCTTCCACGATTTCAGTTAGAGTTCATGACATCATTTGGGGGTCATTATTCACGAAAAAGAATTCAAATGCCTCTTAATAATATATGAAAAATAACTCGAATATATATTTAAGCAACGTCTACACCCTGGGAAAAATATGACTCTAGGTAAATTTTTACGTAGATTACTGTTGGTTTGAAATTAGTTTTCCATCTAAACTTGCGACCTTACCAAGACTTAAGAACCCAGTCTGTCCTACGATTCTCTCATAGGTAGGTGTTAGTGCGAAGTGAAACAAATCTGCCTCGTCTAGGATTTGGACTTGGTTCACTTATTCCATTTTCTACGACGATAGCAGTTATGCTTACTTGAATAACTTACTAATTAATAAGAAAATCTGCCAATGAAAAGACTGTTTACTGAAAAAAAATCACAAAGACTACATAAAAAATAAATGACACAATTTTTTGCGGAATTTTATTCTAAATCCTGAATATACAGATTATTTTTTCTAAGTATAGAATAAATGTTAGGATGATCACATTTTACGTAAAATATAAGTTGTATAAAAACCATCACTCACTGACACAAACAGAAGTTATTTGATAATATGTTTCTATAATTTTACATAATTTGTACTCGCGTAGACGCAGGGGCAGGCATACACACACACACACACACACACACACACACACACACACACACACACACATACACACACACACACAGATATATAGATATATAGGTGTTATAACCTAACAAAAATATTAATGAATGAGAAGTAGCTAAAACGGAGGTTGAAAATAAAATGGAAATCTTTATAACATTAAACAAATTAAATACTCGCTGAAAGAGCGAAGAAGGTACCCACTGCAAGTGGTAACTACTTAGCAGAAATACCCCCACACAATTGTGTCCAACGTATTTATGAGGAATGGGACATACCCAATTCTGTTCTTCGGTAAGGTATATAACCTTAGCCAACTCTATTTGTGTGCAAGATGGTGATAAAACTTTGGGAATAAATTGAGAAGTGCAATCGGTATTAAATAATTTTTGAAGAATAACATAAAATTGAGAAATGATATGCCCTATATATTGAACAATATATATATATATATATATATATATATATATATATATATATATATATATAATAAAGACAAATTTTGACTCAATAATTTATTTAAGATCCTTTTAAGTTTTCTGATAAGTGTCTTAGTTTTAGGTTGTAATTGCTAGATGTATTTCCGACAATTGTTCCGAGCGCTTTCGTACGCTTCATAGGCCATCATCAGGGGTTGCTAGCTTGTATAAAGTGTTGTTTTTTTAAAAAAAAGTTTTGAAAGTTTATACTATAAAAAATATGAGAACTCAGAATTCAATAAAACAGGGTAACTGATGCATTTAAAAAAGGGAACGCTTTGAACAGAAATAGAATACTATAGGAATACGTGACAGAAATTTTTAAAAATAATAAAGCATTTCAAAACATTGTCGCTATTTTCAAACATTGTCGCTATTTTTTATATGTAGGGATTCTAGGATTTGTAATCGTAGCTTATCAATTTTTGTTGTGGTATACACTTTCAAAAACTTTCAAAACTTAAAAACAAAAAAAAAAAAAAAAAAACAACACACCTTACACCTAAGCGCTCGGGACAATTTTGGGAAATTCATCAACCAATTCCAAACTGAAACTAAAACAGTTATCAGAAAACTTAAAAGGATCTAAAATAAATTATGCAGACATCTGTCTTTATTATCAACTGAAACATGCTTAAATGAACGACTGCTGCCTAACCACACACATACACACACACACACACACACACACACACACACACACACATACATATATATATATATATATATATATATATATATATATATATATATATATATATAAAATTCAAAATCTCATGTATAAAAAGAAAAGCCATAGATCATGACATAAGGATAATAATTCATTGCACGAATTAGAACGACTGATTATGGAATTCTAGTTTATTGTAAGATTAGCACTTTCTTTATATGGTATTTATAATTAAAATTTAATTACAGAAACACATTTGTTCTACCATAAATACATTATATTTTAGTTCCTTGCCTACTAAACTCTTATCATTTCCAAGCCATTTTTTAAAAAATTCAATCGTATTACTGGTTAAGAAAATTATTAATACACTCTACATTTGATGATTATTCAATGCGTTTCCTTTTTATATCAATTACATTTAAAACTCTAGAATGAATATAGCATGATAGAAATCTAGAAATTTGATCTTTTTCCTTTTATATAAATCAATAAATAAATATCTCACAAGTTTATCTGCTCTTCATAAAAGGAAATTTTCCCGCGTTAACTCTGTGACGTTGCTTGGATTTATATCGAATGTCGTCAAGTTGGTCAAGGAAAACATATATTATTTGGTTGTGTTTTATGGCATATCAACACTTATAGGTTATTTAATTCCAAATCTTATCAATAACATATATGATTTAAAAAAAGTATTGTTTGAAGGTAACATTTTTGGACTAGGCAGAGCTCATGCATTATAATACTGTTAACTGGTTTCAAGTATTGTTAACACAAATAGTACTATTTGCATACAGTTATTTATTTTTAAGTATGTCTATTGAAAATTATTAATTCTTTTTATCAAGGTTTGGTTTGGTTGGATTTCTTTGTTTAATGGCATACTAACTCTCAAGGGTATTCAATGACAAAACCATCCTTGTCGAAGTGGATGACGGTGTTCATACCTTGCTATTCGTCTAAAAGGAACGTCGAAGTGGATGACGGTGTTCATACCTTGCTATTCGTCTAAAAGGAACGTCGAAGTGGATGACGGTGTTCATACCTTGCTATTCGTCTAAAAGGAACGTCGAAGTGGATGACGGTGTTCATACCTTGCTATTCGTCTAATAGGAACGTCGAAGTGGATGACGCTGTTCATACCTTGCTATTCGTCTAAAAGGAACGTCGAAGTGGATGACGGTGTTCATACCTTGCTATTCGTCTAAAAGGAACGTCGAAGTGGATGACGGTGTTCATACCTTGCTATTCGTCTAAAAGGAACGTCGAAGTGGATGACGGTGTTCATACCTTGCTATTCGTCTAATAGGAACGTCGAAGTGGATGACGGTGTTCATACCTTGCTATTCGTCTAAAAGGAACGTCGAAGTGGATGACGGTGTTCATACCTTGCTATTCGTCTAAAAGGAACGTCGAAGTGGATGACGGTGTTCATACCTTGCTATTCGTCTAATAGGAACGTCGAAGTGGATGACGGTGTTCATACCTTGCTATTCGTCTAATAGGAACGTCGAAGTGGATGACGGTGTTCATACCTTGCTATTCGTCTAAAAGGAACGTCGAAGTGGATGACGGTGTTCATACCTTGCTATTCGTCTAATAGGAACGTAACAACTTGACTGGACCGAGAAGTCGTTTATTCGAGGCTGCCGTCCAGTAGTTTCTATATATCAAGTATTCCTCTCTAATTTAATTCGAATCATTTGTTTTCCCTCCTTTAAATGGTTTCAAGTATTGCTATTTAATATTAATATTCCAATTTAATACCAGTAATTTGATTGCACAAAGTTAAATGGTTTTAAGTTCAGTAACTGATTAAATATTTCTATTTGAACCATACCACAGGTACTATCACTGTGGGTCTGAGAGGACCTAAGAATAATGGTAATAAAGGTGTACTCTGCATTCTTCAAACTCGAAAACTTGAGCCTCACCCTCAGATGTAGTTTATCTTCATATCTAGAACATGCATGTGTGTGTGTGGGGGGTTACCCCATTGCAGAGGGGCAGTTGGCGTATTCTACAGCCCCAGCCGACTTGTCTTATAGAATATATTTTTTAAGGGTGACGTACCTTATGATGCATGCAGGAGATTGTGCTTTCGCATACTTTTCAAGAATTTGAGAGTTTTTTGTTTTTTTTTAAATTCGTGGCTTATTTTATATCACAACGATCTTTGCAGATAAATCGTAAAGGTAATATTTAACCCATAACTGAGGATTCAAAAGGGTTAATAACTTTCCTTAGGTTATTTGTCCGAAAGTGAACGTAATATAGTGAATAGAGTTCGAATGCGTTTACTACAAATTAGCAGTCAACTCTGTTAGCCACTACACTATGGAAATTCCCTCCCCCATTTTTACACTAGCCTTTCTCATCATCACTGATTCCGTGCACTTCTTCGGTCGTGGAGGTGATATTCATATAGCCTGACTAGGGCTCGATTTTCTTAGCAGAGTTAATTCCGCTAGAAGTTTTCAAATTTTCCTGAACAGGTTTCCAAACTAGTGTCAAAGAGCTGGGTGTGATCTACTTTTTATTCATTGTTGGAGGGATAATACTTGGATTCATACCTTTCCAAAGAATATCAGTGTTATATGAAATGCAAACATCCTCATCAAGGGTTTGCACTTTCGACAATAAACATTGCGCCACATGCAGTTCCATACAGAAGAATAATGACTGTTTCTTTTTTCAACTTTGGGCTTTGTTATGTTCTTTTCTAGTACGTTTTCTGAATAGATGTGTCCCTTGATGAACATGAAACCATGCCTAAGTTTATTTTTATTTCTATTTTGACAATGGATTTTCACTATTCGATTCCTGTAATAAAATTTTGCGAATCCAGTTCCGTTTATATTTGGGAATCTTGATGGCATTCAGTTATAAATATCAAAACTAGTTGTATTGCTTTGAGCTCATAAAGTTTCTAGCTAACTTAACTTCTTTTTGTGGACATAACTTCTACCTTGTTAAAAATAAGTCATTATTTCTTACTGTCTCCAATATCGTCTTTGACTTATTCTTTCTTTTTGAAGGACCTCCTTTAAAACACTGAAAGCAAATCTTCCGATGAAAACTCCTTCGCTTTTATAAATTGATGTATATTTTTACCAAACCCCTCCACTACGGATAGATTGTAACAAAAGGTTAATTTTTAAGCGAAGTAAAACTGGCTTGAATTCATAAATTTTAATCTAATACTAGTTGTCTGAACAAGGTCAAAGAATACAGTCTGAGATACTATTCACCTATAATTGTGATATAGTTGATTTATGTATTTCCTAAAGAATTTAGCGTGAAGGTACAACAGCCTCCTTCAGGTTCGAACTCTGATCACCTGTTCCATATCCTACAGTAGTAACGGTTATGCTAAACTCGTATCTTGTAGAAGTAAATGTAAATGGGTTTATTTTACAGTGTTTCTAACACCAATCATTTCCACTTCCTTTAGTTCAATAGTGTAAGTGTTGCCACGAGAGTGAAATAACCTCTTGATCAAGTTTACCTCGTTAAAAATATCCAGAAAAACCGAGATTAAGGATATGAACAGATACTATCCAGATTTGATTGGCTGGAAGAAACTCAAAAAGAGGGGGCGTTAGAGTGGACGCGGGATAGAAAACAGCAAAAGAAATTCAGTTGAACATGATACGCGGAGGTGTAATGACGGGCTGAAAATTACGGCACTCATTTTTGGTCAGTTCCGCGAAAGTATCCCTCTCCCGCCACGAAGAAGTAAAGAAAAGACCCGGAAGAGTCATATCCAAGAACTACAAGAGAAAACGAGAAAGATAATTCAAAGGTATGTGTTTGCCTCTCTCCCTGTGGTGGATTATTTCTCTCTGTCGCTCTAAAGCATTTGACTTTGTATATACTCTTTTTCTCTCTCTTCAGCGACTTCTAAGATAAGTAGCGCAAATAAACTTCGTATCAAACGAACCAACAGACGGGGGTTTTGTGCTCGTCACTTTATGACACGGCCAGGTTACAAAGGGGATCCGACTGAAACTTAAGCGGTAATGATACACTGATGTACCCTTTAGAACCATGGTGATACAGACGTCTATGTGTTGCCATAGCACCAAAAGCGTCTATTTGGTGTTGTAGCATTACAGGCGTCTGATGAGAACCGTGGTGGTGAACATCATTCACAATCAGAATCGTTTCGTTTATCACTTAAGCAACTCAGGAGAGATAAACGGGAATTTCATTCACCACTAGACGCATTTAGTTTATCATTTGAACAACTCAGAGAGGAGATATAAAGAGGAATAATATTCACGACCAGACTCGATTTGTTTATCATTTGTACAACTCAGGGAGGAGATATAAAGAGGAATTACATTCACGACCAGACTCGTTTTGTTTATCATTTGAACAACCTAGGGAGGAGAGATGAAGTTGAAATTACATTCACGACCACACTCGTTTTGTTTATCACTTATTCTACCCAGGGAGGAGAAATGAACAGTAAACATTCTCAGTACCAAATTTTTTGTTTGTTTGTCACAACAATCAAACAAGTGGAAAGGGAATAGGTATCACATTGATGAACTAGCTTATTTCGTTTATTACGATAAGAAACTCGTTCGTGGTAATGAACAGGTACTACTATCTGGATCATATTTGTTTCTGTTATCACGTCCAACAGCCCTGCTCTGTGAGATGAAAAGGTATTATGTCTCTGACCAAGTTCGTTTCAGTTTTCATTACCACAAACGATCTATAAGAGAGCTTCAGAGCTAAAGGCCCTGAATTGAAGGCAGTTTATTGAAATGCATTGGAAACTTCTTTTTTTTTTTCGTGTGGAATAGGAATTACCCATTTCCAGACGTACATCAGTCGCAGCAAACCAGGCAGATTTTACGGTTGTTTCAGTCTCGAACGAGAATCTTGGCTTTGGAAAAGGAATCTATTTTATGAAATGATCTCTTTTTGACTAGTTTCTTTCCCCTCCTTCCATCAAAAAAAAAAAAAAAAAAAAAATGTAAAAAAGTCGTTTTGGGCGACATGGAACTTTTTGAATTAATGAATTTTTACCAGTTCTAGAATTTTTTCTTTCTGGTATTGGGATTTATCTCTCTGTCCTTTATGGATCTATATTTATCTCATTTTTTTTTATTTTTTGCCTATAGTAGCTGGATCATCAAAAATATATGGCAGCAAATATGCATTGCGACAAGCATTAAATAGTAAATACAAAATGAGCAAAAAAATAATAGAAGTTGTGTATAAATCTGCGATTTTGGTAAAAAAAACTAATTTCTGTTTTGCAGACGAATGAAAGTATAATTGCGCAGTGCGGATAACATGTGTCCTCAATTCAATATTAAAATTATTATTAAATACGAATCTGTCATAATGGATACTGATTCGAGCGTGTAAACATCAGACAGCTAGCATTTTTTAGTAGCATCCATATGTTGAAATGGTTTGTGCAATAGCATACAGCTATTTGGTTGAGTTTAACCCAAAGACATTTTTGTAACATATCTTCATAGATTATGTTTATTTAACCTTTTCTTGGTTAATAGAGATGAAGTTATTTTTTGGTTTTTGGCTATTTCTGTGCATGCGGCTCTGTGTACTATTTTTGTTCCATGCATGGATAAATAAGAGTATAATATATATCTATACGTTCAATAGGCTTGTGGGAATTTATTTAAACAAGACAGCATTATTATTTACACCATTTACATACATTGTGTTCACCTTGGTTATTATATTCACAACGTTTACATTGCTGTAGACAGTGGTCTACTCCAGGTTATCCAAATAATACCAGTTCTGTCAGCTGAGACGGTAGAATACGCCGATTGTACATCTACAGAAAGGTAAGACCCCCGAACGAATATCCTGGGTGAGACACAAAATCATCTGATAGTGAGGCTACAATCATGGAGCTTCGGTGTATAAGAAGTACCCTTTTATTTTCATTACTCTCAAGTCCACTTGGACTGAGAGTGTTAATATCTGTTAGAGTTCCATTTTTCGGTCAAATAGAACGATTCAATCGTTTTCTATGATTTATACCATCTAACTGTGGACGCACAAATAATAGTTATTAAATTAGCCACTAATAGTTGATCAATAGAATAACTAATTTTGAATAGCAATACTTGTAACCTTTTCCTTTCATGAGATAGGACTCGTTTAAGATATTACCTAAAACAATTCGCTGGAAAATCACACACACACACACACACACACACACACACACACACACACACACACACGCACACACACACACACACAAAAAAAAACAAAAAAAAAAAACACGTATATATATTTTTTCTTTTTGTTTTTTTTCAAAGTAAAAATTAAAATTCGGTCACAGTAAGATAATGAATTTATTTCCATCCTGTTAAGAAGCATCAATGCTCTAAAAAATTAACAGAACTTCTTCAGATCAAACAAGAAAATGGATGAAAATGAGTCTTTCACATTTACAACCAGACTAAAAATATATTTCGCCTACATAAATATAACCATTCTAAATCAAGGAGCAATAATTATCAACTTATTTTGGTGTGTAAAGAACATCCGGTTTCAAAATACTTCAAATATAAAAGAGGAAAAATTTACGGCTACAAAAATACATGTCTAACTATTCAAAGTATTTTATAAAACAAATTATTATTCAGACATCTCGTATTTAAGTACATCAAATTTTAATCATTAAGATGAAATAATTCTATCTAAAACTGATGTTGTTCCCAGTAAAATCTCCTGCCAAAATTAGTTTACTTAAGCAGAGCAACATTTTTCTAATATTAATTCAAATTTTCATTCATTTGTCAATTTATGTGGCGAATTCCTGTTAATTTTTTAGAGAATTGATTTATATATGCCGACTGCATCTCTGCAGAAGGGCTTAAACCCTTCCCCTTCAATGAGTGTCCTGATATCATATTAAAATACATCTGATATTAAGTCTCCAGTTCTGGAGCTTGGAGGTATTTTGAGTTTTCTTCATTGCCAGTTCCATTCTGACACGAACTGGTAGTACGTGTTAGAGTCTTTTAACTATGGGTCATATAGAACTGTTTCATCATTTATTAGACTTTAAAGCATTTGAGTTAAATAGATTTACTAGAGTAAATACCAATACTTGAAACCATAAAACTAGTGTTAACAATATTTAAGACCGTTGAACTTCATGCAAATAAACCAATTAATATTACATGAAAATACTTCAAACAGCTAGATTGAGCGCAAACAAATGAGCTCTTACTTATTTAAAGATTGTTACCTTCAGTTTCTTTGCATATGGCATATCAAACTTTGTAGGTTATTTAATGCCAAAGACAATCTCCTAGAAAAACAGTAGTGGTAATATTTAACCCATAGCTAGAAGGATTTGGGGGTTCATACCTTTCCCAAGGGTATTTGTCCCTAAGTGAACGTAATAGCGCGACTGGAGTTCGAACTCACTTACTACGATTCCGCAGACCAGCACTTTAACCATTACACCACGAAGAAACCCCGATGTTACTTGTAAACTATTGGCTTATAAATCATATTTGATAAAAATGTATAAACATAATTAGGAATTAAATAAATTACAAGAGCTGATATACCCTAAAATACAACAACCAACCAAACAACCAGCCAATAAATAGAATATGGGAAATTTAAATTTTCCTACATCTATATTTTTTTCAAATAAGCGATAAGGATTGGTGTCAGAATATAACTATGAAGCTACACACCTCCTTTTTTATTTGTCGTCAGATTTTATTATGTGACCAAAAGGTTTTCCTTCCTGATGTTACATCGTCTATATTAGAGTATATAAAAATTCATTAATTTTTACGTGACCAAAAGGTTTTTCTCCCTGATGTTACATCGTCAATGGTAGAGTATATAAAAATTCATTAATTTCAGATGAAAAGCGTGTTTAAAAGTAGATTATCTTGACGATCTAAGTTATTCTACTCAGCCTCCTCCGCTCATGTTATCGCTTTTTATATTCTAATTCTGGATATTAACGCAATTCTTTCATTTATTTTACGTGTTTACAGCCTCATCATGTTTTTTTTTGTTTCAGTACCGCTTTAGATTTTTTTATCTAACGATGAGTATATATATATATATATATATATACGTATATATATATAATTAAAGTGGATTATCGGATTGTAATTATATGAGTGAGTGGGAAAGCAAGTTGGATGTCTCTCATAGCATATGGTTATGCGATAGTAATTCCCAAATACAGTGGATATGGCAAACATTTGAATAGATATGATTGAAATGGATATTTTAAGAGCTAAATCGACGCTGTGGCGATGGAATTGCTTATTGAGTTTGACTATGGGCAGCCATATGAAATTTGAGAGATTTTCTTTGTTGCAAAACAGTTATTTGTTTTCAAGATAGGAAAGAAAGGAACAAAATAGTTCAATTTAGTTTTTAATGTGAAACTGTTCACCCAAATTAAGGAGTAAACATTTCCTCCATTGACTAAATTACGTTTTGGTCTTTTTGTTCTTATCAAGGAGAATATATGAAAACCATTCATGGCCGCCTTTCTTCTAGCCTTTTTATTATCGAGAGACACGCCAGGTAAAAATATCTACCAAGAGTTGTATAATCAAAGAGCATCATTTGGACTATTACGGCTGTAAATAAATTCCATTGGCTACGCTTACATATTATACGCATATTTTGTAACTTGAGAACATTTTTTCTTTGTTTGTTTGTTTGGGTTTTATGACATATCAACCTTTGTAGGCGATTTAATGCCAAATCCATTTTTATACAAAAATAGCTCTATTTCAAGCAATTCAGTTTGTCTCGCATATTGCACCACTGGACAAACAACAGAAAACTCGTAGATATATAAAAATATAATTTATATTTTCATTCTTCGACGGCGACGATTGTGTTTAGTAGGAATCCAGTCAGAGAGAGTTCGCACATATTTTTTTTCTGTGGCGGGGACCCTTTTTGTGAAGTAGTACAAGAGCCGGACAATACACACGGGGGAGCTGACAGGTCTGCTTGAGTGACCAGCTGGTCTCTCCCTTCGCTTGAGAGACCAGGAGATCTCCCCCTTCCCTTGAGCGACCAGCGGATCTCTGTCTTCAGTCCAAAACTACAGACCTTATATCATATCATATTATATTTACCAACCCCTCTGCTCGGGCAGGATTTGACACAAGGTCAATTTTTAAGCAGAGTTTAACAGGTTTTAATTCAGAGTTTTCCTTCTCCTAGACTAGTTGCCTCACCAAGGCTGAAGAACCTAGTCTGTCCTACTATTTATCCATAGCTGGAGGGAGAATAATTGGATTCATACCTTTCCCAAGGGTATTAGTGCTATGTGAAATGCAATCGGTCTCATCCAGGATATAGTCTTTTCAAGTCCCATGTGAAAGTACGAACATCCTCTTTGCCTCATGTATGTTCTGTTTTTTGCTGGTTATCTGAACTTACATACTTCCTTTTTTTCCGGTAATTTATTGATCTTATCTGCAAACGGAAATATCTGTCATTCATAATAAATTACCTTTTTCTTTTTCCAGAGAAACCACATTGTTGATGTTATCTTGAGACCGCATTGAATCTGCTAAGTTCATCGTCGCCAGCTAAGCTAGTCTATTACATTTGGCATGCATACACAGTTTAATTTTCAAGAAAAAGTATTTTATGCGATTCAGTTTATTCAAAAAATTCTAATTCAAACACTTTAGTTTAGCATAAATATAGTTTTTGTTTACACACTCTTAAATGTCAGAAGAGTTCTATTTCAAGTAATTCAATTCAGCAAAAGTACGCATTTTAGTTCTATTTGACCCATAGAGAGGACGATATCAAGGGGCACATTTCCGGGCCAGAGTGGACCTGGGAGCAATGGCATTCCCCAAAGCTGCAGCATTATTGCAACCTCGCCATCAGATTTGTTAATGTCATATCCAAGAATCTCGTTGCTGGGGTCTTACCCCTCTGCAGAGGTGCAGTCAGTGTATTCTACGGCCCCAGTTGACGGTGCAAAACATTTTTCTTGTTATGAACGTATAAGAATTATTTTCAGGACTACCAGGTATTGTCCTGGTGGAGGGAATAAAATAGCATATGAATGTATACAAATGGGTAAAATAATATATTTCTTCAGAATTTAGTAATTCTTTTATCCCTTTTATTATTTACTTATTTTCTTAAGAACATAATCTATATGGCATCAAGTTTCGTCTCGTTGATACAATAAAACAGACAAATTTATTTAATAATTTCTGTTATCATTCGCCGCATTTGTCTTTCTTTTATCAACTCAACTTTAATGTTCTACTCACTCGTTATGTCATTGATTTCATTTCGAAATAATGTATGACTAAGAAAATAATTGTAATAGTATGTGTTTGTTTGTTTATTTCCTCCTTTGTAGGTTATTTAATGCCAAATCCATTTTTATACAAATAATTAGTTCTAGTTCAAACAATTCAGTTTAGCATGAGTACAGTTTAATCGACACAAACATTTCAAAACAATGTACTGACATACTTTAAGGGTACGTTATTGTAGAAAAGCTTATGTCAAAGTATCATGTTTTCCCAATAACCCGTTTACAAACATATGCGATGATTAATATTGTAATAGAAGTTTAAATATTTTCATAGAATGTTATTTTCTTTTCAAAAAAATAAAAGCGAGGGAGGGGAGATACGATGATTCTAACTCACCCGAATGTTTCATTAAAGAGTCGCTGCTTTCACAGAAAGATGAATGACATTTGCACAACTTACCTGAAAAAAGAACGAAGGATAATTGTCAGTACCTTTTATGCATTTAAAGACAATGAAAACAATTAAAGAAACAAAAGGCGTCTTCAATTACCCAAACGTTATACATGATCAGTTTATTACAACTGTGATCTTCGAAATACTTAAACCAAGCTGTTATTTTCATATTGACAATCGTATATACACTCTTGTTGAATATTGACTTCAATACCTTTTTTTGACATGCCACGTAAATTGTTTAGGTGGTATACTAGAAAGTTATCGGACACTGGAAAAAAAATAACGGGAAATGCACTTGTATCATAAAGTAAAAAGGATGCAGGTGTTCCCTCGGCAGCAATGCCACGTAAGTTGCGTGGGTGACATGCTAGAAGGAGGTGTGTCCGTATGCAATGCGTAAGTAGCAGGTTGGAGGTAATGTGACCACAATAATTTACGTGGGCGTCCGAAATATTAAATTAGCTCGGAGATTTCGAACCGAAGGGCTAAAAGGCCGAGAGGTTTCACAGAAGATCCATACCGTCCACTTCTGTGTGCGTGCATCTCAGCCGACTCCGTCACTTACTCTTACCCATCCGCACATTTTGGGTCATGAAAGGAGAAGAAAAGAAAATGATTATATTTTTCAGCGTTGTAGTCGTTCACTGATTTACAACACTCATTTATATCAAGCAAATATTCAGAAACAGGAGTCGTCCAATGTTGAGAAAATCTGTGCAAGACAGTTGCGTAGTGACAATAACTAAGTAGTGTCTATTATAATGCCAAGCGTTGTGAATTATTATATAAACAAAAAAATGTTTTAAGTATATATATATATATATATATATATATATATATATATATATCCTCAGACAGACTGTCTCATATAACAAATATTCAGTGTGGCTAGACCTGCGAGATGGTTCAAGCAAAGATCGAAACCCGGCGGATTTTACGTCAATCGGATATCTCACCCCAGGGACACATCTTCGCTGCTATTTTTTTTTCAATTGGGTCAACAATTCTATTTGTTACAAGGATAATCGTTACGCTAAACACGGTATCTCTGGGAACATATATACATATGTGTGTGAGTGTAAGCGTGTAAAATCGTAAATATATATTTATATAATCATATCCAAAAATAAAATATATATATATATATATATACTCCCCTACCCCCGTGGGGTTGAGTTCTCTAGCGAAGATGTAATCGTGTTGCCATTAGCGATTATTGCAAGCCTCTTCGTTTGAATTTAGGTCTCGGCTACCGTTGAATGGATGTATGTAAACAATAGTAATTGTGATTCATAACCGTTTAAAATTTACTTCGCAGCTAATATCTCCTCGTGGCTGAAAGGTTAGAAGCTTGTGTTGACGTTTGAGTCAACCGGGTTTCGATCCCAGCTACGGGAAGATACTGTCTAGTCACACTGATGAGTTCTGATAGAAGGAAACAGATCTATCTGTGGATGACTGTATATATATATTTTTTTTTTGCGTGTGTGTGTATGAAAACATTATGGCATAAATGTAGATTAATATAATTTGATAATTTTAACCACCGGTATAGGACTTGGAACATCATTAAGGAATGTTTATTTAAACCCTGTTTACATTTGAAGACCAAAAGGATTGCCAATTCTAAGAGATTAGCCATCGCAGATGCAGGAAAATCGATTTCAACGTCATTTCATTTGGTAATGAGACGTTTGGTCGTTGGTTAATAATATCAAATTTGAATGAATTTTAATTGTTCTCTCACACCTCCAAGTATAAACACACACACACATACATATATATATATATATATATATATAAAGTTGGACGGGTTTCGATCCCGGCTTCAAGCGTCCTGCGTGTCTAGCCACACTGAAGAGTTCTGAAAGAACGAAACAGTCTGTCTTTGGATGACAATATATGCTCCCCCATGGGGGTTGAGCTCTCTAGCGAAGGAATTGCCGGCCGCCGCTAGCTTAATGCAAAGCTCTTCGAAAGAATTGAGCACTCTGGTAGCCGATAGGGTATAAAAAAATGTAAACAAAGGCTGCTTCTGTTTCTAAAAATAAAAATACCTTAAAATTCCTTTAGCCAACGTGGTCCACTTGGTGGACGAGTGGTCTGAAACACAGTCTAACGTAAAGTTGGACGGGTTTCGATCCCGGCTTCGAGCGTCCTGCGTGTCTAGCCACACTGAAGAGTTCTGACTATATATATATATATATATATATACATATTCATAAATTTGTTAAAAAGGACATGGCATATACAAGGAAATATAGTTTGAAATGAATAATAGGAATTACAGCTTAAACCATGTCATCATCATGATTATCATCATGTCGCGCTATTAGCGCGGGTATTCCTGACCCTCTATCGCCACACCACCCTAATGTCCATTGCTTTCGGCAGATCCTCTGAGCTACATCCTGTATCGGCACAGAGCTGCTGTATGTAGGTTCGAACTGGACGTCCTGCTTTTGCTCGTCCATGTGAAGGGGTCCACAGGAGTACATCACTCACGAGTTCGTCTCTACTTCTCCAGCAGTGTCCTGCATGTCTGGTTCGTCTAATTTGGATAATTTTCATGATGGGTGGTAGGGTGGCCATATAGCTGCTGCTTTGTGGGGTACTGTCTCCAGGACTTTAATACTTTATTGCATTTTACTATGTATGAATCAATGACTATTATAGACAAATTAAAAGTGTGATGACATTGACATGTTGAAATTATTGCAAAGTTTAAAATGAGACATGTACTAATGAATAAAATAACGATATTAACCTATAAGAGATTGATATAGCGTTAAATAAACCAAACTAACGAACCAATCAAAGTTCAGCTAATAATTATATATTAGTCTAAGGGCATATTGATTTTGGCTTATATATGTTGATTTTTAGTCAATACCCGTATGCTAATATGTACGGAGATGTTGAACATAATATTATGGAGATTTTTAAATGAGTTATTATACTCAAAATAAAAAACAATTTTTAAATAATTATCATCCATGTTGAAGTAGGTTAACACTCCCGTTAACGTCTGCCATTTCAGCTGTGTCAAGGTTGCTCGGTACATGAGAAAGGAAAAATGTGTCAAGAGAGAGAGAGAGAGAGAGAGAGAGAGAGAGGGAGGGAGAGAAAAAGAGAGATTTCCATCATCTGGCATAAGGCCAGATATATAGAACACCCAGTAATAATAGAACCCACTAGCAATCTCTCAAATGGAAAGTCGTGGACCCGATAGAAATGTTACAACGAAGGAATAATACAAGTATTATTTAGCACTGATCACTCTACATCATGAACATTTCGTATTACTATTTAATAAATCATTTAAAAAGCCAAAAGAACACACACACACACACACACACACACACACACATATATATATATATATATATATATATTGTACTCTAGCTATTTATGTATAAGGATTTACCATACACGTAAAAGTAGGTAAATGTATATATATATTTGCATAAATATACATATAAACAAACACATACACGTCTATATATGAAAATATTTCTTCAGAGATACGTACTCGTATATATATTTGTTTTTCAGTAAGTGTGTATGTATCTGAGTAGCATTATCTTGATCAAGTATCTAAATGGAGATTCATACTAAATGAATAAGACAGTCAAATCAATGAGTTTGTATATGAATAAATTGATTTATCTTTATGTCTGAAGAAGGTGTGATATTGATTAAAAGACTTATTTAAACAGCACGAACTGGTTTCAAAATCTGTAGAGACTGTAGTTGCTTGTATCAATGAAGAAATGAACAATGAATGAAACATTACTTATCTTCAAACTTTTTGTGCAGGAGATTATCATTCTTAAGGTTATTCTTTTTACATGGCTAGAAAAAAGGTTTTAAATATTTCTTTAGATTTTCAAATGTAAAGTTTATATGATTGTTTCAATTGCCAGAAGAAAGGCTTTTAACTCGTTTTTTACATGTCCCAAAGTAAGTTTTTAACTCTTTTATTTTAGATAAGCAAAAGAAAGGTTTTAACACTTTTAATTTAGATTAATTGAAGGTTTTAACTCTTATTTTAGATTAGCTGAATAAATGTTATAACTCTTTTATTTTAGATTAATAGAAGTAAGTTTTTATCTCTTTTATTCTAATTTTAACAAAAGTAAGTGTTTAACGATTTTATTTTAGATCACCAGAAGTAAGCCTTCAACTATTTTCGGGGTTGGCAGTATTGAATAGTGACAGAAAGAATATTTTTTTGACTGGCTGCGTAAGTAACTTGCCACATGAGATGCGTGAGTGGCATGCTGGAAGGAAATGTAACCAAAGGATTGTGTGGGCGTCAAGAAAATTATATAACCGCTGAAGTTTTTCGACTCATGGTGAGAATGAAGAAGAACGAAAGAGCTGGCAGAAGAGTTACTATACATCTCACCGTTCTGGGCAAGTTGAAAAATAGGGAAAGGCCTGAGATGTACAAAAATCGCTAAAAATGAGGAAGCTAAGAGGATTAAATGACAGGGGTAAGGTTTTACCTCTTTTTAGGATGACATGAGTAAGGTTTTAACTAATTTTTTTAGGTTAGCAGAAGTAGGGTTTAAAATCTTTTTTTAGGTTGCTTGAAGCAAAGTATTAACCCTTTTTTTTAGGTTAGTAGGAGTAAGGTTTTAGCTCTTTCCATTAGTTTTCCTAAAGTAAGGTTTTAATTTTATTTTTGGTCACCAGGATTAAGGTTTTAACTCTTTTTAGGTTGCCAGGAATGATGATGTATAATAAAAGGCTTTAACTCTTTTTTAGGTTAGCAGAAGTAGGGTTTAAAATCTTTTTTTAGGTTGCTTGAAGCAAAGTATTAACCCTTTTTTTAGGTTAGTAGGAGTAAGGTTTTAACTCTTTCCATTAGTTTTCCTAAAGTAAGGTTTTAATTTTATTTTTGGTCTCCAGGATTAAGGTTTTAACTCTTTTTATTAGGTTGCCAGGAATGATGTATAATATAAGGCTTTAACTCTTTTTTTATATAGTCCGGAATAGTTTTTAAAATTTTTTCATTTGAGTGAACTTTAACATCAGTAAATTTCCCGGAGTAAGGGAATAACTCTTTGTTCATTTACTGAGTAACTTGATTTAGATGGGTTCATATGTTTAACAGCATATTAACTCCTTATGTGCTATTGTTATATTTTGACCTTCGGCCCGAGCAAAATGCCATTCAAGGTGATGCACCGGAAGGAAGTGACACATTCCAATGGCAGTTATGTGAGGAAATCGCGTGGGCGGAAATTGGCTGATGAAATGGGACGAGCTAAAAAATTCCCATGGTACACTCAGAGACTGATGCACCGGAAGAGAGTGACCTCTGAATGGCATGACACTTATTTCCGCTTGATGACGATTAAACATTCGATTTCAAAGATCGAGTGGGTGTCGAACGATTATATAATTCAGTTGAGTTCGACGAACCAGTGGAGTTGCCAGTAGAGTTCCAGACAGTTGGAGTGAGATGTGGTAGGGAAAGCCATACCCGACCGAGGGGGCCCTCGAGAACCCCGATGGAGTTTTGGGTCCAGAGAAGATGATGATAAGATGCAGTAAAGAAAGCCAGAATCCCGCAGAGTGGACCCTAGGTCTCCGGTTGAGCAGCCCTAGAGAACAAGAAAGACACAACGTGATGGCCATAACAGTGGGGTCAAAATATTTCAGTTATGTTCGGTCTCCAGCTCCCTCTCACACGCAAACCCTGAACAACCCTTTCAAACCCTTGCAATAAAGTGAGAGGTATATATTTTTATAAAGAAGTATTCCTGAGTCTTTGTCACAGCGTCTTAATTATTGTGTCGTTGTGATGCTGTAGATGACGATATAACACTATTTAATACCGACATTTAATTATTCATGCTCCATACCATTTATATAATCCACGGCATTTTTCGATTTAACATTTTCTTATTGCTCTATAAAGATTTATTTGTACCGTAGTATATGTTATCAAGTGTGTCTATAATACAAATAATAGTCTTTCACTTTCATGGTTTCAAGTATTTCCATCTAACACCAATAATCTAATTTCAATTATATGGTTTCAGGTGATTTTTTTTCTGTTTAATAATAATCACTTGTTTGCATACAATTACATTGATTCAACTAACTAAAAAATAACAACATATCAATAATATGACGATAATAGTAGCTAATAAACTATTATAATTTCAAGTAACAATTCTTAATTTATAGTACCGACGAATTCACAAAAAAACTATGAAATATGAAGATCACGGGGATACCATTTTTAAATAATGCGCTCAGAACGATCCCCAAAGGGGGTTGGAGGAGCGATGGTAGTATCGTGGTTCTCTGCATTCTCCAAAATTTCAGCTTTACTGAAGCCTCACCATCAGATGGCTTAGTGTCCTGAAGAGGACACTCGTTGGAGGAGTTTTACCCCTCTGCAGGGATGCAGTCGGTGTGTTCTAGAGCCCCTAGCTCTAACACTTATTATTAAGTACCAAGTATGATGGGTTTTTTTTTAATTTTCGCCGTTTTACAGGATTGTGCTAACAAAAATCCCTCAATGGTGTGCTATTTTCACTATATTAACTGTAACACATGCGCCAAATATTTTTATCGGTTATTCTCGTGATAATTTATGAGATGTCCAAATAAGAAAACTGACTTTTGGAGAACATTGAAAATTGAACACGAATTTAATTTTTTTCTCCAGCAGTAACGGCCTAATTTATTTATGTGATTGACTTCTGGTTCACCAAAGTATCCAGGCATCGAACTGGTGACCACATAATAAAACAGTTCGTTAATAAACGATGCTACTTTGTTAGGCTGCTTGTCTCTCGGAGAATGATCGAGGATCAGTTGTAGCTTGTTTGCACTTGTTATGCTAACCAGCAGATTCGTCAGGAAGCAAAGCTATTATTGGATTTTGGCGAGGAAAAATTAGAGAACACAATAGTCAATCGAATTTCCAGGGTCAAATGGTATTATCCTTGTTACGGGAACGCCCAAGAAAAAGATAGGTTCGATCGTTTGCAAATTTAGATTCTCACTTTTCCTCACATTGTTTGTTAAATTTGCCATTAATTGTCGGTTGAGTGAATTTCTTTTCTGATGGTGATGTCCCAGTCAGCAAAACGAATCACCGAGAGAAACACAGGGTGCGCCTGATAACTGTGAACATATTTATCAAGTTATAAAAGAAGAGACGAAATGTAATGCTTTGCGGTATCTTGATTGATAACATCTCAGCTTCCAATCGGAAATAGGAATGGAAGTGGAAGTCTGCCAGTTTTTTTTTTTTTAAATGACTGATTTGAAAAAAATAAGATCAGGGCGATTTCGTTTGGTTTCTTTGTTTAATGGTATATGAACCTTCCAGGTTTATTTAATGTCAGAGTCATTCCCCTGAAAGACCAGTAGAGGTGTATTTTAACATATTGCTTAGGGACTGAGAGGTTTAATATCTTTCCAAATGTTATAAGTTCAAAAGTGAACGCAATAGTGCAACTGGGGTTCGATCTCGTTAACTTCGTTGTCAATGATCAATACATCAGCTGCTATACCATTGGGACTCCGAATCTACTCACGATGGTAACGCTAATATATATTATCTGATTCTTCAATCACGTGTGAAAATACTCACCTCCAGTTAGCCATTGATGTTCGGTTGAGAAATATTCAAGTATTTCTGGTGCTTTTGGCTAAATAAGTGACCTAATTGGAATACATGTTCAAATTCAGTGTTAAATCTCAATTAACACTGACCTATGGAGACCTAGTTCTATCCCAAGGGCAAATTTTGGAGGGAGTGACAAAAGGCATTTTGAATTGAAAAGAGACCGGTTGACACTCATGAACGAAACTGCTCGATATCTGACCGATATTGTATGGGGATAATGACTGATGATGAATTAATATTGACCCACTGATTTTCAACCTAAAAAAAGAAGAACACCAATCCGATTACTTTCAAGTTTAGATGAAGTTAGTTGTTTAACGGTTATCGTCTTAGAAAATGGACACGACTAGCCAAACTTAAATTGATGACGACGTTGTTTGCTGTTCACTTCAGGTTAATTACCATTGAAAAAGACATGGTTCCATCTCATCAATCTTTTCAGCTCTGTGTAAATATTTGGTCAAACTAGACTCTTTAGCCATGGTAGGACAACCTGCTTATATGAACAAAGACTCGGCTAAAAAAAGCTGAACTTATATATCATCCACTCCGTGACGGAGGGTTTGGGTAGATATATACTTTCTACTTTAAAGTTTTATTACTTGCTAGGAACATTCTCCGTGAACACATTTTTGGTTAAAATAAACTTCTCGTAATCCCATTGCTTCCTTAATCTACTAAATTGTTTTCTTGTGATTATTTGTGCTAAAAAATAGTCACCAGTGTTGAACTGAACTGAGGTCAGTGTCTGTTGGAAACTTTCGGCAATATTTTCAGGAGTCGAGTTGGAACAATATCTTTGTTGTGTGACTTTATAGGTGAACTGTACTGAAGAACAAAAAAGTGGATTTTTAATTAAGATTGTCATACGCGTTTTAACATAATCTCATTTGTATATAAACCTAACTTGTCCAACCACCCTAAAATAAAACTTGACGCAAATGCAATATCCTGGGAGGGCAGCAATGCCTCTGTATCTCAACAACGTATACAATATTGATAGAAAAATTATATCTGTGACACATTTCTCTCTAGTGTTCGCCGACTTCTCCAGAATCAGCTCAAATGAAAACAATATAATCCACGATTATTACCGCTTATTAACAGCTCTGTTTAATGAAAACAGTGTCACAGTTTTGCTATCAGACATTTTCTACTTTATCATTTTAAAATGCATTCATCCTAATTATTAGAAAAGTTGCAGGAATACTAGTGTTGCCCGGGGAAAATATCTTTAAATATGAAAACATTGTCAAGATATAGTTGATTGGCTGGTTTTATTGTATGTTAAAATTTGTTGAGTTATATAATTCCAAGATCCGTCTTTTTTAAACACATTTATGGTTTCAAGTAACTATTCTTTTTTAAGAATACTACTTTGCTCTGAATGACATAGTTTCAAGTATTTCTATCTAATAAAAAGAATCTGCTGATAGTTATTGGGTTTTAAGTAGTTGTAGCAATTAGTCAAATAATCAATTAGTCAAGTTACTACTTTATAAACTAGTATACTTCAATTAACTACTTTATAAACTATGATACTTCAATAAACAACTCAATACAAATAATTCACTCTAAATAATATGCTTTCAACGATTCCTATTTAATACACATAATTTTCAAACAAATAAAGTAGTCGCAAAATTTGGACCCTAACAGATAATATCTCTTAGGGTCAAAGTGGACCAGATATTTCCGTTTCCTGAATTAAACTTGCCCTCACCTTTTCATACTGTCAACGTCTCCACAAACCTTAATCGAGACCCTACAACGCCAATATGTCCACATACAAGAACAGACATGAGCTGATGGCACTCAGTAAGAATCAAACTTTAAAAATGGTTTACTCGCATCGATCACTAACAATTATCCTCCAAGTTACCAGAGTTGTAGGAATTTGAACGAAGTAAAACAAAAGTGTTTTGTGCATGTTTGAATTTACTCACCCCTTCGATACGTGTAGGATGTGACACAAGGTCAATTTTAAGGGGAAGTCAAGTTAGTTTGAATTCAGAGTTTCGTTGTCTTTGATTGGTTGCCAAACCAAAGGAAAAGAAAGTAGTCTACCTTATTATTTACTCAGAGCAGTGTCGGATGGGGCAAACGATGGATTAATTCCTTTAATTATTGTGAAGTGAAATACCAACAGCCTAGTCCTGCATTTAAACGCTGATCTCCGAATGTATTTCATAGATCAATAACCGTTACTATAACCGCGCATATAATTGTTCTATACATATCATTATATCTTTACAAAAAATCTTTTATAAAAATAATTTCTTACAATTAATCTATGTATAGGTTTTTTCAAAAAGTTGATATCAAATGATCTCAAATTTTAACACCATCAGTAAGAATAACTCAAAATACTACGTGACCCAATTGGCTGGAGAATACAATGACTGTTTTTCTGCAGAGGGGTAAAAATCCACTCGACAACGAGAGTCTTGATATGACACTAAACAATCTAATGGTGAGACTCTAATAATGCTGGAGCTTTGGGGAATGCGGAGTACCCTTTTATTAACATTGGTCCCAGGTCCACACTGGCTCGGAGTGGTAGCACCTAATAAGGTTCTATCTATGGGTCAAATAGAACTTAACTACGTGCTTATGTTAAACTGAATTGTTTGAAATATAGCTGTTTTGGCATTTAACTGTGAGTAAATAAATGATTGATATTTAATTGAATTGTTTGTGATACATAGCAATACTTGTAACAATTTAACTTTGTTGACTAGACTGAGTAGTTTGAAATACACCTCTTTTTGACATTTAAACTGCTTGCTTATGCTAAACTGAATTGCTTGAAATAGAACTGTTAATATATCAGAATGGATCTGGCATTAAATAACCAACAATGGTTGAAATGCTCTAAAACCAAATCAAACCAAACCAATAAAAAAACTATGCTTAATATTTATACGCCTGTTCTTTTCCACTGTGTTTTAATTTACTTCAAAGTCACAAGCAGATCGATTAGACCTATAGCTGGAACTCGAACAGGTATGACCAATGCAAGTCAGAGTGGAATTGGGAAAAGTTAGGATAAAGGTGTGACTTCACCACTCCCCAAGAGATCTATAAATGGAGTTTAACTACCGAAGGTGGGTTTATGTTATACCAGTGCGCTCTTAGGGTAATGGTAATCGTAGCAGGAAATTAAATCAATGACCAGAATTTAAATCCTCAACGATACACTTTGCATTTCATTTCGTGCAAATGCTTTTAAGAAAGGTATGAATCCATGCCTCCATGTCAATACACCCAAAACGGAATATATGAGCTATAACCAAACAGGCGACATCTCCACACTAGACGGAACCCCTCTGAAACAATTAGACAAATTCACCTACCTGGGAAGTAGCGTCTCATCAACCGAAAAAGACATCGACACACGGCTTACGAAGCCATGGACAGCTATCGATAGGCTTTCAATCATATGGAAATCAGACCTGACCGATAAAATGAAACGCAGTTTCTTCCAGGCAGCGGTCGTATCGATACTGCTATATGGATGCACTACTTGGACGCTAACTAAACGGCTGGAGAAGAAACTAGACGGCAATTACACAAGAATGTTGCGAGCAATATTGAACAAGTCCTGGTGGTAACACCCAACAAGGCACCAACTATAAGGCCACCTGCCTCCCATCACGAAAACTATCCAAGTTAGACGAACCAGACATGCAGGACACTGCTGGAGAAGCAAGGACGAGCTCATAAGTGATGCACTCCTTTGGACCCTTGCACAGAGCCGAGCAAAAGCAGGACGACCAGCTCGAACATACATACAGCAGCTATTTGAGGATACGGGATGTAGCCCTGAAGACCTGCCAGGGGCTATCAATTATAGGGAGAAGTGGCGAGAGGGGGTCAGGGATATCTGTGCTAGCGGCACGACATGATGATGATGATGATGATGATGAATCCATATGTTCTCACCAAGCTGTGGGTAAACTGTTGAACAGACGGTATTCTAAAGCCTTGAAGAGGCAACCAGTCTACAAAAGTAAAAAAGAAGAAATAATAACCAGACAATTTAACCAAGGCGTAAGTATTTTATACAACCGAAATAGTATATTAACAGAAAATAAGACAAATAAAATATTGTAACTATCCGTTACATATCCGGCCAAGCTATTACTGAATGTTTTTCTCTCACTAAAATCCATCTGAATGATTTTTTTTAACTATTTGTCCTTTCGACTATTGTCCACTCTAACACCAGGGTACCTCTATTTATATTATCTGGAGGCCCGCCACTACCGTCCACTTCCGATCGGTGTTCAATCACCTGTGTCTAACTTTATTCCTTTATGACACAGAGAAGGGCAAATCTATACTTAAAAAAAATAAACAAAACAAAACTTTTGTTAAAAATTGATTGGATGAATCTTTTATTCAGCAGGAAGTTTAGATAATTTTGACACGAGTTTAACCGTTTTAACCAAAAACTTGATTGTTTCTTCGAGGCAGAGGTCAACTAAATTTAATTGATTGGTTGTAATCTGTAAGGACAGTTGAACGCTTGGTCTTCATTCGAGGATTGTTAAGTAAGGTCACTATGATTATTGAAGATACAAGTTATTTCTATCTTGAAATCAGTAAGCCCAGAACCACTGAATAGTGTAGTCGTCATTTCCATCTATTAGCCAAAGGCTGATACTTGGTTTACACGGCCGGTTATGTATGAGAAGATGTCTAAAATGAATAAATGAATAAATAAGAAGAAATAAATGAGAACACAAAAAGAGGAAAATCGAGTGAAGAGAATGAAACAGCATGTGGCAGCAAGGCAGGTGGAACAGTGGGATCTCCATTTGGAGGAAGTAGACAAGATGGCTATCAAACATCTTGAATTGTTTCTAGTCATGTTGTTACAATTTGTGATCATTTCAACAAGAATTCTTCAAGCTATTAGATACGACATGATATCAATATTTCTGAAACATCCTGTAAAATTTGGAAGAAAATTTTTGCCCAACGGAAAATCTAATTTGAATTTTTTTTTTTGCTTCTAGTGTATAAAACGAGTGATTCGTTTACTAAATGAGCTAAATAAAACATTTTTGTGCCTTTTTTATTTGGTTTGGTTTTATAGCATATCAACCAGTGTAGGTTATTTAATGCCAAATCTATTTTTATACAAGGAAACAGATCTAATTCAAACAATTTAGTTTATCATACGTACACATTTTAGTTCTATGTAACCCATAGATAGAACTCTATTAGTTGGTTCTACTACTGGTCTGAGTTTACCAAGTAGAAATGACAAGAAATGGGTACTCCGCATTCCCCAAAGCTCCAGCATTTACTGGACATCGACATTAGATTGTTAAGTGTCATATCGAAGACACTCGTTAGGCAGGGTGACTCTTGCCGTTCTGCGGAGAGACAATCGGTGTGTCCTGCAGCGCCAGCCAACTGGTTAATTTTTTGTGTCTTACATAGTCAACTTAATTTTTTTTTAAATCGTTATACTCGCGCTATCCACAAATCTGTACGTAAGAGACATGCCGAAAATGAAGACGTTAAATTGTTTAGAGCTTAATGATTATATTTTTTCTATTCCATCAATGACGTAATCATTATTTCTTTGTTTTAAATTTCTGTTCTCTCTCTCTTAGATTTTCTGCTGTTTTGCATATTGTGCTTTCAATCTCGTCAAATGAACACCGCCTCCAGATTTTTGATGCAAGCTTACGATCATTTAGGTTTTATATCAAGATTGTTTTCCTCCGTGATTTTCGTTCTTTCCACTCTTACTTATCCTTAGTTCCTCACGCCCTGCAGTCTCTGCCATTCTTTCCGGCTTGAACAGCATATAGCTATTAAAATAACGCGATTTCTTCTCCAATATTTTTTTCACCGACCATATTCCCGCGGTTTCCTGCTTCCTAATGCGTTTCACTTAATTCGAAGAAATCTCAAAGAAACATACAGACACATACACACAGAGAGATGTGCGCATAGACAGACACACGCACACCTGCGAACGTACACATAACTCATCTTTCTCTCACAAACTCACACCCAGATCCACATCGCGATATAAGGAACGATGTTCATACATATGCGCATGTTTATATTATATAAACCTATAGACATTTTGGCGTTAAATATCAATTTATAGTTCTATCCACAAATCTCTGTGTATGTGTATGTGTGTATTGATAAAAAGACAGGGAGAGAAAAAGTAAGTCAATAAAATTGATTTGTCGAAAAACAAGAAAACGAAACCAAATCAAAAGCCCCTAAAAATAACACATGTTCATGCTATCCTCATTCCATGCTATATCTGCCTCTATTTTTTCTAGTCAACGTTATACAACAAAACTCAAAGGATAAAACCGATGCGCTCTGATATACTGTCTATATATTTTCACATAACAAAAAAAAAAGGGAAATAATATAACTAAAGGCAGTTTCGTCTGTAAACATTTCTTCATCAGACACGCACAGTAATTCCCTTATGTTTTCTATCACCCTGATAGCGGAATCCCAGAATATGACGAACATATCCCCAATAGAGAACGACCATCCCCAAACAAAAATCAACGTCTCGCTAGAATGACACTAAACAACATCTGATATTGAGGCTTAACCCTGAGTATTGTGAATTCATTCCTTAGTTGCGATTACTCTCAGGTCAACTACGCTAAGTAAAAGTACCTGTTAGATTGATGTATAGACTGAGTGATTTTAACGACACGTCAAGTCGTTTAGAGTTATTTTATGCCTTGTAGTAAAAGAATTACGTACGCTGTACGTCCAGATTCACATTTTTGTTTAGTTGTTTCTTGATGTTTTTTTTGCCCTCGGTTCGCGTATCTTTTTTACTCATATCTATGGGTCAAATATATATTTGTATTTAACCAACCATCACGACGTCAATTTTTAAACATAGTGCAACTTGTTTAAATTAGGAGTTGTCCCTCTGGATTAATCACTTTACCAAGACTAATTAAGCCTATCTAACTATTTACCAATAGCTCAATCATGAAGAGATGGGTTCATGATTTTGCCTCGCTTATTTGCTTTACATAGACTTATTAACCCTATCTTATTATTTACCCATAACTGAAGGGAGAAAAGATGGTTTAATGATTTTGCCTTGATTATTTGCTTTATCAAGATTACTTAACCCAGTCTGTCTTACGATTTACTCTTCACTGAAGGGAGACAGAGGATTTCATGATTTTTCTTTTGCTATTAAAAGGAAGACAAAGGCAAAACTACTCGTCCAGGATTTGAACTCAGTTCATCAATGGCCTAGTCGGCTGGGTCTGTAGAATACACTGACTACACCTCTGCAGAGGGGTAAGACCCTCCCCAACGAGTGTCCTGGATATGACGCTAAACAATCTGTTCATGAGGTTCCAGCAGTGCTGGAGCTTTGGGAAATGCAGAGTACCCCTTCAATGCCATCGCTCTCAGTTCCACTCTGACCTAGAGTGGTAGCATCTGATAAGGCCCTATCTATGGGGTAAATAGAACTAACAGCATACTTATGCTAAACTGAATTGTTTGATTAAACTGAATAGCTTGAAATAGAAATGTTTTTGACAATTAAACCGTACTTACATTTAAACTGCGTGCTTATGCTTAACTGAATTATTTGAAATAGAACTGTTTTCGACATTAACACTGTATTTACACTTAACTGAATTGTTACATATAACTGCTTGAATAGATTGAAATTGAGATGTTTTTGACAATTAAACTGTGTACTTACTGTTGGGTATCACCCACCTTTTTCCACACAATGCACTAGTCCATCTGCCATATATAGCAGTAGCTACTAATACCAGGGCAGAATAGAAGGTGAAGAGCAGCTTCTTATAGGAATAGTATTAGAGCATTCGAGACTGGAGATCGCACTATATCACCTTACTTGCTACCGTAATAACGGAAGCCAATACTATCGTTGAACTATATCTTCATCCTGTATTCACTAATCCTATGTTCTGCTCAACTAATTGTCTCTCTATTGCATATACTTTTTCCTGAGAATATATCTCTATTTCTTCTCATATCGTGGTTTGTCCTTTATTTAATATTACAAGCGTTCACTTACTAGAACGCAACACTTTTGCTAATCTAAACTGTTTTAAACAGAACAGATTATTTACATAAAAAAATGGATTTTGCGTTAAATAACCTACAGAGGTTGATATGCCATAAAACCCAACAAACCAAACCAAACCATCAGTTCATCTAGTTTAATCCTCGTGACGATTACCGTGACGTTATGTGTGTGTCGAAATAGATCAGTTTGAGATAATTTTCTAAATTATTTCGAATAAAACTATCTCTTAGGAGATTGATATTGAAACTAGGTATGAATTGTGACCTTAAAAGGATTGCGAAAAACTTTTTTTTACCGTGTAATCGTTTCCACGTGGGTTGACATGTTGGAAATCAATCAATCAACCAACAAAACAAAGAAACAAATAATGCCAAACAAACCAACCTCCAAATGTACGAAGGTCATTCAATAATTAAATGAATGAAAAACAAACAAAAAGAAACCCAAAACAATGCCAAACAATACGAACGACTTTTATCATATTTTCTTTTCATAAATGTCAAATCTGTGTTGTCTGGAATTGGTTTAAACTAAAAATTATTTTAAAATCCCGGGAATATTTATTACGATGCTGTTCTAAATAGTGTCAAATCAAACAGTACTACACCTCTGAACAGAGGTTTATCATCAGTTTTTGGTGGCTGAGAAGTCCAAATCATGTGCGATTTTCAGAAGAAGCCATGATTTAGAACATGTTTTAGACAAAGATGAGAACATGTTTTAGACAAAGATGTTTACAAACATGTTTTAGACAAAGATGAGAACATGTTTTAGACAAAGATGTTTACAAAAGAACTAAACATCGACTTACCACAACTTGTTTGAGTCAAAAACAGAGATCATTGAGTGAAAACACACCGTCTATCCGGTGAAGATAACATTCAGGGCGCTGTGACTAGTATAGGAAGTCATGCTGAAAGCCTCCAGTGACATGAAAGGACCCATGATTATTGATTTCCAACTCTAAATAGGGCTTCCTATAGCCAACTCCTTAGTCAATTCCAACTTTATTGATAGCCTTCGTATTATAAGACATTTCATTGTATTTACCTGGAAAATGAATATAATTGATAAAACTACTTGAAAGAAAATAATGTCTGTTAATTTATATAATAAAACTACTTTTTTTCTAAAGGTATAAGCAACAAATAAGTACACCGACCGATCTTAGAAATTCTGTGATGTAGATCATCTCTATTCTTCCTCTGATTTCCACTTTATCCAGTGTATTTTCCACAGCTTTTGTGGACTGATTCAAGTGCACCAAAAAAAGTTGGCATCACTGTCATCCTCAGGTTCCACAGTATTTTTAGTTCTCTTGCTAGGTCCAAGTATTTTCTCTCTTTTCACTTTCTTTCATTTCCATTCTGTGCTCCACTGGGACGGCAAAATCCACTGTGGGAAGTTCGTTTATTTCTTTTCGTTATTCAGTACTAGTTATGGATTTCTGGACGAGATTAAATGATCCGTTTTTATTTCAAAATTCCATATATATATATATATATATATATAAAAACACGTTTGGTTTAATACCGCAGATTGTTTCTTTTTTTTATATTCTCAAGTGGAGACCTTTAAGTTTTCTCACCAGTCTTCGTACTTCTTGATCAAGTTGGTAAAGAAAGAACGCTATAACCACAAGTATAAACATATTAAACGTATTTAATAATTAATCACCCATCCCAACAAATGAACTAACACCATCTATAATATATTCATATATATATAATTATGATTAAATGTTAACGCTAAAATCTTCTTTAATTGATAAAATATTTATAATTTTGTATGCACTAAAGTGCCGAATATTAACAATTGATATTGTCGAACTCTTACTCGCTCTTGAATTTGCAATGTGAACCTCAGAGTTATAAGATTTTATCCTGTTTTCCATGTTAACCTACCTTATACTTGAAATTATTGTCTTAAAACTTCCATGGCTCTCTGAGAAAGAAGATCTATTGGTGATTATTTTTGGTATGGCTACATAGTACCAAATCTTGTAAAACTGGAGAACGTATTTAGATTTTTGTCTTAGCTTCTGTGTAGGTGAGGCCCGTACAACAATATATAACAAATCTAAAACCACAGTGAGGATTAGAACCTTTTGAAAGACCCTCTTATATATATATATATATATATATATATATATATATATATATTCATTTATTCATATATTTATTCGTTCCTTTTTTTTGAATACCATTAATTAACTTACAAATTTTAAATACATATTCAAGTTTTAAAATATGAAATATAAATAAAAGAAAATATTAACGGATTAGTACAACTGAAGTCACGTCTATTTCACATGGCGCTTAAACAGCCCACATGGCATCATGGTTACAACAGCCAAAAAGCTGTGTACTAACACCCCACATGACACCATGTTTACAACGTCCAAAAGATTGGGACATACAACAGCTAGTTACTTTTAAAACAGACTCTGGCGAGGACGTTTTCCTTTTGGAATTAATTATACCCAAATAATTATTATTTTGCATTGCAATAGCCCTCTTAATTGATACAATACAATAAAATAAGATAATTTGTGTAATCCTTCAAGCAAATTACAAAATACTTATATATATATATATATATATATATATATATATATATATATATATATATATATATATAAGAATATGAAAAAGAAGTTACTCAAAGAATGATTTTTATCTCTAATTTTATTATGTGCGAACGTTAACATTTGTTTTTATTTCATAAGACCATCTTCAGAGTATCGAATATTATATATCTTCCGAATTATATTTAATTTCGTTGTTTTTAAACATAACGCCACTAACGGTAAGAGATAGTTAAAACCTTTCGCCTTGTTTTGTTTCACTACAAATAAAACCATTCTCTTAATATCTTGTTTTTTCTTATTTGTTCTTTTACATAGCATTGGATTTTTTCCATTATAATATATCTATCTATATATATATATATATATATATATATATATATATGTGTGTATGTGTGTGTGTTTGTGCGTGTGTGTGTGTGTGTGTGTGTGTGTGTGTGTGTGTGTGTGTGTGTGTGTGTGTGCAAGCGACACAGTATGTACGATTTTTATAGAAAATAAAAGAAAATATTCATTCTGTATATCATATCTACGTAAATTTCCCGCATGGAATCAAACATGGAAAGAAGCAATCAATCTGACATTCATTTCAGAAAGTCAACATTTCTTTGTACATTAAACTTTTCTCAATACATCTTCACCTTCGATCCAGTCTAATTCTGTACTGTTCTCTTCTCATCAGGAAAAAAAGTTTAAACAGAAAAAAAAAAAACATCTAAGCGTGGTGTCTACTTCCATCTTGTCTACGAACCTGTCATTTGAGGTGAAGGTGCTTGTCTGAAAGTCAGCGCTTTGAACGGAAGACATTCACAAGAACATTATAAGGAAGTGTAAATGCCACTGATCTCAACCCCAATCTCGTACGAACTGGAGACAATAATTCTTTCTGGTGTCAACTTGAAAATTAGTTTTGGCATCATGATAAAAACAAAACTCGAAAAGTATAATAGATATACACATACCTACGTTTGAGAACTGTTTGGAACATATGTATTTATTTTCATACAACAAAAAAACGATTGTTCGTCCTCAGTGTAAATTGAAACTACATATAATGGTAGTTTACTGCATCAGCATAAATAAACGCTCGTATTTCTGCTTTTTACGTCGGCACAGATACGCTGTAAAGTTTAATGCGCTACCAATAGTCATATTTTGATTAACGACGAAAATATGTTTTTATCTAAACCTTCTGTACGAAAAGGAGGCTACAGGAAGTCATTTTTTAAGCAGGGCTTAACAGGTTTGGATTCAGTTTTCTTTACTCTTGACCAGTCATTATATTCAATTTAAAGAGTTCAGTCTTCCCTACTATTTACCCGTAGCTGGAGGTAGAATACTTGGATGCATAGTAAAGTAAAGTTGGCGACCTTAGTCGAGGGTGACCTGAAGGCTTCCTTTTCAATAGCTACTACACCAGGTTGTTGGGGAGGGCGCTTCTCCATTCCCAGGATTGCTCCACTTTACAATTGATCCTCACTTTATAGTGCTGAGTACTAACCGAGATGGCATAAAGTACCATTTTTTGAGTCTTTGGTATAACTCCACCTGCGAGTGAACCTCAGTTTTCTGGACCATTGGCGAACACTCTACTCATTTGGGCAATGACCCGGTTTACTTAGATAAATACCTTTCCAAAACTGTTTTTGCATTATGTGAAATGCAAATTGCTTCGTCTAGGATTTGAACTCGTTAACATGAGTGTGGTAATGAGATGTTACCTGGTATTTTAACGGTTCGTTCAAGGGAATATATTTAATTACGATCCTACACAGCAAGGTCGAAGAGTAGCGGTGGTCGAGGCATTTTTTGAAATGACAGGCGCATCTGGACTACGGCCCTGCAGCAGGACATACCTTAAAAATGCTTTTTGCCATACTCGCAGGTTTAGTGAGGCGAGCGACAAATACCGGTGATTTAATAAGCTGATTAATATTCGGACTGATTTTACTTTATTTGTCTATACTGCATTTTGACCCTTTTCAATTTTTTGTCAATTCTCTTGTTCATTGTTAGTAATTTATGGTACCGTATCTTTTGTATTTATTAGTTTGCACTGGATACTGGTGCTGAATAAATATATGTATCATTCGCCTCGACGATACAACAGATGGGATTCTAACACCTACTACCACTCCGGGTCAGAGTAATCTAGGGAGTAATTGATGTGAAGTTGAATGTCACCTTCCATTATCATCAAATGCAATTTAGTGTCCTATCCAGGACACTTGTTGAGAAGAGGCTCTTACCACTCTGAAGATGTACAGTCGGCAAACTCTACTACCACAACCGACAAGGCTGACAAAGGTATAAGGAAGATTTAATTTATGAATATTAATTCATATAAGAAGTATGAATGTGCCACAACAGATAAAATGTGACAAGTCGAAAGAGTATCTATAAAAGGATAAACTGTTCATAAATTAATCATCATCTATTTCCAGGTAAAACGAATGTATTATTACCTGTGCATTTTATACTAAGCAAATTGACACCAATTTTCAGGATGTTGCAAATTTATGTCCCATCTGTATTGATAAATATCTATAAATATCTATATTTGATATGCCGAATGAGAAGCAGAAATGACGATAATAACAATTAATGATATGAATTTCTGGGATCAGTAGCGAATCCTAATATTTATTTAATCTATTCTTATATACTAAATTTGTCGTGAAGTGAAGTCATGACGTTCAATTCTTAACTGTCGACTAAGGTGATATTGATATTTCTATTAAACTCAAAGCTGAGAAAAGGTGAATAACTCATATGAGCAGTTTATATACTATTTTTTTTTATATCGAGAATTTGGAGGTTTATAATATAAAGTATGTCGAGGTTGCAGAACGCACACAATTTTTTTCAGTTGAAAATAAACTGAAATATTTCTAGGACCAATTTGTGTCTATTGTTGTAACAGAAATCTTCCTATTATATCCAGTTTTATTTTTGCTATAGATACCTACTGATCTAATCAAAATTTTCGTAACAGTAAATTTTTGTCAGTGTATTTTATAATTTCTTCTGAATCGTTCAGTTATTCCATATTTTCCTCTGCATAGTATGATACAATTGATTTAAATAATTTAGTCTTGCTTGTAAAGGGAATAACGCAAGAAGCCAGAATATTTAGGTATTAAAGAAAACTGTTTGTTTTTCTCTTATTTCTTATTTGTTTATTGACTGCTTTGAGAAAACATAATTGAACATCGTCTAATTTTACTAAGATATATATACTCCTGGGGAAGTAGAGTACACCTGCTTCCCTGCAGAGGAGTAAGACCCCTCCATAACGAGTGTCTTGGTTATGACACAATACAATCTGATGGTCAGGCTCCAGTAATGCTGGAGCATTGGGGAAAGTGCAGTGCCCCTTCATTCCCATAGCTTCCAGGTCCACTTTGCCGGGAATGTTAGCACCTGATTGGAGGTGCCCGTGGTGTAATGGTTATCGTCGAAGAAAATGGACACGGCGACACGGGTTCATATCCTGGACGAAACTGATTGCATTTCACATAGTACTAATACCCTTGGGAAAGGTATGAATCCAATTATTCTCCCTCCAGCTATGGCTAAATAGTAGGGCAGACTGAGTTTTTCAGCCTTGATGAGGCAGCTACTCTAGGAGAAGGAAAACTCTGAATTCAAACTTGTTAAACTCAGCTTAAAAATTGACCTTGTGTCATATCCTGTCCGAGCGAAGGGGTTGGGTTGGTAAATATGGTTAGCACATGACTGGGTGCTGTCTATGGATCAAACAGAACTAAACTGTGTCCTTAGGCTAATCTGAATTGCTTGAAATAGACCTCTTTTGATATAAAACTGTGTGTAAACAAAAACTGTTCTTATGCTACACTAAATTGTTTGAAATAAAACTGTTTATATGTATAAAATGAATTTGGCATTCAGTAACATACAATAATTGATATGCCATAAAACTAAAATAAACTGAGATATATTTGTATGTATAAATATTGTTTGTGTACGTAAGTATATGCGCTCTATGTATGTATGTATGTATGTATAAGTGTGTATGTATTCTAATATATGTGTGTATTTATGCTAATATGCGTATGCGTTAGTGTGCGCTTATATATATATATATATATATACCCCTGGACAAAAATATAGGATCATCCTCATAAACGAAGAAAAATATATTGTTTATGATTTTTAAATAATGAAAATCAGATATATGACAGCTAAGGTTAAGAGACATTTACATTTGAAATGAAAAGAAATTTCAAGTCATTTTTTATATGTATATTAGCATTTATGCTAAATTTAAAATTCATTTCTGACACATATATAAGACCACCAATAAAACTACTGAAAAGAAGACTTAATTTAATTGAAAAAATTATTATATACAATCTACGTCACTTTAAAGTTATTAAAATTGTAATACTTAAAATACTAAAAACATAAAGGGCTAAAGGAATAAATACCCTGAATTTGAGAAAGTCGAGATTACAGCTTTGAAAAGAGTCGGAAATCTCAGAGAGAAATTGCGAAGGCCTTCGGACGCTGCAAAACCATTCTCTGCAATTACTTGAAAAGTCCAAATAAGTATGGGACAAGAAAACCGACTAGCAGGCTAGAAAAAAATTATCACCCCAATTCAAGTGAAAAATTTTTCGTGAAGTAAAAAAGGAAAATTTTACATAAAAAATTTGAAATCTCTAGTGGATGCTCCTTGCAGTACTAAAACAATTAGAAGACATTTACATAATGAAAAAATTAAGCATTAGAAAAAAACTCATCGTCCAAAGTTAACTATGAAGTACAAAGAGAAATGACTGGAATATGCTCGACAATATCAAACCATGAGAGCTGAAGAATCGCGAAAAGTTGTTTTCTCGGATGAAAAGAAATAGAGTTTATATGGTTCAAATGGCTTTCAGAAGTACTGGTAGGCAAAAAAAAAAAAAAATTCCAAAAGAGAATTACTCAACAAGGCATAGTGGAGGAGGATCTTTTATGATCGGGGGTGGGTGGGGTTGTGTAGCCTTCTCATCATCAGGAAAACTTAAACTACAATTTGTTAGTGGTCGACAAGAAACAGGAGGTTATGTGAAAATGCTAAATGATTTATCTCTGGCATAAGAAAGGCGTCCTCTTTGTGGAGAAGAATGGATTTTTCTGCAAGATAATGCTCCTATCCACAATGCATCAATAAGAAAGAAGTACATGCTTGAATAAAAAATAAGACTTCTTGACAACTCAGCGTGCTCTCCAGACCTCAATCCTATAGAAAATTTGTGGGGATTGATTATTGCAAAAGTTAATGAAAGAGGTCGACAGTACTTAGCAATTTCTGAACTCAAAGACGCAATCTTAGAAGTATAGGCAAACATACATTCGGTTCAACTTCAGAAACTAGTTGATAGTATACGTAGCCGAAATTTTGAAGTTATCAAAGCTAACGGTGGATCTACAAAATATTAATTAAAATATTTGCTTTATATGCCAGGAAATTATTCTAAATTAAGCATAAACAATGATATACGTTTAAAAATAGATTGAAATATTTTCCGATTTGAAATTCAATTGTCTTTATGTCTTATCTTTCATGTGTTGGATTTTTATAATTTAAAAACTGAACATAATATATCTTTCTTCAATTTTAAGTGTGATCATATATTTTTGTCCATGGGTGTATATCCGCATATATATGTGTGCGTGTGTCAGTGTGTGTGTCTCTTTCAGTGCATATATGTGTGTGTGTGTGTGTGTGTGTGTATTTATATATATAGATGTTGTGTTCTTATTATATATATATATATATATATATATATATATATAGATATATATATATACTGTGTTCATATAGTAATTATGTGTTTCCAAAGACAGTGAAAAACAGATCTAAGTAAGATTTATTTAAATATAATCGTACAAAATATAACCATCTTCATTTTCAACAAGTGCAGCCCAACAAGCCCAAGTAATGATAAAATCGTTAAAATGGAAAATTATTCCACACCTTCCAAATTTACCAAGTATTTGTACCCACACATTTTCATTATTTTGATTACAAGAGCATTAAATAGGTTACAGAATATTCAGACACAAAGAATAAGTTTAAAAATGTATTTCTACCTTTTTCCGGGTAAAAACACATATTTTAAAGCGAATATATGAGATATTTACATAGAGACTGAGCTGCAGTTGTTAAAAATAAAGGTGATTACATTTGTGTTAATAATATTTCTATATATTTGCCTTGATTTTTTGTAACTATCTTATTTATATGTATTATCTCTTGTTTTTATCACCAAAAACACTTGATTACTTTCCAAACTCATTTACAAACACGTACATAATTATATATACACACACATTGTAATATATATATATTCATTTAACTGAGTGTATGTGTATGTTTGTAGTAGTAATATCTATTCATTATTTATAAACTTTTCTCAGAGCTTCTATTTCTTTCTCTATATGTACGTGTATTCGTGCACGCACGTGTTTGTAGTTTGGTTACACACACACACACACACACACACACACATATATATATTTATATATATATATGTATGTATATATATATATATATATCGGCCATAATATATATATATATATATATATATATATATATATATATACTTAGATACAGATGGATCCACAGAGACATTAAATAAGTTTCCAGAATTTTTTCCTATGGGCAATTTTATTGATAGAACACACATGAAACTAGTCCCCTTCGAAGTAATCTTCTCCGGCTGCAATTCACTTGTTGTACCTTTCCAACAACTTCTGGGAGACACCATGGAAGTCCTCTTGTGTGAGCGTGTCACAGCCTCTTTCATCTCCTCAATTCATCTCCTCGATTCTCTCATAACGACAGCCTCTTTCATCTTCTAAATTCATCTTCTCAATTCTCTCATAACGACAGCCTCTGAGCTTAGGGAATAACTAAAACTCACAGGAAGCAAGGCCTGGACTATAGGGAGCCTGAGGAAAAACTGTCTTGATGCCCATCTTGGTCAAATAGTCTGAGACAAGGATGGAGTTGTGGACTGCTGCATTGTCCTGGTGGAAATGCCACTGACTCGATTTGAAGAGTGATGGCCTCTTCCGACGGAATCTATTCCTGAACTCCCTTAAAGCCACAACATAGTAACCCTAACCCAAACCCTCACGTTTCGGACTATCAACTCTGGTGTATTGACTTCCTTACACTTCCCACACCTCCCATCATCCCTCACAGACTCCCTGCCTTCCTTGAATCTCTTATGTCACTAAAAAACTGATGCTCGATTTATGCAAGATAGTCCAAAAGCAGTCTGAAGTATTCCATACGTTTCTGTGGCATTTTCTCCAAGTTTAAAACAGAATTTTATTGAATATCGTTCTTCCTCACGTCCAGATTGCATTTTTGAAATTCACCAGCTGTGAAAATCAGGTTTTGTAGGGTGTATTCCAATTCCTGCTGTAGCTGTTCATTTAAATGTGAAATCATAAAAATAGGTCAGTCGTCTGATAAAATGTATAGCAATAACATACTGAATTTTCAATAGTCTACGACAATTTTAAATGCCTATACAAAAAAGTCTGGAACCTTATTGAGTGCACCACCTATATATATATATATATATTATAAGATCCTCTCCGACTTTCTCTCTTTCTCTCTGTCTTTCATTCTCTCTCTCACACACACTCTCTCTCTCTCTTTATATATATATATATATATATATATGTGTGTGTGTGTGTGTGTGTGTGTGTGTGTGTGCCAACTCAATGTGAATGTGTAGAAATGTATCTAATTATATGTGTGTTTACCTTTGCCAAAAGCTCTCAAATACAACTCGATCGATTTCAATCAGCCATTGTCTTTTGTCTTTGTAATTTTCTCTGCAAGACAGTTGAATATCGATTACATTTAGAAACATATTATATTAGAATTTGCACCTAGATTCCTTTGTTAAGTTATGAGACTAATATTATTAATTTTTATGCCGTATTATCCGCGTTGTAGGTTGATATTCATTATACACTTATTACAACATAGAGATGTGAATCTGACTTTTTCTCTTATGTTTTATTTTAAGAGAACTACTTAAAAGGAAATGTTATTGATGTTTGATTATTTCATCATAGAAATCAAAACCTCAAACCTATGCGGTGTGATCAAAGAGTATCAAGATAGAAGGTTTTTTTTTTACATGTAAAATTTAAAGGAAGAGCTGGAATAATGTAATATTATATAAGATAAATTGGTGATATCCAGATAACTAGAATATTATACTGACTACGTGAGTACGAGTCGGTGACAATTCTTCAAAATAGTTGATGTGAAATTTCGATAACTTTTGATCAGTATAATATGTATAGAATACCAAGGAGACTACTTGAGGAAAATTGATTTTGAATTCATTGTTAAATACAATTTGGGTAAATACAGCTTAAGTCTTAATTTTTCTCGAAGACACAGTTTATTAACACGCTTATGTAGGGTCGAACGCTGTGAATCTAATTGAAAATACATAAAAATGCAATATTCATATACATCCATATATATATATATATATAGATAGATAGATGGATGTATATGAATATTACATATATATGTATATGAATATATACATATATACGTATATATATATGTGTGTGTGTGTGTGTGTGTGTGTGTGTGTGTGTGTGTGTGTGTGTGTGTGTGTGTGTTTAGATAGCGTGGACGTACAGTCAGTGGTAGTTCGTGCCTGAAAGTTTTCAATATCCAGGTCCATAACGATCTATCTCTTTCACTGATCAGTCTTTCTTCATAAATTTATCCAACTGCATAATGATATATATATATATATATATATATATATATATATATATATATATATATATATATAAGATCATCGAAAGAAAATGAACTTAAAAATATACAAGGTGGTATCTGATTAACACAGTTTACATTTTATTCCATGTTAAAACTATGGGGTAATGGATAAAACCTTCTTTTTCCTCTTCATCTATTGGTGGAATGTTTTTTTCCTTTAATGGACGAAACTGTCTAGGAAAAGTAAGAACTCTGAATTCACAACTGGAGAAGTGCTGTCCGGGTATATTTGTACGCTACTCTAAAATTAAAAGCTTATCAAAAAATATGCCTTTTATATACTGACAATCAACACTGCAATTAAATCACCAGTGTAGGTTGGCCAACGGTTCAGATCTTTAACCACATACTTAGGCTTTCTTCCTGAGTAATCGACGAGAAAACCTTTATATATATCCCTTTGCGTGAGCAGGATGAGATTCAAGGTAAATATTTTTCTATAGTTTGAATTTACAATCTTCCTTCTTATAGATCGATTCTGATACTAAGATTAAAGATCACTGTCTGTTCTACTATTTAACTATTTATCCATTGGTAGAGAGAGAATCGTTGGATTCATATTTTTCCAAAGGTATTTGCGTCAGTGCTATGTAAAAATGCAAACCGCTTCGAACAGGAATTGAACTCAATTTACCAAATCCATTACCAACGAAGCTAAAGATTACAACAGCAGTACCTCCAATATATATATATATATATATATTTACCGTGTTTTGAATAGAAAATAATGCATTTTCGATTTCTATGAATATGCCAGTATCCTGTGGGGGGGGAGAGAGAGAGAGAGAGAGAGAGAGAGAGAGAGAGCAGTCATTTCCATTATTATGGTGAATGAGGAATGTCAATCACACTCTGCATAGAGTTGTTCTTTCGAAATAGGACATCAGAGAAATAAGATGACGGAAATTAAAATGTCACCAGACTGAAGCGCGATGTCCATTTTGACCCGGATGTAGCAGGTACATTGGGTTTGGGTACGTCTTCTAACCCTTTACTTTGTGAACCGTGTATATATTGATTTGTTTATCTGATGAATTAGCTATTCAACAATATTATCTGAACGTGCTACACTGAGCAAATCAACACTCATTTTCAGGATGTTGCAAATTCATATCCCATCAGAATAGATAAATACCTATATTTGATATGCAGATTAAGAAGCGGAAATCATAATAGTAACAATTAATGATGTGATTTTGAGAGATTAGCAGAGAATTCTAACTTGAAATATTTATTTAGTCAGTTCTCATATACTAAACTTGCTGTGAAGTCATGACGTTCTATTCTTAACTGTGGTCCATGGTGATATTGATATTTCTATTTACCCCAAAGCTTGGAGAAGGAAAAACTTTGATGTGCAGATTATATCCTATTTTATATAGGAAAACTAAGTGATGTATATGAATTTATATCGGGAATTTGAAGGTGTATAATATGAATTTATATTGGGTATTTGGAGGTGTATAATATGAATTTATATCGGGAATTTGGAGGTGTATAATATGAATTTATATCGGGAATTTGGAGGCGTATAATATGATTTTTATCGGGAATTTGGAGGTGTATAATATGAATTTATATCGGGAATTTGAAGGTGTATAATATGAATTTATATCGGGAATTTGGAGGTGTATAATATGAATTTATATTGGGTATTTGGAGGTGTATAATATGAATTTATATCGGGAATTTGGAGGTGTATAATATGAATTTATATCGGGAATTTGGAGGTGTATAATATGAATTTATATCGGGAATTTGAAGGTGTATAATATGAATTTATATCGGGAATTTGGAGGTGTATAATATGAATTTATATTGGGTATTTGGAGGTGTATAATATGAATTTATATCGGGAATTTGGAGGTGTATAATATGAATTTATATCGGGAATTTGGAGGTGTATAATATGAATTTATATTGGGTATTTGGAGGTGTATAATATGAATTTATATCGGGAATTTGGAGGTGTATAATATGAATTTATATCGGGAATTTGGAGGTGTATAATATGAATTTATATCGGGAATTTGGAGGTGTATAATATGAATTTATATCGGGAATTTGGAGGCGTATAATATGATTTTTATCGGGAATTTGAAGGTGTATAATATGAATTTATATTGGGTATTTGGAGGTGTATAATATGAATTTATGTCGGGAATTAGGAGATTTATAATGTGAAGTATAGCGAGTTTGCAAATAATACACACTTAAATTCAGTTTAAAAATGGACTAATCGATTTTGAAAATCAATTTATGTTCTAAGAAAAACCGTGCTATTATATGCTGTTTTAGGCTTGTAATGCTTACCTAATGATGTACTCCAAACTTTAGTGATTGACTCGACTTCACATCGTTCTGAACTTTGGACTAAACCCCAATATATATATTTATAAGAGGATCATTAAATAAGTTTACAGACTTTTTTCGTATGGGCAATTTTATTGATAGTACACACATGAAACTCTAGTTCCCTTCGAAGTAATCTCCTCCAGCAGCAATGCACTTGTTGTACCGTTCCAACAACTTCTGGAAGGCCCTATGGAAGTCCTCTTGTGTGAGCATGTCAATGACCTTCGTTACAGCCTCTTTCATCCCCTCAATTGTCTCATAACGACAGCCTTTGAGCTTAGGGAATAACCAAAAGTCACAGGGAGAAAGGTCTGGACATTGGGGAAGCTGAGGAAAAACCGTCTTGATGCCCATCTTGGTCAAATAGTCTGAGACAAGGATGGAGTTGTGGACTGGTGCATTGTCCTGGTGGAAATGCCACTGACCCGATGTGAAGAGTGCTGTCCTCTTCCGACGGAATCTCTTCCTGAACTCTCTTAAAACCTCAACATAGTAAACATAACACTAACCCTAACCCTATGGCTTATCAACTCTGGTGTATTGACTTCCTTACTCCTCCCACACCTCCCATAATCCCTCACAGACTCCCTGCCTTCCTTGAATCTCTTATGCCACTCAAAAACTGATGCTCGATTTATGCAAGATAGTCCAAAAGCAGTCTGAAGTATTCCATACGTTTCTGTGGCATTTTCTCCAAGTTTAAAACAGAATTTTATTGAATATCGTTCTTCCTACCGTCCAGAGTGCATTTTTGAAATTCACGAGCTGTGATAATCAGGCTTTAGTTGGGTGTATTCCAATTCCTGTTGTAGCTGTTCATTTAAACCTGAAATATTAAAAATAGGTCAGTCGTCTTATACGAGGTATAGCAATAGCATAGTGAATTTTCAAGAGTCTGCGACAGTTTAAAATTCCTATACAAAAAAAGTCTGGGACCTTATTGAATGCACCACGTATATATATATATATATATATATATATATATATATATATATATATATATATTTCCGTGCTTTTAATACTGTTTAATATTGTTATAATTGCCCATAAGCAATTCAATTATTACTTAAGAACTTTCTGTTCTCTATACACGTTTTACACTAGTTTTAACTGGGGGATTTTCTCTGATTTTTGAGGGACATCAAGTTTCCTCAAATCTCCATGGCTTTTCTAAATCTTCTACTTGGGGTGTGCATGGTCTTTATTCTTCGTCTAATCTTCAATTCTTCCAATGTCTTTTCGAGGTCTTTGAAGGCCATTTCAAGTACATCAACAGCAAATGGCATCACTATCCCCTTTTCAGATATCTGGGCAAAGTATTTGGCGATCTTTTTCGCTTGATTTAGTTTCGAAGATCAGTTCCTTTTTCCTGGTTGTCAAATAATGTAAGGGAATGCCTTTGGGCTGGGATTGAGTGACCTCTGAATTAAAGATATATTTTGGGTTTAATTTTTGGACAGATTCTGGTTTGTGCACATACCACTTCTCACTATGGTCGTATTTTAATCTCTTCCTCAATTCCTAGTGAGCACCTTTTTCATCTAGCTATACATAGGTTTGTTTTCCTTTTGTGATCGTTCGCTCATTTTGTTATTAACCACTTCCTTTCTATCTGTGCTTGCTATTCTTCTTCTTCTTCTTCTTCTTCTTCTTCTTCTTCTTCTTCTTCTTCTTCTTCTTCTTCTTCTATTATTATTATTATTATTGCTTGCGTTTACATGCTGAAGAATATGCCATTGTTCAACTCTTTGGTGGTCTTCTTGTGCGCTTCTATTTTGAAAAAAAAACGTGAACAATACATGCATTTCTTCTTTGTTTTTCTCGCAATGATGACATGTTCGACAAGAGCAGCCAATCAGATTTGATTGGACAATTAAAGAACTGCAGTACAAAACATGCTAACGTTCAGAGAATTGCAAAGTTCTTGATTATGTAAATCCGATAGAACACCTGACCTGCACGCCTTCTTTTGGACTTGGATTTCATATTGAGCGAATTATCGTTTTAAATTAAAATATTGTATCGGAATGTCTTTGGAGGCCGTCATACATTTGTATCTTTTCTTTCATTTTTTCATCAATTCTGGTTGCGATGATGCAAACTGAAATGAATTACATCGCTTAATATGAAAAAAAAAAAAAACATTCTTACGAAGACAGAAGATTTTATTGGCTTTTATGAATTTTACCTGACCATATAAAAAGAAAAGGAAAGGGCCAACTGTTAGAATTATTTGGTTGTTTTCTTTTCTACTTTATGCGTTTAAATGTGAAAAAAAAAAATTTAACAAGAAAAAAATGAGATTGAAGAACTGCAACTATAATTTTCTAGCAAGGAATGTGGTAAGACATTTTCCTGGTGTCCATCAATATTTTCAGTGTTTCTGTCTCCATATAAATTATAAAAAAAAAAGAAAAGAATAAAAAAAGTTACCATGATAATCGAAATGGAACGAAGAGAAATAATTATCTGTGCATCAATTTTCTGTGGGTTTTTATTTCCTTATATTTGTTTGAAGAAATTAAGAAGATGTAAGAATGAATTCCTTACGCCGACGTCTTGAAAAAACAAAAGAGAATAAAATATAATTCTAAATCTTAAAGCATTTAAGGAATTACCTCTATACAATATTCCTTATGTCATTCTGTACTATTTATCTCAACGTAATTGTTCCAAAAAATTTACCTACCAACCAATTTACCTCTCTTCTCTCTATCTCCGTCATACACACACTTAAACACACACATAAGCGCTTAGTGTGGGTGTATGTGAGTGTTACAGTTTCATTTTACCCCTAAAAGAAAGAATAACCATCATCAACTCTGCAGAAAAAAGCAACCTTTAAAATAAATGAACATATGTAAAAATAATTATGGAAAAATTCCTACAAAGTAATCTGAAAACTAACGATTACAAAGATTAATGAAACAAAATTTTAACAATAAAATATTATTATATTGATATTAATTTTATTATTATTATTATTATTATTATTATTATTATCATTAATAATAATAATAATAATAATAATAATAATAATAATAAGAAGAAGAAGAAGAAGAAGAAGAAGAAGAAGAAGAAGAAAAAATCTGCAAAATTGTCGACTTTGCTGTCCCGGCGAACCACAGAATAAATCTGAAGGAAAGTGAAAAGAAGGATAAGTATCTCGACCTTGCTAGAGAATTGAAAAAGCTGTGAGACATGAAAGTAACGATTGTGCCAATTGTGATTGGTGCGTTAGGCACAATAACTAAAGGATTTTTAAATAGCCTGGAGGACTTGAAAGTTGACGGACGGGTAGAGACTATCCAAACGACAGCATTGCTAAAACGGCCAGTATCATGAGACGAGTCCCGGAGACTTGAGGAGACTTGATGTCACTCAAGCTCCAGGGAAAAACCATCAGGTAACACTGATGTGAAAAAATCTAAAGAAGTAAATAATAATTATAATAATAGTATTAATAATAATAATAATAATAATAATTAGCACAGAAGGAGTATAAGACAAGACGCGACTGGGCGGGCAAGGGGATCCACTGGAAGATGTGGAAGAAATTTAACTTTGACCATACGATCAAATGCTATATGTACTACTCAGTATCTCTCCTGAAGAATGAAACACATGAACTCCTATAAGACTTTGAAATACAACCGGATCACCAAATCTCGGCCAGAAGACCAGACTTTATACTCATCAACAAAAAAAGAGAACTTGCAAAATTGTGGTCTTTACTGTGCTGGCTAACCACAGAATAAAACTGAAAGAAAATGAAAAGAAAGATAAGTAACTGGACCTTGCTAGGGAATTGAAAAACCTTTGGATCATGAAGGTGACAATTTTACCAATCGTGATTGGTACTTTTGCTACAGTCACCAAAGGGTTATTAAAGAGACTGGAGGACTTGGAAATATGAAGATGAATGGAGACCATCCAAATTACGACATTATTGTGAACGGATAGAATACTGAGAAAAGTCCTGGAGATTTGAGTAGACTAGCTATCACTCAGACTCTAGTGAAACACCATCAGCTAACACTGATGTAAAAAACTCTCACGGAGTAAATAATAATAAGGGGGCTGGCAGTATTGGAAATCAGTGAACGGAGGGAGACCATGAAGACTAGAACAATGTATGTGCACAAACCAGAATCCGTTCTAGAGAATGAGACGTGCAAAATTCTCCGGAATTTTGCAAAACAAACAGATCAACCTTTCCCAGCCGGAAGACAAAACCTAGTGACAATTAACTTTAAAAAAAGGAGAACCTGTCGTATCGTGAACTTTGCCGTCCCGGTGGACTTCATAGAGAAGATCAAAATAGCTGTGGAACACGAGTGTAATGGTGATACCAACTGTAATTCACGCGCTTGGAACGGTCCCTAAAGGCTTCAAAAGAGAATTAGAAGAGTTTAAAATCGGAAGAAGAATTGAAACCAACCAAATTTCAGCACAGTTAAGATTGACCGGAATTACGTAGAAGAGTTCAGGAGACTTGAAAGGGCGTGCTGTCTTTCATACTCCAGTGAAAAACTCTCAGCTAACGCTTTACCAATGTAAGACTACCTCTCTTTCATCTCTCAATATATATATATATATATATATATATATATATATATATATATATATAATCTACTGCTTCAATTAATTCTACTATTAAATGAAACATTTTTCTCGATGAAAATAAGTATGGATGGATGAAAATCTCGAATATATATATATATATATATATATATATATATATATATATATATATATATAAAAGTGTGCGTGGTGTGTGTGTGAGCAGGTGTTCATGGTGCAATAGCTGTTGTCGAAAGAAATATACTCCGTGACGAGTTCAAATCCTGTACCAGGATGCTTGCATTTCACATAGTGATAATACCTTTTAGAATTGGTAGGACTCGAACTATTCTCCCTCACTCTGTGTATTAATAGTAGGTTAGACTTGGTACAGTTACAGATTTAGACGGAAAACTATATACCCGTTAAACTCCGCTTAAAGATTCCCTTTTGTAGGACCCTACTTGTGCTTAGCAGTTGACTATATATATATATATATATAGTCAACTGCTATATATATATATATATATATATATGTATATATATCGGCGCTCAAGTAATTTTCATGCTAAATGGCTTTAATTTTCTTGGAGAAAATAAGCTCAGAAATCTCTAATTTTGGTATATTTATTTGTATTTTTATATTTATCAACCAATCGGCCCTTTCATACAAGTCTTAAAATTTCGTGATTTTTCTCAAAACACCCCACTTGAGCTGTCATGCTAAATTTTAAGGTTCAAAACCTAAAATAATTCAAATAATCTTTACTTTCCAACAATGTTAAGAATACAATTACTTAGCAAAATAGAATTATTGTTAAATCATCACTTTTTGAATGTAATTTCGATCCTGTATAAATTGTATAAATAAACAAATAAATTAATATTTTTTCAATTAGTACGGAAAATTTTTTACTCTACCACCTTTCCGTTTATTTATTTTGAATGAAAATCTAAAATTTTTCCTCTCACTGATGCATTTTCTTTCAACATCACTTTTCTATTTTCAATATTGAGCTGATATATAAACGAGTATAGATTTATTAACAGTGATACACAGAGCAGCTTGTAGATAAAAATACCTATAGCCAACACATATACGCTAAGGCGTAAATATATATTGTCATTCATATAGTGACACACTTGTACAAGCATATTTTACTCACACAAAATTTGCATCTTTATTTCAAGCTAACAATTACTGCTGTACTTCATTTACGAATCTTAACCATCGTTATTACGGTCTTATTAATATTAATATTTTGTTACTATTGTTTTTCAGGAGATTTTTCACTCAGTTTAGAGAAATACAAATTTATAAATTTGTAGATCGGTAATTTATTCAATTACTTAATCCTTTTTCGGATATATATATATATATATATATATATATATATATATATATATATATATATATATATATATATATACCACAGTTTTAGGATTAACTGACTGTGCAATATACATTGGGCATAAAAATGTTCAATGATCATCGAATGATTTTTGTTAATATGCATTGATGCGGCTATCACTTAATTACCAAATATTTTCTATCATTATTTATGACACTAAAACTAGGTTTCTGATGAGAGGTTGGTTGGTTAGGTTTAAGAGATGACAACGCTTCGTGCGTTACTTTTGGGCAAGTCTGTTTTCTTTTTATTCAATGTTATGATTAGGACCAAGTAATAATAATCAACAGTTGTAAACAATCATAGATTCTTGTAATTATCTTAGAAACTATTTTATTTTATTTTTTTATCATTCATAGCTAATTATGAAATAAATCTATATGAAACCTAGATGGGAACATGAAGATGCTATCAGTCAGAGATAGAGTTGGACTGGGAGTAATGGTAGTACGCTCCTAGACCCAGAAGTGCAACCTCATCCATAGAAGCTGTTTAGTGTTATACTGTGGACACCTGTTGTATTTTGAATTTGGTATTGAAAGAACGATACCAAATTTAAGCTGATGAAATCGAACCCAAATTATATATTTCTTTAACTAAGTGTCCACATATTTTGACTGCGAAATTATATTACTTTATTCAGTTGTTGTACAGCTGAAAAATACAACGACGTATATATATATATATATATATATATATATATATATATACTATTTTAATTTCTGATCCTTTCGTAATTCGAAATGTACATATGGATAAGGGTTAAAGAGTCAAAGACGGCCGAGAAGTGCGTATACAGGAGCAGCATGCGATTTTTCTATGAAACCTCTCTGTGTCCTTCTTTCTGGGTCAATATCCTGTCTGTTTTATATAATTTTCTGGGCGCCCACGTAATCATTCGTGCTCGCACCTCCCACCAACACGTATGTGGACATGTCTCCATCTAGCATGTCACCAACGCAGTTTACGTGGCATTTCCACCGGTCTCCCACAACAGCAACCTGTTTTCTTTTAGGAAAAAGTTCTACTTCCTGTTGTTTTTCTGCTTTCAGCGTCTGATGCTTCTAGAATGCAACCCAGGCACTTTACGCTGCATTTCTGCTTGGACATCTGCATTCTTTTTTATTTAGTTAGCAAGCTTCCTGAAATGCTAACCTCGCAATTTACGTGGTATGTCAAAAGTGATTGTCAAAACAATATTCAACACAATGAGTCCAGTTTTATGCCTTATTGTGTTATTTAAATAATGAGGCATAAAACTACACACACTGTGTTGAATATTGTTTGCAAGATCCCTTTTTACATGCCGCGTAAATTACGAGGGTGGCATATATATTTTTGATCCCATCTATACAGTTGGTTATGTTAATTTGTATTTTGATGCGCTTTCTTCTATTGTAAAGTCTATTTTTTTAAATGCCTTTTACAGAAAATCTATACACTTCGAAGAAAAAGGCAGACGTGTTTATTTCAACGGAGATCAAATGTTCAGTTTACTTGTTGCATTGATTAATGTAGCACTTTATCGTCTAACAATTTTTCTTGTTTATCTGTTATCTTCTTGTTTCCCTTGAATCTCAAAAAGAGATTCAAAAGATCTCTTAAAGTCAAATTTTCCCCAAGAAAATATTTTTGCTTTGATTTATTCTTTTTTATTTTGTTACGGATATGTTTCTTCATTGTTAGAATCAGATTGATAAGACCGATTGTTTTACTGATCGGTCGCTACTCGCTTCTTCTGTAAACAAAAATTCGACGTTCGTTCCTGATTCAAAAATGACAGTGCTCGTAAAAAAAGCAACGATAATTTCTTTAAAGCCTAAAAACAAAGCAAAATAAATTTAAAAAAGACCAGATAAAACAAACAAATAACCCTTTCCACGAAAAAGGAAACTTTAAGGATTAAAAAAAAAAACAAAGGTCATAACGATAGATCATTAGAAAATGTAGGAAAGCGGTAAATTTTTACGATAAAGAATTGATATAGCCTAGTTCCCAGCAAGTTAAAACCATTCCTGCATTATCACATTAATCATTGTGGATCTGTTTTAATCTTTACTATCGGATAGTCTTCCCGGCTTATGTATATATATATATGTTGATAATGATTAGATCTTATATCCAAATGTAGACGTGAAAACAAACTTCTATTTAGACATATCTAAATTAATGACTCCAAAGACTAGTTAAAGATTAAAAAGTTGATGAAAAAGGAAATGATGACAAAAAATGAATGAATAAAAGGAAAATGAATTAAATAATAATCATAGATGAATTCTAATTTAAAAACTCATGGCCATCGGCGACAGACTTGCTTTTCAACTGAAGAAGTTAGTATAATCAAATAGATGACTAAGAGCCTAATCCAGTAAGTAATTTAAAAAAAGAACCGTCCTTGGCAACTATAGACCAATAATGAGTCTGCCTATGAATGGAAAATCATAACCACACGGACGGTTTCCAGAAGTACTGAAAGGATTGCACAGGGAAATAAAAGAAAATGTTGACTAACAGTATATTGATCAACACATCCTTAAGGATACCAAAACGAAGCAGTTATTTAGCCATGACAGGGCTTGACTCTTAAATGACCAATGACATGGCCCAAAAAATTGGATGATACATTGTCCGAAAATGTACAATGTAAACGACAAAATAATGAAATTCATCACAAAAGCCAGCAATGGCATTGATTGACTCTTAAATGATCTATGACATGGTCCCGCCAAACTAGATTATACAGTGTCTGAAGATGTACAAAATATACGACAGAATCATGAAATTCATCACGAAAGCCATAAAAAACTGAAAAGTGGAATTAACAGCAGAAAAAAGAAAACATTAGTAAAGGTTAAAATTCACGGAAGCATCTTCCAGGAAGATTCGCTTTCGCAATTACTATTTATAATACCAATGATGCCACTCAGTTACATACTGAAGAAAAGTATTGGGGGTTGCAAATTTACAAAATCACAAGAAAAAATCAATCACCCCATGTACAAGGACGTGAAACTGTTCGCAAAAAATGAAAAAAGAATTGTAAATCCTGATACAAACAATAAGAATATACAGCCAGGGATGAAATTTAGCATAAAAAAATAACTTATGCTGATAAACTGAAAAAGAAAAATAACGTAGAGAATAAAACTGCCAAATGATCGGAAAGTTAGAACGTTCGAAGAAAAAGATAATTATAATTATTCGGGAATATTGGAAGCGGACATCATCAAACAAGATGAGATGAGAGAGACAGAGAGGTTGGTTGGATGTTGTTGTTTTTTTACATATCCACCATTGTAGGTTATTTAATGCCAAATCCATTTTTATACAAATAATCAGTTCTCAATAGGCTATCTATTATATGGAAATCAGACCTAACCGATAAAATGAAACGCAGTTTTTTTCAGGCAGCGGTCGCATCGATACTGCTATATGGATGAACTACATGGACTCTACCAAAACGGCTGGAGAAGAAGCTAGACGGCAATTACGCAAGAATGCTGCGAGCAATCTTGAACAAATCCTGGGGGCAACACTCCACAAGACACCAACTGTACGGCCACCTGCCTCCTATCACGAAAACTATCCAAGTTAGACGAACCAGACATGCAGGACACTGCAGGAGAAGCAGGGACGAACTCATAAGTGATGTACTCTTATGGACCCCCACATACGGCCGAGCAAAAGCAGTACGACCAGCACGAACATACATTCAGCAACTATGAGAGGATACGGGATGTAGTCCAGAAGACCTGCCAGAGGCGATGAACGATAGGGAAAAGTGGCGAGAGAGGGTCAGGGATATCTGTGCTACCAGCATGACAACAATAAAGAATGAGACGCATAAAATTTTCTGGAATTTTGTGATACCAGTTGATCACCTTATCCCGGCCTTAAGACCAAACCTATTGATAATTAATAAAGAAAAAATCTTTGCGTAAACTGAATGTGGCCGTCCCGTTGACCACATAGTGAAAATAAAAAAAATAAAAACCATAAAAGAGACAAACCCAAGCCAGAGAAATAATATTATATAATTGCGGAAGAATATTTTTTATATTATCATTTTTCGTTTTATATGTCTTATCTTTCGGTTTAGTTAGGCTTAGGACCTTTCGGCTCAGTTCATGGGTAGGTGCAGACATTAACGCAGGTGTTCAAGCGCGTGCGTGGAGGATGAGACAATCACAGATGTCGCAATAAAAACCCCAAATATATGAAATGATTGGGGATATGAATGACGTCATGCCAGGAAGCGATGGAAGTTAGGATTTGAACTTAGACGAAGCAAGTTGATTTTCCGGACCTGGGCGAGGCAGTCCAGCCCGTGGATTGCAGGGTGCGCGCGGGCGTTGGTTGGGTTAGTGAGTTGAAAGCTGACGATGGACGAACAGTCAGCATAGAAAAATTGTGTCTCTCTCTCCTCATGTCGAAAACCTAAACTTAAAGAAGGTAATAAAAGTTTCGTACCTGTACCAAGAGAGTCGTCAGTGTTTCGTGTTTTTCGGATTCCTATGCGTATGAACATTATGAACATTTTATGCATCTGAATATCTTGGTCGTATTTTGAATATATTACAATAAGAACACTGTAGAACATGAGGGTAACGATGATTCCAATTGTAGTTGGGATGCTTTAGTTCTCTCCAAAGATTTGGAAGGGGGCTGGAAGATTTGAAAATTGGTGGACTAATCGAGTTTATCCAGCCTACGGCATTTTTCAGATTGGCCAGAATACTGAGAAAAGTCTTGCTGACCTTAGGCGCATTTCTGTCCCTAAGATCCCAGAGAAAGACCATCAGCTAACACTGGTACGAAAATATCACTGATGTAAAATAAATAAAAACATTTGAAAATGATAAAATAAATCTAACAAAGCTATTAAATTAGCAAACCTCAAAATTAATATAATATAACCACGTTGATAAACAGAAAGTATAAACTAGAACTCCCTTTCCGGAATGCCCAATAAATTTGATTACCCTTCACATTCACAAAGTGATACCAATCACGAGGGGTCCACATGGTCTTAAAATCATATAGGTCAGAACCTAACAATTACTAAACGCCGTTGACTATTTATCTATGCTATCTTAACTTATACACTAAGACACACACACAGACACACACACACACACTTATATGTATATATATATGGGTGGAGATATTTGTGCGTGTATGTTTTTATTGGTGTATTATACCAATCCTTCCGCCCCTGAACGATGAGACATAAGGTCAATTTTAAGTGGAGTAGAGCTGGTTTGAATTTAGAATTGTCGTTTTCCTAAACTGGTTACTTGAACAAGGCTAAAAACCCAGTTTATCATATTTATTCATCGCTGGGGAAGAACAGATAAATTCATTTCTTTCCACATGTCATTAGCATGTAATTTATCGAAAACAGCTTCGTCCACTATTTGAACCCGTGTCGAGGATTACATATTCGTGCGTGGACGTGTGTGTGTTTATATGCTTGAGTGTGTGTGTGTGTGAGTTTAAGATAGATAGATGGAGATAGATAGATAGATAGATAGAGAGAGAGGGAGAGAGAGAGAGAGGTCACAATATATCAATCTGTATTGACAAAAAAATGTCTTTAGTTTCTTACTTTTTCGATTTATACTTTTAAATATCTGTAACAAAAAATCATACAAAAATTAATTTTTGTAAGTATATTTTTTGAATAGATATTTCTGATTATATTTCAGCATTAGAAGAATATTCGAGATTACTTGCCTGTATGCTATATACAACTTCAAGAAAAGTTTTCTTTTTTTCTTTTCAGCTTTTATTAAATTTTCTCGAAGGGTTAAAATGCGTGAGAAATTATATGGCAAATATATTGAGAAACAGAATGTATATGGGAAGTAACATTGCATTATTTCCGATCATTCACTTCTCAAAGTGTTTATATGCGTGAGAAATATAAGACAGATGTATTGAATTACATGATGAATATAAGGAATAAGATTTCATTGTTCTTGATCATTCAATTCTTAAATGTTTAAAAGCTTGTGAAATGACACAACATATATATTGTACTATAGAATGGACATGGGAAAATATTTCAGTTCAAGAAGGGTTAAAAGTATGAGAAACGATATAGTATGTGTATTAACCTACAAGACAAATATGTGGAAATGCATTTCATTGAATTCTCAGAGAGTTAAAAGCGTGAGAAATTGTATGGTGAGTACATTATGAATATACGGGATAATATTCCATTTAAATCTGTTAGAGGTAAAAGCGTGAGAAATTATATGGCAAGTGTATTGAACTACATGATTAATATACGGAAAAATATTTCGTTTTATTTTGGATGAGTTATAAGCGTGAGAAATTATATGGCATATTCATTGAACTACATAATTAATATACGAAAAACTATTTTCTTCTGTTCTTGAAAAGTAAAAAGCGTGAGAAATTATATGGCAAGTGTATTGAACTACATGATTAATATACGAAAAAATATTTCGTTCTATTCTGGAAGAGTTAAAAACGTGAGAAATTATATGACATGTGCATTGAACTACATGATAATTATACGGAAAAAAATTTCGTTCTATTTTGGAAGGGTTAAAAGCGTGAGAAATTATCTGGCTTGTGTGTTAAAGTACAGGAAGTGGCTTTTCATAATTTCCGATCGTTCCTTTTTGGCCCTGGTTGCGATGCTCTTGCCAATCCTTCATATAATTGCAATGCAGAATAAAAATATTATATTAAGAAATTATTTAGAAGGAAACCTATTCCAGAAATCTCTTGCAATAATTATTAGCAATGAAATGCTTTTATCGAAAAGATATGAAAGGAATATAATTTATGAATTAATAAAATTATTTTCGAAAATGTTTTCAAATGCAATTTAAATGATCTAATGTTAATCATTAATTTATGACAGCAAACCTTTACTAACTTTCGCGAAATTCTGACCTCAGCATATTCATTTGCTATGCATTGAACATAGCTTGTGATTTTTTTTGACAAGGTCTACTTTCTTTCTTTTTTTGCTTCTTATTATGCAGATGCAATCGTAAAAGAAAGAAAGAAAAACCAATCGATTTTCGCCATATATCTATTTTCACAACAATTTTTTGGTATTTTTTTTCACCATTTTGGTAACCAATAAATAATGTCTGAACTTTTCCGCCCATTATTATTATTATTATTATTATTATTATTATTATTATTATTTTCTTTTCCTGTTCGATTTTTATCGGCTTTATCTGCTTGTTCATCGAATTGTCGAGCCATTTGGGATTACGATCCGAAAAAATTTAGTTTTTCAATTTAGCCAAAGACATGGTGAGATGCTGAGGTGGAATGTACAGCGATGTAGGTTTGTAGGGGGAAACAACCCAACGTTTAAATTACACATTTGTCTAAAGAGGGACAGCTGTTTATGTGATTGCATTAGGAGTATGAACAAATCACAGTAGTTTTGCATTAAGACGAAGAATAAAATAGAAAAAAATATGTAGAGATGGGGAATTTAAGCTGGTAAGATTGTCTTCTTTCCTATACGCAATTGCATTTCTCCTGAGGCATTTTTTTAAAAGTGCTAATCTTGAAGAAAATGGCGTTGTATTGATGGAAGAAAATGAGGAAAAATTGCGCTGATTCTATTTACTGGTCATGCCGCATTAACAGTTACATCTATCTTATTTTCACAATCCCAAAGGTACGTTTTTTTAGCATATTATAATTTATACTCTAATGGTTTATACACCCGTAGTGTCTGGTAGTTTTCAAAGGAGATCAAGTGACACCAATTTTCCTCAATACTTCAGCACATTTTCCAGTATTCTGATCGTTGAATTGTCGTTGGTTTCGGTTTAGTTGTTTAATGGCATATCAACCTTCATAGCTTATTTAATGCCTCTGGCATATCTGTAGAAGAACAGCAGTGGTACTATTTAACTCGTAGCTGAAAGGATAAGAGGGTCCATACCATTCTCAAGATAATATTCTTTCTTTCTTTCTTTCTTTCTTTCTTTCAAATTCATTACTCAACTTTTACTCCCTTTCATACTCCGTCTCTTTGTGGCTTTTTTTTCTTTCTGGCGTATTTTAATCTCTTTCTTTTGCTCTTGAATATTTGAAACTGTACTCCTTTGTTTATTTCTGCACTTGTTTCTTTATTGTCACCAACTCTGCCAGAGAAGCTGTCGTCAGCAACGCTACACTGCTCCGTTTGTGTGTGTGTGTGTGTGTGTGTGTGTGTGTGTGTGTGTGTGTGTGTGTGTGTGTGTGTGTGAGGGAGAGAGAGAGAAAGACAGACAGACAGAGACAAAGACAGAGAGACAAAGACAGAGAGCTATTTCTTTGCTGAACTGAATACATTTCTAAAAGCAATCTAAATAGTATTTTGCAACGTGTGTAAAAATTCGCTTGTCCTGTTTACACTTCTAACAAGATGACCAAAATAATCATATTGCACGCCGACCCTTTTGCTCTTAACCTAGATACAATTATCCTGCTCACATAACCTTACACACATTTTTGCGGTCTCGTATAGATACTAAGATTGGTTTTGTTTTATGGCACATCGACCATTGTAGGTTATTTAATGCCAAATCAATTTTTTTTACATATAAACAGTTCTATTTCATAGAAATAAGAAAATAGTTATTTTCAAAAAAATATGTACACAGTTTAGATCTAATTAACCTATAGATAGGATCGTATTAGGCGCTACCACTACGAGCCACAGTGGACCTGTGAGTGATGGCAGTAAAGGGGTATTCCGTATTCCTGAAGGCTCCAGAATTACTGGAGCCTCATCATCAGGTTGTTTAGTGTCATATACAGGACACTCGTTGGGGAAGAGACACTCCTCTGCAGAGATACAGTCAGTGTATTCTACAGCCCCAGCCGACTGGGCCGATAGCTACTATGAGATACTATTTACCAACCCCTCCGCTCGGGCAGGATATGACACAAGGTCAATTTTTAAACGGAGTTTAACAGGTTTGAATTCAGAGTTTTCCTTCTCCTAGACTAGTTGCCTCACCAAGGCTGAAGAACCTAGTCTGCCCTACTATTTACCCATAGCTGGAGGGAGAATAATTGGATTCATACCTTTCCCAAGGGTATTAGTGCTATGTGAAATGCAATCAGTCTCGTCCAGCATTTGAACTCGTATCGCCGCGTCCATTTCCTACGACGATAACCATTACACCAGTAGTTTGCATATAATCTTATTTTTAAATGAGTCAGAGTTAATTTGTTTAAACACAAGTATTACTATTGTTTGCACATAGTTAAATGGTTCCAAACATTCTAACAGGATTTGAACTCGTTTCGCCGTGTCCATTTCCTACGACAATAACGACTACACCACGGGCACCTCCCATAGCTACTATGAGATACATTAGATAATTAGAACCGTTAGAACTAACCAGCTTATTTCTGGTTTGATCAAGTCGAGCTAAACTATTATAACAATAGATTTGTCTATCATAGTCGGGAGGTGATTCATCGGTGGCCAACAAGGACACAGTGTTCAGTGTTTAACAGAAAGAAAAAAGGAGAAAGAATCAATAAGGCTAAAAGGCTATCTGATGTATTTATTGCTACTAAAGCATTAAAATAACTGTTATAAGTTATAGAAGACTTTTTGTGCATATATATATATATATATATATATATATATATGTGTGTGTGTGTGTGTGTGCGTTTGATTAAAAAATAATGACAATTTTTTTATATAATTTTATTTGGATCGTTTTAAATTTCCTGACAAGTGTTTCTAATAGAATTACATAGAAAAAAGTTAGCGACCATAGTCGAGGGTGACCCGAAGGCTCCCTTTTCGATAGCTACTACACCAAGGTGTAGGGGAGGGCGCTACTCCATTCCCAGGATTGCTCCACTTTACCCTTGAACCGTACCTTATAATGCTGAGTGTTAAGCAAGGTGGTATCAAGTTCCATTTTTAAAGTCTTTGGTATGACTCGACCTAGGATTGAACCCAGGTCTCCCGGGCCATTGGCGAACACTCTAACCGCTGGGCCAAAACATAGAAAAAATGCGTCTTTATTATTTAATCAAACATGTTTAAATGAATGACTGCTGCCTTACAACACACACACACACACACACACACACACACACACACACACAGACGAGATTGTAGTATATATATATATATATATATATATATATATATATATATATTCTAACGTAAATGATTCATTTCAATTCTGGATCCGGACTGACTTAGAATCTACGTATTTCCCAAACCCTGTCTCTCTTAACTCGTCATATCAGTTTTCATTCAATAAGTATACTACTCTATCATAAAACCTTCTTTCATTTTGGTTCGTAGAATCATACACAGGAAAGGAATGACCTATAACCTCCCGCCTGTCATTCAAAACTTTCCTTGTACCTGTAGTTATTTCACCTTGAGTTCACATATCCGTGGCAAACCTCTGAACCAATGCTCCTATATCTTTCAATATGAAGGGTGCTGAAAAATTCTTTTACAATACATAGGCATAATATATATATATATATATATATATATATATATATATATATATATATATGTGTGTGTGTGTGTGTGTGCGCGCGCGTGTGTGTTTGTGTGTGTATGTGTGTGCGTGTGTATGCTTCAGTGTATGTCAGTACATATTCATATACATATATCTGTATATATATATATATTTGTGTTTTGTGACTATGAGTTTATTATGTACGTGTGTGTGTGTTGAGATTATATTTTAGTGTGTAAATGTGATTTAGTGTGCGTATGTATTTTTTGTGTATGAGTTTGTGTGTATATGTGATATTTATGTGTTTTTGTGTGTATGTATTTTAGTGGGTGTATGTTTTTTTGAGAGTGTATATACTTTTTGTATGAGATTTTTTGTGTGTGATTGTGATTTTTATATGTATGTTTGTGGTTATGTGTTTTTGTGTAATATGTTTTTTTTATGTATGTGAGTATGTGTTTGAATGTTTGTATATGTGTGTGTGTGTGTGTGTGTGTGTGTGTGTGTGTGTGTGTGTGTGTGTGTGTGTGCTAGAGGGACCGGAGGGGAATGCTCGTAAATATGAGCAAGACCACTCTCAACATTCAATGTATGTAATAATTCTATTTACAACTTCATCTTCAACAAATTTTACTGCATTCTATCATGGATCTATATAGTATTACTATCATAAGTCTCTTTTTTTTCTTTATCCTTCGCCGATCGTTTTTTTTCCCGTTTCCTTTCTTATTCACCATATTTCAAGTACAACCTTTGAAGCTAGAAATCAGCGGTAAAAAAAAAACAAGACAAGAAAGAAAAAAAGAAAGAAGAAAAAACAGACAAACAAACAAACAAACAAAAACAAATTAAAAACACAACTGTAAATTAAAAAAAACGAAAATAAAAATTACCGCGGATAACTGAGTCGAATGCAAATGTGATCTGTGAGTTAAATGGAGACAAATAGTCTGAATCAAAGAAAGAAATCCAAGCTAGTTATATGAAGCATTTTTAAAATTTTTTTTATAAACTATCAATTATCAATATAAGCCCAAGGCAATCGCATGACTTTCTTAGTTATTCTGTTGGATGTTAACGGTTATAAGCATGAACGTGAATAATAAACAATAGTTAGAGTAACTGATCATGGGCGTATAATAATCTACTTTGAGTGGTGCGAGGAAGTCAACGAGGCGTAGTGGCTAGCGTGCTGGACTGCAACATCGTGGTAAACGAGTTCGAACACCAGTCGCTCTGTTACACTGATTTTCTAACAAATACCCTTGAGAAAAATAGGCAATCCCTTACAGGTTCCAGCTATGGGTTAAATAATATCCCTACCGTTCTACAAGGATGGGTTTGATATCAAATAACTTATGAAGATGGATATGGCATTAAAAAACCCGAGTTGCTCATTAAGTTTTCTATTTAAAAAAATGTTTAATTATTCCAAATTCATTATTTTTACTTGATATATTTTGCAACCTTATCATTGAGCACACATCGGTCACTTTACTGATTGTACTGTGTGTAAAATATCTCAATCGGGTAAACGTATATTTCCTATTGATAAAAGGCAATAGAAAACAAAGTTAAGGGCATATGGTATGTTTCCAACAGCATTGTTTTCGATATTTATCTGACACTAAAAGAGTCGCTTGAACTAATTTTTTAATGGAGGTTAGACAGTTTAATCTCGGTATAGAAGGGCGAAGCGAAGATTTTCTGTTCAAATAAATTCACTCTGAAAGCACGGGTTTCTGCTAGTTTACTGAAGTTAAGCAGTGGACAGCTTATCTAGAACTTAGATGGGTGACCACTTAGATAAATACGGTCAATTTGAGGCCAGCGTGTCAAATCTAAGCAAAGCTTAGTAAATAACAATATTATTCCAAGTGTGTATTCATTATTCCAAACATACAACATTCTTGCCCATAATGAATTTGGGAACGTAGAATTAGCAAGCGAAATTTTGTTCTTTTGACGACAGCAGTGAAGACCCATTTCCTCGCGCTTTTAAAATGTAACTACCTTAGCCCTTGTTACAGCTTGGAGAAACTAGGATGTCCAAATGTAACTAATACTTCATGCTTGTTATACCACTCATTCTTATATATATATATATATATATATATATATATATATATATATATATATATATATATGTGTGGGGGGGTGTCTGTGTGTCTGTAGAACTCATTTATAATAAATGAAGCAGTGAATTATTTTCCTGCGAATCGTAACCACTAATGTCATAGCAAAATCGCAAAGTGTAGATATGCCAAATAATGCTCAGTCTTCCCATACGTTTGGCGATGACAGAAGAACACGTAAATTGAACAGTTGAGTTAAAAACAAAAACGATGAAGATATTCGTTCGACAAATGTGCTTAATAATGAAAAGTGCTGAAATGTTGACTAAAAAAAAAAAAAAGAAAGAAATACGACATTAACATCCCAAATTGCAATCAACATCGTTCAACTGTTAGCGTTTACACTAGACACTTTAATCGAGGAAAAGATGCAAGTCAATTAGATTTTTTTTTCTTTTTTGGAAATCCCATATCTAATTAAGGAACTTCCACTGATTGCATGTGATAATTTTGTGATTAGATTTTTGTTTTCTAATGAAATTTTCGACTTGATGCTTTTTCGTAATTCACCTTCTCTAATCATTCGATTTTGTCGCCTCCAGGATCAAATGGCATAGTTGATTAGTACCGATGCTCAGTCGCGCCATACAAATGTTTCAAGCTAAAACCTGATGTTTACTCTGCTAAGTTTAGAACGACACAAGGTCAAAATATCGCGAGGATCTCGGAATACACTCTCTTTCTCATTGTCGGCTGTGGCTGTAGAATACGTCAACTATATCTCTTCAGATGCGTAAGATCGCTTCTTCTAACAAGTGTCCTGGCGATATCACTAAGCAATCAGATCGTAAGTAAACAATCCTAGAGCTTTGAATAGATAGAGAGTACACTTTCATACACTTTACTTCCAGGTCAACAAAGACCTGGAGTCTATAGGTTGGGCATTGGCATGATGTTTAGAGGGTTAACTAACAGCCCGGGAGACCTAGGGTTCAACCCCAGGTCGAGTCATAGCAAATACTCAAAAAATGGTACTTTATGTTACCTTGCTTAACACTCAGCAATATAAGATAAGGATCAAGGGTAAAATGGAGCAATCCAGGGAAAGGAGTAGCGCCCTACCCTGCACTCAGAAAGGGAGCCTTCGGTTCATCCTCGGCTACGGTCAGCAACGTTACTTACTTTACTATACTCAAAACCAAGGTATCAATGTGTCAACAAACGTTTAATGTTAAATGCAACTCTTAGTGTTAGAAATAATGGAAACCATTTAACTGTGGGTAAACAATATATAAACATACTTGAAACCATTGAACTATGTGTTAAAAACGAGCTTTTGCTCTTTTAATATATTGTCACCTACAAACAATTTGTTTAGAAATTATATATATATATATATATATATATATATATATATATATATATACACAATTTGTAAATATATATATATATATATATATATATATATATATATATATATATATATATATATATGATTCTGTGTAAGTTTCCGAATTCGATATGAATGACCTGAAGAAGGCCTAGGGATATATCTTAGGAAATGTTTTGAGTATAGCAATGAAGATGAAGTCATGGTTTGAATATTTGAAGTGATCTAAAAATATGATTTGTTTACAAAGTGTGTGTATATATATATATATATATATATATATATATATATATATATATATATATATATATAAGATTTGTAAACAAATAGTTTGTTGGTGAAATAATTTTAAAACTCGCAAGGGCACCTTCCTTTGCATACATTTAAATTGTTTCAAGTAATGCTACTTATTATTTGTACGCAGTTAAATTTTTTCACGAATATATATATATATATATATATATATATATATATATATGTGCGTGTGTGTGTGTGTGTGGTGCGTACAAATAAGATTTGACATCATATACCCCAGGGAGTTTGATAAGCCATAAAATTAAACGAAACGAAACTAAACCAACTTTACTGTCATAAGCAGGAGCGGCAGAAAGTCATTCTTGGCGGAGTCCAGCTAATTAAAATTCAGAGTTTATTTTCTTCTAGAATATTTACCATAGCAACGTTAATGAGCTGAGCCTTTCTTCTTTTTTATCCATGGCTAGGGGAATACAAGAGATTCATTCATACCCTTCCGAAGTGTATTAGCGAGAAGTAAAACGTATACACTTTCGAATATGAATTCGGCTTTTCGTATCCTCAAAACGATAACTCTAACGCAACGCACCTTCACGAAGTTCTCTGTGAAAAAAATAAAGATACTCAAATATTGTCGGCGTCTGAGAGCATATTTGATGAGTACCGATTCTCAGGGGCAAATGTTGTCAATCTCATATCTAATGCTTATTCAGCTTAGCTAGAAATGATGTAAGGTAAAAACTTCACTGAGGGTATCTGTATATATTTATCCAATATCTTTGCTACAACTAGGGCGTTTAGTTTGGTTTGGTTTCTTTGTTTTATGGCATATCAACTTTTGTAGGTTATTTAATGCTAAAGCAATTCTGCGAGAAGAACATTAGTGGTTCTATTTTACCCATAGCACGGAGGACAAGGGGGTTCATACCTTTCCTAAGTGTATTTGCCCGAAAGTGAACGTAATAGCGTGACCGGAGTACGAACTCGCTTACTACGATTCCGCAGTCCATTGCTTTAACCATTACACCACAAGGACACCCCACCAATTAGGGTGAGACACAAGGTCAGTTTTTTTAGCTGAGTAATGCTGGTGCTGGCTTGTATTAAGTATCCTTCCTCTTTTACTAATTTCAGTACCAAGGCTAAGGAGCTTAGTCTGTCGTACTATAGATGGAGGGAGAGATTGTTTCGTCCCTTTCCAAAACAAGGAAGTACCCGTTGACAAAAGTGGTGGATTGTGGTCTGGGTGTTAGCGAATTTAAATTCCTGTTGCACTATTATGTTCAATTATACCCTTAATACCCTTAAAAAGGGTATGAACTCGTTCACCCCTCAAGATATAGGATAAATAATACCACTGCTCTTCCACTACAAGGATGTCTTTGGCATTAAACAACCCACAAAATTTTTAAATGCCTTCTTAAACAAACTAGTTATAAGAGTGACCTCCCAGACTTTTTTAAAGGAGAAATGTTTTATGCACCAATACTATATGTGTGGGCAAGCCTGTTTGTGTGTGCCTTGAAAGTAAATATTTGAAATCTTGGCGTTTTATAGACCTCGATCACCCCGAGACTGGCGCCAGTTGCGGACAGCCAATAATGCAACCTATCAAACATTCTCTACCAACTTTAACATTATTTTTTTAAAAAGATACCGGAAAGGAAGGAGAAATATATTAAAAAATTATCAAGAGCGAAGATGTTTATTACTAATCATATAGGAATATATCAGTATCTTTTTCTGAAGACATGCCAAAAAATTGATAATGGGTTGTGTGTATCAAATTTAAAAAGCAAAAGAAAATCTCAGAATGCATTGTCATAGAATCAAAGTCAGACGACACACACACACACACACACACACACACACACACACACACACGCACGCACGCACACACACACACAAAAGTATATATATATATATATATATATATATATATATATATATATATATTTAACAGTTCTATCATTGATAATGAGCTCTATTTAATAATACCGCCAAATTTGGTCCACCATTAACTCACCAAGTGAGTTAAGCTTCTACAATATATATATATATATATATATATATATATATATATATTTAACAGCTCTATCATTGATAATGAGCTTTATTTAATAATACCGCCAAATTTGGTCAACCATTAACTCACTTGGTGAGTTAAGGTTTTACAATATATATATATATATATATACTTATGTATTCGGAGAATATCGATTGTAATTCATATGCATGCGTATGTTAACATGACACGACATATACAGATGTATATATTGATGAAACTTTAGTTCAGTCTAAAGTTTAATCTGATAATAGTTTCTTCTATTCTACAGCAGATAATTTAGTTTGTGTTCTTTGTTTATTGACAACACTTGTCTATAGAAGGCGTATGGAATTTATAGTTATGAAACTATTGAAAGAAGGGAAGATCTTAATTAATTTTAGTTCTTGTGCTGCTTTACAGGCCAGCATTTGAGCAATTTTTGATATATCAGACGCTTTTTCAACAATCGTTTCTTCTTCTTATATATATATATATATATATATATATATATATATATATATATATATAATGTAAATAAGTTTTGAAATACTGATGATAGTTGTAATAATGATCAAATTCAATTAAAACAAATATAAATCTGAAAGCTTCCGATCAAAAAGACAATCATCGGTTAAATGTAGAGAATAATTTTAAAAAAGTATTTTAAGACAAATAAATGAATAAAAACTTATTATAATTCAGATCAAGTCCATACCGACCGGTTGGCACTGTGGAGGTGTGTTCGTTAATGGTCTGGGAGACCGCGGTTTAATCCCTGGTCGAGACATACCGAAGACTCAATAAAAGGTACTTGGTGTCTCTTTGCTTAAACACTCAGCATTATAAGGAAGAGAGGAGGAAAGGAGTAGAGCCCTGCCCTCCACCTCGGTGTAGTAGCTCGACTCGGGCACGCCAGCACACACACACACACACACACACACACACACACACACACACACACACACACACACACACACATATATATATATATATATTGAGAGAGAGAGAGAGAGAGAGAGAGAGAGAGAGAAAGAGAGAGAGTGAGAGACGGAAGTGCAGGGATAGCATAATTCTTACTGTCAGTAAATGAATGAATCTAACTCTTATCTTTCTAGTTATGGGCAAGTGTGCCAGTATGAATCTATGGTTGCAACAGCCGGATTATAACAAAATTCTTACACAATAACCTAAATAGGAATAACACAAGAATGCTACGTACTGTTTTGAAAAGATCCTGGAAGCAGCACCCCACAAAACAGCAACTGTACGAGCCTTCCATCTTACAAACCATTGAAGTTAAACGAACAAGTTATGATGAGCGCTGGTGGTGAAGGAAAGATGGACTCATGTGTGATTTTTTTATGAACTCCTGTGGATGAACACACCAGTGAGAACTTACCAGTGATGACTTACACGCACCACTTCTATGTGGATACCGGTTGTAGTATAGAAAGTCTGTAAGGAGCGATAAACAATAGGGAAAGAGAGATAGAAAGAGAGCGAGGGGGAGTGAGAGAATATCAAAGGAAGTCCGTGCTATTAGTATGACTTGATGATGATGAAATTATCAGGTTGTATTTTTTAGCTTTGCGTTGATGAATAAGTTTAGGAAAAGAAAAATTCAAAACCTGAATATATGTGACACATTGGTGCACCGTTCTTCTGTTTTCAGGTCATTCAAATAGTGTTGCTACTTCTACAAAGTCTTGCTTCAGCGCTATACTAAAAAACCATGCGTGTAGGTAGTCCAACGACATTGGATCCTATTGTTCTTGAATATATTGCTCATTGAGAACGAACGTAATGATATTTGCTGATGTCCAATGATTTTGTGGGTGAGTTTGGAAGATGACGTTCCACGCTCACATTCACGATCTTGAATCGAAGATTCAGCACTCACAACACTGTCGTTATATCTGAACTTGCCATTTCGTTTACTTCGGCATTTTATTTCATACGCAATTATTTTTGTGCACAAGAATACCTCATCAGTGATTTATTTCCTGGGGTCATTAAAAGTTTCGGGTCTCCTCATTATTATACTTTCTATCGTAGAAAATCAGTCAAAAGTGATTATTTCCCAGCGAGCATTCCGGCTAAATTTCCGCATGGCTTCAAGAATTCCGAATAAGTGTTATGCCTACGCGACTGGGAACTTTTTGCGCAATTCGCTGCAGGGATTTTAAACAATCATGATTGGTCTAAGTCCTTTCTCTTTACTATTAGTGTTTAGCCAATCAGAAGGACGGATATTGCTTTGTTCGCAGCTGTCATGATTTTAACCAATGAGAATTGTAGATTTCATTCAGTCCGAGGATTATGCAAATAACTGCTAAGATAAAGTTTATCATGATAAAACCACCCCTTTGTTTAATTCATTTAAAGATTTGATATGCATTTGAAGAAAGAATGAGATAAAATTGCTTTTAAAACATTGAACAAAAATTGTGTTCTCTAAATAAGAATGAACAGCGAACGAAAACAGGAAAATGATGTTATAAATGCTTCATCATCATCAAGGCACGCCGAGCGCTCAGATTCCCTTGACTCTTTCTCGCCACCTGTTACAATTGGTTATGCCCGCAGAGTGGTGATAAGTATAAGTTTTTGCTGGTTAATCAACACATTCGAACTCATAAGAGAACGTCGATTTTGCGTTCGTCCTATTTTATCCAGCAATACCCTGAATGTCATGGTTTGTGAAATGGGAGATAAGTGGCAATATAACTACTATTTTGTAAATTGCCACTTCTTAGATTTGTCTAAAACAGCACGCAGGATCTTTGTGTAGTTACCGTCCAGCTTTTTTCTCTCGGAATTTTGTTAAAGTCCGAGGGGTGCAACCAAACGTTACTTTTGACTCAGCTATCACTTGGAACAATTTCCGTTTTCTTTTATCAGAGAGACAAGATTTCCAGAGGGCCGCTATCTTGTTTATAGCTGTCTAGAACAAACCTATGCTTATACTGATATCACTTTATGTTGATTAGATGTTAATAGTAAGGTTATTCTCCCGACTTTTAGAAGTCATTTCAAGAACGACAACGATGATCGGTATGAGAGCAACTTTAGCTCTCTAACAGAATCTACTTGTTTTCTTTTCTTTCTTTTATTTTCCCTCTGTGGTCCGTTGTAACGCCAAATTCCACTGTTTGATCAATGTTTTTTTTTCTGGTCTACTGACCCGGATTTCGTGATCTGTTTGTGTCTCAAGCTTCCAGAGATGTTCATATGTCTAATTTTCCTAGACAGATTCTGCTTTAAATCCTTTAATTGAAAGTTAATGTTAAAGAATATAATTTTGATCCTGCACATAATCAAAACATGAATATTTATAGCAAAGAATGATACCACAGACCAGAATTAACATCAAAAATATACAATAAAACTACCAGTTTTTATTGTAAAAAAATATATTAAAAAAAAACCTATACCAACGAGGAGAACATACTTTATTTTACCGTTGTTAATTGTCAAAAGTATACGTATTTCTTTCATAGAAATTGATAGTGGTGATTTATAAAATTCTCTAGATCGAGTTGTTCCGTAGGTATTTTTCTGGTTAATCATGTATAATGTTGTCAAAATAAAGGTGTAGAGATTTTAACTTATATTTCTATATTACTTTCAGAATTGAGTTATTTCTATATGACAAAAGCGCATTGAATTAAGATATTAAATATATTTTTCAAAAATTATTGATTTTGAATCTTATATTGAGACTAAAGAATCGGTATGAAATATTCTTCAGATATCTTTGAATATCAGTATCATCATCATCATGTCGCGCCGCCAGCGCGGATATCTCTGACCCTCTCTCGCCATTTCTCCCTATCATTCATCGCCTCCGACAGGTCTTCAGGGTTACATCCCGTGTCCTCACATAGTTGCTGTATGTAAGTTCGTGCTGGTCGTCCTACTTTTGCACATCCATATGTGGGGGTCCACAGGAGTACATCGCTTATGAGCTCGTCCTTGCTTCTCCAGCAGTGTCCCGCGTGTCTGGTTCGTCTGACTTGTATAGTTTTCGTGATGGGGGGGGGCAAGCAGTATACTAATTACTTTTTTCATATTTTTTGAAAGAAGGACAAATAGTTTGAGTAAAGTTTACGTCTACAAATAAGATGAAATAACAGAATACAAAATTTGCATATCATAAGAATTATTGTTTCTCTGTTTCTCATTATTGATCTTTTTCCTAATGTCTTTTTATCGTTCGTTGATAAGTGTTTTAAAAAAGTTGAAATTACATTATAATTAATTTGCATAGGTATATTTTTGATCAATAACGAAAGATAATTGATTCCTAGTAATAGGTATGTTTACTAATTAGCTAATTATTGGATGTTACGTCATGGATGTACCACATGAATGCTAACAAAACGCACAGAGAAAAAGCGATATAGGAACCATTCAAGAATGCTGTGTGCTGTTTTGTACAAATCCTGGAAACAACACCCTATAAAACAGAAAATGTACAGCCACCTGCTTTCCATCTCGAAAACCTTCCCAGAAAGACAAACAATACATGGAAAAGCAAAGACGAACTCATCAGCAACGTTCTCAGATAGATTTCTGAACATGTACGCGCCAGTATTGGTCGACCGTCAAAGACTAAGATAAACTCTGTGAGGACACAAGATGCTGCATAGAAGACCGGTCAAGAGCAATAGATGATTGGGATGAATATATATATATATATAGAGAGAGAGAGAGAGAGACAGGGTAAGAATTCTATGGTGTCAGCGTGACTTGATGATGATGTTGATGAATAACGAGAGTCTTGTAGAAAATTTTCTTGGTAATTAGAAGTCGATTGTACTTTAGGCAACCGCATACCCACCTCCAATCAAATACTCTACTTACTTGAGGGTCAGGTGTTTTCTTGGAACAACCTTGGGTTAGTAACAATTTAATATGTAACAAATATTTTGGGTTGTTTGATAGCGGTTGTTACCTTTCGACGCCACGCCCTGTCAGCAAGACATAAGATATTACTTGAATTCATTAGTGTCTGTTATATGCCCCGTATTACTAAACTACATCCTGGGGGCGAGACTCTCGGGGAAGAGTTTGTATAGTCACGTTTTCAGCATTATTACTTTCAGGTTTACTTTGAGACGAAGTTGTAGTATCTGTCAGTGTCCCATTGGCGGATTAAATACTTGTGTTTAAAAATTGTTAACATTGAATTGCGATACTTTAAAATATACAACTTTATGCAAATTTGTTTTATAAAGAATAGTTTTTTACACTATGATTATTTACAAAATATTGTTTTACTCCTTATGATTTTTTCATACCAGCGTTAGCTGACCGATTTTCACTGGTGTTTGAGTGACAGCAAGTCTTCTCAGGTCTCCGAGACTATTCTTTGTAGCAATTTACTAAGCTTTTTTTTTTGCTTATATGTGGCAAAGGGCCATATGAATGGGGCACTCAGTGAGATTCTTCTCTGTTGTCAGGTCAATTTCAATCATGCTGTACTTTGAATTGTTTCGATTCGTACCCAAATTTCAAACCCTTACAGCCCCTTTTTCCAAAAACTTTTCGGACCGTTCCATGCGCACCAATTACAATTGGTATCAACGCCGCCCTCAAGTTCTACAGCTTCCAAGTACTTGTGTCTATTTCTACTATTTTGATTTTTACTCGGTGATTATAACTTTACTCCTCTGAGAATCTTTCACACCAGCCTAACTGATGGTTTTTCACTTGATTTTGACTGACAGCAAGTCTCTAAAAGTCTCTACGACTCTTTTCAGTATTCTGGCCGATTTTAATAATGCTTCAGATCGGATAGTCTCTACTTTTCCTCTTATTTCAAATCTTTCAGTATCTTCACCAATCATTTGGGAGTTGTCCCTAGAGAACCATTTATAATTGGTATAACATTCATGTTCAATAAGGTTTTTAGTTCACTAGCAAGGTCTAGATATCTACCTTTCTTTTTCCTTTCTATCAATTTTACTCTGTGGTCTGCCTGGTCAGTGAAGTCCACTATTCAGCAAGTTCTCTTTTTTTTGTTGACTATCATTAAATCTAGACGTCTGACCGAGATTTGGTGGTCTATTTGTATCTCAAAATCCCTGAGAAGTTTGTGCGTCCCTTTCTCCAGTACACATTCTAGTTTGTGCATAATTTTTCAGACCAGGCCTGACTAGGGTCTTCATTAAATTCTGAGGAAATGTTCTCTAACACTTTTGAAAGTATCTTAACTGATTTTAACCGTGTTGATATCTCAAATAACCTAAAGTAAAAAATACTGTAGTAACACAGCTACTAGGTTTTTATGTGGTATAGCCGTGCGTTAGTTACAATATAATATTAGGAACGAAAGATTTAGAATAAAAAGTGAATTTAGGCAGCATTATTGATACCATTGAAAATATCTCTCTTCGTATTCGGGATATGTCAAGCATCACACAAAGAGTAACTTTAATTAAACCTTAATTCTCAAATTGCCCTCATACATACATTTTTAGGAGAACAGGCATATATCAAACTGTTGTTATACCTATCTACGAGGTGCCTTCAATAAGTTTCCATACTATATATACGTGGTGCATTCAATAAGGTTCCAGACCGTTTTTGTACAGACATTTAAAATTGTCGTAGACTCTTGAAAATTCAGTATGCTATTGCTATCCACCTTATGAGATGACTGATCAATCTTTATGATTCCAGGTTCAAAGAAACAGCTACAGCAGGAATTGGAATACATCCTACTAAAGCCAGATTGTCACAGCTGGTGAATTTCAAAAATGCAATCTAGACGTGGGGACCCTTTAGAAGAACGATATGCAATACAATTCTGTTTTAAACTTGGAAAAAATGCCACAGAAACGTATGGGATGCTTCAGACTGCTTTTGGAGCATCTTGGATGAATCGAGCATCAGTCTTTGAGTGGCATTAGAGATTCAGGGAAGACAGGGAGTCTATGAGGGATGATGAGAGGTGTGGGAGGAGTAAGAAAGTCAGAATACCACAGTTGATTGGCCAAATAAAGAATTTCATCGATAAGGACTGTCGTGTGTCTCCAGAGACAATACGTGCACAGTTTGATGTCAGTGTGGGAACTGTACCCACAATTATACGAGAGGAACTGAAAATGCAGATGATTTGCGTGAAGTTTGTCCCAAGGGTGCTCAGAGAAGATCAGAAAGAAAGATGTTGTCATGACAGCCGGGATATGGCCGAGCTGATCAATTCAGATCCCCCAGTTCTTGATGCTCTGGTGACCTTCAATGAAAGCTGGATCTAATGATATGACCCAGAGACCAACATACAGAGTTCCCAATGGAAGCATGCTGGCTCTCCCAGACACAAGAAGGCCAGACAGAGTAAATCAACCCACAAACTTTTGATGATCCCTTTTATTTTGACAGCACTGGCATGATCTATGTGCACTGGGTTTTTACTGGACTGATAGTCAACAAGGAATACTATGTTGAGATTTTGAGGGATTTCAGGAAGAGATTCAGTCGGAAGAGGACAGCACTCTTCAAATCGGGTCAGTGGTATTTCCACCAGGACAATGCACTAGTCCACAACTCTATCCTTGTCACAGACTATTTCCCCAAGATGGGCATCAAGATAGTTCCTCACCCTCCCTATAGTCCAGACCTTTCTCCCTGTGACTTTTGGTTATTCCCTAAGCTCAAGGAAAACCTTAGAGGCTGTCGTTATGAGACAATTGAGGAGATGAAAGAGGTTGTGACGTAGGTCATTGACACGCTCACACAAGAGGAATTCCATGGGACCTTCCAGAAGTTATGGGAACGGTACAAGGAAATTACTTTGAAGGGGACTAGAGTTTCATGTCTATACTATCATTAAAAGTGCCCATACGAAAAAAAGTCTTGAAACTATTTAATGAGCCTTGTATGTTATCTCGTATACGATATAGTTCACAGTAAGAGGGTTATAGATAGAATAAAGTGAGTAAAAACTAACTCCTCACCTACGCATATATATATATATATATATATGTGTGTGTGTGTGTGTGTGTGTGTGTGTGAGTACATTTTGCGTGTGCCTATTATATGAAAGAGTGTTATTACTGTCAACTTTGTACTTGGGAAAGGTAATAATTTGTCTGCTCTCCAAGTATGGGTAACAGGATAGACTGGGCTCTTTAACAGAAGTTCAACACTGAATTTAGCTAATTTAAATTTACTTCAATTAAATATTGACCTTGGCTCGCATACTGCTGGGGGTTGAAGGTGTAGGTAAATACATACTTCTTTATTGTGATAGCTGTTCGTTCATTTGTACTACATGAGAATATAAAGGAATTTCTGCATAATCCAAGGATAGAACTAACGGAGACCAGGTAGCTGCAAGGCTACTTTTCTCTGATCCACTACTCGAAGGACGTCAATTTTTGTATTTCTGTAGCCTATGAATTTAGGTCTCTTCAGCTTCAATCTTATGTGTACATGTGGGTATCATTAGTAAAATCATTACAGCGATCATTTACATAAAAGAGTTTCTTAATCTAATCAAGATATGTTATCACTAGTTTTGCAGCAGAAAGTCATCTCTTAAATTAATTCATGGCTGCTAATTAGAATTATTAAGATCTGTCTAGAACGTATCATTTTCCACATTAATATTGACGTTATCTTTTCTGACTGATCGTTAGCTGCATTTGTGTCTTTTTTATATCTTTGGTCACATCAAGTAACAAAGTCATTCTGACAATCATAAATTGACTTTTTCTGAGTACTCTTTTCATCTTAGTGGTTATATATATATATATATATATATATATATATATATATATATATGGGGATAGTATAGACACAAGATACGTAATGCTGACTCTCGAACAATCTGACATTACATTTTAATTCAGTTCAGTACAAACGACCAAAATACAATCAATTCTTTGGGGTCATCCATTTAAACTCTGCATAGACTACACCGATAGTATCCACTACAATGTGGTATGACCTAGCAAAAAGTGTTTTCTTGGAGCTGGCACTAAACTGCATGGAGGTCTGGACCTTTGGGTAGCATGGAATCAAGCCTTCATTTCTGTTACTCTCTTGTCCACTACACCAAAGTTGTAGAGGTTTTTAGTACCGCATGGATGACCAGAACTCTTTGAGGTTATAAAGTGTCTACCTGATTGAATTCTTGTTAAGTTACATTCTTCTATCGTATATAATTGGAAGCGGTAACTGCTACAGTTAATCAAAAAGGGATGATATGCTGTAAAACCAAATAATCCAACAAGCACCAAAGTACGGTGCTGCAGCATCGCTGATTAAATGCGTACAGATAACGGAAAACATACATAGTTTACAAAGAATATAAAATTGTCTCTTTCTGATCTTGCAGATCTTCAGTCTTGGAATATTTATCAAACAAACGGAATATTTTGGACGTTATAGGAATTAATAGAATGAAGAAATTTTACATTAAATTCGTTTTTTTTTTTTTTAGATTTGCCTGACTTATGCGCGAAACACTTGGAAAATAACATAGCTAAAACAACAAAAAGGAATGGGTGTTCTTATTTAATTTTGCATGATGTAATCATGTAAATTTTTAAACAGTGCAATGTTGAAGCTCATTTTAGCCACAAGACTAATTTTGTTGTATAAAATTTACTTGTGAGCAAACTATACTCCTTTATCGGTAAACTTGCCTTTTTTCAGGAATCAACTTCTATAACAGAACACTGTTGATGGTATTAACCAAGAGGTGATCTACTTTAATTATTTTAATCATGTAGATTTTAAAAACAAAAAAAAGAGACTTTAGACACCAAAAGAACTGGTCTGAATCCTCGATAACAATTACAGAGATACATAGCTTGGTTGATTTGGTTTGATTTGTTATTAGTTTTGTTTGGTTTCATGGCATATCAATCATTGTAGGTTATTTAATACCAAATCCATTTTATACGTCAAACAGCTCTATTTCAAACAATTCATTTAAGCATAAGTACACAGTTTAGTTCTATTTGACCCATAGAAAGGACGCTATCAGTTGCTACTACTACGAGCCAAAGTGGACCTGGGAACGGTGCCAATAATGAGGCACACTGCATTCTCCAAAGCTCCAGATTTATTAGAGCCTCGTCATCAGAATTATTTGTGCCATAAACAGTATACTAGTTGGAGGAGACTTATCCCTCTGCAGAGATGCAGTTAGTGTATTCTGCAGCCTCAGCCAACTGGCCCATTGTTTGGTTATATAGTAAGAGTAGTAATCTAATACATACTTCATAGTGAGTTCGATTCTCACTGAATGACCAACATTTCTGGCTTGTGCTAAATTATATTGTATTATTCTATTTGCGGGGATGATGGTTGATTTCTTTTTTCAATGGTCAATCAGACGTTGTTTGTTGTTTAAAGCCAAACATATCTTTGCAAAACACAGTGATTCAATTCAAAATAAAACTGGAGGGATAAGAGAGGTGCCTTTCTTTGCTAAAGGTCTTAATCTTCACCATCAGATGCAGTTTAGTATCATACCCAGGATACTCGTTGAGGTTGCGGGTTTTACACTTCTGCGGATATACAGTCAACGTATAATATTAGCCGAGCTGAACGGATGAATTGATTTTTCATCATATAACGTGTGAAAGCACGTGCGATACCATGTCCTCATCAGCCGCCATCCAGAGGTGATAACACAGTTTCGGTAGCTCAAGGCGGTACTGCCATCCCTGGCACTACCAAGCAGCTTTTGCCACCGGACAGGGTATTAAGAGAATCATATATATATATATATATATATATATATATATATACGCCAGATCAATTAAATGCAGAGACTATATTGGACGCTAATCTTCATTTTCTGAGTGCAGTTTGTGATTTAAAAAACGCGTTTACTTTCAGCGGTTGATGTTATTACGCGTTTACAGTAACCGTTTCTTACGTAATCACACGGGAAAGGTGGTTCCGCGTGTATTACCTTCGTGCTAAAAACTTTCTCGCTTTCGACCAAATCCAACTTGATGCATATCGCGCCGTGGTCTGAAGACGATTCGAGGCAACTTTCAAACTACGGCCAGTGATTCCTATTTTTGAAAGAAACGAAATGACTGAGTGTCCTATAAAACCACGACAACCAACCTCAATAGGAATCACTTGGCATATCCAACCCTTTTCCACGCAGTCGGCACGCAGTGTCTCGTAGCAGTTTTTCTTCCGCTCGTGTTCTTCCACCCGGTTTTCTTCCCAAGGGACAGTCAATTCTATGAGGAGGACACTCTTCTTTGAATCGGACCATGCTACAATGTCCGGCCGCTTTTCCGTTTGAATAATGTGAACTGGAAATTGTAGAGATGTCTTGAGATTTGCTGAAACTTTCCAGTCACTAGTTCCGTTCAGTAGCTTCATGTTCATTATTGGTTTGGTTTGTTTTAGTTTAGTTTTATAGCATATCAACCATTGTAGGTTATTGTGCTAAATTATATTGTATTCTATTTGTAGGTATGATGGTTGATTTCTTTTTTCAATGGTCAATCAAACTTTCTCTGTTGTTTAATGCCAAACGTATTCTTGCAAAACACCAGTGATTCAATTCAAAATACAACTGGAGGGATAAGTGGGGTGTGTTTCTTTGCCAAGTGTCTTAATCTAAAAATGAATGTCATAGCACGACTGTAGTATGAACTCACTTATTTTGAGGCCACAGTTCAGTGATCACGCTACAAGGGACTAGCATGTGTACGTACAAAGGTAATGTTTAATTTCAGTGGCATGTATTTTTAAGACCCGTCAAAAGTGAGTCATTTTATACATTGATGATAAAAATAGCAAAAATAGTGTTTCAATCTTTACATCTTCTTTTTAGAGTGTTTGACACTATTTACACTAACTAAATCTGACTATTCCGTTGTGGGAAATAAAAAACAAAACAAAAAGAAAGTTGTTAGTAAATACCCTCCCAGTTAAAATTAGAGAGAGTTTCTAAATGAACCAATCACTAAACAAACTTTCAAGATTCTTGCAATCATCACAATTAATGATTTTTCCTGTGTGCTTAACATACACTTAATAGATTGATTGAATAAATTCGATATTTCGAGTAAAATGGGGTCATTAATTAGATTATAGCAACATCAGGTAATGATGTCAGTACTAGAATCAATGGCAAAACTAGTTTAATGGCAAACAACGTTGAATTGAATTTTTAAAGAGATATCAATTGAGAAAGTGATTCGCTATTGAAAATATCATATAGATTAGGTATTTCAAAATACTTTTCTGTATTCATAATACCACAAGGGGATGTTTTACGGCAATTCAACACTTACGTGGCGTTTAATAATAAATACTGTTTATAGATATATTCTATCACACACACACACACACACACACACACACACATATATATATATATATGAACTGTGCTTGAAAAGATTGTAAGTAACTTTATTCTGAACGAATTGTTCGAGCTCATTTGTTTGCACACAGATAAATAGTTTCACGTATTATTTTTTAGCACTAATATTTCTGGTTATTATCAATTATTTGTTTGCCCAGCATTAAATGGTTTCAAGTATTGTTATTAATCCTTAAAATATCTATTAGTAATATTTAGTATTCCAACGTAATACAGATAATTTGCACGAAGCTGTATGACTTCAAATCAATAATAATAATAATAAAAATAATGATAATATTTAGCAAACGATTGAACAGTTCTATTTTAGCCACAGATGTGACCCTCACAAGCACTTGTAATCTGGATCAGTGTGGGTATCGGAGTAATGGTAATAAAGGGCTGTTCATATCTCTCAAATCTTCCAGCCTGGAACCTCACCATCACATGCGGTTTACTCTCATACCCAGGATACTCGTTGAGGTTGCAGGTGTTACTCTTCTGCGGATATATAGTCAACGTATACTATTAACCGAGCTTAACGGATGAATTAATTATTGGTTTGGTTTGTTTTAGTTTAGTTTTATGGCATATCAACCATTGTATGTTATTTAATGCCAAGCCCATATTGATACAGATAAAAAGTTCTATTTCAAGCAATTCAATTTATCATATGTACAGTTTTTTTTCGTAGTTAAATTTAAAAACAGTTCTATTTCAAACAATTCAATTTAGCATAAGTACACTGTTTAATTGTATTTAACCCATGGATATGACCCTATCATGTGCTACCCCTCTGGTCCAGAATGGACCTGTGAGCGATGGTAATAAAAGAGTACTCAACATTCTCAAAAGCTCTTGCATTACTGCTGACTCACCATCAGATTGTTTAGTGTCATTAACAGGGCACTCGTTGGAGGAGTCTTACCTCTCTGCAGAGATACAAACGGTGTATTCTGCAGCCCTAGCTGACTGGACCATTAATTATTAGGAAGAGTTTGCTTGTCCTCTATCGACAGCTGAACATTATTTTGGAATTGCCAAATTTGGTTTCCATATTTATCAGGTTCAAATAGTTTTGGTTTAGTTTCTTTGTTTAATGGCATATCGACCTTTTCAGGTTATTCAATGCCAAACCCATTCTTTTCGAAGAATAGTAGTGGTACCATTTAACTCATAGCTGGGGGGATAAGAAGGTTTTATATACATACACCCCCCACACATACATATATATATATATATATATATATATATATATATATATATATACATTTGTGTGTGTGTGTGTGTGTGTGTGTACGTATGTGTATGTGTGTGTGTGTGCGTATGTGTATGTGTGTGCATATATACTATTTACAGAGTAGATTTTTTCTTAAACATATATAATCTAAGCACACATCTGACAGTAATTTGTTTTCCCCCAATCCAACATTTTTGCGTTTTATTACCAGTCATCATTCGATTACGGAAAATTTTCATAGTTGATGTCATCACCATGCTAGTAAATATCGTTCTGTCAATCATTCTTATCTGTACAACATCGACTGTCAAATTACTATTTATGCATCACGATACACAAATAGTTCAATTTTCAGTCCAAGCAATATGTACTCCAGCACAACTGATAATATCATATTTTATCTCTAACCTTGTCTTACCATTCAGCAATCCCATTAAACAACGGTTCCCTAAAGATGACTAAAATATAGAAAGCAATGATTTTATATTCCTTGATTAGTGAGGAGAATCAAATTTCCCTTATAGATTCCCAAGAATGTATTCCCACGTAAAGAAAAAATATGTATATGGAAATCTTTATATTCTTCTCTTCGAAACCATCTATAAATGTTTCTTCTCTTCGAAACCATTCTTAAAATCTATAACTGTTTTGCCATTATGGTTTTACTTTGTTTCTTATACTTTGTGTTGATCGGTTATTTTATTACTAGTATTTCGTACCTTTTTCCGCAATGATATTTTAGGAGAGTAATTGGAAGGGTTATTGCTTTCCATCAAAATATTGCTTACCTTCCAATAATTGTATTTATATAAACTTTAGACTATGGCATTTCTGATTCTGGGTGTAAGAGCTGTAACGTTCTCATATATTTTCCCCCTTTTTTGCGTGTAGTTCATTTTATATTTCATTCTGGTTTATTCACTGCTACAAGCAGGTTATTTCTAACTTACTTTTTCCTACTTTTTAAAAATTTTCTTTTTCATACTTTATTTTTTAAGGATCTCTGTGTGTAATAAAAACATGGTTTGCTTTAGGCTAAAAGCAACGGATGCTAAATCGAGCCAGATGACATGGTTATTTGTTCTTTTCTGCTTTCGCAGAAAGTAATTTTAGAATAATAAGTAAATTGAAACCATAGGGAAAGGAAAAAATTAGTTATAAAGAAAAACTTTGGTCGCTATATTTTCTGATTTATTTCAATATTCCAATAGCTAAGAAATATGAGACCCCCAAAATTATCCTGTTTTTTTTTTAAATCTGTCCATATACAATGATATGCAAGCAAATCTCAAGCTTGTGTGGCTCAAGGATACCAACTTATAGATTACTATTACAAAGACGTGAGGTATGTCTCATCCATATCTGGGTCATCAGATTTGCTGGTCACATTGTGGACTTGATTTGATTATATGGGATCGGAAAACTTTCTTTATTGATATGGAAGCTTTGCTAGTAGGCAGGTAGGTGATGCTGTATATATTTCTAGACAATTTCTATAATTTATATGGCACAATCTAAGATATATATATATATATATATATATATATATATATATATATATATATATATATATATATATATTTATCTATATATATTCCTACCGAAAAAGCATCACTATTAGAACAAAAGAATAGCAAGCAAAAATGACAGATTCTCGAAGCGCTCCGCATCAGAAAGAAACTACCTGAAATCAACTGAATCAATTTCGATTCCTGTACAAATGTACGCAAATGCGTTTAGCTTGTGTTGCTAATCATTGAACCAAATTTAAAAAATAAACGGTTCACGAACACACCAGTATAAATATTAAACGCTCAATTCATACAAAGTAGTAATGTACATTCAAAGTCACATCGCTTTCTCAATATACACACCCCTGATGATGACCCAAGAACTGATTGTAAGTATGAGGGAAGTAATTAATCCAGTGAGGTTTGTTAAACCAATTCCAGTAGGGAAACCATAAAATCGATTCGGCAAATCGAAAGGATAAATACAACAGTGTGAAGACAAACGATATCTATATTGCTTAATCGAATATATATATATATATATATATATATATATATATATATATATATATATATATATATATATATATATATATATTCAAATTGCACTAAACAATTTGAAAGAAAACTTTCCTAACGCCTAACGAGAAAAGAATATTTATTAAGACATTGTGTGGTACAAAAATTTATTGAAATTGTCCCAAGCGATTTCGGACACCTTTTTTGAGGGGAAATTTAAAGAATGTTTTTTTTTAAGTAATAATTTTTGAATTAAAAAAGAACTTAAAAGTAAACTTTGAAAAAGTCATTCTTTACATTTGCAAAAGCCCTGAACGATGGCCTATAAAAAGCGCCTGGAAAAATTTCGGCACATTCATCAACCAAATACAAACTATCTCTTGATAAATATTCTGTTTCCATTGATAACGTTTTGTTTTAATTTGGTTGATGTCATTAGCATATATATATATATATATATATATATATATATATATATATGTCTGTGTGTCTGTGTGTCGGGTGTGTGGGGGTGTGCATTTGAGTAACGCAGGGAAAAAATACGAAAGATACCCGAAGAAAACGTTCGATTCCACACATCAAGTTTCCACCAACACAAGAGGTTTACGATTTTATCCTCTCACTATATATTGCTACGAACCTGAAAAATTGATGTCAATTTCATGATAATCAGGCTCTATAATGATTAGCATCCACTATGTTTTATAGCGTAGCCACAGACAATTTCTAAATCGGTGATATTGGCCACCCAATTGCTTGGGGCAAAAAACAAAACAAGACAAAACAGCAACAAAAAACAAAAACAAAAAAAAAACAAACAAAAAAAAGCAAATCATATTCTATCTAAAATTACTTAACGTTACGAAAATTTAAATGGCATAAACATTATCCTTATCGAAAGTCGAAATTAATTTCATGGGGTGTGAAATATAATTTTTGGTTTATTTAAACTTTAACATAATTTCTTTCCAAATCATTCTGACGACGATTAATCCTTAATAGATTAGGATATTTGGTAAAATTGAATTAAATAGGATATAAAAACAAATAAAAGTAAAATTCATCTAAATAGTATTATCAGAAATGTAATCACCTTTATTTTCAATGCCTGTAGCCCAACAGACACAATTATCTTTTAATTTAGTTTTATTTTGTTTGGTATTGGCTGGTTGTGTGTTGTGGCATATCAAACCTCGTCTGTTATCCATATTTACCAACCCCTCCGCTCGGGCAGGATATGACTCAAGGTCAATTTTTAAGCGGATTTTAATAGGTTTGAATTCAGAGTTTTCCCTTTCCTAGACTAGTTGCCTCATCAAGGCTTAAGAATCAGTCTATCCTACTATTTACCCATAGCTGGAGGGAGAATAATTGGATTCATACCTTTCCCAGGGGTATTAGTGCTATGTGAAATGCAATCAGCCTCGTCCAGGTTTTGAACTCGTGTCGCCTGGGCCATCTTCAACGACGATAACCATTACAACACGAGCACCTTCACGGGCACCTTCATGGGTTATCTAACGTCAAATCCTTTTCAAAAACGCACAAGAAAGCTCAAGAATGTACAAGCACCACTACCCCGACACACACACACACACACACACACACGCGCATATATATATATATATAAATGTATGTATGTATGTATGTGTGTGTGTGTGTGTGTGTGTGTGTGTGTGTGTTATTCTGTCCAGTTTAACTGGAGTAGGGAATAATTCCGTCCGGACAATTAAATTATTCTACTATGAACATTTAAATCTTTCTGGTAAAGAGCTCAATGAAACTGTCATCACAGAGCAACAGTTCCTTTAAGAAAAACAAAACCCAGTCACATTAGGATTATAAATGTATTTCCATCCTGCTATGGGTATTGATATGAATCAATAGCACCAAATTTAAAAGGACTTCTTCAGATCCAGTTGATATAATTAATACAGCCAGAATGGACGGAGGAAGGAAGGGTGGTTGGAAGGTGATAAGGGGTGAAGAGTTTCCTCCCCATTTCGCCCTCTTCCGGTTTATATATATGTATATGATAAGTAAGCAAATAGTTTGTTGGTGAAAGTAGTTTGAACGCAATTAAATGGTTTTAGATATTGTTATCCAACACTTGTAATTCAAATTCATATAAATCATTTGTTTGCGCACAGTTAAAACGTTTATTATTGCTAACAGTAAGAATAGGAAATGGTTTCAAATATTGCTATTTAATACAAACAGTTCAGTTTGCGCACAGTTAAATGGTTTCAAGTATTGTTCTTTATTGTTTGCTTACAGTTTCAAATATTGCTATTCACCTCAACTAATTCTATTTGATATTAATCATAATCCTGAGTAAAAAAATTAAAAAGTTCTTTTTGAATCATCGATATGATCCTAACAAGAACTACCTCTCCTGGTCAGAGTGAACCTGGGAATAATATTCATGAAGGCGCAACCACATTCACCAAATCTTTTGCATAGGAGACTCACCATCAAATTCATTTTAGTGTCAAATCAAGAACACTCGTTGGAGGTCGGGTTCTTACACCTCTGCAGAGATTCATTCGGCGTATTCTTCAGCCTCATTTGACTGGGCTAATTATATATAATTAAGAGAGAAGAATATCATCAAGGAACAAAAATAAATATCAACTGCACGGTATCAAGAATTGAACCAATGAACAAGATATTTGAAATTGAAATAGTCGTTCTTTATTTGATAAATGTGCGTACATCGACAGACAATGGAGGCAATCATCGATATTTGGTCTATTTGGAAAATGGTCAAGTACGGAATGGCCGGAGACCACCTTTCTTTTGATAAATGCACTGTATTTTAAGTTTTGACAGAAGATTGGGTTACGATCTTGATAAATATGAGGAATGAAACGTTTGAATATAAACGAAGTTTATATCGGTCAAGAGGCTATGTCAATTGTGGGATTGAGATATAGGCAAGCATAAATCTATCTTTCAAAGTAGTAAACTCTGGTTCTTTCTTTCTTTCTTTCTTTCTTATTATGATTGTTTTGAACCTATTCAATTCTTTCTGATACTTTCCTATCGGTTGTTCTATTGATTCCAAGCTTTTTTTTCTCTTCATCGCGATCAGATTTTATCTATCTATCTATTTATCTATCTATCAATCTATCTATCTATCAGAGTTCACATATTAAAAAGAAACAGTTAGAAAGACAGATAGAAAGGCAGATCGACAGATTGGTATAAATTAATGGGAATATGATTGATCTTATTGATAATCGAAATATATCTTATATATCTTATAATCTTATATATATATATATATATATATATATCATCATCATCATCATCATGTCGCGCTGGTAGCACGGATATCCCTGACTCTCTCTCGCCACTCCTCCCTATCGTTCATCACCCTAGGCAGGTCCTCAGGACAGCATCCCGTATCCTAACACAGCTGCTGATTGTATGTTCATGCTCGTCGTCCTGCTTTTGCACGGCCATGTGTGGGGGTCCATAAGAGTACATCTCTTAGGAGTTAGTCCCTGCTTCTCCAGCAGTGTCCTGCATGTCTGGATCGTCTAACTTGAATAGTTTTCGTGATAAGAGGCAGGTGGCCGTACAGTTGGTGTCTTTTGGGGTGTTGTTTCCAGGACTTGTTCAAGATTGCACGCAGCATTCTTGTGTAATTGCCGTCTAGTTTCTTCTCCAGCCGTTTTGTTAGCGTCCATGTAGTGCACCCATACAGCTGTATCGATGTGACCGCTGCCTGGAAGAAACTGCGTTTCATTTTATCGGTTAGGTCTGATTTCCATATAATCGATAGCCTATTGATAGCTGTTATGCTTTCGTTAACCTCGTGTCGATGTCCTTTTCGTTTGATTCGAGGCTGCTTCCTAGGTAAGTGAATTTGTCTACTAGTTTAAGAGGGGTTCCGTCTAGAGTGGAGATGTCGCAGGTTTGATTATAGCACATATATTCCGTTTTGTGTGCATTAACATAGAGGCCTATGCCTGCGGCTGCTTGTTCCAAACTATGCAGTCGTGTTTCGGCTTGGTCGGGTGTATTTGCCAGTATCGCTATGTCATCGGCGTAGTCGGCGTCGGTAATTGTTTTTGCGGGGTACCTTCTGCTTCTTTTCTTCGTCAGCTCGAAGCCATTCTCTCTGATTTTGTCAATCGATGTTCTAAGTACGTAGTTCAGACAAATGATGAAGAGGTACGGGGCCAGCGTGTCCCCTTGTAGTACTCCTACTACAATGTCGAAGTATTCTGTGTCTCCATCTGGTGATCGTACTTTTACTTTGGTGTTTCTATAGAGAATCGTTATTGCTGCTACGGTTTCTTCAGGTATTCCGTAAGCTAGTAGATTTTTGTTCCATCTTTACTCTGGGAATAACCGGACATTGGCCAAGCGGCTAGAGTGTTCGCCAATGGCCCGGGAGACCTGGATTCAATCACAGGTCGAATCATACCAAAGACTCAAAAAATGGTACTTGATGCCTCCTTGCTTAACACTCAGCATTATAAGGTACGGATCTAGGGTAAAGTAGAGCAATCCAGGGAAGGAGTAGCGCCCCCCCCTACACCTTGGCGTAGTAGCTATCGAAAAGAGAGCCTTCAGGTCTCTTATCAACGTTATATGTCTACCTGATCTAAGTCAACATGATCTATCTATCTATTTGTCTTTCTATCTATCTTCCTTTCTTTCTTTCTTTCTTTGGAATAAATAATCGGCTAAAATACTGATCTATAAAACCGAAAGGTTGAACACACTACCTTTTTATGACAAAAATATATATAATAATAAAAACTCAGTAGGTAATTATAAACTGGAATGACATCCAGGCAAGTTCAAGTCCACAGCTGTTGCATTATTAGAGAAATGACGTTGATACACTTTCCATTTGACTTGTGTATAGGAACTCAGCAGTTTTCAAAACTGACGCCATTTTTTGTTTATAAAAATTTGGCAATAGAACAATCCTTGCCAAAGAGCAATTTATTAGAGTAATGCTATAAAGGTCAAAACAGACGTATTCGGTAGAGAGGTCAACGCAAACGAACTGCTTAGATTCTTGGCTATTGAAGATTTATAGTTCTTATATTTTTACCGCATAATAAACCAAGCTGTATTCCGTATGAGATTCCATCAGAAAGCGAAAATAAAGAGCACAGTAAACGACACAAAAATAATTTTATTATATCAGATAAACCCCAGATGATCACGTAAATTGTGCAAATAGTGAGTATATATACATATATATATATATATATATATATATATATTCGGTAACGTTTATAATGTAATATAAATCAGGAGCAGCTCAAATGTGTTTAACTGAATATATGAGTAGCATAAAAAGGATTGATTGTGTGTATTGCTTGTGATTTAATAGCTCGAAGGCGATTCGTAGTGATGTATAAAATATCATATAAAACGAGGTCACTATTCAAATGTCAGAGAAGATAGACGAGAATTTAAGATTAATTGTCGGCCCATCTAGATTAAGATGTGCATTTTTTTATGGTGTGAATCCTTTACAATGTCAATACGATATAAACAACGGGATCCGATAATGTTTTTAGGAATGTATGTTAGCAAGTAAGAATTATATAGTTATACAAAACGTGGAATTCATGAAGAGAAAGATGCCCCAAAGAATATCATTTATATAGCATTGTCTGATGGTGAGTCTTCATGTAACATATTGACCCTCGACCGAGCCGTCAGTTAAGAGATGCACCAGTATAAATAACAGGTGCATCCGGTCGAAGATATCGGAATATCACTTTGACCTGTGGACGAGTTGAATTCGGTTCAGATGCGACGCCCACAGGAAGCAGGTGAACGAAAAACAATCATATAACCAGGTGCCACAGACGGTTTGATTTAGTTGGATTTCGAGTTTCAGTTCTGTTCCAGTGGCAGTTGCCCGCAGAGTGATAACCAGTTCCAGATAGAGGGCTTGCGCCCTCGGGACCCCAGTTGAGCAGCCCAGCAGAATGAGGAAAAAGTGCTGCTATAGTCAGAAGAACTTGGGGTCAATATGTAGCAGTCTATCCCCGTCTCCAACTCACCTCTCACACATAACGAACATCAACCCTTTCGCAACCCTTTCGAGAATAAAGTGTGAGATGTACATTTTTTATAAAGAAGCGTGTTCGTTCGGTATTATTGTATATGTATACGTATAGTTGTATCATGACTATACAACATTCAGTCCTGGAGCTTGGAGGAAAGGTGATTATATCTTCATTGCCATTACTAACAGTTCCACTGTGACCTCTACTGGTAGTACTTGTTAGAGCCCCATCAATGGCTAAAGTTGAACAAGTGTCCTACGTATTAGAGTTAACTTCCTTTAATGTTGAGGTTCAAGTGTGGAGATTTGGGGAATGGGAAATATCTCTTCATTTCCATCACATTCTGGTTCACTCTTTCGTGAAGTAGTAGTACCGTTCGGGTCACAGCTATGGGTCAAATAGAACTTTTTAACCAATTAAATGGGTGGACACGAATAGGGAATATTGAATAGATTTATCAGTATTAAATAGCAATACTTGAAGCTATGTAACTGTGTGCAAAAAAAAGTATTGGTATAAGATAGCAATACTTAAAACATTTTAAGTGTGTGCAAACAAATCATTAATAGTATATAGTATAAGTTGTTTCAGTTAGGTATACTTAAAATCTAATTAATTGTGACCATAGTGAGGAAAAATATGAATAAGTATTATTAAGTAAAAAAATTAAAGTTGGCGACTGTAGTCGAGGGCGACCAGAAGGCTCCGTTTTCAATAGCTACTACACCAAGGAGTAAGGGAGGGCGCTATTCCTTTACCCAGGATTGTTCCACTTTACCCTTAATACGTACCTTGTATAGCTGAGTTTTAAGCGAGGAAGTATCAAGTACCATTTTCAAAGTCTTTGGTATGACGTGACCTGGAATTGAACCCGAGTCTCAGGACATGGAACCATTTAACTTAGTTCAAACAAACGATAAATACTAAATATGATTATTAGACTTAGACAGCAATTGGAAACACTTAACTGTGAGCCAAAAAAAAAAAAACAACATTAATATTATTTAAGATTATTCTTATTCGTTAGGAATACATCAAGTCATGTAAAAATGGGCTAAAAAATGAACTCAGACTTGTTTAACAACATGTTTGTATATATATATATATATATATATATATATATATATATATATATATATATATAGTGCAATTAAATGGAGACTCAAACTTGGTTAAGCCGTCATAATAAATTTATTTCGGCGGAGAAAATTGTTGGTATATTCTCCGTCTCGTCGGATGACTTGTGATGCGAATGAGGAGTTGCAGTTCATATTCAGAAGATAAATAGGAAAATAAAGAAATTAAAAAATAAATTAAAAATCAGAAAACAAGGATAGAAATAAAGATAAAACAAAAATAAAAAAACATAAAATTAAAACATAAAGTGGAACTCATTCGTTCATAGGCGTGATCAGAGGGTGTGAACATATTATATGTTAGAACGATTAAGAAACAGGAGTGGAATTAATCTGCTGGTCAGTCCCTTTTGGTTTTGTGTTCTGTTCGTGGGTTCTACTACTTGGCAGGTGTGCTATTCTAAACAGACTTAGATCGTTTAACTAATGGCTATCTCATATATGATTTATATTTATTTCTGATATGTCTGTTAATTAACCCAGCTGTTGCCATCTTAGGTGTTTCTCTAGTTTCAATTAGGATCGAGATACATAAACCAGATAAGGTGGGGACATTCATTATAGTCGTCAAGTGTATTTTTTAAAATTTACCCTAAAAATGGCCAAGGGGAATTAACCACCCTAGAATTCCAGGCCTTATTTTTGGATTAATATTCCTTGTTCATCTGGCCCTTATTTACCTTTGTCTTTCCCTGTCTCGGTGATATCTGCTGTTGGGTTGATCTCTATTATTTACTGATGTTTCTTTATTATTTAAGATAATTTAAATTTTCCTCTATGTCTACACTTAAAGACAAGCTCATTTCTCTTGTTCAATAAAATTTTTCTATTCTTGAAATTAATTATGCTAATTTTTTCGTCTAAGCATAGGTTACATCTACCGTTCAAGCTGTTGGCGGCAGACGAGTGCCTTAATATTTTCCACTTAATTTGTGGAGATAGCCCCTGATCCTTCAGGCCCCAGAAGTATTTCGATAAAGCAGTCCGGTACCTAAGTTTCGGGTTGGAAAATGAGTGTCTATGGCTGTACCATCTTTGCTTCCAGTTTCCCGCGGAGATCCCTATATAGATTCTTTCCCCGTCCCTTTGCTGTTCCATAGGAGAAATGCATGCTTGGTATACGACATTCCTCGTGGTGCAGCGTCCGCCTAAGGGGCATTCTTCCTTATTCCTACAGTTACAGTTATATATATATATATATATATATATATATATATATATAATTTTAAATAACTTTCAAGTGTTGATATGTTATAAAATCCAGTCAACCAACCAATCTTAAGTATTTCTTTAAATGTTTCGGAAATTTCATCAATCTATTCTTCTATGTCTGTACGTATGCCCGGTGCTCAAGTGTGCCTTATTGCATCAGTACATATCCTTCTATCTAGATATGTCAGCACTTTTCTTTTTTTCTTTCTTTCTTGTTCTTATGTTTATCCATGATTATATCATATTCTGTTCACACACACACGTCGCGCGCGCGCACACACACACACACATACACACACACACACATATATATATATAGAGAGAGAGAGATTTGTGTGTGTGTGTGTGTGTGTGTTCATTTATTTGACTTGCAATCTAAGTTTAAAACATCAACGAATCTTCGGTACACACTTTTCTGCTTTGTACATGTTTGAAAATATGATTTGAATCAAATTCTAAATTCCTTTCTAAAAGTACATTCTTTTTAAATTGTAGAATAGTTCAGAATAATATTACGGAAATCTGCAAAAGAAAGTAAAAATCAAGATACTGAAAATAAAACACAAGCAATATCAGCACAATTTTTTTTTTTGGTGTTAATTGAATTTAAATAGATTTTTCCGTTCCCCAAGACACACAAGTTGAGAAGAGTTGGCTAAAAACAGCGAGTGTAACAATAGAACATTCTTTATATTTATGTAATGCGTTGAACACTCTGAATTCCCAGAGAATTATGTCGGAAATAGAAATAAACACATTTCTATTCAGTACCTGAAAGCCATCCATAGAGGACAAAAAACAATATTTGCTTTTACTTTTTCAAAATGCTTAAATTTCTCAGGTGTACCTTTTGCTGCAACACTGAGAAACCAGATGTGGAAATTGTAGACATTTTTAATATTAGGATAAAGAATATTTCGAATATCTAGAATTACTTACTCTAGAAAATATAATGGGTTTTAGTAAAGGTTTTCTCGAAGCGAAAAACTGTTTATGCATTTATTCCCCTATATAAATATAGTGAGAAAATATTGAGGATTATTCCCTGCAGAATAATATATATATATATATATATATATATATAAGCACACACACACAAACATATATATATATATATATATATATATATATATATATATATATATATAACTGTGAATGTAGATTTCACTACGTTCATGTTTTTTCTGATTGTATTAAAATTTTGTGTTCCTGGCTGTAATTTACTTCTGGCGTAACCTGACTTTTATATACCAGTGTTCATTATTTTATTACGATACAGGCAGATTATTCTGTAATAGTACGAAGGGAACACCATGTAGCACTCTCTGCGTTAACTTCTGATAAATCTTTTGAGGGAAGGCCTTAATCTAACTCTAATAAAACGTGGAATAAATGTTTGCGCAGTTGAAGATCTTCAGCTTGTCGAGGGCAGTCTCGATCTTGGTCGTCCGGCAATATGTCAAGACACGTAACCTTTGCATACACTATATCTCAGACAACATAATTAAAAGTGATTAAAACAGTAAAAGCTCAACAGTCAAAACTACACTAACCCTGATGACGACGAAAAGTATTGTCGTAAGCAAATTTAACATCTTGATCGAACACTAAAAAAATTATAAGGAGTCTCGAAAAAATTAAAAAAAAAAAGAAAAAAATGTGTTCCATTGTCTTTTACAAAACTTTCTGGAATATATATATATATATATATATATATATATATATATATATATAAGGTGCATCCAATAGGTTTCCAGACTTTTTCCGTACGGGCATTTAAAATTGGCGTAGACACTAGAAAATTCAGTATGCTATTGCTATCCATCTTATGAGATGATTGAACAATTTTTATGATTTCAGGTTGGAATCAACATTTAAAGCAGGAATTGGAATACACCCTACTAAAACCTGATTATCACAACTGTTGAATTTCAAAAATGCAATCTGACACTTTAGACGAACGATATGCAATAAAATTCTGTTTTAAACTTAGAAAAAAAGGCCACAGAAACGTATGGAATGCTTCAGACTGCATTTGGAGCATCTTGCATGAATCAAACATCAGTTTTTGATTGGCATAAGATATTCAGGGAAGGCAGGGAGTCTGTGAGGGATGATAGGTATGGGAGGAGTAAGGAAGTCAATACACCAGAGTTGATTGGCCAAAGGGTTAGGGTTAGGGTTACTATGAGGAGGTTTTAAGGGAGTTTAGGAAGAGATTCTCTCGGAAGACGCCAGCACTCTTCAAATCGGCTCAGTGGCATTTCCACCAGGACAATGCACCAGTCCACAACTCCATCCTTGTCACAGAATGTTTCACCAAGATGGGCATCAAGACCATTCCACACCGTCTCTATAGTCCAGACCTTGCTCAATGTGACTTTTGGTTATTCCCTAAGCTCACAGGCTGTCGTTATGAGAGAATTGAGATGAAAGAGGTTGTGATGAAGGTCATTGACACGCTCCCAGAAGACTTCCATGGGGTATTCCAGAAGTTGTTGAAATGGTACAAGTGCATTGCAGCCGGAGGAGATTACTTCGAAGGGGACTAGAGTTTCATGTGTATACTATCAATAAAGGTTCCCCTACAAAAAAATTCTGGAAACTTATCATATGGCACCTCGTATATGTTTACTGAAAAGAACCAAGAAGAATATATGAATTTTTAATATACATATAAACTGTAAAATGGAGATCATAATTTCAACCTTTCCATTCACCTTGGTTTATCCTAAACAGAATAGGTTAATCTAAACACAGTAATTCCTAGGTTTTTGTCATTTTGGCTTTAATCAAATTTGCCTTTACGTGAGGATTCAGTTTCAGTTTAGAGAACGTGATAACGTCTGACGTTTTGTCACTGAGCATCAGCTCCTATATCATAATAAGAGAACGTGCAATTAATTAACTTTTCATTAAAAAAGTTGCTTAAAACGAATACAGTACATTAAATTTAATAGTAAAAAAATAAAAGAAAAAAAAAGTTTTTTAAATACAATAAAAATAACACACGAAAAATGTACATAGTATACAATAAAATATTTACATCGAAGAATTGTAAAAAAAAAATGTACGCCAGTGTTCATCGTTTTTTAAAAACATGACGAAAAAGTGATTTCTGCGTTTTAAGGTTTGATGATAGCCATCTTCTTTCACCCGTTATTTACGTTGGTTGGTTTTTTTTGTTTCATGGCATATCAACCTTTTTAGGTTATTTAATGCCAAAGCTATTCTCCGAGAAGAACAGAAGTGGTACTATTTAACCCGTAGCTGGGAGGATTAGGGAGTTTATACCTTTCCCAAGGGTATTTGCCCGAAAGTGAACGTAATAGCGCGACTGGAGTACGAACTTGCGTACTATGATTTCGCAGTCCATAGCTTTAACCATTACACCACGAGGACACTCCCTGGTTTTATAGTGTTTGTTTTCATTTTAACTCATTTTTAAAGCATCACATCCGATTTACATCAAAACAGGGTTATGCCATGGCTGCCAGAAAAAATTGATCATGTAGGTCGAGATATAACTGTAAATATTGAAATGAAGTGGCGATTGATCCAAAGGGTATTTATAAATATAGATCTGTGAGTACATATATATATATATATATATATATATACGTGTGTGTGTGTGTGTGTGTGTGAATATGTATATATGTCTCCAAAACCTTACCCCAATGTGCTCAGTCGGCTGGGGTTGCAGAATACTCACTGTTTCTCTACAGGGGTTAAGACCCTTCCCCCAACAAGTGTCCTGGATATGACACTAAACCATCTGATGGTGAGGTTCCAGTAAATCAAGTGCTCTTGGGAATAGGGAGTACCCCTTTATTGCCATCGCTCGCAGGTCCACTTTGGCTTGGAGTGGTAGCACCTTATAGTATCCTATCTATGCGTCAAATAGAACAAAACTACTCATGCTAAACTGAATCACTTAAAATAGAACTATTTTGACATTCAAACTCTGTAATTATGCTAACATGAATTGTTTGAAACTGAACTGTTTTCCCATTTAGACTTGTACTTATTCTGAACTGAATTGCTTGAAATAGAACTTGTTTCAGTCGGCTGGGGCTGTAGAATATACCAACTGCGTCTCTGCAGTGGGATAAGTCTCCTCCCTCATGAGTGTCCTATTTATGACACAAAACAATCTGATAATGAAGTTCCAATTATATTGGAGCTTTGAAAAATGTGGAGTAACCATTGATTGAGACCGCTCCTATCCTCTCTGGCTCGGAGTGATAGCACCTGATAGGGTCCTATCTATTGGTCAAATAGAACTAAACTGTGCGCTCATGCTAAACTGAATTATTTGAAATTACCTGTTTTTCCATTTGTGTGTAGACAAAAAACTGTGTACTTATGCGAAAGTGAATTCTTTGAAATCATCATCATCATCATATCGCGCTGGTAGCACGGATATCCCTGACCCTCTCTCGCCACTCCTCCCTATTGTTCATCGCCCTAGGTAGATCTTCAGGACAACATCCTGTATCCTCACATAGCTGCTGAATGTACAATCGAGCTGGTCGTCCTGCTTTTGCGCGGCCATGTGTGGGGATCCATAAGAGTACATCTCTTATGAGTTCATCTCTGCTTCTCCAGCAGTGTCCTGAGGACAGTTTTAATATTCAAACAAAACTGTATTTATACTAAAGTGAATTGTTCGATGCTTTTATCAAAATCAGTTAATTTGGCTTTAAATGATCCGAAAAGGATTGAATGCCGGAAAACAAAACAACCAACCAAGCTGAGTCGACAAAACGTCAGTCAAAAAGATTATGTTCTAATCTTTTTGTAATGATTAAACTCGAAGAACAAGAAGAGTGAGAATGATTGCGCCAGTTTTCCCAATCTATCCCAATCTGTCCCAGTTTTCCCAATCTATCTATATTCATAAATTATTTACTGAAATACCGCATTTTATTTTACTGACGCATAGATTATATATATATATATATATATATATATATATATATGTATATATATATATATGCTCTGTCAAGTAAAAAATATATAGAAACCGTGTTTCTCACCGAGAGCAGATCATTAAACATTTAAAGGAAATTAAAAACAGTTCCGGTGGTTAAGATTCTCGACATATCGAATGCATCATTCTCTCTTCTACTGAAAATACATAAATGCGGTCTCACCTCAACAATCGTATATTAGTCTGAAAGTAGTTGACATACCAAAAGCTTATTTTCCTGCCTTGGATATTATCATAATTATTCCTTGCAAGATGTTCACACCGGCTGTAGCTGATTGTATTTACCAGGCGTCTGAGTGACAGTAAGTCACCCCAAGTCTCCATGACTCTTCTCAGTATTCTTGCCGATTTTAATAATAATGGAGTCTGGAAGGTCTCAGATCTCTTGATTTCTAAATATTTCAAAACATTTTGTGTTTGTTCCGATCGGACATTGGCATAATGGTTAGAGAATTCAATCCCACGTCGAGTCATACCAAAGACTCAAAAAATGGTACTCGATACTCCCTTAATTAACACTCGGCAATATAAGATAAGGATCAAGATTAGAGTGGAGCAATCCAGGGAAAGGAGTAGAGCCTTCTCCTACAATTGGTGTAGTAGCTATTGAAAAGGGAGCCTCCGTGTCACCCTCGACTACGGTCACCAACTCCGATTGCACAAATTACAATTGTTATCTCCAGTACCTTTATTTTCCATAGCGTATTATTATTATTATTATTATTATTATTATTATTATTATTATTATTATTATTATTAATAATTTCTTTTCTATGCACAGATTACACGATTTTGACACTTAGGAAAAACATATTCATTTTTTAACATCTTCCACCCAATTTTCAATGGTGCAATATATGCAGCTCTATTTTCCCATATGTACGTTGACACCGTACTTTTATTGATGCAGTACAACACATACATACACACATATACACTTATATATATATATATATATATATATATATATATATATATATATATATAATTGAAAACATTCGCATGCAAAGGTCATTTTGTTCTTCTTGAAAATAAAAACAAAACAAAACAAAACGTCTTCATTTGGTTTTGCCTGTACATGTTTGGCGTTCTATTGCATGTAAACGCTTTTCTAACAGGTCTGCATGGTCGTTTGCTTCTTCTTTCATCTTTCTATTCCTGCCTGTTTGAGTATTGTCTGCTATTGTCTGATACTGCTTTTGCAGAAGAAGAAAAAAAATCTTTTTCCATACATGGTTTTAGCTCTGAGGTATATACACCGTAATGCATCGTCAGAAGATATTAATTGATACAAGCACATAAACCACTTATTGATTTTAGTATCAGCGTATATTTTTCACATTCACATGCGCAGTGGTATGTTTAAAAAAAAACTAATACATTTTATGGATTTTGCTGTTAAGTTTACATGCGAAAGTTAATGTCGATATGTATGCAAAATGAAGAAAAGCGTAGACACTCAATTCTCAACGTGTGTGAATACATTGGAGAGGATTTAAAGACGTATCTATCGCAGGAATTCGTTAATAATTCAATATGTCAGTAGACTGATAATGAAAAAGAATTAATGTTATATGACAAATAATCATTCTCAACATAATATCCTTCCTTGTCAATTCATCAGTTCACTTGAGATTCCCCTATTCTAATGCATAAAATATCAGGAAAAACTAAAACTCCAGCTAACCGGTACGTTTCAGTTGACGAACATATATATATATATATATATATATATATTAGAATTAAGATATGAATATATTAAACACACAGTATTCCCACTATGACTCAGAGTTTCACCAAAGAGAAAAAGAATACAGTTTAGAAAAGAAGGAGGTATGCATTGATGTATCACATCAAAGACTCGAAAAATATACTAAAAAGATAAAAGAAAGAATATTTACAGTAGCCAGTAACGGCAATGGCAGGTGCATCAGAAAGATAACAAAATCTAAAAAAACAGAAATGGGTACAAAAACAACGCTATGGATATTTCAAGCCACAAACTGTAAAGATTCGACACGAAAGAATTTGGACTAGGAAAAGTAAACGTCAAGAGACAATCTTAATCTTTCTTAATAGTAGCACAAAATGATGCCTTAAAAATAATTATATCAAAATGAAAATTGATAATAAGCCAGAGAGTTGCAAGTGTAGATAATGTTGAGATATGAGATGAAACGGTCAATCCTATAAAAAGTGAATGAATCAGACTAGCACAGCAAAGTATACGGCAAGATATGACGAGTTGGAAAAGATTATCCACTTGGAACTTAGGAAAGGATTTAAATGTAAACATACATCCAAACGGTAGATGCACAAATCAGAATCTGTTCTCGAAAATGAGACGTACGTAATCTCAGGGAGTCTGTGACACAAATGGACTACAAAATCTCTGTTAGAAGACCAGACATTGTGTTAACTCACAGGAAAAAAAGACAGGCCATCAAGTGGATTTTCCCTTCCAGTGAACAATACAGTGAAAATAAAGCCAAGAAATAGACAAATACTTGAACCTTGTCAGAGAACCAAAAAAGCAGAGGAACATGAAGGTGACCGTGATTCTTTGAATTGTTGTTGGTGAGCTTAAAAGAAACTGGAAGAATTTGAAATTAGAGGAAGAATCAGGACCATCTGGACTATATAATTGATAAGATCGGCTAGACAGCTGAGAAGAGTGAGACTTCAGACTTTTTTGAAACACCTTTAATTAAAACTAATTTTAAAAATCTTTCAAAGAGTGAAATAATAGTATGTCCAAGAGAATAAAAAGCATAAGAATTAATGAGACTTTGGGATTCAAGCACATAAAAAAAAATTCTTGCTACAATACCAAACTTAGTTTTCATACACATCAGGAATTAACTTCTTTTACAGTCGATTTTTTTAAATTCCAGCAGTGAAATAAAGAAGGCACAAACTGGAAATGCCGGAGCAAATAGTTAAAAATGTCATGGAACATGAAAAGGGCATTAAGAGAATTTTCAGCCCTGGGAACAGTCCGCAAGTATATGTAAAAAAAGAATTGCGAGCATCCCAAAACACAGAACAGCTGAAATCATTTTGAATGTTTCCAAGAGTCGTGGTGATTTGAGGAGACGTCAATGAAAAGAACCAAGAAAAAACACCAGTTAATTTAGTGTAACAATCCTGCAAGCAATATTATTATTAATAATAATAATAATGATAATAATAACACGATGGAAAACAGAATGATAATAACTAGGAAACAAAATGGAAAAAAACCTACTCTATGGGAGTTTTAAACGACTAATAAACAACATCTCTTACGACAAAACCTGGACCTGGCTAAGAAAAGGATACTTCAAGAGAGAAACATAATCTCTCCTAATAGCAACACAAAACAACGCCGTAAGAACCAATCATATCAAAGCGAAAATAGATAAGACGCAACAAAATAGGAAATGTTGGCTATTTAGTGACAGAGATGAAACAATCAATCACATTATAAGCGAATACAGCAAATTAGGACAGAAGGAGTATAAGACAAGACACGACAGGGTGGGTAAGGTGATCCACTTGGAATTGTTCAAGAAACTTAAATTTGACCATTCGAACAAATGGTATATGCACAACCAAGCATCTGCCCTAGAAAATGACACACATAAACTCCTTTGGGACTTAGACATACAGATGGATAACCAAATCTCGGCCAGAAGAGCAGCCTATCGGTAATTTCATTTTTAAATGAGTTAGAAGTAATTTCTTTGTACTCTAGTATTGTCATTGTTCCTATACAGTTAAAACAGTTTCAGTTATTGCTATCTATCATTAATAAGTGTATTCGATATTAACCATTTGTTTGCGCGCAGTCTAGTTGTTAGTTATTGCCTTCTAATACCCTTAACTCAATTTAGGCATACATAAATATTTAAGTACTACTATTTAACACTAATAATTACCCATTCTTTTGCACAAATGCAAGGAGTTCAATGTATGGCTATGCATTACTCACAATTCAAATAAACATTAGTCATTGGTTAAATAAGCAACCAGTTCTATTTCAATCAATTTAGTTTAGCATAGATCATTTGCTTGCACTCAGTTAAAATGTCAAACAGTTCTATTTGACCCATACGTAGAACCCAATCAGGTGATACCATTCCCGGCCAGTGTTGACCAGAGAGCTATGGCAATGAAGCGTACTTCGTATTCCCCAAAGCTCCATAATTATTTGAGCCTCATCATCGGTGTCATATCCAGGACACTCTTCTGGGTAGAGGTTACCCCGCTGTAGAGATACAGTCGGAGTATTCTACATCCTCGCCGTTTGGGCTGTACTAATGACTTGAAAAGCCTGGAAAGAATAAGTCCTCCAGGCCCTTTAATAATCCTTTAGTTACTGTGCCTAACGCACCAATCACAATTGGCACAATCATTACTTTCATGTTCCACAGTTTTTTTTAATTCTCTAGCAAGATCGAGGTACTTATCCTTCTTTTCACCTTCCTTCAGATATCTTCTGTTGTCCGCCGGGACAGCAAAGTCAACAATTTTGCAGATTCTCTTTCTTTTGTTGATTATCATGAGGTCTGGTCTTCTGGCCGGGATTAGGTGATCCGTTTGTATGTTAAAGTCCCATAGGAGTTTATGCGAGTCATTTTCTAGGACAGGCGCCGGGTTGTGCATATACCATTTGTTCGAATTGAAATTTCCTGCACATTTCCAAGTGGATTACCTTGCTGACTCAGTCGTGTCTCGCCTTGTACTCCTTCTGTGCTAATTTGCTGCATTCGCTTATAGTGTGGTTGATCGTTTCGTCTCTGTCACCACATAGCCTACATTTACTGTTTTTTTGCGTATTATCATTATTATTATTATTTTTATTATTATTATTCCTATCTCGATACATATACGGAGCAATGTCATTTTAATAATATGGAAATTTCTACCAGTATCTTTAGTGACTTGGTTTGTTCACTGATGTACCGTGTGTATAGTATATAGAAAGACACGTCAATTCAAACTAATGTTTCAAACATTCATAGCTTGTGAACCCCCCCACACACACATCTCTCTCTCTCTCTCTATATATATATATATATATATATATATACCGAAATGATTATTATCTGACTGTCTATAACTCATGATTCCATTTGTTATCATTATCTTTTTTATAAAAGGAAAAAGATTATATTGGAAGCAAAACATTTTTTGAATGAAAAGCCTGTTTGATTATTCTGTTTTTTTTTTATTTCGCCTGAAAAACAAATGAAAAACCTTCTGATTGTGAGGCTCCAATTTTTTAGCATTAGGGAATATGAATACCTGTTCAATTCCATTACCGCCATGTACACTAACACCCAGAGTGTTAGTACCTGTCAGAGTCCTATCAATCGGCCAAAAAAACTGTTTGATTATTTACTACACCTGAAACCATTTAAATGAATGCAAGCAAATTATTAATATTAAAATGTCGTATTAGGATTAGTTATCAATATTTGAAATTATTCATCTGCATGCAGATAAAACTGTTACTACAATATATATATTTATATATATATATATATATATATATATATATATATATATATATATATATATATAATTTGTATTAGTGCAAAGTATCCATTAACTAAAATGTGAATATTTTATGAGATTTTACCTGACCGATCAAATAAAATGCAGTTTCTTCCAAGCAGCGGTCGTGTAGATACTGGTATATGGATGCACTACATTGACACTAACTAAACGTATGGAGAAAAAGCTTGATGCAATTACACAAGAATGCTGCGAGCTACATTGAACAAGTCCTGGAAGCAGCACCCTACAGAGCAACAGCTGTATTGCCACCTACCACCCATCACGGAAACTATCCAAATTAGACGAAGCAGACATGCGGGACACTGCTGGAGAATTAGGGACGAGCTACTAAGTGATGTATTCCAGTGGACTCCTTCACATGCAGCTCTGTGCCAATCGGGAGGGGTGGTGAGAGAGGGTCATGTATAACCGTGCTGAAGGCACGACATGATGATGATGATTATGATCCACTGAACCGATTTGAAGACTGCTGGCCTCTTCCGATCGAATCTCTTCCTGAACTCCCTTAAAACTTCCACATCGTAACCTTAACCCTAACCCTTTAGCCACTCAACTCTGGTGTTCTGACTTCCTTACTCCCCCCACACTTCTCATCATCCCTCACAGACTCCCTGCCTTCCATACGTTTCTGTGGCATTTTTTCCAAGTTTAAAACAGAATTTTATTGCATATCCTTCTTCTAAAGTGTCCTCCTGTCCAGATTGCATTTTTGAAATTCACAATCTGTGACAATCAGGCTTTTGTAGGGTGTAATCCAATTGCTGCTGTAGCTGTACATTTGAACCTTAAATCATAAAAATTGGTCAGTCATCTTATACGAGGTATAGCAATAACATACTTAATTTTCAAGAGTCTACGAAAATTTTAAATGCATGTACAAAATCAGTAGGGACACTTATTGAATGCACCATTTAGTAACACAACTGTTCTTATGAAAGGATTAATTTGACTTTAAATACCCATCGAAGTGGGATATGCCTTTAAACAACTAGCCAAACAGAGTGGATATAAAAGAAAGCAAAAAACTGGGCAAGTACCTTGACTTAAATAAATTAAATTGTATATTTCTCTACTCTCGTTGGCGTCTACGATCGTGGCATGACAGAGACCTCAAATTTCTTTTGATATACGAGGTTATTTATTGGATTTTACACTAAACGATCTGATGGTGAGGTTCCAGTAATGCTGAATCTTTGGGGAATGCAGAGTAGTGCTTCATTGCCATCGCTTCTAGGTACACTCTGTCCCTGAGTTGTAGCACCTGATAGGGTCCTATCTATGGGTCAAATAGATCTAAACTGTGCACTTATGCTAAACTGAATTCCTTGAAATAGAGGTTTTGACCTTAAAATTCAATTGTTGAAATCGAACTGTTGATGTATGATCAAATGAATTATTTGAAATAGAACTGATTTTGATATTGAAACTGTACATACGCTAAACTTATTAGTTTGAATTAGAACTCTTTGAATAAAGTGAATTGCTTGAAATAGAAATTCTTTTAATAGTTAAACCATGTATTTATGATAGAACAATTTATTTGTATAAAAATGGATTTGGCATTAAATAACCTACCAAGGTTGATATACCATAAAACATAAACAAACAAACCAATAAACAAGCTATTTATTATATAAATTGAAGGCAGAATAGCTTCATACCTTTATACACAGAGTATTAAAAATTAACAGCCACAGTTGGCAATGCGATTCGGTTCGTTGATTCCAGTTTTCGTGCCAGTGATGCCATCCTGGACGGTCACGCATGACGCTCTAGAAAAACGAATCATGAATGCTTGAATCTAAAAGCTGCTGTTGCATTCATTGATAATTGGTGCTCTTGTCATGGATCATTTATGTAGGAGGCCAAAAGGGATCCTCTTGTATGTTTCACTGATTTTTCTCTTCTCACTTTCAAATATCTCTCGACCCTTTCGTGTTGCTATTGATTCCTATTGAATGGTTTTCCTTACGTGATATTTTTCTCATTTTATTGATATGCCTTGGGGATTAGCATCAATCAGATCAATCCAGCATCCAATATTGCCTTATATTGATACGATTATAGGAACTCAAATATCAACAACAAGATATGCCTATAAGTGTAGCATACATTTTTTGAACATCAGTTGTGGTCAGATTAATCATAAGTTGTTTCAAAATTTCCATCAAACTTCCGAATATTACGAGTACTATAAGTAGCTTCGAGGTTCTGTTTAATATAATTGGTCTAAAGTTGCCTAAGTCTCAGTATTGTATGCATTCAATCAACCCTTCTGCTATAGACGTATGTGATACAAGTTTAATTCTTAAGAGGTGCACAGCTGGTTTGTAATCAGAGTTGTTCTTCTTCTTGATCATATGTGGTAGAAAGAGCTTCTTCTTCCCTATCATTTACTCCGATCTGAGACGGGAAGAGATAGATTCATTCTTTTTCCAAGGACATAATTGGGAAAAGAAATAAAACCTGTATCGTTTCGAGATTGTATCTGAAATTATAACAAATGGTTTTGTTTAGTTTGGTTTTATCAAACATTATGTGTTTTTTAATGCCATGTCCTGTTTATATATACATATTAAATATGTATGATTGTAAACATATTTGTTGTTACCATTTTTAAACGGGCCTGTGCGTATTTTTTTCGGACATAGTTAAATGGTTTGATGTATTGCAATTTAACACTTTTCTATCTGATATCAGTTATCTAGTTCATTATTGTTATCTATCACTACTAATTTAATTAATATTCGATAACTTAATTGACATTCAATTATCAATATTGATTTAATTATTATTCAAATAATATATATATATATATATATATAAATATTTTGTGTGTGTGTTTCAGAAAAAGTCTTATCATTTGGTAATCTAAAATCCTAACTATTCCTCGTTCACAAGGTCTCAAATATAAACAACATATATATATATATATATCTATATATATATATATATATATATATATATATACGACTCCATATACTATTTGCAATGTTTTATACTTTCAGTTTTCTGATATAGAAAGGACATTTAAAGGGAAAAAAGATATTTTGTGTGTTAGAGAATACTCGAATATAGTCGAACAGGGCTTGGCAGTGTTCATTTGTCGGAGATTGTAATAAAATGCACCAAGTGCAATATAGATATAAACATGGGACAAAATGTTCACTGAAGAAAGCTGTCTGTGTGGGACGAATGGATTGGGACGGTCATCATGGTCGAAAACTTGCGAACATTTTCATCCTTATCTATAGACTTTTGAATTTGTTGTTCTGATTTTGATGAATAAATCTTATTTTACCCCGAATTATCATATTTACCCAAACCCTCCTCTCGGGCAGGATATGACACAAGGTCAATTTTTAAGCGGAGTTTAACAGGTTTCAATTCAGATTTTTCCTTCTCCTAGACTAGTTCCCTCCCCAAGGCTGAAGAACCAAGTCTTCCCTACTATTTACCCATAGCTGGAGGGAGAAGAATTGGATTCATACCTTTCCCAAGGGTATTAGTGCTATGTGAAATGCAATCAGTCCCGTCCAGGATTTGAAATCGTGTCGCCGTGTCCATTTCCTACGATGATAACCATTACACCATGGGCACCTCCAATTATGTCCGTTTAATTTTATTTGTCGCGTTATTTAACTGCTCAGAGTATTTCCGACTCAAATGATATTAAGATTTTACAACACCTTCTATTTTATTGCTCAGTCGGCTGGGGCTGTAGAATACACCGACTGCTTTTCTGCAGTGTCCTGTTTATGACACTAAACAATCTGATGGTGAGGTTCTAGTAATGCTGGGGCTTTGGGGAAGGCGGAGTACCGCTTCATTTCCATCGCTCCCAGGTCCACTCGAGCCCGGAGTTGTAGCACCTGATAGGGTCCTATATATGGGTAAACAAAACTAAACTGTATACTTAGGCTAAACTGATTTACTCGAAATAGAACTGTTTATTTGTATAAAAATTGATTTGGCATTAAATAAGCAAGAAAGATTGATGTGCCATTAACCTAAACAAACAAACGAACCTTTTATTTTAGGATGACAAACGATAAAAATATATTTGGTTGATATCTGTAGTTCTATGGTGATACATTTTACTATTATCTATCTTGGCGTTTTACATAAATTACTTTTCCATTGTCTCTAAAGCAGGTTCATTTAACATCATTAAAATTCTGATAGCCATTGCTCATTCTTCATATATATAGAAAAAAAAAACAAATTTTTCTAGTCTTGATTTTCCGGGGACTGAAAGTACTTAGTAGAAGCGTAAGACATAGATAAAATACATAATTTCTGTTTCAAGCAAGGAAAAGATTTGTTAGATATATATCCAAAGAAAATTATAAGGATTCAGTTTATCTAACTTAAAGGGAAAGGGCTAGGCTTTACTCTATCATTAGACAAACATTGTAAATCGAAAACCTCCTTAAATCATTTACATATCTTTTAAAAGGATAATATTTTAACAAGTGGTCTGAGGCCTCATTAGTTTCAGGCCATTTGGTTTAATAGCAAATCAACCATTGATCACTCCAGTCTATTGCATTTCTGAAGGTGGGTCAGATTCTCCCAACGAGTATCCTGTTTATGACTTTAAACGATCTCATGTTGAGGTTCCAGTTCCGGAGTATTGGGTAATGTAGACTACCCATTCATTGACACTACTCTTAGGTCCACTATGACCCAGGATTTTAGTACTTGTTAGGGTCCAATATATGCACATAGTTAAATTGGTTCAAATATTGCTATTCAACATTTAGATAAACAACTGTAGTACGTTTTAACCCACTGTTGACGGTTAAGGGAGTCCATATATTTCTTAAGAGTAAAGTCTGAAAGTGAACGTAATGGCGTGACTGGAGTTCGAACCAGTTTAACTGAGCCACGTTTGTAACAAAAGAACGTTTGTTCTCCGTGGCCCGCTTTGTCTTCGTTCCCTGCCTATACATTGGAGGTGCCCGTGGTGTAATGGTTATCGTCGTAGGAAATGGACACGGCGACACGAGTTCAAATCCTAGACCAGGCTAATTGCTTTTCACATAGCACTAATACCCTTGGGAAAGGTATGAATCCAATTCTTCTCCCTCCAGCTATGGGTAAATAGTAGGACAGACTAGATTCTTCAGCCTTGGTGGGGCAACTAGTCTTGGAAAAGGAAAACTCTGAATTGAAACCTGTTAAACTTCGCTTAAAAAATTGACCTTGTGTCATATCCTGCTCGAGCGGAGGGGTTGGTAAATATGATACATTGAAGAGGTTGGTTGCTTTGGGTATCTTTTTTCGAAGCAGCACCACTATTTCCTCAAAAAGGCAAGGGTCAGATTTATTTCCAGATACTTGAAGTGTCTCTTAAGAGTAAATGCTGACTGAGACAAACAATTTTTTAGCACTGCCCTCGCCTTTGGGTCCTTTAGCCTGAGATTATTGCAACACATCCAGTCCATGATGAAGGGTTTAAGTAAAGATTATTGAGATATAAAGAAGAGTTTATTTTGCCGAAATACATTTTTATAGAACTTATAGCTAGACAAACAGAGAGACACAAATAAACAGAAGCATCAGCGTTATATATGCACACACACACACACACACATACACACAATCCCCTCACACACACATACACACACATACATATATTCATGAGTGTTTCAGATATACTATCCAAAAAGTGATAAGAAATAAGACTTGAAAACCGGAAGTTATTAAAATTGTTTTATTGCATGTATACCATTTTCGTCTACATCATATTCGCATTTTTGAATACAAAAGGAAAAGTTTTTAAGTACCAGACAAGATGCTAAGCATGATGTTATGTTTATCATATGAGAACGGCTCGTGACGGTTGTTGAATAGGAGGCATCATAAATTTTAAAGGGATATATGAATATATCAATATCTTTGTCAGCATTTTAAATCTTTTGAGCTGAGTTTAAAACCTTTGATATGATGTAGAGAGAAATTTCAATCGGGAAAAAAAGCAGTCTTGGCACTAACTGATTTTCTTTTAATTTTATTTAATCGACAGTTTCTTTGAAGTAATTGAGGAAATTACAAGCCGTCAAATAAAATAGATTATAAATAAAAACGTTAATAATCATGAAAATAGAAGCCAATATATATATATATATATATATATATATATATATATATATATAAAGATAGTAAATTAGTAAGTATATATTGATATATCATGGCAGTTTTTAGCGGCTTTTCTTTTGCATTTTCTACGTCTTATATATATTCTTATGCTTCATTACACAAACATACACACACACACACACACACACACACACACACACACACACACACACACACACACACACACACTTACACTTACACACACACGTATATATATACATGTATATATACATAAATATATATATATATGTGTGTGTGTGTGTGTGTGTGTATATTTGTGCGTGTGTCTGTGTGTGTGTGGTTGTGTGTGTGGTTGTGTGCGTGTATGTGAAAAGGAAGGATACCCACTGGCAGGTAAATGTATAGAAATATGAAAATACTAAATGATTTTATTTGATTAATAAATTATCCTCTGAAATGCGTTTTTCTTATTTGTACATATATATATATATATACATAAATATATATATATATACATATATATATATATATATATATATATATATATATATATATATATATAGAGAGAGAGAGAGAGAGAGAGAGAGAGAGAGAAATAGAGAAACAGAGAGAGAAAGAGTGTGAAAAAGAAAGAAAAAGAGTGAAATAGAGTTTTTAATTTTCATAATTTCTAATCTCCAAACAGACTTTTGATGAATTCTGAATACACTACTTTCAACTGCGTACGTTATTTCGTTACATTATAAGAATCGTTTACTCATAGAGCCACCCATGGTTGATTCAACTGATTATCGTAAGATTCCAGGAAGTATAGCTTTGTTTCACTTGATTCTTTGATCTAATTTCACATAAAACTACTACAAAGTTCATTGTCGGTTTATTAAACTAATTCCATTTCCAGATTATGTGATGATGCGATGGAAAAAATACAAAATAACAAAAAGAAGCGAATCAGTTCCGAACTACTAAACAAGATTAATACGAGACTTTATAATTTATTTATATTTTTTTCGATTCATTCAGATGGAACCCATTTCTTGAACTTTATTTTCCTTGCAAATCGATCTTAAATGATTTGAAATAGTTCGAATCGATACATTGACTTTTGCAACTAGTCACTTGATAGAATGTTTTGGATCATTTTCTCTCATATCTTTCAGATCTTTTTATTGATTGATGATTCCAGTCGAATTTGGTAAACTAAAATCGCTACTTGCAAAATGTTGAACTAAAAAAGTATATATATATATATATATTTGTGTGTGTGTGTGTGTGTGTGTTTGTATATATATATATATATATATATATATATATATATAATATCCCTTATAAATAAGTCCACCACTACAGCCTCAATTATAATCTAATTTTCTTCTAAACAAATGAATCCCAAAATATCACAATTACTAGAAGACAATTATGAAGTGAAAGCAGATATTATTAGGTATTATTTTTTAAAACTCGTACCTTACTTACTGAGAGTCTAATTATATCTACCTTTTCTATCTGGCTAATGATACGCTGACTAAATCCCCGATAAAATGATAAGCATCCTCCAGATATGGGTGACCTGGATATAACACTAAACTGTATTTGGTGGTGAGGCTTTCATGGGGAGTGTAAAGTACTCCTTAATTGCCATTACTCATATTCACACAGTCTCTGAGTGATAGTCATGACACTATTCCATCTTTTGGACATATAGATCTGTTTAAAAATATTCGCATTTGATTGAACTGTGTTTGTCCTCGGTCCAATCAAATGCGAATAAAACCAACAGAAATACAAAACCTTTAAAAAACAAGTACACAAAAAATGTTTTAAAAAACCTATGAACGTGATACCATAACATTTAGGCCTAAAATAACACTATACGGGTTGGTATGCCGTTAAAATCAGTTAATCTATCAATCAACCTAATCATGAATATGAATATGTACGAGAGGGAGACTTGGGTGTAATGGTTAAAGAGCTGGACTGTGACATGGGTGTAGTAATTTACAAAGCTCTTTGCTTCGATGTGGCACAAGGTCGAATGAATGGGGCACCCAATGAGACTCGAACTCACTCGTGTAGGTTTGCTAGTCTAGCTTGCTAACCGTAACACCACCAGAGGTGCCCCTGTGACATGGAAGTAATGAAGGTCGAACTTCATTTTTGCGGTTACGCTCACTTTCGAATTTTTATACTTGGAAAAGGCATGAACCCACTAATCCCCAGTTACGGAATAAGTAGAACTACTTCTGGTTTTCTAACAGGCTCTATGGCATTAAATAACCGTTATATTCCTTTGCCAGAGTTCTCATCTTCAATCACTGATTCTTACCGTGTTTATGTTATATAGTTATTTAC
>OY757904.1:106166639-106209139 GCA_963585895.1 Sepioteuthis lessoniana
GCAAAAAAAGAATACAAGACTAGACATGGCTGGGTAGGGAAGATTATCCCCTGGGAATTGTGCAAGAAATGAAATTTGCTCCTACTGCCAGATCGTATATGAATCCGTCCAGGAGAATGAGACGCACAAACTTTTATGGGACTTACTGACACAAGCAGATCATATAATCCTTGCTAGATGACCAGACATTGTGATAGTTATAAAAAGAAAAGAAAAAAGAGAACTATGAAAGAGTGGAATTTACCGCCCTGGCCAACCTCAAAGTGAAAAAAAAAAACGAAAAAGAGACAAGTTTTGTCTGGGAACTAAAAAAACCCCAATGAAACACGAAGGTGACGGGTATACCAATTGTAATACTCTTGGGAAAGCTATGAATACATTTACATCCTCTGATATGGGTTAAATAGTACCACTGATCTCGTTCTACAAGGATGGTTTTGGCATTAAATAACCTATAAATTTAAAATACCAATAAATAAAGAGATCAAATAAAAGTAAACCACAATCCTCAAAAATCCAGAACTGGAGCCTCACTACCAGATGCAGTGTAGAGTTATACACCAGGTGGTGAGTTTCAAGCCTCTGAAGGGGACACAGTCGGCGTATTAAAAAATCCGTCTGCAGGGCATTTAGAAGTAAAAAAAAATCCTATTCTATGCAATTGGATAATAAGTTAGGATTGGAGCTTGTTTACCAATGCTCTGTCAAGCTCTGAGGAGCAAAGTTTGATTATTTTAAAGAATTTCTTTTTTTATTTTTGGTAATGATACAGGCACGGTTTTGATAAATTAAGGTATGCATTTGTCTTGAAAGTCATTGGAATCGTTTTCAGATTGCATCAGAAAAAAATTCTTATCAAGATCATTGTTGATGAATTACTTGAAAAACTGAATCCAAACCATTTAACATCTCAGAATCTGGAAGAACTTGAAAAGCTGCCTAAATTTGAAAAAACGGATTACTCAAAATTTGACAGCCGGCATTCGTTTAGTAAGTGTGGGCATCACCAACTTTTTTTCCTTTCCTAAGAATTTATTTCGTCATTTTGGGGCGGATTAGTGAGTAGTGGTGAAAATTGGATAATTTAAAATAATGTAAAATGGCAGAGATAACAGCTTAGTAGCGTCGAACAGGCAAAAATACAACTTCAAATGGAATTTGATCCAAGGAAAAAGTTTATGTTGTATCGAGTTGCTACTTGTCAATGTTAAGATTACAGCAGATATACACTGTCAGCAGTTAGAGCATTTAATCACTGCCTTGAAGGAAAATAGGCCCGGTTTGATCAATGGCAGATGTGTGGTAGTCCTGATAATGAATACCGCAATATAACATCAGAAAACTAGGAATCTGTGAATTTGGTTGTATTGCGTCGCTTATGATGTTGGAAAAATCTCTACAGGGAAAAATTTCGGCTGGGAAGATCAGAACTCTGTTAATTTTGCAAACAATTATAAATCTGAGGATCACGAGTTAAGATATTTACATATCATTGAGTGGTTTTTAAAATATTTGAACAGGTGGAAACTCGATATTATCTCCATCGAAACTAATTTATTTCACAATAACAAAAATATTATAAAGTTTGGAAGATGTTTATAAGAGTGGAAGATATATTAAAGAATGAAATATAATTAAACTGATGTTTTTGATATTTTTTCAGACCTGAAATTCTGGCGTTACCCATGAATTCTTGTAATTTTTATCTGGTGTAATTTTATTCTTTCATTTTTCTCATTCTTTTTGAGACTTTCAGGCATGAATTCAAACACTTAAATAAAAATAAATTTCCTTCCTGATCTTACAATATAATTGATGATTTACGCTCGATTTCAAATTCTCTAAGATCAGCAAAAAATAAACCATTTTGAAAGATCATATACTTATTCTTTTGACCTTGAATAACTAATAGTGAATATTTAACGAAGCGTGAAAACATGTTTCTGTTGTAACATCAATCCATGGTTATATAGATGCGTTTGTTTAGGAATGAAGTCAAGGCTTTTTAGTATTTCATAAGTATGTCTGTGACATCGAGAATTCGGAATATAATGAAATTCAACATGAAGAAAAACACCATAATATTATCTTTTGAATGTATATGACTGAAGATTATTTTATTATCTTAAAGACATAATGATCAAGTCGTGCACACAACACCCGACAAAACAACAGCTGTACAGCCAGCTACCACCCATCAGAGAAAACTATCCAAATTAAACAAATTTAACAATGACTTACTGTTTTTTTTTTTTGGCGGGGAGAGCAAGAGTTAACCCCTCATATCTATATATAAACTCATAACGTAATGGTTATCGTCGTTTGAAATGGGTACGAAGACCCGAATTAAAAACCTGAACAAGGTTGCTTTCATTTAACATAGCTCAAATAATTTGGCTGGTTTGGTTTCTTTGTTTAATGGCATATCAACCATTGTAGGTTATTTAATGCCGAAGCCATTCTCCTAGAAGAACAGTAGTGGTACTATTTAACCCATAGATAGGAGGATAAGGGGGTTCATACCTTTCCCAAGCGTATTTGCTAAAAAGTGAACATAACAGCACGACTGAAGTACGAACTCGCTTACTACGATTCCGTAGTCCATCGTTTTAACCTTTATACGACGAGGACACCCCTTCAGATTATTTAGCAAATGTATGAATCCGACTATTCACCCCCCAGTTATGGAGAGAATAGGAAAAACTTTGAATACAAAATGTTGTGCACAAATGATTAACCTTCTGCCACATACTTCTCGTATTGACAGTTTGGGTAAATACATACAAATCAAACTCCTGTACATATACTCTGAGCATCAGTATACAAAGGAGGTGCCCTTTCTCAAGAGTGTTAGCTTAATAATTAAGGAGGTGCCCGTGGTGTAATGGTTATCGTCGTAGGAAATGGACACGGTGACACGTGTTAAAATCCTGGACGAGGCTGATTGCATCTCACATACCACTGATACCCTTGGGAAAGGTATGAATCCAATTATTCTCCCTCCAGCTATGGGTAAATAGGAGAGACTGGGTTCTTGAGCCTTGGAAAACTCTGAATTGAAACCTGTTAAACTCTGCTTAAAAAATGACCTCCGAGAATGCTGCAAGGCATATTGAACAATTCCTGGAGGCTACACCCTACAAAACTGCAGCTGTACAGCCACCTACCACCCATCACGAAAACTATCCAAACTAGACAAACCAGACATACAGGACACCGCTAAAGAATTAAGGACGTAATCATAAGCAATGCACTCCTGTAGACCCCTGCATATGTACGTGAAAGGTTGGACGACCAGCTAGAAACTATTCACAACAGTTCTGTGCTGATACAGGATGTAGCCTGGAAGATCTTCCGGGGGCGATGGACGATATAGATGGGTGGCGAGAGAGGGTCAGGGAGATCCGTGATAACAGTGCGACATGATGCTGATGATGATCAGTATAGATTAGCAAGGGGTAGGTAAAATTTAACTACAATTAAAAATTTATTCCTGTCCCAGACCAATCAAAAAATTCGAAAAACACGAAAGAATAAAATAAAATGGAAATAATTTCAAAACAGAAAGCGATAAAAATTCAGATGAAACGTAAGGTTTGGTCTTATGGCATATCAACCTTTGTAGGTTATTTAACGCCAAATTCATTTTTATGTAAATAATCTGTTCTATTTAAAACAATTCAGTTTAGCATAAGTACACAGTTTAATTGTCAAAAACATTTCCATTTCAAACTATTCAAGCTGTTATATGTAACAATTCAGTTAAGTGTAAATACAGTTTTAATGTCGAAAAACAGTTCCATTTCAAATACTTCAGTTAAGCATAAGCGCGCAGTTTAATTGTAAGTATGCTGTCAGTTCTATTTAACCCATAGATGGGACCCTATCAGGTGCTAACTCTCCGGGCCAGAGTGGACCTGGGAGCGATGGCTATGAAGGAGTACTCCACATTCCCCAAAGCTCCAGCACTGCTGGAACCTCACCATCAGATTGTTTAGTGTCATATCCAGGACACTCGTTGGGGGGGGGTTCTAACCCCTCTGCATAGGTGCAGTCGGTGTATTCTACAGCCCCAGCTGACTGGGCAATGAAACGTAAGGATTAAAACATAAAAAATGATCACAATAACTAGCTGAACTGATTCCGTAAGTAAAAACATGATGATGCTGGATTTCGAAAGTTTGAATAACAATTTCAAGTAAAAAATAAATTCAGGCTTGAAAATAATATCTAAATCGAAAATCGCATTCATACTAGCAGACAAATCGGAAAGTATATTTAGAATTAGACTTGATTTATACACCAAATCACTGGACAAGGAAGTACCCAAATTCTACAAAAAGACGCCAAATAGCATGTAAAAAAAAATAAAATAAAGAAGGGGAAAATATGTTGACCTCACTTAAGGTGGAGATAAAAGTAAAAAAACATATTGCTAGAATGGCAGCCATTATCCAATTGAAAGACTATAAACAAAATTTCTTGAATAATTCTCAATATGGATTGTTAAATTCGACAAAAAGTCAATGTGAAATTATTGAAATAGCCACGAGCAATTGCCGCGTGCTTATAGAAAATCTTTAGATAAACAAATGGACAAATACAAACAATCACATGCTTAAAAAAATAGAGGTTGTTTTTGAAACATTGCTATCATTCCGTATACGTTTATAACTTGACTAATCCTAGTTTAAATGATCTCAAAATTTTACAGTATGTATAGAAGAAACTTTAAATTTTCTGTTTAATATCTATATGTTCTTTTCAATAACAGAACTGATATTCACTGGAAAATAAAAGGCATCTAAACATTAAACATAGGATTTTTAGTTATATTTATACACACTGTTAAAGATTTGAGATCATTTGAACAAGAATTAATCTAGTAATCAAATTAGGAAATGTAATACATTTTTCGAAAACATCAGGTATATCTCAAATGATATCAGTTTTTTTAAACACTCTGCATTACTTGGAAATTGTTTTTATTCAATTTGACACAAATGACTTTATTGACAAAGAATTTCCTGACAAGTCATCATTATGGCATAAAATTTCGTTATTTTGAACGAAATTGCATGTTAAGATAATAGAGTACAGCAGAAAACTTTTACTATTCGGTTGAGAGTGGATTAAAACTGTGACCTTTACAAATCTCTATATGACAATGGTAATTGATGAGTTAATTGACATGTCGAATTGGCTGGGGTATTCTAATTAACAAATGTTTGGATTAACGAGTTTAAAAGAAGGATTTGTGGTTTTAGACATACGACGTTGATAAGAAAGACTGACGGACATGTTGATGACAGTCGTAGAGTGTTCACCAATGGTTCGGGAGATCTGGTTTAATCCCAGGTTGCGTAATACCAAAGAATTTTAAAATGGTACTTGATACCTCTGTGCTTAACACCCAGCAATTTAAGGTACGTATCAAGGGTAAAGTGGAGCAATACAGGGAAAGGAGTAGCGCCTTCCCCTACATCTTGGTGTAGTAACTATTAAAAAGGGAACCTTCTGGTTGCCCTTGACTACGGTCGCCAGCTTTACTTTATTTACAGTTTTTGTTTGCACACCGTTAAATGTCAAAAAGTTCTATATCAAACAATTCAGTTTAGCATGAGTACGTAGTTTAAACACACAGTTAAATATAAAATAGTTCTATTTCACGCAATTCAGTTTATGGTAATTTGACAGATTTGTTCTATTTGACTGATAGATAGGATTCTAGCAGGTGCTACCACTCCAGGTCAGAGTGGACCTGGGAGCGATGGCAATAAAGGGGTACTTCGTATTACCTAAAGCTCCAGCATTAGTGGAGCCTCATCATAAGATTTTCTAGTGTCATATCTAGGAAACTTGTTGTGATTGTCTCTGCAGAGGTGCAGTCGGTGTATTCGACAACCCAAACCAACTGGGAAAAAGAAAAAAAAATATAATAAAATATATGACAAAAAGAAAATAACAAATTCACATGAGTATGGTGTCTATCCGTTCTGTAACCTCATTCAAATACATCTCCAAATCTGTTCGTGAGAGAACATCCACAATGCCTAACAATATTCGCGTTTTCAATCAAAATAAAAACAGAAGTAGTCCAGTAAAACAGTTGCTACTCAAGTATATTAACGCAAATGAATCGTAACTAAACGAAAAAAAGAAAGAAAGATAGAAAGAAAGAAAGCGCAAATACACAAACATACAAACGAACGAACAAAAACAAATAAGGTTTAGCAAAATATGAGTTAACCCAGTGATTTTCAAACATTTTCGAGGCGGGACCCTTTTTCTATTATTGGGTTTACTTTATGGACCCCCCATATAAATAAAAAGGAAGCTTCTAATATATATGCAAAAAAGAAAACGACAATGGTGGTGCTCCATGGAGACTATGACAAAAGTTATCTATACACAATAAAATATAAAATTCTTGTTTTGTTTAGAAGCTAAGTTATCAGTAGTAGGTTTTTTGAAACGGCATTGCATGCTAAATTCTAAAAATTATTTTCAAATACTGCCTCAAATCAAATATTTCTCTTGAGCCATTTAGAGTCAATTTAGCTTATTATGACTGCACCTACACTTATATATATATATATATATATATATATATATATATATATATATATATATATATAAACTCATATATATGTATGTATGTGCATATGAATGTATATAATCCTACCATGCACACACACACACACACACACACACACACACACACACACACACATATATATATATATATATATATATTGTAACTAATTTTTTCGGAAAATGAGACATTTTCCATAAGCTTTATTATTTCTAAATTTACCAGGAGATGAAAATGAAATAGTTTTTGAGTCAATTCAACTGGGAAAAGTTTCAGATCTTACAAACATCATCACGATTATCTCTCTTAGCTCACACGGTTTTAAGATCAAATCATGACCGAGATAATGGAGAATACATTTATGTTGTTTTGATAAATCCGGCGCAAAGAGACAAAAAGATCAACATAATATTTCTCTCATTTTCATATGAATGGAATTAATTTGTATAAAGAAGAATCCATTTTAGATTGGTTTGGTTTAGTGGCATATCAACCTTTTTAGGTTATTTAATGCCAAAGCCATTCTCCTAGAAAAACAGTAGTGGTTCTATTTAACCCATAGCTGGGAGGATAAGACGGTTCACACCTTTCCCAAGGGTATTTTCAGAAAGTGAACGTAATAGCGCGACTGGAGTACGAACTAGATTACTACAATTCCGGAGTGTATCGCTGTAACCATTACACCACGAGGACACGCCCTCCATTTTAGCGTAAGAATGATTATTAATTTCTATTTGTAATATTTTACCATGTATGAAACTAACAAGATTGGCGAATGAAAATTTTTTCACGCTGATAATAATTTAAAAATGTATTTATATTCTTAAAAATCAAATAATAATCTATCATCGTTCGAACTTTCTGAATAATTAGAAAATTTTCTTTAATGATAGCATAAGGGATTAATAATAATTGTTTGAATTTTCTTAATTATTGCATCAATTGTTAATTTTGTTCAATGAATCAATTCATAAATGGATGTAATTATTTCAAAAAATTCTATCTTGGAAGAAGATACTATAAATGTATCTTTTACTCTCAAATTCATTTGATATGTGAAATTTGAAATTTGATAAGTAAAATTTCACAACTGGAAAATATTAAGATTTTTTGAAACGTTATCAGAGAATTTAAATCGTTAAAAAGGATTATTGAATAGAGGCAACCGTTATTAAGTAAAATTCACACTGTTATCAAGAATTTAAAAATACATCAATGCTCCAAAATTATTTTACTCGTTCGAAACCAGTTAGTCTCTCTCTATCTATCTCTCTCTCACACACACACAGACACACACACACGCACACATATATACATCTACTCCTCACGAGCAGGGTGCGATGCAAGGCAATTTTAAGCAGAGTTTAACAGGTTGAATTCAGTTTTCCTCCACTTGACCGGTTACCATACAAAGAACTCAGTCTGCCCAACTTTTTACTCATATCTGGAGAGAGAATAGTTGGATTCATATCTTTCTCAAGAGTATTAGCTTAATAATTAAGGCGGTGCCCGTGGTGTAATGGTTATCGTCGTAGGAAATGAACACGGCGACACGAGTTCAAATCCTGGACGATACTGATTGCATTTCACATAGCACTAATACCCCTGGGAAAGGTATGAGTCCAATTATTCTTCCTCCAGCTATGAGTAAATAGTAGCACAGTCTAAGTTCTTCAGCCTTGGTGAGGCAATTAATCTAGGAGAAGGAAAACTCGGAATTCAAATCTGTTAAACTCCGCTTAAAAATTGACCTTGTGTCATATCCTACCCGAGCGGAGGGGTTGGTAAATATGATTAGGTTAATGAGAACAGCCATATCTAGGGTTTGAACTTGAGTCGCTATGTCCATTTCCAAGAACGGTAACCGTTACACCAAGAACTCCTTTATATGAATGTTATCTTTCTAATCTGTATTAGCAAACTTTCTTTCATCAAATCAGAAAAAAATTGAAGACTCAGACTGCTTTTTAGTCTTTTCGTTCGACAAATTTTCTTCATATTTCATCTTGGAAAGAGAGATAATCTAAAACTGAGTTTTGAGTATCAGTGTTAGAGATTTCTGAAGGCAATTGTCACCTTACAAGTTTCAAGTATTCATCTACAGTGTATTCTGGGCTGGGGCTGTAGAATACACTGACTGCTCCTATGCAGAGGGTTAACCCGCCCCCAACGAGTGTCCTAATTATGACACTAAACAATCTGATGGTGAGGTTACAGTCATGCTGGAACTTTGGAAAATGCAGAGTTCTCTTTCATTGCCATCCCTCCCAGATCTATTCTGTCTCGGAGTGGTAGCACCTGATACGGTCCTATCTATGGGTCAAATAGAACTAAACTGTATACTAATGCTAAACTGAATTGCTTGAAATTGAATTGTTTATATGTATAAAAATGGACAGCTATTATGGACTATCGGTCACGTGGAAGTCAAACCTGACCCATAAAATGAAAAACAGTTTTTTTCCAAGCAGCGGTTATATCGATACTGCTGAATGGATGCACTACATGGACGCTAAATAAACGTATGGAGAAAAATCTTGACGGCAACTACACAAGAATCCTGCGAGCAATATTGAACAAGTCCCGGAGGCAGCACCCCACAAAGCAGCAGCTGTGCGGCCACTTGCCACTCATCACGAAAACTATCCAAGGTAGACGAACCAAACATGCGGGACACTTTTGGAGAAGTAGGGACGAACACATTAGTGAAATTCTCCTTTGGACTCCTTCACATGGACGAGCAAGAACCACCAGCAAGAACCTAAATACAACAGATCTGTGGTGATACAGCATGTAGACTTGAGGTCTTCAAGGAAGCGATGGATGATAGAGAAGGGTGGTGGGAAAGGGTCAGAGAGATCCATGCTAATGGTGCGACATGATGATGATACTATTTACCAACCCCTCCGCTCGGGCAGGGCATGACACAAGGTCAATTTTTTTAAGCGGAGTTTAACAGGTTTGAATTCAGAGTTTTCCTTCTCCTAGACTAGTTACCTAACCAAGGCTGAAGAATCTAGTCTGTCCTACTATTTACCCATAGCTGGAGGGAGAATAATTGGATTCATACCTTTCCCAAGGGTATTGGTGCTATGTGAAATGCAATCAGTCTCGTCCAGGATTTGAAGTCGTGTCACCGTGTCCATTTCCTACGACGATAACGACCAAACCACGGGCACCTCCATATGATGATGATGATGGCAGTTATATTTTCTTTGTAAAGGATAGAAGGATCTGCTTCATCTTTCTTTGTGTATGGAATCAATTGTGTTGGAGAAATCTACAAAAAAGTGTTACATCGAGATTTTTTATCTGTATTTCTAAGAGTCGTCGAATAATCATAATCTCCGAAATTGTATATCGATTTCTGTGAAAAATCTTTTGAATTTTCCATAACAGTTTGTCAATATCAATCTGGCGCAGTTGAGGAGCAGGACATCGGAAACCTTAGATGTTATACCTCTGTTGTTCTTAACGATTCCAAGGCCACCTTCCTTCGGTATCGTAATAAAAAACATTTTTCATTAATCAGAAAAATCTTCAAATACTGTCCTGTTGAGAAGGATAAAACATGAAATACATTGATAACTACTACCTCCCTCATCACGTATGTTCATAAATATATTGAGCAATTTTATTTGACTGATGCTCGACTGTTTTTTTTAGATGTACTGCTGGACTTATTTTTATGACTTTCAGTCCAGAATATTTTACAAGTTTATTATAAGGATAACAGTATTCCTAACGCCTATACATTTTAATCTATCTACCCCAGGTAGAAACTTGTATATTACCCGACATCTTTCAACAAAGGAATGCTTTTTTAAATTTTTTTTTTATTATCTGCCTCTAATTTAATGTCTTCTATCATCTTTCCTTTTTGGACAAAAAGTTCCCCTCGATTTTCCCCATCGTGCAACTTTATATTTTATTCATGACTCTTTCGTGTCCGGCATTCGGAATTATCAAGACGTTTTCATGTGCATGAATAATCTTTGTGAGTTTTTTAACGCAAGGCGACCTCACTCATCTAAGTCAGCTCTTACGGAAAATGGACAAGGTGGGCCGCTAGGTGGCCATACGGTTTTCTCTTGATGACGAACCATTACAGTTCGCTTTCTCTCTTTTATTTACTGCAGGAAAAAAAAAAGAATGTAGCCGTTCGCATGAAGAGGTTTCAGTCGAGGCTTTCGCGTTTCCACTTGACAATCAAAAATCGGTCGGTCAAAATGTTAGCCGTAGAGAGTATAGACAGAATAACTTTGCTGTTGTTTTAAGATTTCTTAGTTGGTTTTATATCTATATAGGATGGACAAAGAAAGGATGAATACCATTATCTTTTTTTCTTTCTAAGAAAAAAGTTAAATAAGAGAACAGGTTATCATTTAAATCCAAGAAAATGATTCCCACCCACGATATCAATAAATACTTATATAACTAACATGTAACTCTATTTTTAAGATCATTTACTCACTTTTTAAGAATCTTAGAATATCAGGATCTCACCTCTCTCTTTATGTCTCTTCACACACACACACACATACATATATATATATATATATATATATATATACAAAGTATGCGATAGGTAAATTGTCATTATATCAAATGATTAGGGAAATATATTTCCTTTATTTGCTTCTGTACAGCTATTTAGAGACAGTTCGGCACCGTCTGTAAGTACAGCTGCGGGCAATTCACTGCTTCAGAAATTTTTAAACAACAAAATGTACGATTTAGCATTCACACTGATAATCCGTGACGCATATTTCAGAGTATTTGTGTATCAATCTGAGGGTAGATTCATATTCATATTTAGGAAACGTACCCAGTTCGCACCATAATGTTTTTGTGGTCATTAGCGATTGTGACGTTGTTAAATGTCTAAGATAAAGTTTGAACATTTTTATTACTTAGAATATTCAGGCTATTGACCTCATATTTTTTTGTTATCCTGCAACATTTCGGCTGGTATGCCCTTAGGTCCTCCTTCATGTGTTTCATGTCGAACTCAGAAGCCTACACAGAACCTCCAAGTGAACCCTTGATCTAATTCACGGAGGTAGACGATTCCGATTCCGTTAACTTTGACCGGTTACAAGTGTTAAGTTATTGAAAGTATTCCTTGTTAGTCTTACCTGTAGTTGGGATTGAACCTGCTACCTCCAAATGATTTCACTCAAAAGCACATTCTTACCAAACGTTCTATCCACTGTGCCACGCCTCCTTACATTAACACTTTTCATTCTGATGATTGTGAATATTACATGAAATTTGAAGTATCGGACGTCTAGAGTTTGGAATTTTAGACTCGTAGGGCTTTATACCTGACTGCTATATATATTTAGGGTTTTAACCGGGACATTAACCCAGCGGTTAGAGTGTTCGCCAATGGCCCGGGAGACCTGGGTTCAATCCCAGGTCGAGTCATACCAAAGACTTTAAAAATGGTACTTGATACCACCTTGCTTAACACTCAGCATTATAAGGTACGGTTCAAGGGTAAAGTGGAGCAATCCTGGGAATGGAGTAGCGCCCTCCCCTACACCTTGGTGTAGCAGCTATCGAAAAGGGAGCCTTCGGGTCACCCTCGACTTACTTATATATATATATATATATATATATATATATATATTATCAAGTCCAGGTGTCTCAATCAGGCCCTAAATTGTTATTTGACCGCTTGTCGAGATCTCTTTAATGCGGGTTCTCTTTCCTCAGCGGGGAGAGCATTCAAAGTAGTTTGACCCTTTCTACATGCATTTTTTGGATCACTACGTTCAGCACAGATACCCTCTAGCCCTACTTTCTTTTATTAAAACGTATTAAGAGCTGTCTAGGGCAGCAGCAATCGATAACTTTACTAAACCATTAAACTTTGCTTGTTTTTGGCACTAGGCAGTAACTGTGAGACCTCTGGTGTAGAAGAACTCATTACTCACTCCATTTGGATCTGCAAGATTATATTCTTCTCAATAACTTTGAATCAAGGTAATTCGTTCAAAAAAACGAGCATAAATTTAACAGCTGCAATCGTTTGGGTCGTAGCAGAATATAACACGAGTTCATGTTTATCGCGTTAAAAATTCTGAGTATATGGGTGCGATGCCAAAAATTGCTCAGATCCACTGGCCTTCCTAATAAGAGGTGGTTTGAACATCAAGCCCTGGGTTAAATCATTCTTTTTTTCTTTTAGTGCAAATGGGGAAATGCTTTTTGGAAGAAGGATTCTTAAAGCAGTAATCTAATCTTGGATTTGGCACAAGGCTTGATTTGCGATGCCCTAAGTGAGGATCGAACCCGCTACTCAATGCTCCAGGATCTACTTGACTAGCTTATTTACTTTTACATACTGATAAGATGGCTCGATCAGAAAATGAGAAGATAAAGGAAATATTTCCTGCAAAATTGATGGATGGCACAGATGGAAATGTTGCTAATCTTAACTGTCTGCATTGAAAATATCGAGCGATTAAGTAAACGAGGTCTATTTCGTCTCTAATATCAAACAGAATTTTAATTTCTGAGTGACTTCACAAATTTCTCCAGTAGAATCCCACAACTAATTAAAAGTAAATTGTAACACAGAAAGAGTTAGCAAGCCAAAACGAGATTTAGGTAGATAGATGGATAGAGATAGATAGATAGAGAGAGAGAGAGGGGGGAGGGAGAGAGAGAGAGAGAGAGAGAGAGAGAGAGAGAGAGAGCTTATGTTATTTCTACTGGTATTCTATTTATCTTATGCGAGCAAAATGTTTACAACTGACTTCGGACAAAGACCAGTTAGTTGCTTTGAAGTTCTCTCCTAAATAGTTTCATATTCATCTGTCTGGCACCATAAACTGAACCGTAGATAACGCGCTATCCCGTCTTGCCATAAAATTATTTATGAATCAGCTTCCTATAACAATGTTATGTATCGTATTTATTCAAGTACAGTGTGCTTTTGAAAATCATACAAATACCATTTTTCGCGTGGAAAATCAGTCATGTATCTTTCTTATATAATGCATCCAATCCGTGTATATATATATATATATATAATTTATAGATAATATTTGCTATATATTAAATAAAAAAGAATAACTGTAAAGCTTATATATTTAATTGTTAACTTACAATTCTAAAGTCAAATGGAGTCATCGCAGCTGAATAGTTAAGTAATTTTGAAAGCTTTTTTCTCCAGCTTACGATACATCTTCAGAGAGCCTTGTTTCTTCGTGCTTCTTTAACGGTAGACTGAAACAGGGCCAACTTTTCAACCCGGAGATATCTGGTTCCGATCCTAGCTAAAACCCAGACGGTGTAACTGCTCACTGCTTAACGCTGACTCTGCTGACTGCTCTTTTACAGGGGTTGGAAACTTCCGTCGTTATATTTTTTCGGACGCCAATGCAATTATTCCTACGCAATCTACGTGCTATTTCCACTGTCGCTTGCTTACCTTAAGACACAGCTGCACGTCCTGTGTTGAAATCCACAAACTAATCGGCCGGTCAAATGTCACTACATAACACCCAAGCTGAAAAAATTACTTATTTACTAATCTTTGTTTAGTTGTGGTACACGTCCAGAAGAATTAGGCGTCCAGTGAGACTTGAACTCAATAGTAATTGTCCGCAAGCCTAAGTCGCTATGTATCCCTGTATGGACTGAGGCTTATATATAATTTGCGGACAGACTTTTAAATTACTTTCCCATATACTTGAATAAAATTTTTTTACAGGAGTGTTGGAACAATTAAGTTTTAATTTTTTTAGCTTATTTGTTTTACGGCGAATTGAGTCCCTCTAGGTTAGTTAATGCCGAAAGTTGATTCATTGGTAAATGTTTGATTGCAATCATACAATTTCTATTTTCAATGTTTCTTGACATTATTTTCTTTTAAATTGCTCTTTGTATTAGAATTACAAAAAACGGTTCATTGGTCTAGTGGATAGAGTGTTCGCCAATGGTTCGGGAGACCTGGGTTCAATCCCAGGTCGCGTAATACCAAAGACTTTAAAAATGGTTCTTGATACCTCATTGCTTAACACTCAGAAATATAAGGTATGTCTCAAGGGTAAAGTGGAACAATCTAAGGAAAGGAGCAGCGCCCTCCCCTACGCCTCGGTGTAGTAGCAATTGAAAAGGGAGTCTTCTGGTCGCCCTCAACTTCAGTCGCCAACATTACTAACTTATTACAATTACCATTTATTTACAAATTCGTTATATGAATTGTTAATTATGCTTTTATTAATTATTCTCATGGAACATTTATGTTGGTTTGCTATAGAAAACACTTATTAAAGAATTGGAGTAAGTACATATACATATATATATATATATATATATATATATATGATACTCTCGTTCTTGGAAGTGTCGAGTACTGTATAAATATAGTACTCGACACTTCCAAGAACGAGAGTATGAGTATCAGATGTACTTTAGTTTGGTTTGGTTTGGTTTCTTTGTTTAATGGCATATCAACTCTTTTTAGGTTATTTAATGCCAAAGCCATTCTCCGTGAAGAACAGTAGTGGTGCTATTTAATTCATAGCTGGGAGGATAAAGGGGGTTCATACCTTTCCTAAGGGTATTTGCCCGAAAGTGAATGTAATTGCGCGACTGGAGTACGAACTCGCGTACTACGATTCCCTAGTTTCCATCGCTTTAACCATTACATCACGAGGACACCCCATGTACTTTAGTGTCATATTTTTTTAGTAGGTGGTACCACTCTTCACGGGGATACAATTATTCAAAACCCCACCGATAGGATTATAATAGGATTTTATACGGGTTTCGTAAAATTTTCAATCCCACGGTAATTCAAAAATTTATTGTGTTAAGCAATTTTTTGCTACTCGAGCCGTACATGTAAGTCGATCGATAAAACTGGGAATTTTCTTTTGAAAATTATTTTTTATCACAGCATTAAAACAAACCAAAGAAACGCTTCAAAGGAAATTTAACGAGCGCATGCGCAGAATTTCCTCAGTTTGCGTCATGGAAAAATAGATATTTTCCTACATAAAACTGATTTCAGAAGCATGGAATTCTATCACTGGCTCCAAAGCAAAGCGTTAAAATCTGAAGTATATAATTTTCAACTTTGACATTATTTATTCCTGCAATAGAGTTGATGTCGTTAGAGTAAATAGGTGTTTGTTCAAAGTTAGAATTTTAAGTTTCAAACATAACAGTAGACATTGGAAGTGATAACGTGAAATTACAGAATATGGAAGGATTTATTGCTCGTTAGTGATTGAAAAAGTTGAATCCAAGCGTTAGTTAATCTAGTGCTGCAATTTAGGCGAGGCTTGCGTTTTAATCAAAAACGTAAAAATTGAGAGAAATATAGTGGTACTTCTGGTTTTGGCTGATTATGTAATTCCTAAAAGAAACCCTTGTTCCAATTCTGTGAATTAAAAATGCATATCCGCCATTAAATTCACTCACACACACACACACGCACACACAGATATATATATATATATATATATATATATATATATATATATATATATATATATATAAAGAGAGAGAGAGAGAGAAATTGATAACAAGGTAATCCAAGTAGAAAGAGATATTTATTGAGAAGCGGAGTCAACACTATAGCGTTTCGGTTCTAATGAATCATCATCAGGGCTGTGAGTGATGATATTAGTGATGTTAATTCAATGATGGATGTTTGAAAATAAAAATATAAAAAGCTAGAACAAATCTGTATATCAAGAAATAATTGGTTGTTTATTTAGTGAATCAACGTTTGTCTTTTGAATTATGTCATTTGATTTATTAGGAATATTGTACTTTATTTACATTATTCCGATTATTTTTCTCATCTTTGTTGCCATGTTTATTCCAATGTTTCGGCCGTTGTATGCTCCGGCCTTCTTTAGATGGTTGGAATGTCGAAATTAGCTATTTATTTCGCTCACCAGGGTAGACTGTTCTAGTTCCACGAGCCATGTTTAATGGATGTCAGTTATCAGTTATCTCCTGTTAATTTCCACAGTAAAGGTTCTCCACTGCCTTCACCGGGTATTGAACTCACACTCTTTTTGGTTATGTCACTGGATCTAACCAACGCCGTTATCCATTGGCACAATGTAGGAATATTATATAGAATTCATGTTCCGTTTATTCATGGAAAATGATTTGAGTTACCTAGTAATGCATTTTTCTCTATATATTGGCGGATTACAATCCATTATTTACTTCAATATATATATATATATATATAATTTTAATTTAATGAGGTATCTTATACTTATTTCCACCACTGTGTGTATGCAATTCATTTTTGGTAGCTGAGAAACAGAATGTCCCAAAATAGATGCAAACCCTTTATTTGAGAATGATTTGTTACTGAGACAAGCGTAATAGCGATCATTGGAAACACATCTTGTGAAAAATGCATCCTTTGAGCTCTAGCTCAATCAGTGTTTTTTGAAATTGTTATTACACCAGGTTCCAGGATATGCAATTTTTTTAGAGTATCGGGTCTCAGTAATAAAACACTATAGTATTAATGGTCGCATTTATTTTGTCTCCAAATAAGTGATCCCAGTGGCCAGTGTGGTTCTTAGTTTTGGTTCTTCGGAAACATATATATCTGATTATAGAATAAACTGCAACTATGTAGAGGGGTAAGACGGTCTACAATGAGTATCATGGATATGACACTAAAAAAATCTGATGGTGAGGTTCCAGTGATGCTGGATCTTTGGGGAATTGGAAGCACCCATTCATTGCTATTGCTGCCAGGTTCACTCTGGCCCGGAGTGGAGGCACCTGATAGGGCCCTATCTATAGGTTAAGTAGAACTAACTGCATACTTATGTTGAACTGAATTGTTTGAATTAGATCTGTTTGAATAACCTGAATAGCTTGTAATAGAAATGGTTTTGACTATTAAACTGTGTACTTACATTTAAACTGCGTGCTTATACTAAAATGAATTACTTGAAATGGAACTGTTTTTAATTCGGTTTGGTTTCTTTCTTTAATGGCATATCAACCTTTGTAGGTTACTTAATGCCAAAGCCATTCTCTTAGAAGAACAGTAGTTGTACTATTTAACCCATAGGTGGGAGGATATGAGGGTTCATACCTTTCCCAAGGGTATTTGCCCGAAAGTGAACGTAATAGCGCGACTGGAGTACGAACTCGCTTACTACGATTCCGCAGTCCATCGCTTTAACCATTACACCACGAGGACATCCCCAACTGTTTTTGACATTGAAACTGTACTTACACTAAACTTAATTGTTTAATATAGAATTGTTTTAATATTTAACTGTGTGTAAACAATCAGTACTTATACTAAATTGAATTAGCTGAATTAGAACTGTTTGACTAAACTGGATAGCTTGAATTAGAAATGTTTTTGACAATTAAACTGTGTACTAATGCTAATCTGAATTGTTTGAAAAAGAACAGACTATTTGCATAAGAATGGATTTGGCGTTAAATAACTTAATACGGTTGATGTGCCATAAAAACCCAACCAACCAACCGACCAACCAACCACCAACCAGAATTAATGGATTTAAAAAAATGTTTTAATCAGTCAAAATGTGATCCCTGAGCATCTTTCCGTTTCTGTCATCGATTAACCAGGTTATGTATGCCTATACGATAAAGCTCTAAAGTAATCGTTCAGTGCAGTTTCTATCAAGTAATCTTTCAATGCAGTTTCTATTTCTTTCAAAGGAATGATTTTTTTTTCGTTAGAAATGGTAGTCGTTGGATGAGAGACCAGGAGGCTATGGTTGATAGGTCAAAATCTCGTATCCTAAGACAGTGAGCTTCTTTAATGTCATCATTGCAATATGTGTCAAAGTTTTGTCATGAAACAAAATTATGACGAAGCTAGAACTCACGCAAAAAGTAAACGCATCATTTCTTCATTCAGGTTCATGATTGGGGTCATATAACCTTAAAAATCAAATTCTGAAAGAAATGTTAGAACATTAACAAAGAGGTACTTTAACAATTTCATACAACTACTTTTAAAATAATGTAAGAAAAATATTTAAACAGTTTATACAAAAATCAGGGTGTATTTTCCGAACAACATAATACTTCATAACGAGACATGCATTCCTATTTAATCAAATTTATATTTGTACAGTTTTTCCTGTGCCATTAAAGCTGAGAATTGCTTCAACAATTTTGGGTATGCTCTCATCTAGGTTACCCAGTAGGAACGTTTCAGTGAACATTAGCGGTCAAGATTAAAAAAGAAAATATGAATTTCTACGTTTTTGGAACAGACCAGCCGATCGTAACACATTTGGTGAAAGATTATTTGTTTGGCATTGCAAGAAAGCAATTAAGGTGCACTTTTTCATCAGACCGGAGATGATCAAAAAGTCACTTTGCATAACTGCTTGCAAAGAAAAAAATCCCATAAATCTTTCCTAGCTTCTTATGAATTTTCATCGGTGTGTGCGTACGAATCATTTCGGAAGTGTCATAACCACTCTCCAGTTTCCAGCAAAGATTACCACGAAGAAATTTGTGCTTTTTGGATATGTATGCGTTTCTGAGGACAAAGTCTAAACTGAAAATACTTGAGGCCAAATAACTTTTGGGGTATATTCATTGATATAACAACGCCGTAAGTAGACGTATATAACATGCAATCGTGTTTAATAGACATCTTTAAATTTCGGTTCCGAAATTTTAGAAAAAATTCTCCAGGGTTAAATACATTGACTTGTATACATTTGTAGTCTAATCTGAATTTAAAATGTTGATTTTTTCTAGTTCGTTTTGACTAAAAAAAGGGATTTATATAGGTTATATATTCGTTCTAATGCACGTGAGAAAAGAATGAATAAAATTATCACCCGTTTATCTTTGGGGAAATAGTTCGGCAAAATGGATTTTTTAACCTTGGTATGGCAACCGGTCTTGGAGAAAGAAAATTCTATATTCAAATCTGTTCAACTCCGCTTAAAAATTGACCTTGTGTAGTAGGATACACACAATTACGTTGCGTTTAGGGCAAAGGCTGGGATACGTGGTGCATTCAATAGGTTTCCAGACTTTTTCGTACAGGCATTTAAAATTGTCGTCAGCAATTCAGTATGTTTTTGCTATACATCTTACGAGATGACTGACCAATTTTTATGATTTCAGGTTCAAATTAACAGCTACAGCAGCAATTGGAATACGCCCTACTAAAGCCTGATTGTCACTGCTGGTGAGTTTCAAAAATGCAATCTGGACGTGAGGAAACTTTAGAGGAACGATCTGCAATAAAATTGTGTTTTAAATTTGGAGAAAACGCCCCAGAAACGTATGGAATGCTTCAGACTGCTTTTGGACCATCTTGCATGAATCAAGCATCAGCTTTTTAGTGGCATGAGAGATTCAAGGAAGGCCAGGAGTCTGTGAGGGATGATGAGAGGTGTGGGAGGAGTAAAGAAGTCAATACACCAGAGTTGATTGGCCAAAGGGTTAGGGTTAGGGTTACCATGTTGAGGTTTTAAGGGAGTTCTGGAAGAGATTCTGTTAGAAGAGGCCAGCACTCTTTAAATCGGGTCAGTGGCATTTCGACCAAGACAATGCACCAGCCCATAACTCCATCCTTGTCACAGACTATTTAACCAAGATGGGCATCAATACAATTCCTCAGCCTCCCAATAGTCCAGACCTTGCTCCCTGTGACTTTTGGTTATTCTCTAAGCTCACAGGCTGTCATTATGAGATAATTGAGGAGATGAAAGAGGCTGTGACGAAGGTCATTGACACGCTCACACAAGAGGATTTCCATGGAGCCTTCCAAAAGTTGTTGGAACGGTACAGCATGTGCATTGCAGCCGGAGGAAATTACTTGGAAGGGGACTAGATTTTCAGGTGTGTACGATCAAAAAAAGTGCCCATTTGAAAAAAGTCTGGAAACTAATTTAATGATCCTAGTATGTCATACGAAAAAGAACAAACTTTCCGTAAAAATGACTTAATAATAGTAGAAACAAATAAACAATCACATATTCCAGTAGCTATTTCTTTGCAGCAGTATATAACAGAATTAAATGTTGCTCAATAGTTAATTTTTACCATAGACATAACTTAATTTCGGTCATGTTGTTTGAAATATTGCGAAAAAATGGTCTTACTTAATTATCTATGATAACACCCACCCCTAGCTTTTGGACCTCAAAATCTAGAAAAATAGTGCGTCTTATACATAGATAATTACGATATTTTTCCAATACAGATCATGTAAAATTGGACCTTGAGTTAATTTAACCAATGTGAACATAATGAAAACTGAGAAAAATGAAGTTTGAAGGAAGGAAGCAGACAACAGTGCGTATTTGAGAATTATCTACAGGAAAAATATATCGAACAAAGTAACTGATGTTATCAAAAAGAAAAGACGTTATCAAAAAGACAAGAGAAATATTTAAGGATATAATACGTAAAGACCAACACAGTTATGTTAACCATTAATTCAAGATTTAATTTACAAAGTAAAAACCTAGACGACAAACGATGTGATTGTGTGACCTAATAAAAGAAGAAATAAAACTATCTCTGTAAAATCTGGAAAGATAGCAAAAAACAAGAGAGGATGGAGGTTTTTATTGACAAATTAACGATGTTTTTTTTTTTAAATCAGAGAATAGTATATATATATATATATATATATATATATATATATATAATTGCTTGTTTGATCAAGCTTTTGTGTATTAAGGTGTTTATGTGTCACCTTAAATCTATTCATCGTATCTCGGAGCAGTGTTTAGAGGATCATTTGTTTAATATAAAAGTAATTTACCAGAAGTGATTGATGATGTTTCTTCCAATTAATCCGCATGTGCTTTTTATTAGCATCGTTTTTTTTATTCGTTCTATGATGTTGAAATTTGCATCTTTGTTAAAATCGTTATAGTTTAAGAAGATGTGTAGTTATAATGTGAAATATTTGATAATGTCTTTTCTTCTTGATAACGTCTTTTCTTTTTGATAACGTCTCTTCTTGATAACGTCTTTTCTTTTTGATAACGTCAGTGTATTTTCTCTGTTGATCATTCTCAAATAGGCACAGTTGTCTGTTTCCTTCCATCAAACTTCATTTTTTCTCTGTTTTCCTGATATCCCCATTGGATCATATCTAGTTTACCTCCATAGAAAAAAAGAAACATTTTTGAGCGGTCTTACACCTCTTCATTTGGATACAGTCAGTGTATGATTTAATTAAATGATCAACGAAGATTGATATGCCGAGGACGACTACTCACATGTGTATTGAATTAATGTTTCTCGAAATTTATAGATATAATTTTAAGTCGGCAGTTATCAAGCCTTGAGTAAAAAGACTGTTCTGACTTTTCGACATCACTAACGGCATTTTCTTTTTTCAAAAACAGCTTATGAGCCATAAAGAACTAAACTGAAATCAAAATAGATATTTAAAAAATTACCTCTAAGACTTTCGTTACTTAAAATTTCATGAAGCAATGCACTACAATCCTCAGACAATCGCTGCTCTTATATGCGCGCGCGCGCGCACACACACACACACACACACACACATATATATATATATATATATATATATATATATATATATAACATTATATATATATATATATATATATATATATATATATATATAAAGTTTAAATGTTTATATCTGAATGATTTTACCGTCATGACGAAATTATTCCCGACTCCGGTTTAACTGGACTGAATAATACATACATATATATATATATATAAGTAGACATGGTAGCAATAAGAGTGAAGGTGTGATATAAATCCACCAAAGCTCCATAATTGGAGCCTCATCATCACATCTACTTTACGTCCATAGAAAAGAGGAACATTTTTGCAATGGTCTTACATCTCTTCATTGGATAGAGTCAGCGTATGATTTAATCGAATTTTACTTTTCAATAGCAGTAAATATATTATTTGCTTTAAAAAAAGATATATTGTTACATATCTTTCCCGTATCAATAGAAATGAGATCATGAGCAAACACAGCCATGAGAACATTGATAGTTTTTAGGAATGAATGAATAGAGAGATTTAGATGCAGAAATATCAAGGACGAATTCTCACATGTGAAGTTTAATATATGTGTCTTACACGGAAATAAAAGGAAAGAAAACCACATCACTATTTCTATATCCGCAATTAGATGAAAATTTGATATATTCAGACCTCCGTGGCAAATTCCTAGCGTTAAACCCGGAACAAAAAGAACGTTATATTAGAAGAAAGAAAAAAAGAAAGAACTTCATGATTTTATTTATGGTTGCAAGAATTCAACCAAAGATAATAAAAATAATCGAAGCCAGAAGAAAATACTGTCTAGACAGACAAAGAAGAAGAAAAAAGACACTTAAAGTTCGTTGATTGAGAAAACCAAATTTAAAAAAAAATCTTAATTACGTTTATGTTGGACGACACATCTTCTTGACGTCTCGTGTCAATATTTAGAACTGAAAACTATTTTTATGAAGTTCTCATTCTTTGGAAAACATATCAATAGTGTTAGGAGGCGTAATCAAAAAGCATTATGACTAAATCCTTTGATATTTTAATTTTTAAATTTAAATGAAAACATATGCCGAGTTAGGCTACTTATATGATAAAATGAGGTGTCGAGATGTCTCGGTATGAGTTTCTGAAGAGTTGCTGGTCTGCGAAGTCGATGGAAGTGAGTTCGAAATTAAGTCACGCTATTAAGTACACTTTTGGATTAATACCCATGGGAAAGGTATAAACTTTCTTATCCCCACTAGCTATAGATTTAATGGCATCACTGCAGTTCGTTTGCAAGGATATGATTGGCATTAAATGATACATGAAGGTTGATATGCCATCAAACTAAGATTTCGTGCCATACTACATATCGAGATTAGTGTCTTGCCAAGACATTGTAAGTTCAGAAAATTCCATAATCGATGCCAATAGATCCATGTGATTCTTCTGATTTCTAGAATTAGAATAATTTCGAGATGTGAAATACGATGGCGCACGTTCGCACCATATATAAGCTGTTGTTGTACATTACAAATATTTACATTATACATGTATATATTCCACGAAAAATTCGTGATCGTACAACATCCGAACATTCGCATATGTTAGATTCTGCCATCTGCGAGCATTTGAATGCTATAAATACCAGTACGGCCAATTACTATGATGAGTGCTTTGCAGTTTTATACAAAGCGATGAGTAAACAACATCTTAATGCCCCCAAGGCAATTTATATTTTGTTTAATCGCCCGTCTCTGAGTAAACAGAATACAAAGCACTCCTTACGTCTTCTTGGAGATGTTTCTGGCGTGACTTAGGGAGATTTTATTCGTTATTTTTTCCTTCCATCTTTGTCGAGCCAACATTTTTCATATCATCCCTTTTTAATCAATTGTCGTTTACATTTTTTGACTTTTTAACGTCCCCCGGTTGTATCATTTTACAAATCACCTGATGTAAGAGCTCTACTGTCATCTATAATAAAATATGTTCTACTCTTGCTTACTACTAGTTATTGTACTGCGTACACACGTGAATGTCAGGACGTGTTAGATTATTGAATATTATCAACTGAAAATCGAATCGGTCGAGTAGAATGATTTTGGGGCGAATAAATTTTCCCTCATTTTCGACCGTCGGTCGAGTGATTTCTTTTTTGAATCACAGTGGCTATATATATATATATATATATATATATGAGTGTGTGTGTGTGGGTGTCGGGGTGTGTGTGTGCGTGTGTGTGTGCGTTACCGCAATTCAGTTAATGTAGCATATCATAGCTAGAATTTTTCTTTGAACAATACAATGGAAATACATTAACTCTCATTATTAAAAAAAATCTTAAATTCTGTTTCATCATCTTCATTATCAAGGCGAGCACAGTTTCCTTTACCACTCTCTAGCCATCCGTTCCTATCGGTCATTCTTCGTGGCAAGCTCTCTTGACGGCCTCCAGTGTAAGCATAGAGCTTATTAAAGTAAGTTGTGCTGGTCGGTCATCACAAGTGTGTCCACATGGAGGAGTCCATAAGGGAACATTCATCCTTAATTGCCTAACATGTATTTATCGTATAACTTGGATGGTTTTGAAGATGGGTGGTATGTGGCCGCACAGTTGTTATGTAGGTTGCTGCTTCCAGGATCTGTTCAAAACAGGATCCAAAATCTTTGTGCAGTTCTCCCCTAGCTTTTTTTTTTCATACGTTTCGTTGACGTTTAAGTGGTGAAACTATACAGTAGTACTGATACGGCTACAACTTCAAAGAATTCCTCTTTTGTTTTAACAGAAATCAGATTTCCATATTGTCGTTAAGCTGTCAGTAGATGTCCACGCTTTTACTATTTGCATGTGGACATCACTTTCAGTTGATGAGATATTGCTGCTGAGGTAAGTTCTCTTCAAGTTTTGTTTGGTTTAGTTTTATGGTATATCAACCATTGTAGGTTATTTATGCTAAATCCATTTTAAACATATAAACAATTCTATTTCAAACAATTCAGTTTAGTATAAGCATAGATTTTTTGTTTACACACAGTTAAATGTCGAAACAATTCTGTTTCAAACAATTCAGTTAAGCGTAAGTACAGTTTTAATGTCAAAAACAATTCAATTTCAAACAATTCAGTTTAGCATATGTACGCTGTTTAGATATCAGAACAGTCCTATTTCAAGTAATTCAGTTTAGAACACAGTTATGTTCTATCTGATACATAGTTAGCACACTATCAGGTGCTATCACCCCGCGCCAGAATGAACCTGGAAGCGATGGCAATGAAAGGGTACTCCGCATTCCCCAAAGCTCCAACATTACTGAAACCTTGCCCTCCGATTATCTAGAGTCAAATACAGGACATTAATTGAGGGGTCTGACTCCTCTGTAGAGAATTAGTAGGTATATTCTATAGCTCCATATCTTTATATATATATATATATATATATATATATATATGTTTGATTGATAATAAAGACACATTTTGTCTATACAATTTTATAAAGATCCTTTCAAGTTTCCAGATAAGAGTTTTGGCTTCAGGTTTGAATTGGTTGATGAATTTACTAAAATTGTCCCGAGCTCTTTCAGACCTTTCATAGGCACACACCAGGAGTTGCTTGTATGTATAAAGAGTGTTTTTAAATTGTTTTGAAAGGTTTTTTAAAACATTACAAAATTACGTAAACGTAGAATTGGATAAAACCTTGATACTGATGAATTAAAAAAAACCCAGAACGCTATCAACGGAAAGAGAATATTATCAAGAAACATAGAATATTTGAAAGCAACCCCTGATGATAGCCTATGAAAAGCCCGGAAGTGCTTGGGACAGTTTCTGTAAATTCATTCACCAATTCCAGCCTGAAACCAAGACACTTATCAGGAAAAATGAAAGCATCTTAATAAAATTATATAGACAAAATGTGTCTTTATCATTCAATCAAACATGCTTGAATGAAAGACTACTGCCCAACCACACACACACACACATACACACACACACACACATATATATATATATATAAGTATATATAATACAGTATTAAATGCAGTAATCTTATAATGCTTTATAACACGTAACTACATCTTGTTAAAATTAATATTTTTGTCCCTTTGAAGTCTCTGTTAATCACATAAGGAAAACATCGACTGCGATTAACCAGTTACATGGGTTAAGGGGAATATTTTTCTCTTCGATAAACTCAAACGGAATTTCTTTCACGCTGTGCTTTGTAAGTACTACTGTAGGGTTGTATTCAACGCCTAGTGAAAAACTAGATGTGAACTACACGAGAAGACTATGTGCAGTTTTAAACAAATCCTGGAAATAAAACGACTGTATAGACAAGTACCTCTCATCTCATAAACAATCTAAATAGGACGTACAGGATATGTGGAGAATTGCTGGAGAAGTTAAGGACGAACTCACCAGGGACATTTTCTTATTGACTACGACACATGGACACACCTGTGTTGGTCGACCAGCAAGGACTTAAATACATCAGCTCTATGTGGACAACAGTTGCAGTCTAATTGTCCTTTCAGGAACGATAGACGAGAGAGAGAGAGAGAGAGAGAGAGAGAGAGAGAGAGAGAGAGAGAGAGAGAGAGAGAGAATGGAATCCGCTCAATTAGCACAACTTGATGAATATTTCAGTGTATTTTATGTTGAAATGTTCCCGTGTAATTTTTTTTAAATGCAATGAAATTAACACACTGGACACGTTCACGTTTTCATGGCTGCTACCAAAATGGAAATTCGAATTTTAGGAGGCAACAAATTACTTCACCTTTTCTTTCTCTTCTTGTTACTCTAGCCATAATCGTAAAAATATGTTCTTGTACAATGTTTCGCTTAGCTTATCAGCTTGATCTGAAGCGAACCAAAATAACTATTAAAGTTTAGCATTAAAAAAAAAATTACTGAATGTACTCATTTGCTTCAGTAAGAACTAAAATAGTGCGTCTGGTGAAAACGTATCGAATCGGAATCTTAAAATTGCAGCATTTTAACATTCGGAATTTAAAATTTGAATAAATAGATGTGCACAGCTGAGCCACTTCTATAATAAAGAGATAATGTCTAGACCGTGCATATTTTAGAAATACGATCAAAAGGCATGTCTGAAAACAATTCAATAAAAACAGATTGATTTTAGTAGATAAAGGAAGTTTTTGGCTTAATTTGATTCAATGCTTATAAAGGAGTGTGGTTGGGGCGTTCTGTTAAATTAGATAAAACTAATATAAAACATATTGTAACTAATTTAGTTTCTTGTTTTAACTTTCAATTTTGGTTTTAACTTCAAGACTAAGGTAGTAGCAACCGTCTAACTTTCGATGAAGCAGGTGACCAATAACAAAGGGTCAATCACTGGAGTTTTCGTGTTGGGTGCAAGAGGCGATCATGAGAGAGAGGGGATTTTCGAAAGAATTCACTCTGTTAGTGTCCGACAAAAGACAAGCAGAGAGCTTAATCTGTGGGGTTAGGGGCACAAAATTTAACATTTCACGTTACAAACATCGATGACCGGTCCAGTGAGAGGCTGCAAATTTTTCATGAACTTGATCTCATCTCTTTATCTCGTCTGTATGTTCGCAATTTGCACCGAGATCCAGCAATGCGACGCAAAGCTGCATAAGAAAGCAAAACTTAAAGAATAGGTTTAGATTTCGAATACGTGAAACAAGCATATTATATCAGTGAACAGTCGAGTTTTAATGTCAAAAGAATATGTTAAAGCTAAATGTAAGCAGTTGTAAAGTAAGTGACATTACAGTTGTAGAGAAGTGGCGTAGTTAATTACATGCTTGGCAGCGAAATTGTCGTAAGTGAATTTGAACTTCAGTCGTGATTGTTCACTTTCGAACTAAAACCCTTAAGAAAACTTAGAACTTCATTATCACCTTCGGGTATTACTTATATTATACTGTTACTTATCTTCTTCAAGGGAAGTTTTGGCATTAAATAACCCACGAACGTTCGTATATAAAGAATATATATCCAATGTTTGTACTGAGTGTGTACTTTGCATTGCACAAATAGTCAATTCTTGGTAATATTTTTGACAGATAAACACAATTATCTATGCTGATACGTCAATATCTGTATTTGGTTATCATATTGGTATCTGCTGAAAATGCTATTTTGCATAAATATGTAGCGGCAAAAAATTGCAGCATTTTAACTGCCTTTAGAAACAGTAATGAATACTCAGAAAACACGCTAAGCTAAACTAAATTTAGTTCTTTCTATTTAAACCTAATTTTTAGTTGTATACAAGTTACTAGAAATATGAATTTGCAGTTCTATCACTAATCGGCAAGGTCAGTTGTTCGAGATACTCTTGTAACATCTTCAGCATCCTACTGTTGACTTTGCCAGCCTCTGGTAGACCACAAGTTGAAAAACACTAATGTAGAGAAAATCATTACTTAGTGCTAGAATGTATTACCTGGTTGGATATCTTAGTTTAATGGCATATAAAACTTCAGGTTTTTTAAAAAAATCCCAACATTTTCCTTGTAGAATAACAGTAGTGGTTTTATTTAACCCGGAACTGATAGGATAAAGAAGTCCATACGTTTAACAAGCTTATAAAATATGTAATTGTTAGTATTTGATTGAAATACTTGAACGTATACAACTGTGTGCAAATTATTTGTAATTATTTTTTTTTCTTTAATGGATTATCAATCTTTGCAGTTTAATTAATTGTAAAGTTAGTTATCCTTGTAGAAGAAGAGCAGTGAGAATATTTTACTAATAACCGGGGAGGATGAGGAGGTTCATACGTTTCTCAAGCTTATAAAACATAATTATTAGTATTTGATAAAAATACTTGAAAGTATACAACTGTGCATAAATTATTTCTAATAGATTTTTTTCTTTAATGGCTAATCGACCTTTGCAGTTTAATTAATGGTAAAGTTATCCCTGTAGAAGAAGAACAGTGAGAATATTTTACTATTAACTGGGGAGGATAAAGGGGTTCATACCTTTCTCAACGGTATTGATTTCGAACTCGCTTACTACGATGTTAATAACAACGTCACAGGAGACTCCTCCTTGAAAGCATTTGTGTTATTGATATATAAACAATCGTGTGGTTACTGATATCATATGTCATAATGCAGGTGCAAGTTGACGGAAACTCAGACGAAATGAAAACGTGAAGACATGTTTATAGAAAAGAAAAAGACTTAGACAGGTGGTCGAAGAATTAATACCACTCTCTTTATTTCAAGTACTGAGTTTGGCTTGGTTTTATGGCACATCAACCATTGTAGGTTGTTTATGCCAAATCCATTTTTACACATATAAAGAGTTTATTTCAAACAGTTCTGTTTGACTTATAGATAGGATCCTATCAGGGTCTAACAATTCGTGCTAGAGTGGACCTGGGAGTGATGTCGATGAAAGGGTGCTCTGCATTCTGTAAAGCTCCAGCATTACTTGAACCTCACCATCAAATTGTTTAATGTCTTATACAGGGCACTTGTTAGCGAGGGGTCTTACCCCTCGCCGGAGAAGCAGTCGGTGTATTCTACAGCCCCATCTAACTGAAAAAAAAACTCTCTTTATGTGTTTTAAACTTCCCCTGAGCCAGTCTCTGAAAGAGGGAGAAGAGGAGAGTAATTTTCTGAATAAATGAAGGAAAGACCTTGATCTAAAATCTTATCTTATGGAGTGGGTAGTTTTCTTAGCTCCGATGTTTAAAGTCATTATTTTTACTCTGACAACATCAAAATGACTGATAAACTAATCCTTTAAAAAAGTACCATATCTCGTGTGACCGTTTCTCCCACTTACCGAGACATTTTTTTGTTGTTGAACACTTATTCTCGATCAAACAAACGGTCACCGGATTCTGTGGTCGTAGAAAAGCTCCCAAAACATTACCCATAAATGTATCTAAAATATCAAAACGTGAAATTTGTATTATCAAATTCTTAAGTTAATACTTTTTATGTTAAAATTGTGTTCTTGCATTAATTTGTAAAAACAACACAGAGATAAAAATGTATAATTATATAAAGCTCCTACATAGCATTAACTAAATGTTACCCACGAGGTTACTCTGAAAAGTTCATAGGCCGACTAGAATACTCTCATAGAACGTGTCCAAATGATTTTTTTTATTTTTTAGTATAGTCTTCCACGCTGTTCCCAAACTTCTTCAATCAGTGTCAGTCAAAAAAGTCAACTGTATATATGAGGTCATTATATGAACTTTTCAGCTATAGACTTTTATATCAACTCTCTTATTTCAAAAGTATATTCCCAGGACCAAAACAACGCAATCGTCCGGAAACAGTATATATATATATATATATGAGTAAAGTTGGCAACTGTAGTCGAGGGTGACCCGAAGGCTCTCTTTTCAGTAGCTACTATGCCGAGGTGTAGGGGAGAGCTCTACTCCTTTCCCTGGATGGCTCCACTTTACCCTAGATACGTACCTTATAATGTCGAGAGTTAAGCAAGAAGGTATCAAGTTACATTGAACCCCGGTCTCCCGAACCTTTGGTGAACACTCTACCCAGTAGGCCAATTAGCCGGTATATATATATATATATATATATATATATATATATATATATATATATATATATATGTATATATATATATGTATATTCTAAGTCTGACATAGACATAAGAATTCATTTAACAAAGAGCATTCATATCATGAAATAATGATAAAATTTTTGATCAATGGTAATGTTGTTCAACCTGCCAAAACACGATTAGCCACAATCTGATATCGATTTTGAGTGTAGCACAACTAGAGTCCTATTTCACCAGTTATCACTCTTCTCAAGAATTGAGCACACAAGGTAGCTGGTATCGTATAAGTAGAAAGTTACACGTGAAAATTTCCTTCATTTACGCTGAGAATAACGATGCTTTGGGGGTAAGATGTCTGACTGACGTAACGTCAGCCTGGTTTTGATCCCAGCTTGAAGCATCTCACGGGTCTAGCCACAGTGTCTGACGAGGACAACATATATATATATATATATATATATGGTGGGGTGCAAGCATGTGTGTTTGATTTGCAAAGCATAATAGTAAGATGAAAATAATATAAAGAGAAATTATTTGTCCAAACCTGTAGTCGAGATGCTGTCAAAAACATGTCTTTCACTTACCTGAAAAAAACAAAACAAAACAAAAAACAGATAAGTAAAAGGTAAATTCAAATGGTAGAAAATATGAAGCTTTTAAATGAGAAAGAGTAAGTAACTAGTTAAATGTAGAAAAATGTTCTCGTCTTAATTGTATATAATCCTCAAGAAGTGAAGATCAGTATGATATTTGTAGATGTAGATCATGAAGTGACAGAGACAAAATAATTAATCACATAATTGACAAATGCAACAAATTCGTACTAGACTATACACAAATGGCTGGGGAAGGTGATCCACTGGGAATTGTGCAAGAAGTTTAGATTTGAACATATGAACAAATGGTATATATGCAATCCAGAATCCTTCCTAGAAAATTAAATGCACAAAATTCTTTGGTATTTTAAGATACACATAATCTCGACCTGACGCCCAGACTTAGAGATAGTCAACAAACAAAAAAGAAGAATCTGCGAAATAGTGGACTTTGCAGTCCCGGCTGATCATCGAGTAAAACTTAATGAAAGTAAAAAAGAGTTAAGTACGTATATCTTTTTACAGAGCTGAAAAAATATGAAACATGAATGTGACGGTGATACCAGTTGCAATTGTCCCGGTTGGTAGAGTCACAAAACTATCGCTATAGAGACAAGAGGATATGGAAATAAGAGGAAAAGGGGAGACCATCCAAACTACAGAATTTTTTTACATCAACCAGAATACTTAGAAGAGTCTGGGAACTTGAGGAGACTTACTGTCCCTCAGCCTCCAGTGAAAAACCATCAGGTGACGCCGGTGTAAAAATATCGTAAAAGAGAGATATGATAATTGAAATAGTTATGTCGTCGTTCCGTTTTTGAATTTTATTATAAGAATATTTTCATCAACTTAGTGTAGACTTTTGTCATTCCTTCTTCATTATCATTGAATATTGGATCTACTTCATGACGAACAACACATTTTCATAAGTCAGCCAGTTCCATAAGCATGAGAGCACCGCTGAGAAACGTGCATCTTCTGAGGGCAGTTCACATGTCTTGCATAAAACATCAACGTCTCTAAAAGACCCTTTTGCTCAGCAAACGGTTTCCCAGCCTGCAGAACAATGTATCGCTTCAGAATAGATAGTGGTATTTCTTAAAAAGGATCCTGTTCTCTTAGAGAATGCACTACTGTAAGAGACGTACCGAGAGTGCCAACAAGAGGAAATGTCGCCATATATCCTTGGAGCAAAACGGAGAATAATAAACATAGCAAAAGGGTTAAACTGGTTTGCTCTGTGGATGTCAGATTTTTTCTTCAGTCTCTCTGAGGAAAAAAAAAATAACAAAAAATAAACGAAAAACAAAAAAAAAACTTGATGTTTCTTGTGGGTACCACCAGCTGTCAAGTCGACTAGAAATGAATGTGGAATCTCCTCGAAATCTCTGCTTGCGAAACCAATCTATGATGAATATTATTCACGCAATGAATAAATGTGTTTTGAAAAGTAATGGCTGTCGTTGTAAGAAACGAACTCAGTGACCCAAGTTGAAAACCTGGATAAGGCTGTTTCCCATAGCGATTATATCCTTTAGAAAGGTATAAGTCCAACTATTCTCTCTCGAGCTATGGTCCTTTCAGCTTGGTACATCAAGCGGTCTAGGTGAAGGATAACTTTGGATTTATAACAGTTCCACTTCGTTTAAAAATTGACTTGTTCGAGGCTTAGGATTTGTGTAAATAAATAGATTTAAAAATACAAGATGATTTTTTAAAATGTTAACAACCTCTTGGAAATAAGTTTTTAACAATTTCATTCAGTATCCACATATTTCCGATCCCTGTTAAGAGATTCTTGAATCTTCCATAGGTGATTAAAATGGAAATATTTTTAATGGTGTATCTTTATCATATCGATCCCGAGGATAGCGTGCTGGACAGTGATATCCTCGTAAGCAAGTTCTAACTTAAGATTTAAGATTACGTTCAGTTTTGGACTAATACTCCCAGGAAACGTATAGTTTTCTTTATCCACCTAGGAATGGGTTTTATAGTACTACTACAGCGCTTCTGCTAGTATATCTTTCACATGATATAACTCACGAAGGTCGATATGGTATTAAGCAAAAAAATCAAACTAAGCTATTTTAGAAAGGCAGAACAGATATTAAGAAAGACCATCTGAGGAAGATTTCAATGTGTTGATGGATAAAATAAACAGGTAGAGACTTAGAATCATATGATATAAGAACTCACATAAAAAGCTATACCTTTTTTTAACACTGTATATAATAGGCTTTTATAGGAGGTGCCCGTGGTGTAATGGTTATCGTCGTAGGAAATGGACTCGGCGACATGAGTTCAAATCCTGGACGAGACTGACTGCATTTCACATAGCACTAATTATTCTCCCTCTAGCTATGGGTAAATAGTAGGACAGACTGGATTCTTCAGCCTTGGTGAGGCAACTAGTCTAGGAGAAGGAATACTCTGAATTCAAACCTGTTAAACTCCGCTTAAAAATTGGCCTTGTGTCATATCCTGCCCGAGCAGAAGGATTGGTAAATATGATGAATAGGCGTTTTTGGAAAAAATAAGTTAGAAGTTGTAGTTTTCGGTAATAAACTAATTTTAGACGGTTGCGTAGATTAGAATTATTTGAAAACTGCGTAAAGAATTAGGAATTGTGTTTTTCCTCGGGTTGAAATAGAATCGGAATTCAGGTTGCTCAGTCGGTTGTGGCTGGATAATATAGCGACTGCTTTTCTGCAGATGGGTACCCCCCACCGAACTAGTTTCCTGAAGATGACACTAATCAATCTGATGGTGAGGCTCCAGTAATGCTGGAGCTTTGGGGAATGCGGAATATCTCTTCATTACCGTCGCTCCCTGGTTCACTCTGGCCAGGAGTGGTAGCACCTTATAGGGTTCTATCTATGGGTCAAATATAACGAAACAGTGCATTTATCATAAACCAAATTGCTTGAAATAGGAATGTTTTGACATTTAAACTACATACTTATGCTAAATTGAATTGTTTGAAATGAAACTGTTTTTGTATGCTAAACTGGATTGTTTGAAATTGAACTGTTTTTGACATTGAAACTGTACTTAGTCTAAACTGAATTGTTTAAAATATGACTGTTTTGAGATTTAACTGTGTGTAAACAAAAACTATGCTTATATTAAACTGAATGTTTTTAATTAGAACTATTTGATTAAACTGAAAAGCTTGAAATATAAATGATTTTGATAATTAACATCTGTACTTATGTTAAACTGAATTGTTTGAAAAGAAACTGTTTATATGTATAAAAATGGATCTGGCATTAAATAGCCTACAAAGTTTGATATGCCATAAAGCACAAACAAACAAAAAAACAAACTGGATTCTGGAGTAAACCTAATGTGAAAAACGCTGAAAGTGATACTCGATCTGGATAGCAGACTTTCTTTTGCTATTTCGTGTAACACCCTCTCGCTATAAACATGTTTGAAACCGACTCAGAATCACTTTCAAAATCCCTCTCAGCGAAGCCCAACCAGAATATACTTTTTTTAATACAAAAAAAAAAAAAAAAATTATAATATTAAAGAAACATACGAACTTATACAGGATTTTTAGAAATAATTCAAAAAAGGTTATTAACTTTCGGATTATGCAGATTTAAGGCGGCCACAGAGATTAGAATAATCCAAAAGTCACGTGAGAAGTAAATTCAGATGACTGGCTAGATATATTTATTTTTTTCTTTCTTGCTTTGTTACTGAATTCATAAAAGTTTCAACCTGAGGCTACGAAGTAAACTCTTTGATTACCTACATAAAATCATTCAGTGTAAATAAAATTTTGAAAAGTTTGTTTAGGAAAGTTCATGGAAAGCGTATTATAATTATTATAGTTACACCTTGAGAGTTTTTTTTTACACCAGCCTTAGCTGATAGTTTTTCACTGGAGTTTGAGTGACAGCAAGTCTCCTCAAGTCTACTGGACTCTTCTCAGTATTCTGGCCGATGTTAATATTGTAATAGTTTGGTTGGTCTCCGCTCGTCCTTGTATCTAGTCCTTGTATCAAACTTGCGACTGTACCAAGAGCACCAATTACAATCGGTAAAACCGTTACTTTCATGTTCCACATTTATTTTTAATTAATTAACAAGGTTAGGGTACTTATTCTTCTTTTCACTTTCTTTCACTTTTACTCTCTGGTCAGCCGGAACAGCAAATTCTGCAACTTTTCTTTTTTTTGTTGTTGATTATTATAAGGTCTGGTCGTCTGGATGAGATTAGGTGATCCGTTTGTATCTCAAAATCCCAGAGGATTTTATGCATCTTATTTTCCAGGACAGCTGCTTGCTTGGGCATATACCATTTGCTCGTATGGTCAAATTTGAATTTATCCACAATTCTAGTGGATTACTGTTATATCCTAAATGATATACGATGACAGGCTATTCCGTGTGGCAAAGAATATACAACACATTAAGTAGGTAATTATCATTATTATTATTATTATTATTATTGTTTACCCATTGAGAGTTTTTCACATCAGTTTTAGCTGATAGTTTTTCACAGGAGTTTGAGTGACAGCAAGTTTCTTCAAGTTTTCAGGACTTTTCGCAGTATTCTGGCCGTTCTCAATAATGGTGTAGCGTGGATGGTCTTCACTCGTCCGTCAACCTCCAAGTCCTCCAGTCCCTTGAATAATCCTTTAGTTTCTGTACTGAAATCAGCAATCATGATTGGTATAAGTGTCACCTTTATGTTACACAGTTTTTTTCAATTCTCTACAAAGTTTGAGGCATTTATCCTTCTTTTCTCTTTCTTTCAGTTTATCCTGTGGTCACCCGAGATAGCACAATTCACAATTTTGCAAGTTCTCTTTTTCTTGTTGATTATTATAAGCTCTGGTCTTCTGGCCGAGATAAGGTGATCCGTTTGTATGTCAATGTCCCATAGGGGTTTGTGTGTGTCATTCTCAAAGACAGATGCTGGGTGGTGCATACACCAGTTGTTCATATGGTCAAATTTAAATTTCTTGAACATATCCCAGAAGATTAACTTGCCCGCACTGCCATATCTTGTCTTATATTCCTTCTGTGCTAATTTGCTGCATTCGCTTATGTGATTGATGGTTTATTATTATTGTTTTTACTCCTTTAGAGTTTTTCACATAAGTGTTTGAGTGACAGCAAGTCTCCTCAAGTCTAAAGGACTGGTCTCAGGATTCTAGCCGTTCTCAGCAATGCTGTCATTTTGATAGTCTCTACCCGTCCGCCAACTTCCAAGTCCTCCAGGACTTTTAATAATCCTTTAGTTATTGTGCCAAAAGCACCAATCACGATTGGTACAATTATCACTTTCATGTTCCGCACCTTTTCCAATTCTCTAGCAAGGTCGAGGTACTTATCCTTCTTTCCACATTCCTTCAAATTTATTCTGTGGTCTGCCGGGACAGCAAAGTCGCCAATTTTGCAAATTCCCTTTTTTTGGCCGGTATTAGGTGATCCGTTTGTATGTTAAAATCCCATAGGTGTTTATGTGTGTCATTTTCTAGGACAGGCGCTGGGTTGTGCATATACTATTTGTTAGTATGGTCAAATTAAAATTTCTTGCACATTTCCCGGTGGATCACCTTGCCGACCCAGTCATGTCAAACCATTATTATTATTATTATTATTATTATTATTATTTCACTCATTAGAGCTTTTCACATCAGCGTTAGCCGATGGTTTTTCACTGGAGTCTGAGTGACAGCAAGTCTCCTCAAGTCTCCAGGACTCTTCTTTGTATTCTAGCCGTTCTCAATAATGCTGTCGTTTGAATAGTCTCCACTCCTCCGCTATATTATTATTATTCTTATTATTATTGTCAAGTTTGGCTAGGTTTTTATATTCTTTTTTGTTATTTTAATTTCTGTTTTATGTATGAAAAATTAATAAAATTGCTCATACAAAAAGAGAACATTTTAAATACTCATAGTTTTGGCCCGAACATAAATTATTTAGCCTTTATATTTTAGAAATGCAAAACTGACAGACTTATTGACAAATAAAGAAGAGAGGAAAGAAAAAGGAGAAGTAAAGTGAAAGTGGAAAAAAAAAATTGAGAAAGAAAGAAAAATGAGAACGAAAAAGACAAAAAATGCTTGACTTGGAAAGATAATGTTCATAAGAGAAAACCAATTTTTACGTTTTGCAAAGAAACTAGAAAAAGACTTACCAGAAAAATAAACTGAATTAATCGTATTTCTCCAGTTAATTGTAATAATATTTTAAAAAGATAAAGAGGAAAAGAAGAAGAATAGGAAATAGACGAGAAAAGAAAGGAAGAAAGAAAAAGAGAGAGAAAAAAAAAGAGGAAAAGTCCGGCTGAAACCGAAACAGAAGAAGCAGATGATTCAAAAGAAAGAAAGAAAGAAAGAAAGAAAGAAAGAAAGAAAGAAAGAAAAGCAGGCTGGCATTTGAAAAGAAAAAGCATATGATTCAAAAGAAAGAAAAAAAGAAAGAAAGAAAGAAAGAAAAGCAGGCTGAAGCGCTAATGGAAGACGTACGTAATTTAAGAAAATCGAAAAGAAAGAAAGAAAAACACAAAAGAAAGAAAGAAAGAAAGAGAGAGAGAGAGAGAGAGAGAGAGAGAGAGAGAGAGAGAGAGAGAGAGAGAGAAACAAATAAACACACAAACTAAGGCAGATTGAAAAGGAACAGAAAGCATATTATGTACAAAGATGAACTATTAGAAAGAAAGAAAGAAAAAAAGAAAGAAAGAAAAAAGAAAGAAAAAAGAAAGAAAGAAAGATAAGCAGGTTTTGGTGTGTGTGAAGAAGAAGAAAGCAAAGAGAGAGACATAAGAAAGAAAACTCGAGTGAGGCGTAAACAAAATTCATTGAGGATTTACTTCACAAAAAGAAAACAAGAAACAAGGAGTAAAAGAGAAAACAAAACAAAACAAAAAAGAAAAGAATATATTAAATGCACAAAAAGACCATGAATCAACCTAAGAAGAAAGATAAATAAAAGTGAGAAAAGGAAAATGTAAATTAAAAAAAAATACACACATATCTGCATACGTATGTGCACGTGTATACCAAATAGTTTGATAGGTTGGTTAGTTTTACTGCATATCAAATTTGCTGGATTATCTTATGCCGAAGTCAGTCGTCGTTAAAATTTTCATATTTCAAGTTTCTATTCTTATCTAGTATTAACAAAAGGCAGAATACAGCAGGAAGTAAAATCAATTCAAAAGAAATGAATAATGTACAAAGAGAAGAAAATCTCTAGAAAAGTAAAATGAAAAGTAATATATATATATATATATATATGTATGTGTGCGTGTGTGTATTACTTTCCATTTTACTTTTCTAGAATATATATATATATATATATATATATATATATATATATATATATATATATATATATATATATTGATGCTTCTTGGGAAAAAAAGGAAATTGCATTTGTAATGACTTGTACACGGCTAAGAAGAGGAAACCTGAAGAAAGAAAATGAATCTCCATGAACAGTGTCATAAAATAAGAAATAAAAACTAATCATGTCAAAGCAAAAATTGATAACTCACGGAGATGAAATGGTTAATCCAATTAATGAAAGCAGCAAACTGGCACAAAAGTAATAGAGTCGCAAATATAATTGAATGGGAAATGTCATTCACTAGGAATTGTGCAAGTTATTATAATTTAGTCATGCTAACAAATGGTATTTGCACACACCAAAACCTTTTCAATAACTTGTTTCAATAATAAGTACCACCATATACTGACTGGAAGATCCTGCATATTGATGATTAACAAGAAGAACTTGTAACGTAGTGGATTTTGCCGTTCCATCATACCATATAGGAAACATAACAGAATGCAAAAACATAGACAAATACCTATTTTGCAGAGAAGTTAAAATATGTAACATAAACTTGACGGCGATGCTAACTGTAATTGCTGCCCTTGGATTGATTTCCATTTTACTTGGAAAAGATACTACAAGAACTGGAAATGACAAGAAGAATCGAAACCATCTAGATCATAGCACTGCTGAAATCAGTTCTTATACTTACACAAGGGGTGTCCTCGTGGTGTAATGGTTAAAGCGATGAACTGCGGAATCGTAGTAATATTGTTCGAACTCCAGTTGAGCTATTACGTTCACTTTCGGGCAAATACGCTTGGGAAAGGTATTAACCTCCTTATCCTCCCAGCTATGGGTTAAATAGTACCACTACTGTTCTTTGGCATTAAATAACCTACAAAGGTTGATATGCCATTAAAAACAAGGAAACTAAACCAAACACGTTCTAAAGACGTAAGGAAACTTGCAGTCTTGTAAATTTTTGTTGAAGAACAACTGGCGTGAAAAAGGGCTATTGCGAAAAAAAATCATTGATACAGTTATATGTTTTTAAATATATTGTTTTACTTAATTATTTCCAAAAAACTCAGTTTATCCAACAGATAGGAATATAAGAGTGCCTACCACTCCGGGTCAGATTAGGCATCATAATAAAACACCAGAATCCCGAAAATATCATCTGGAATTTACCTTTGTTGTGTAATTTATTATTTGATTGTTCTAAACTATACGTCAAAATTTCATGAGCACATGGGGCAGTGGATAACGCGTTTGGTTGGAAGTTACCTCTGTGTGAAATCTTTTGGAGGTTGCAGGTTCAGTCCTAAAAACCGGTAAGACTAACAAAGAATACTTAACACTTGTACCTGGGTAGTAATTTACAAAGCTCTTTGCTTCAATGTGGCACAAGGCCGAATGAATTGGGCACCCAATGAGACTCGAACTCACTCGTGTAGGTTTGCTAGTCAAGCTTGCTAACCGTTACACCACCAGGGGTGCCCTTAACACTTGTACCTGGTCATGGTTAACAGAATCAGAAGATTCTACTCCTGTGGTTCAAATAAAGTTTCCAGTTCGAAATTCTGTGTGGACTCCTGAGTTCGACATGAAACACCTGAAGAAGGCCTTTGTAATTATAAGAAAGTAAAGTAAAGTTGGCGACCTTAGTCGATGGTGACCCGAAGGCTCTGTTTTCAATAGCTACTACACCCAGGTTTAGGGGAGGGCGTGACTCTATTCCCTGGATTTCCCCACTTTACCCTTGATCCTTACCTTATAATGCTGAGTGTTAAACAAAGCGGCATCAAGTACGATATTTTGAGTCTTTGGTATGACTCCTCCTGGGATTGAAACCGAGTCTCTCGGACCATTGGCGAACATTAAACTCATTAAGGCCAATATTTCAAATATTCTAAATAATAATGTTCTCTATTAGTTTTTCTTTAGGTAACCGTAAAAAACCGTTTTTTTAAAGTTATATAAGTAGTTTTTTAAAAGGATATGCTGTAAGAGATCCAATGAACTGGTAACGAAGAATATTCACTCATTGTGTGAAAACTATTTTCTGATATCCAAGTGTCTTCAACTGACCATTATATGATCTCTGACAGACCCATAGTACTGACAACTCCATTCGTCAGATATGTGTTAAGCATGAGTGGGGAGTGCTCAAATTAGATATGACTAGTAATTTTGTTTATTTACGTTTTTATGTCACCCTAAATCTGTCCATCTTATTGAAAAGCATCGCCGGGAGGAGTTTTCGGTTTGATGTTAAAACCATTTGCGGTAAGCGTTTGAGGACACTTTATCCATCAACATCTGTGTGCTTCTATTATCCCCATAATATAGTCCAATGCCCTTTTTCCGATTCTATCTATGTTGTTAAACTTTGAATCTCTACTAAAATCACAACCGTTTGAACGGAAATGTTACAACCCCACCAAACATATATATATATATATATATATATATATATATATATATATATATATATATACATTTCAATGTGTGTGTGTGTGTGTGTACACATGATTTCTACCCTTACATAGCGAAATAAAAACAATGATTTAGACAGGCTTTTCAAATGAATATTAATGCATATCTATTAAATAAACATTACGTTTTGATATCTATCATAGTAGTTTTGTCTATATCCTCACAAATTAAGATTCCTATTGTGAAATACGTGAACATACATCTCTCTCTCTCTCTCTCTCTCTCTCTCTCTCCCTCTCTTTCTCTTTCCAGTCGATCCTTCCCCCCCAGTTCAACTCATATACGGCTGTTAAAACGTTCCTCCACATAAACAAGTACACCTTTCAACAGTTGTTCTTTTGCACTTGCCTCGTTTTCATTCTAGTTTTTGTCTTTCTTTTTTTTCTTTCTTTTTCTTTTTTCCTTCTTAGGCTACATGATCATTTCTTCCCATCATCCCAAGCTGGTTTTTCTACTCCCTTCCCTCGTTTCTACAAGACAGACTCTCGCTGTTGCTTCGGGCTGTGAATGCTTTTATGTTTATTACTATCATTAAATCTATGTCGGAAAACTCGCCAAAGAGTTTCTTGCGCTGAAAAAGAACCAACAATTCCTATTAATGAGGTTAGTTTTTGTTTTCCTGTGTTCCTCTCTCTCTCTCTCTCTCTCTCTCTCTCCCTCTCTCTCTCTCTCTCTCTCCCTTGTTTTCTTTTGTCTTCTCTACTATAAATGAGTCGTTTACTCTTCCCAGTAACTGATTTGATGTTTGACAGGCAGAGACAGCTCAAGTGAATCTCTGAGAAAAATGCTGACAAGAAACAATATGTATGTGATATTATGTGTGTGTGTGAGTGTGTGTAAGAAGGTTAGTGAGAGATACAGAGAGAGAGAGAGAAAGAGAGAGAGAGAGAGAGAGAGGTGCAGAAAGATTAGATCAGTGCTAGGTGAAACTGAGGACTGCCTGGGAAAATTGCTCGAATTACCCAATGGGGAGTTTGAAAAGGAACACCATCTGATAAGGTGACACCGTCCAATTGACGTTGCCTCGTTTTGGTAGGTTATCTGATCAGAATGAGATCGTCTGATTGAGCTGTCTTTTCATGGAATGAAAACGAGGCTGCCAGATATACGAATTTCTGAATATGTTCACTGACGCTTTCTGCCACGTACATATTCGAAGCATTATTAGTTCAGCCATGCCAGCCTGTACGTCATTTGCGCACGGTTCTGTTTTAAACATCATGGTGGCATGCTGGAAGAAGAAATATGCTGCTCGTGGCTTTTCATAGTTTTATTTCATTTTGCATTTCATGTTGTTTTATTAACTGTGTCTCCTGTCACAGGATATATTTTGAATGAAAACAGTATTATCATTATATGTCAAAAGTTTCATGCATCATGTAATAGTTTCGGATAAACAAGCCATATGTTCATATCTATCTATTTGTGTA
>OY757904.1:106211639-106269139 GCA_963585895.1 Sepioteuthis lessoniana
ATATATATATATATATATATATATATATTATAACAGCATATATATATGTATATATATGCATTATAACAGTATATATATGTATATATAGAGAGAGAGAAAGAAAGAGAGAGAGAGAGAGAGAGAGAGAGAATATTTAGCTTCTTTTCTCGAAGAAAATCATTTCATATGAATATATGCATCCCTTTTCTTGGATGATAATTGGATATATCACAGTACTTATTTTCTTTCTATATGCCTGTCTTTTGCTTTATTTCTGTTATGATCATCTATGATAATTTAGTATTTTCTTTCACTATATATTTCATCATTTTTTTCTTTAATTTCTCATTCTCAATTTCTCATTTCTTTCTTCTCTTTTTGAAGTCCAATAGTAACACGGAAGAATGAAAAACGTTTGATAACCGCTGATTGCATGTATAGGGTGTCTTAAAAAATGTTAACATTTCTATGGAAGCTACTTTATGTTATGATTTTCAAGTCTCCAACTGCTCACCATCCTAGACTACACATTATTGGAATCTTCCACTTGTATTCTCCATTATATAATAAAAATACTCCCAAAGAAATATTAACATTCTTTTTTATTCTTTCTTTGGGGATTCTGAGAATGTGTTGACTGGGATGATGAATATTAGATTTTTTGAAATCATATCATAAAGATACTACCATTAGGTTTTCAGCATGTGTTAATTGTTCATTTCTGAGATATTGAGCTCACCTGATACTCGCTGAGAATTACCCGCTGTTTGTTGTTTAATAGCCTATCAACCTTCTCAGGTTATTTAATGCCAAATCCATGCTTTCTGAAGGACAGTAGTTTTACTATTTAAGCCATAGAAGGGATGATAAAGGGGTTCGTAGGTTTCTTAAAGGTATTTGTCCAAAAGTGAACGTAATAGCACGACTGGAGTTTGAACTCACATACTACGATTCTGATGTTCAGCGCGTTAACCATTAGACTACTTGGACATCCCCGAGCTAAAAATGATTGGTGGGATGATATTTGTAACATGGTGATGACACCAAATACCAATATGTTAAAAAACTAAATTCTAAACTGCTATTCCATATAATAATCATGATTAAGTTGCACTGACACCAAGGATTCTCTTCTATTCTCTCTCTCTCTCTCTCTCTCTCTCTCTCTCTCTCTCTCTCTCTCTCTCTCTCTCTCTCTCAGCATCCGTCTTTATCGGTCATCATTCAGGGCAAATGCTCAAGATGGCTACCTGTGCCCTTGCAGAACTGATGAATGTAAATTTTTGTTAGTCGGCCACACTGGCGTATCCATGTGTTAGAGTTCCTATTACCAACAATACCGACTAACTAGCTAGTATGGCTTGAGCTACTTTGGTGAAGTGATATACTTACCTATAACAAGCGCATTACCAAGATGTGACAAAACGTTTGACTCGCCCTTGTATTTTTTTAAAAAGAAAAGCAAATATTAAATAAAAAAAAATAAAAAGTAATAGCAAAGAAGACTCAAACATTTCGAAATCCCGAATTGTTTACAGAAAAATATTTTTTCTTCTTTTGGATCGATAAGTATGTGGCAGACTTTTCGTCTTTTCACTTTCATAAGTACATCTCTTAAAAAAACAGTAACGGAAAACATGAGTCGTTTGTCTTACCATCCACAGGCGAAAAACTCTCAGAAGTTGCCAGTAAAAAGATAAATAAACAAATAAAACGTCGAAGCCATAATGGAAAGAAAAGTAATTGGAGAGAGGTTAAAAAAAAGAAAATAAAAAGTATACACATACTCCCACATACGCACAGAGACACAACAGACAGACACACACAACTTACACACTCAGAGAGAGAGAGAGAGAGAGAGAGAGGGAAGAAAAAGAAGACAATGTCCACTACGTCTGTTTCAGCTCTCTTCAACGAAGACTGCTGCATCTACACGTAAAGAAATACACACGGAGACAAAGAAATAATGGAAAAGAAAAAAATGTAACAAGAATCTTGACAAAGCTAAACGGAAATACAATACAAAACATTTGTATAAAAAACGGAGAGAAAGAAAGAATAAACAATTAGTTAAACTCTACGACCAGTTGACTGGTGTCCACGGCAAACTGAAATGTCTCATCTGATAACTGAGTCTACATTTGAACTACTGAAGAAAATGGAGGATGCGAACGCTAGTGGGCCAGGTTACGAGTAACTTGGTATAATTTGGCGCCTGCTTTCATACAGCGTCTCTGGGCGATGAAATAAATATAATTGTTCGAGTGTGTGTGTCTGTGTGATATGAGACATAATGAAATTTATGTTTGTGCCTTAGAGAGTGATAGCAACATGAATGATAATTAATATGTAAAAGGTTTTCAAGGCAATTACGTGGGCTGAGCTGAAAAATGGATTGTTGAATGTTTGGTGTTATACGCTTGAAATTATGAACATAACCTTTTTTTTTTACTCAGACAGAGACAGAGACAGAGAGAGTACAAAAGGGTCTCACGCACGAATAGATAAACATTCACGAAGATATACTCAAACTATCACATACACAGGAACGCATTCCCCCGTGCCCACATTTAGGTATAATAATACAAATAGAGTTGCCACAGAGACAGCATTGCTATAAAAGAAAAATATAATCCTAATACTGACGGGTCCCGAGTCGAAACTAAGATGATCAGGATGATGATACTATTTACCAACCCCTCCGCTCGGGCAGGATATGACACAAGGTCAATTTTTTAAGCGGAGTTTAATAGGTTTGAATTCAGAGTTTTCCTTCTCCTAGACTAGTTGCCTAACCAAGAACTGAAGAACCTAATCTGTCCTACTATTTACCCATAGCTGGAGGGAGAATAATTGGATTGATACCTTTCCCAAGGGTATTGGTGCTATGTGAAATGCAATCAGTCTCGTCCAGGATTTGAACTCGTGTCGCCGTGTCCATTTCCAACGACGATAACGACTACACCACGGGCACCTCCAGGATCAGGATGATGATAGCGCATATCCTTAACACTGGTATAAATTCATACCAAAGGATCATGTACGAGCAGCTGATCTTATCAAAAAATCCTAGTAAAGTAAACATGCTTACCATGACAGTACGGCACTCTCCATATTATATCGCACTTGGTTCGACACATACCGACAAAGTGATTTAGTGACAACCAACACTCTTGAAACCCTGAAGACCAACCAGAGGCGATAAACGATAGGGAGAAGTAGCGAGAGAGGGTCTGGGATATCCGTGCCGGCGGCACGACATGATGATATATATATATATATATATATATATATATATATATATATCGTGCCGTACTCTGAGTCACGAGAACATGTTTATTATGAGACTACGGCATGCACACAGACCCACTCACAAATACATATATATCATCATCTTCATGATCAAGTCATGCTAGTTGCACGGATTTCACAGACTTTCTCCCTCTCTCTCTCTTCATCTATCCCTATCGTCCACAGCTCCCGGCAGGTCCTCTTAACTGCATCCTTTGTTTGCGTAGCGCTGTTGTTGATTTTAATCAACTGGATCCAGTAGATAGGTCAGTCTTCAGCCGGCTGTGGTATCAACGGCACGAATCTGGTAGGGTGTGTCACGTCTGTGGACATACCTCGAGCCGCATGGGCCCATCCCTGCCAGGCTTTAACCCTTCTTGAAGAGGTTAGGTTTATCGTCTGGCACCTGAGGCGCTCCTTTTTAGGGGAATATCGACGGGGCCCGTGGTATTTTTGAAGCGGCCGGGTGCGTCTGGGCAACGGCCCTGCGCCCAGACCCCCCTTAAGAAGGCCTTATGCCACACTCGTCAGGATGGTGCGACGGTCAACAAATACCGTTGTTGGTACGTACTTGCTGGTCGATCAGGACTGGCCAGTCCATGAATAGTCAATGGGTAAACGCCACTAATGAGTTCGTCCTTGCTTCTCCAGCTGTGTCCTGCACATCTTCTACGTCTTATTTAGATGGTTTTAGTGATGGGAAGAAGGTGGCCGAACAGCTGTCTTTGTGAAATGTTGCTACGAGGATTTGTTCGGTATTACTTGTAGTGTTTTTGTGCAGTCATATGCTACGCTCTCTCCCCGGGGTTTGATCACTCTGGCGAAAGAATTAACGGCTGCAAAGCTCTTCAAACGAATTGAGCACTCTGTTATCCGAAGTGGAAAATAATAAACGAAAGCAAATACATATGCGTTATAAATCCTGGGCTGACGTACGTCACTGAAATGGCTGAACGGTTAGATACAATGTCTAGCGTAAAGTTAGGCGGGTTTCAATCCCAGCTTGAAACGTCCTGTGTTTCTCGCTATACTGATGAGTTGTTATACAATGAAAGAGTGTCTGTAGATGACAATATATATATATATATATATATATATATATATATATCGTGTCATGCGTTCACAGTAAAGATGTTCCTACAAGGATTTTACTCGGAAGCGTTTCTGGTGTAATAGGGATCCGTGTTCAAAAAATGAACAAGGCTGATTGCATTTCACATAGCGCTAATGCTCTTGGGAAATGTATGAATTCGCTTATTCTCCTTCTTGTCGTGGTAAAATACGAAGGACTCGGCTCCAACTTTGGCACTGGGACCGTTCTTGGTGAAAGATAACTCTTAATTCAAATTCTTAAACTCCAATCAAAAATGACCTTACTTCACCACTTGTTCGTGCGAATGGGTAGGTAAATATATAGATTCATTAATAAAGATATGACAGAGCAAATCGGAAAATACACTCTCACTCTCTCTCTCTCTCTCTATATATATATATATATATATAAATTGGAAGTACTTGTGAAGCAATGATTATCGTCGTAAAAAATGGACGTTGGGAACCAAGTACAATTCCTGGACCATACTTTTTGAATTTTATATTGAGATAATACCATTGGGAAAAGTGTGATTCCGACTCTTCTCCATATATATATACAAGAAAAAGTACCGCAGTCTAGGCTCTTTTACTCAGGTTTTGGAAAAGGAAAAATCTCTTCAATTTGTCTATTTTATTGTTGATGCATTCAATACTTCGAATGAGTCGTTGGATATCTTGAGGGAATGAATTCATGAAGGCGCCGTATATTTCCCAATTACTTTCGATCCCAATTGAAACCATATTCGCAGGAGTGAATTATTCGAGTGATCTGATCATCATTTTTATTATTCATTACGTTGAAGATAGGGCTGAAAATACTTGGGAAAATGTGGTGCTCTCTTCAATTTATTCCATACTGAAGTCAAATGAATCGCACCAAAACTTGAATGGATTAAAGATAAAATAGCTAGAAACAAAGCGGGTGTCCTATTAAATCTCACACACACACACACAAACACACACACACACACACACACACATATATATATATATATATATATATGATTAGTATATCTTCACAGATCGTTCCCAATTCTTGTTTATCATAAAGCAGAAAAAAATCTGTATATTTAGAGATTAAAGTGGCAAACGCTTGTACAATATGAATACCACTCTCTGACTGATTGGAATTATTCTTTTTTGTCAAGTTTTGGAAACATAATCAGTAATTATGAACACTGGATATAATGAGTTTTCTTTCTCACAATGGTACACTACTAATTCGAGCGTCTCTGCACTCCCGTTGACATTGCTATGTTTCTCCTTGGGACCACAATACCTGTTTACAATACTATCTTTCTGCTGATATATGCCTTCCGAGTAACGGGTACAAAGAGAATAGTAGTATTTTTTTATCAGGGTTCAATCAATGAGACTCATTGTTTTTTGAAGGATACGAATATAAATTAATGGTTATATATATATAGAGATGTCCAGGAGACCGGGGTTCCATCATAGGTGGAGTCATACCAAAAATAAAAAAAATGCTACTTGATGCGGCCTTGCTTAGGACTCAGCACTATAAGGTTAGGGTCAAGGGTAAAATGGAGCAATCCGGGGAATGGCGTAGCGCCCTCCCCTACACGTCGGTGTAGTAGCTATTGAAAAGGGAGCCTCCGGATCAACCTCGAGTAAGGTCACCAACTTTACTACTAATATATATATATATATATATATATATATATATATATTCGCAGTAAGGGAAGGATTCCATGGGCCAAAGGTAACCAGAAAGTTATTTGACTAAGAACTTTCATTTACCCTTACAACCAATCTTAAGGGTCGCATGATATAGCATGATATAGCAGGTTTTTTTTTTTTGTTGTTGTAAAATTATGTATGACGTTTGTTTCGAGAGTTATGGTGCAATAATAGAAAAGGAGAAAGGAAAAATGACCAAATCAATGAAAATAAAGCTTGTGACACCACGACTCAGCGTGCACAGTTGAAATGTGCACATTGTATAATGATCGTTGATAAGGATTTTTAAGATCATATCCTAAAGCAAACGCATTTAGCATCATTTTGAACTTGAGCTACGAAGATCTCTTCGTTCCTTGTCTGGTGTCAAAAGTTGCTGGTGGAGGCAGTTACCACATTAACCAGGGGTGGCAGTAGCACATTAGCCACAAAAACTGTTTCATCACCCCTGGTTGGTGGCTAAAGAGGACCAGGTATCGTGATTCTCACATGTTGCATGATAAAAAAAAAATATGTAAAAATATCAACATGGGTAGGTGTTAGAAAGATAAACGTTAGACTTACATATCATTTCAAAGTATAATTATATGAATATAATAGATATATTTACAGGAGTATATGTGTAAATACAGATATTACATATCAATATGATATAGCTGATATATATATATATATATATATATATATATATATATATATATATATATATATATATGCAAATTTCATTGAACATAATAGACATTTTATGCCTACATATTCTCTTTTGGATCCGTTGGAATTTCCGTATTACTTTTATCGTATTCGGGGGGAACTGATTAAGGTATTGTCCATAGTTGTATGTATCCCTAGTACTTTCTGCCCGATTTTGGGCCATCATCAGGGGAGAATCTGTTACAAAAGTGATGTAACTTTTGTCGAACATCAAAATAATAAACAAAAACTTCAGATTCTCGAAGCACTATATATTAGAAACCTGCAACCAGCACTTAATAGAATTAATTTTCAAACCAGTACTAACGTATTTAAATGTCTTTAGCTACTGGCACTATTTACAGAATTACATTTAAAAGCAAGCGCTATAATCTCCAACAGCAAAGACGTCCTTACACAGTAGTAATTTGCTAAAACAAAAGTTACATCACTTTTGTAACAGATTCTCCCCTGATGATGGCCCAAAGTCGGGCAGAAAGTACTAGGGATACATACAACTATGGACAATACCTTAATCAGTTCCCCCCGAATACGATAAAAGTAATACAGGAATTCCAACGGATCCAAAAGAGAATATGTAGGCATAAAATGTCTATTATGTTCAATGAAATTTGCATTAACGAAGAAATGCTGCCTAAATATACATATATATATATGTATATATATATATATATATATATATATATATATATATATGTGTGTGTATGTGTGTGTGCATTAGAGGTGTTAAACAGATAAAACCACTAGCAAAAATACCATTTATTTATTCAGTAATTAACATCTTTTAAAATTGATAAATTACTTTGGTTTCTTTAACTTATTTAATACAATCACAAGATTCGCAGACAAGGCAATTTATCCTACCTCTTTATATATACACCTTTACATATATATATTTATATGGGCAGCATTTTTCTATAAGGCAGCTATAATTTTCAAATGGCGCTAGCACATTTCACGTTTATTTGCTACTTACAGGTAATAAAATTATTTTCTTCCATAACCTCTTCTCCCGGCATATGACTCGTTAGAGTGTTGGTTCCTCCGAAGATGACTGTAATTGGCGCCGAGAGTACTTCGGAAACATAGAGTTTCTTCCTAATTTTAGAACATCCAAGAGTCAAACGACTCATACAAAAATTTGAATGTATTTAAAGATTGAGTGGGAAGAAACGAAGTGCCTGTCCTATTTAATCAAATATGATTATATATATCTGTATATATATATATATATATATATATATATATATATATATATCTGTATGCATATATATATATATATATATATATAGAAAAGCAAAAAATGAGACAGACAGACGGACAAAAACACAGAGAAGGCAAGACTAAAAGACAAGGGGCCGTAGAGGTACCGGGAGAAGAGATAATAATAATATGCACATCTACATATTCGTGTGTTTATCACAAACCATCTATTTAGACGGAGGCATTACCTAATATTTCATTCTTGCTCAAATAGAGAAGTGTTGATTTCGGGTCAAATATATATTGCTCTGCCATATATATAACTTTAAAACATGTTATTACACACACACACACACATACATACATACATACATACATATATATATATATATATATATATATATATATATATATATATATATATATATATATATATATTGCTCGCTAGCTTACTAGACTATTCTTTTCTCATCTAGTGTAATTCAGAAATTTAGGCCTAATACAGAAAATATAACTTTATACTATCTATCTATCTATATATATATTTTATATATCTATATCTACATATCTATATATATATATATAGATATATAGATATAAAGTATATGGTTAGTTTATATATATATATATATATATATATATATATATATATATATATATATATGTATATATATATATCAATGAGCACTGAAATGATGTATCTTTGTACGCTTAATTCACAGATACATCCATTTTTTTCTTTAAAAATTCTTGGATGTTAGTACAACTAAATAATGAATTCAATGTTTCTTACATTCTATCTATTTTTTTGAAAACCTTTTTTCCGAAATTCTTTATCATCTATACCAAAATGCGCAGTTTTTGCCGGACAATTTTTCTCCCGTTGCTTGAAGATAAATATTTTTGAAAAAATTTTTTTCATTCAAATTCATATATATATATATATATATATTCGTTCTAAGTTTCTTCTTATTTATTTTCGTTCACAATCTTTTTCGCTCGCTTCACTGTGTTTCCTACAATTATTCTCAGCATGGAAGCAAATATTTGTTGTCAGATTGTATTTGAAATACACTGCGGAAAATAAGTTTGCCATAATGAAAGCAGAGACTGATTCCAACTTCGGTGTATTATGTCCCAGTATGGTGTAGTACTCTCATAAAATCAATATCTGACAGCCTTAGTTTATACAGACTGTAGCCCCTGAAGACGCATAAGATTTCCTCTAAATTGGGTCTACATTGATCCTCTGTCTTAATACCTATTAGGGTACCATCTAGAGTTTAAATATAACTGTTTTAAAATTATTTATATTCAATAGAATCTTATGTAACCCTATTAACTTTTAAGAAAAAGACAACACACGATATGTATTCATGAAAATACACTGAAATGGTTTCACAAATTCTTAGCATAAAATATTCCTAGATGGATTGACATGCCCTTTAAATAATGTTTACGATAGAGGGGGCTAAGGAAAGATCCATGATGTGTATATTGTTGCGTGAGTGCAAAGGAAGCTTGGTAATTCAGGAGCAGAATAGTCATGTAATATCTGAGACACTGGAAAACCATTCGGAGTCCTCTACAACGATGGAAAGTTGAAATTGTCGTGTGAGTCGGGTCAATATAAAGAAATACAAGATCAAGAATGAAGCGAAAGTGCAATGTGGCTGTCCTTTAGGAAAAGAGCACAGAACCTGGACAATAAAGGAATATATATATATATATATATATATATATATATATATATATATAATTGATAAAAATAAGTGATAGAGAGAATAAACCGATCACTAACAACAGATTTATTAGTGATATTTCGTCTTTATTCAAGGAAGAACTTCTTCAAATATCACTACCTAACCCGTTGTAAGTGTTTGGTTTATCAACTTTTCCACTTATTTTTAACATATTATCAGTTTTACCAAAATTTACTCTCTCTCTCTTTCTCTCTCTCTCTCTCTCTATATATATATATATTTTTTTTTTTAATATATATATTAAAAAATATATTCGTTGGGTATCTGACTCTATGATAGAAATATGTGGAAACTTGGATAAATGAGACACTTTACTCAGATTTAATTGTGTGATATTTCGTGGACGTGTCAGTGGTGTAATGGTTATCGTCGGCGACACGAGTTCAAATCCTGGGCGAGACTGATTTGCATTTCATATAGCTCTAATACCCTTAGAAAAGGTATGAATCCAGTTATTCTCCCTCCAGCTATGCGTAAATAGTAGGACAGACTGGGTTCTTCAGCCTTGGTGAGGCAACTAGTCTAGGAGAAGGAAAAATATGAATTCAAACCTGTTAAACTCCGCTTAAAAAATTGACCTTGTGTCATATCCTGCCCGAGCGGAGGGGTTGGTAAATATGGATATTTCGTTCGAAGAAATAAAGCCCGGTCGAAATATTGCACATCTAAATCTGAGTTATTTTTTAATTCATCTAACTTTCAACATATTTTATCGTATATATATATATATATATATATATATATATATATATATATATATATATATATATATATATAACCTTTAAATAGTAGGGAGTTCATCTTCATAAGTATTAATGGACTATTTTATGTAGGTGCACTGTTGGTGATTTAGAATTTAATTTTTTTTTTTTTTATTCAGAAACAGAATTGAAGAATGTCTTGCTAAATAGTCCATTTCATGTGTGTACCTTTTAAATTTTTTTGATTACTATGCCTCCTTGGGTATTTCTTTTTATTTTTTACTAAATTCTCACATCAACTTTTAAAAAATCTTTACACCGATCATACAGACTATTAATACACTATCTCCATACAGATCAAATTCTGTTCAATAATTCAAGTGAAAGTTCTGAAAAATGCCCTCTTAAATTCTTTTTCTTACCATTATTTCTGAAATCATCCAATTTAATCTTAAAATGTTTCACTCTATTGGTGTTTTTGATCTGATAAAGCAATTTTTTTCCAAAAATATATCACTCTATTTGCAAAAAATTTAAATTGGTTAGCAGACTTAGTTTTTGAAATTTGTTTTGACAGTAAATTTCCAGTTCGTGGAGAAATATTGAAAACATGTCTACTACAATTAGAAATTACATTGATTATTTTGAAAGTTTCAATTAGATAACCTCTCATTTTTCTTTCTAGTAAAGTATTTTATCCTAATTTCTCCAATCTCTCCCTGTAAATGTAATATTTTACTCTTTTTCTATTTTTTAGCCAAAAGCAATGACTAAAGTTCTTGTTATAATTTCTTATTTCGTTAATATATTAGATATCAGCAACAATAAAATATCAGTTATCGAGAAAGCACATTTAGAGAGAGGTCATTAGGGTTAAAGTCAATTTTACCAAATCAGATACTATATTTACCTGGTGGTTTCTAAAATTTAAATGATTAGGGGAAAGCAAATATAAATCCCTACTTTTCGTTTACAACTATTTCTATTTATACCGTCATCAGATAAGCTAAGTAAATCAGTTAAAAACAAACAAAGAAGAATAATGTATATAACGAAATAGATGCTTATCATTCAGTTCATCCCGCCAACAAGAAATGAATCGTGGATATTCATTGGGGCTATTGTTCCCCTATGTCAAACAAAGTAACAAGATAGATTCATACATTTCTTCTCATTTATCTAGATTGTGTGCAAAAATAATTCTTCAGGCGAGACTACGATTTTCAATGTTTGTAGAGTAATTGCAAATATGTGAGCACCAAAAATTACTGGATTTTAACTTGTGAAAATTCACAAAATTTGAATATACAGTAAAATAAATAAGTAACGTAAAGTTGGTTACCATAGTCGAGGGTGACTCGAAGACACCCTTTTCAATAGCTACTACACCAAGATGTAAGGGAAGGTACTACTCCTTTCCCTTGATTGCTCCATTTTACTCTTGATCCGTACCTTATAATGCTGAATGTTAGACAAGGGGGCATCAAGTATAATTTTTTGAGTCTTTGGTATTACTCGATTTAACCCAGGTCTTCCGGGCCTTTGGCGAACACTCTAACCATAATGCCAATGTCCGGTAAAAAAATAGAAAATGAAAATACAGATTTACTTAGTCGATAGAGTATGTATTTACTTTACACTCCTGCTACGGATAGGATGCGATAAAAAGTTATTAGTGGGTTACAGCTTGTTTAAATTAAAATACTTCTACCCTAGTACTGACTTTTAGCTCGTGTAGTTATCTCACAAGGAGTAAATAAATGAAGGCATTTTTTTCTTTTAATCCAAAAGATTCACGAGTTTTACAAGAGCGAATCAGTTTATATTTACTCAACATTTCAACTAAGAACCATATGTGACATAAAATCATTATTTTAAGTAAGGTTCAGTTAGTTTGAATTAAATGTTTTCCTTCTCCTCGACCGGTTATTAGAGTTAGAGGAAAGACATACGCCCATCAAAGTAAATACTTCTTGCTTGTGTAGGTAACTCACTCGAGCTTAATACAGAAAGTATCAAAGCACATTTCTGAGTCGGTTAAATAACAAGTATGTCCACAAGTATGTCAGCGGTTTAGCGATATGAGTAATAACGTACGGTTGGTTGGGTTTTATGGCATATCAACATTTGTAGGTTATTTAACGCTAAATCCATTTTTATGTAAATCAGTTCTATCTTAAACAATAAGTACGCAGTTTAAATGTAAGTACAGTGTGATTGTGAAAAAACTATTCTATTTCAAGCTATTCAGTTTAGTCAAGCAGTTCTAATTCAGGTAATTCAGTTTAGTATAAGTACAGATTTTGTTTACACACAGTTAAATGTCAAAACATTCCTATATTAAACATTTCAGTTTAGTGTAAGCACAGTTTCAATGTGAAAAAAACAGTTCCATTTCAGATTATTCAGCTTAGAATGAGCACGTAGTTTAAATGTAAGTACGGTTTAATTGTCCAAAACATTTCTATTTCAAGCTATTCAGCTTAGTCAAACAATCCAGTTTATTATAAGTATGCTGTTAGTTCTATTTAACCAATAGATAAGGCCCTATCAGGTGCTACAATGCCAGGCCAGAGTGGACCTGGGAGCAATGACAAAGAAGGGGTGGTCCGCATTCCCCAAAGCCCCAGCATCTCTGGAACCTCACAACCAGATCGTTTCGGTTCATATACTAGAAACTAATTGGAAGGGATCTTACCCCTCCGCAGGGGTGCAGTTGGTGTATTCTAAAACTCCAGCCACCTGGGCAAAATAACGTACGGTTCACTCATTATAGGTAGTTGTATCCGATGACGCATCTTGCTTAGCATTGGACAATTCTCAAATATGCAATGTCTAATTTTCAACGAATTTGTCAGGGAGGTACGCAGTTTCTTAGAATTGACAGAAAGTATTTTATATAATATGATAAAAAGAAAAAAAAATGTAAACGTTTTACTTATATTTCTCGGACATATATAAAAAGAAAACAAAGAAGCGTTCATATCTCCGTATTATTCACTGCAATCCTGGTTTCGTGTTTGTATTGTCTAGAACTCTTCTAGCCCCAATGGTAACGGAATGATTGCTTCAGCAGTTTCCATTTTCCGATAGTTTATCAAATTATGAATAATGAAAGGACAAAATGTGGGTTGCCTACGCTTGTGTAAATTTCTATGAGCGAAGAGTACAGACACTTTTTCTTTCACCAATGGTGGAAATACTTAAGTAATCATACAAAAATACAATTGTGTAGCTGAAAGTGTTCTCTATTCTTTGGTATTAATGTTTTTTCCCAATTTGGAGTAGTTTTGATGGAAATAAATAGGCAGGTTTATTTTCGAAGCCTCTCACACATTATCACAGTGTTTGCGAAAATCTGGAAACGGGAAATCATGAAATAAGTTGGAGGTTAGCGTTTCAATGAAAATATCGATACGAGCCAGAGTTAAATGAACGGAATAAAGAAAGTGCTACTTTTTATCATCACTGCATATATATATATATATATATATATATATATAGATAGATAAAGAGAGAGAGATAGAGAGAGAGAGAGAGGGGAGATAAAGGAAGAGAGAGTGAAAGAGAAGTGTGTTGTTAAATTTTCTTGTCTTCTAAACTTCATGAGGTATTTCGATAAGACCTGCATTTTTTCTATCTTTAATTTTTTTCCTTATTGCATCAAATTCTAAGTAAACTGTTTTAGTATGATATCTTGTTGGCCATCATTAATTTTTTTAAAAAGATTTTTCAGTAATTTCTGGAGGGTTTCCGAAAAGATTCTTGAAATGTTCTTTCCATTTCTGAAGCCTTTCTACATGGCTAGAAACTTTTAGCTTTACTCTGCATGTGTTCTTCCTTCCGCTTTATTTATTACCTGACATGCTAATTGTGATTGTCTCTCTTCTACCAAATAACTGATTTTATTGGTTTTAATGTATTCTAATTTGTTTTTTTTGTTTTTTTTGTTTTTATTTTGTACATTGGACTTTTTAAAGTGTTCTTAGTTGGTATTTCTTGGGTTTCTTCAATTAAGTAAGGATATTTTTTTCATTTTACTTCTTTTTTCCATACAATTACTGATTCCCATGGAATTTTAGAATAGCACTTGATTTGGTTGTCATGCACCCTGCTATTGCTTCTTTATGGACTGTAAAGTTTTAATATTCGTCATTCGGAGTTTATCTTTCAGATGTCTTCTGAAAACTATCAAATTTGTTTCTTACAGTTACCGTATGTTTATTACTTATATCGCTATTTGTAAGCGATGAACTGTCGTAACTATTTGTTTTTATTTTATTTCTGTGTAGAGTGAGGCTTATCATTGCCGAAATGATTCTGTGATTAGAAAATACTTCTTCAAAGAGGAGTATGACTCACACATCAAAGTGCTATTTATCTACTTTCTGTTCATGAGTATATAATTTGGATGTGCTTAGAACGTTTTTCAGTTCGGTGTTGGTCCATAGTTTTCCCCACACTTTAAACAAAATGCAGTTAAGAAATGGACGAAAAGTCATGTCCTTCCCTCCCCTAAAAAGTGACCTTGATATTACTAAGAACTTGAGTGGCATAAGACTTATTAAGATTGATAATGCGTTGTTTCTCAATCTTATCAGACTAGAACTCGAGAAAACTTTAGGAAAAATCAGAACGGCTTTCGTAGACATCGTTCAACAATCTCACAGATTCTGAAAAACTGTCGAATTATTGATAGAGTACGGGTAAAGAAGCTCGAGGCAACACTTCTGTTCGTAGATGATTCCATAAGGAGAGAAAAGATGGAGCGGATAAAACTTACATATGCTCTCCCCTGAAGAACTGTCCCCGCTATAATGATGCTTTACTCTCCTGATTAAGACAACGACTTTTTTGACATTGTCATAATTGTCTTGTAAGAAGAGACATTAGCAGCATATTAGTTTATACTCTGCCAGGAGTATGTACTTAAACCGTCCATAGTTCTAATAAAAGAAAATTATTTCTTAGTAGAAAAGGCAAGAAGCAGAAAATATCGCACAGAAACTATATCAGGCCCAGGCTACGCAGATGATCTTGCGCTTCTCACAAATACACCACCCCGAGGAAACTCCCTACTGTGTAGCATAGAGCCAGCAGGAGGAGGCATTATTCTATACGTGAAACAAAATCGGTGTGTTTTAAACAAAGTAAAACCATCTCAACTTTAAATGGCAAGCCTCTAAAATTTACAGATCAATTCTTATACCTCAGCTATAGCATCTCATCTACTAAAATTGACGTCAATATACGCCTAACGAAAGCATGGAACACTATGGTCTGATTATCAATCATATAGAAATCTGATCTATCCGATGAAATTAAACGGGATTAGTTCCAAGTTGTAGCTGTGTCCAAACTACTTTATGGATGCACCACAGGGATGCTACAAGAAATTGAGAAAAGCTAGATGGGAACTAGCCAGATAGCTGCGTGTTGTCTTGAATAGATCTTGGCAACAATACCCCACAAAACAGCAGTTGTATGGCAACCTGCCGCCCACCTCACAAACTATTCAAGTAATACGATCAAAACACGTGGGACACACCTGGGAAAGAAAGGAAGAACCCCAAAGCGACGTTCTCTAATGGACTCATACATATGGACGGGCCAATATTAGCCGACCAACAAATATTTACATATATGAGCTCTAAGCGGTTACAGGGTGCAGCATGAAGGACTTTCAGGGGTCGTTAGATGATTGGGAAAATGGGGAGAAAGAGTCACTTACTTCCACTTGGGGTTCGAATGGACCTGAGAATTATGATAATGAAGGCGTACTCCAATTTACCCAATCTCTGAGACTTTAGCCTCATTAAACGATGTAGTTTAAATGATTTCAAATATTTCTAACCAACCCTAACAATTCTATTGAACATTATTCAATAGTTTGCATACCGTTGAATGTTTTCAAGCATTCCAGCGTAATGCTAACAATTCAATTTATCAATCGTTTGTTTGCATATGTTTAATAGTTTCAACTCAAGGATATGATTAGATACATGTATTTGACCTATCCATAATACCCTAACAGTGGCTACCAATCCGGTACAGAGTTCGTCTGAGAGTTATGGTAAAGAAAGGGTACTCCAGATTTCCCAAACTCTACAACTCTCACCATCAAACGTTTTAGAGTAATATCCAAGACACTCGTTGGTAGGGTGTCAGTGTATTCTATAACCCCAGCATATTCTACTATTCACCTGACTGGGCGAATCAGAGTTATATCCAGAACACCCTTTATTGGAGTCTTGCCCCATTGCAGAGATACCCTCGGCGTATTCTACAACCTCAACTAATACAGAATTAGTTTATCATATTTACCCAATATGATACAAGGTAAATTTTTTTAAGCGGAGTTTAACAGAGTTTTCCTTCTCCTCGACTAGTTGTTCTTCACCAAGGCTGAAGAACCCAGTCTGCCTTACTATTTACTCATAGCTGGAGCGAGAATAATTGGATTCATACCTTTCCCAAGGGTATTAGGGCTATGTGAAATGCAATCAGTCCAGGATTTGAACTCGTGTCGCCGTGTCCAATTCCTTCGACGATAACCATTACACCACGGGCATCTCCAAAATACTAATACAGAATTAGTTTATTCCCTTGAAGGAAATTAATTAAACTTTAGCGAAGCATACATTTTTTTCTCTATGATTGTAGACAACGATAGACAATGTTTATCGTGTAGGAATTTGATTGATTAGTGAACAGCAGCAAAAACGTTGCAATCTAATAAGACGTCGGCTTTTTAATGAGCCATACTCAAGGGACGATATTAAACAGTGGAGAATAAAACTGAAGGAGAGAAATAAAGCGGGAAGACTGGGAAAAAATGCAAGGCAACTGTAGGTTCAAGGAAGAAATGCAAACAGAATTATGAAAAGAAATAAACAACAGAATGAAAAAAAATGATTGAGGTAAAGAATGAAGTGGGAAAAAATCAACTAATTTCGGATGAAATTAAAAAAAAAAAATAATACAGGTATCAAAAGGGAAAATAATTAAAAATATTAAATTCTTGTATTAGCTCACAACATGAAAATGTTAAAAGTTTAAAAAGAAGTACAAAAGATATGTACTGTGTAGTTAAACCGAACGATATATATAAGAACGCACAGAAAAGCACGCAGCCTTACTAGAAAGGAATAAGCAAGAGACAAAAAATCATAAGCCATTCCACATATTCATTCCACTGTACGACACTCTACCATTATCTTTCTCTTTCTAACTCCCTCCCTTCCTCCCTATCTCGCTCTTTACCTCCTACTCTCTCATCTGCGTGCGCGCACACACATGCATGCGCACTCTCTCTCACACATAGATACACATACATAAATATTCTCTCACGCACAGATACACATATCCACTGACACTCTCACATTCATGCATACACATACGTGCACTCACCTTCTCTGTCTCTCTCACACACGCTCTCCTTTTAGCACAAATACATCCAGGCATAAATATATAATATATGAATATATAATATAATCTATAGTATATATTACATATTATGTTCATATATATATATATATATATATATATACATTTGATTATATATGTACCCTTATAATAATGGTAGAAAACTAATTTTTCTATGACCTACCATTGAATATTTTGGCGTTTTATTAACTAAGCCAGTATTCTCACCCTCAACAATTAATAGCATCATGATATGGCACTGAGCAGATATTGTAATAATATGAAAACCCAAGGGTAAGCTGCATTTTACCAGATCTCATCATTAAATTAATTCAATTATGAAAAGGAAATTATTTAAGAAGAAAATTGAAATAATTACTTTGAGTTAATTAGCTTCCCCCTTCGTTAATCTAATAAAATCTCTAAACAATTTCATATGAATTGAGAAAAATATTTTTCTTTCAATGGTAATAATAAGAGAAAGGTGAAAAGAATACTTGATATTTAGAATGCATATAGTTTTTTGTTTTTTTATTGGCCTACATGTGTTTCTTGTCACCTATGTAAGTCTTGAGCAGACATACAGCTTTCTATCTTTAAAAACCTTAGAGGGCTTCCATATTCTGCCAAATGTAGAGAATTATAGAATATTTTTCTTCTGAATTAGTTGTATTTTTTCTTTGGTTCCTTTCATGTAAATTTTAATTTTGTTTTCTTAAGTTTGGCACATAATCAAAAATATAATGCACCAAGAGAATGTAGAGCTCGCAGTGATTCTCTAGTAATTATCCTCTTAACTTGACAAATAGCTGCATATGATTTCAAAAAGCTTTGCTTCATCTAGTACACAGGCTTCAATTGCTTACAATACCTGTTGATCCAATAATGTTACTGGCATTTCTGTATTTTCTAGACCAGAATTGTAAGTTCCACACCCAATAACAACCATTGAGTGAGAAAATATTCATCGGGTAATTGCTGAAGTGCTGGAGTACGGGATGAAAATAAACGAGTTCGAACCCCAGTTGCGCTATAGCGTTCACTTTCGGACTAATACCCTTGGAAAAGGTATCAACCTCCCGTTATACTCAAAGGTATGTATTAAATAGTATCACTGCTGTTCAACAAGGATGGGTTTAGCGTCAAACAACCTATGAAGTTAGATATCTTATTAAATAAAGAAACCAAATCATCATACACAGATAATAAATTCAAAGTAGTGATATCAATACAACTACCACTATTAAAGCTAATAATACTTCACCTGCTATGACGGCAACTTCTATGTTACTACAAATAATCACAATAGTAATAATAAAAATACAAGCGAAATCTTACAGGAAAAGACTTGAACATGGCTGATAGAAACTGAAACTCTTTTAATAGCAGCACATATCAAAGTCATAAGGACTAACTATGTGAAAGGAAAAATTGATAAGACGCAAGAAAATAGAAAATGTGGCGATAGAGACTAAATGATCAATCATATAATAAGCCAATGCAGTAGCTTAGATCAAAAGAAGTATAAGTCTAGACACGACTTGGTGGCCAAGGTGATCTGCTGGGAATTTTGCAAGAAATTTAGATTTGACCATACGAACAATTGGTATATGCACAACCCGGAATCCGACCAGGAGAATGAGACGCACAAACTTCTCTAGGATTTTAAGACATAATCAGATTACGTAATCTTGGCCAGACGAACAAAACAACTGATAGTCAACAAAAAAAAAAAAATAGAGAACCTGCAGAATAGTGGATTTCTGTCCCATCAGACAACAGAGTAATACTCAATGTAAGCTGAAATAAATTCCTAGAATTTGCAAGCGAACTAAAATACTATAGAACATGAAGGTTACGGTGATACCAATTGTCACTGGTTCACTTAAAAAATCCCCAAAGGATTGGTAAAGGGACTGGAGAACTTAGAAGTAAGGGAAAGAATGGAGACCATAATTACTGACATCGGCCAGAATAATGAGAAGGGATCTGGAGACTTGGGGAGAAGAGCTGTCTGTGAAACTCAAGAGAAAAACCATCAAGTACTGTGAAAAACTCTCAAGGGAATATAATGATCATAATGATAATACGACTTGGAATTGTTCAAGAAATTTAAATTTGATCATACGATCAAATGGTACATGCACAACCCAGCGGCTGTCCTGGAGAAGGTGACACATACACTTCTATGGGATTTTAACATACAAACGGATCGATTATTGTCGGCCAGACGACCAGACCTTATAATAATCAAAAAAAGAAAAAAAAGGAGAACTTGCAAAATTGTGGACTTTGCCATCTTGACTGACCACAGAGCAAAATTGAAAATGAAATGAAAGAAGGATAAGTACCTCGACCTTGCAAGGGAATTGAAAAAAAAAATGTGGCACATGAAATTGACTGTTATAACAATTGCAATTGTCACCCTTGGTACAGTCACCAAAGGAATAATAAAAGGACTGGATGACGTAAAAATAAGAGGACGATTGGAGACCTCCAGACTATTATGTAATTGAAATCAGCCAGAGAAGAGTCCGGGAAACTTGAGGTGACTTTCTGTCGCTGAAACTTCAGTAAAACACCATCAGCTAACTTGATGTTAAAAAACTCTGAAGGAATAATAATAATAATAATAATAATAATAAATCAGTTATTTACGTAAGCGAAAGCATAAAAAGAATGCATGTACACTTATAATTTATTGAGATAGCTTATCAACTGAGAACAATGCAAAAGGATGGATTTTGAGCATGTTGCCAGATGATACACACAAAATCAAAATATTTTCTATCAAATGAGTGACCCAATCTTCTCAAGGATTTTGAAATACAAATGGTCAAACAACTCAGTTTTAATTAATGTGAAGTAAAGAACTTGCCGACTTGTTGGGACTTCTATTTTAAAAGATCAGGAAGAGCTAATAAAGTGAAGACGAAAACTTGAAAAAAATCACGGGACATACCAAGAGACATGAAGAATTATGGAGAATGAAGTTGACTGCGATACTAGTCACAGTTGGGAATCTTGGAACAGGTTCAGATTAGCTCACAAGAGACCGCAGCTATTGGAGATCAGAGGATGAATTGAGAATTTATATGCAAGGTCGCAGTTGAGATCAACTATAATACTAAGTATAGTCCTATAGAGCAAAGATGATGTAGAAATCTCTAAAAAAACTAATATATATATATATATATATATATATATATATATATCTGTGTGTGTGTGTGTGTGTAATAGCTGCAGTCGAGATTAAAATCTGCTCAATGCCTTGCATCACTTGATCGAAAAAATATGAAAATCGGCGCCTCGTGTCTACACTAGAAAACAACTATGACTTTAACTTCGTCTCAGATAAAGGACTCCTTAGGCTAAACATAAAGAGTGTCAAAATAAATCTGCTCTCATTATGAACCAAGTGGAAGATTTATATTTAAAGAGATGGAAAACTTATATCGAGAAATGATATACCGTATATCAGGCGCCAAGAAATACGTTTAAAATTTAATAAAAACTTAGTGTTCAGTAACTGCAATGTTAAATGAGAACGAACACGGTCGTCGAAGGAATTTGTCAGTCTCCATCGAAGGTAAAACTCTTTGATACTTCTATACTGAATTTTTAATCTATACTTCAGGGAATAGATGGAAGGTTTTTTATTTGAAAAAAAAAAAAAAAGTTCTGCACATAAAAAGATCGGATGTCACCGAGAGGGGAGCTTTACTAATCAATAAGAATCAGCTGAAAGTATATAATGCGAAAAGACAAAATTAATTATCCAAAAATAAAAATTGCAGAATTTAAAAGAATAAATCATGGTCATTCACAGTTGACTTAACAATAATAATTAAGTAAACACGTACTTTCTAAAGGGGCAAATATAAAATAATTACATAGCCTTATTATTGATTTGGCGCAAAAAATATTTATCAATCGTCCGTGAATAAAATTTTTAAAACAACATTTTCCAGTGACTGTAATTATAACCTTCAACAAATCCTCACAAGATGTCTTAACATATCAAAAGATTTTCTTCACACACACACACACACACACACACACACACACACACACACACACACACACACACACACACATACTCATGCACGTGCACACGCACACACATATACATGTATATATATATATATATATATATATACACACGCATCCACACACAGACATATATAAATACACACACAGACACACATATATATATATATAATACATGCACACAGACTCACAGAAACACACACGCACACACACGCGCACACACACACACACTCAAACCTAATAGGTGAATGGCTGTGATTTTAATTATATAAAATCTACAAATATAATCAAATGTATGTGGTTCAAAATATCTTTATCAGAACTAAAAAAAAGCATGATGATCAAAGAAAGACATTTTTTAAGTTCGACATTGATAATTCTATTTTTTAAATATTTTTTTTGGGGGGTCATAGTTCATTTGATGGGGATATTTCCACTGGTGGAATCGATATGGCCCTTCCAAATTGACTGGTGGTGATAATTTTACTGGTTCCTTACTAGCTGATACCATTTCTATTTGGTTTTCTGGCGTCATTTCTTGTTGGTTAATCATATTGTCTTCACTTCTCCAACATTTCTGCATGAATTTGTCGGTCTCTTATTTCTCGGCTTTGTATAGAATATGTAAATATGACCAATAGTATGATCGAACTAATAGCAGTTGTTAAAATAGTCCATGTAAGAGAACCTATCTCTTGTTTGTCTACATATTCTACCGAGCCATTTGTATTAAGCTTGTCAGATTGTTCTCCCTTTAAAGTTACTATTTACTTTGAGAATTGATTGAAGTGTTAATTATGGAAATTTTGTTGTTAGAGGTTCCCATAGCCCTTTCGAGCTACTCATATTGACGACCGTCAAAAGCAAGAAATTGTCTAATTTCTTCTGGCTGGTATATGACGGGATGGCGATGGTGTTCTCGCAGGTTTCACGTTCCATGAAAAGATCTAGAGTGTTCAATGGAGTGATCACTGATTGCCTCTGTTTGTAGCCGATTACATACCGGGGAAAGTCCATACTAATCCCTTGAAGCTGTTTCATATACCTTGTAGATACTGTATACAATCTGGTCGGGGTAGTGGAACTAGAATGATTATTTTATCTTCCATATGTAAGCATCAGAGATTTAAACATAAACCCTTATCTTGAACTATTTTGTTTTTCTTTTCTCTTTTCCCTACAGAGATTTCTGTTATTTCTGTCGTTATATCATGTAATAACCAGTAGGAGGGTTTTTAGGTTTATGGTAAAAGCAATAAATCTTTCGACCTAATAATGATTACCTCATTCGTTTTTTTTTTTGTTGTTTTTTTTTTTTTTGTTCGCAGAAGTTATATCGTCTATGACCTTTGGGATCAGCCTCACTAACGGAAACACTAAGGGGATTTATAACATTCATTTACCACTGCCTCTAACATCTCTCTGACCGATTCTTCCTAATGTTGTTTCCTTTTAAAAAAATAATTCTTCTGACTAAGAAAAAAGAAGAAAAACAATTTTTCTTTTCTCGTTAATAAATTTTAAAACCTTGAGGACATCTTCGTTGTTCCATACAATCTCTACGTAGTCGAAACAGGGCGCTGAACTATAATTTTATGCAGATTTTCTTATAAATGCTCAGGTCACCGTGGTTAAACTCCAGATATAAAGGAATTGCAAATCATTCACTTTGAAAAGCAGTGCTAATGTACTGTCCAGGTTAAGGTTACAAGTCTTTATAATATTCATACCAAACTGACGTCTTTGTGAAATTGATGCAATACTTATTCATTTTCCATAGTCTGCATATTGGTTCATTCGTAAAATATGTGACATCTCCATGGTATCTCTCTATATCTCTATTCCTCTATCTCAATGTTTATGTTCGGTTGCTACAGCGGATATGCGTATAAATCACTTTGGCTATTTTCTGACTGTATCTTTATGCATTGGTGCATATGTATATGTCAGAGATGGTATGTGTCTCTTTCCACGAATGCCAACACTAGTCAATGTTTCAAGTAGACAAAATCTACGATTTCCTTTACCTCATGTTTCATACCAATATATATATGTGATTCAATAGGGTGTTCTTTTTCTTCTACCCCTGTCTCTTGTGCTTTGTGTACGTGAATAAGCGTGATAAAGAGAGAGAGAGAGAGAGAGAGAGAGACAGACAGACAGACAGACAGAGACTGAGAGAGAGAGAGAGAGAGTATGTGTGTGTGTGTGCGCGCGCATGCGTGTGTGCTCTCAGTGACTTTAACTTAAAACGTATTTTTACACGGAAAGCTGACGTAAACCAAATCGATTTCTGTATTTTCATTAAAGGAATGTTTATCCCAATCGTAGACACATTTAATGAACGCCGCTTAGTAACTGCGTTTCTCACCAACTTGATCACCGAACCAAACTGAGAAACTGACAGTTAAAAAGCATCGTTAAATTCGTCAGTGCTATCCTAACATAAATGTACATGCTCTATCACTGACATTGAGCATTATTTATTTACAAATATAGGCAGCTGCCTGTCTGTCTGTCTGTCTGTCTCTCTCTCTCTCTATATATATATATATATATGAAAATGTACAAATAGGAAAAAGTATTCTAAAAAAGATTAGTTCATATCACATCTATCTATCTATCTATCTTATTCTATTCATATCTACCAACTTCCACCATTTTATAACACATCTATCTCAATGTCTGTCTGCGTTTATCTATCTATCTATATATCTATCTATAAACGATGAAACTAAATTATCTTAAATAAGGGATTTTGTAAACTTTTAGTACTAATTTTACTGAATAACAACATAAGGCGAAAAATCTCAATCATTGTTTGAAAGTGTAGTACTTTGAAATGATGTTGTATTCAGTAATTTTCCAGCCTTTTCTATTGTGTATATAAACTTACTCTGAGGAATCTTTAAAATTGAAGTTACGATTAGTTTTGAAATTATGTCTAACCATACTATTATTTATGTTTATTTTTTGAGGATTACGATTATAGAATGTTCGGATTGTGCATTATATATATATATATATATATATATATATATATATATATATATATTAATTTGCTATTATTTTTAATATAAATATAACTCGAGTCAATACTGAGCCTTAGTGGACTTACGTGTGAATATTAATGCAATACTTTAAATTTCTAGTCTTCCTCAAGTATTGCGAAGGCTGCAAGATTTTTGAGGAGCCTTTGTGTCTAACAAATCTCACAGAAGAACACTAGTTACCTACCAATATCAAGTAAATGCATAAGATATATATATATCTAAAAAAATCCTAACATGTGCTCTTCAAAAGCAGATAAATGACGAAAGCAGAATTCTGTTGAGTGTATTAAGCACGACGCTATGCTAATGTTTTTTTTTCTTTCTTTTTCTACTTCTGAAAACCAGGCAAGCTTTTTTTTTTTCCATTCTTAACAACAATGAATTCGCTGTGGAACAAACCAGGCGATGGTCCCAACCAGTCTACTGCCCATTTGGTATTCACATGATTTGTCGTTTTCCTGGAATAACCAAGTAGTCATATATTGCGTCCTTGGCCAGGCTTTATTTGCTTTTTCATCTGCCAATATTTGCTTAACTTACACCTGGAATCTTCTTGGTTTTCTTTTGTCAATTTACAGCCTTTTCTTTCGATTAATACTTAGCCTTTTTATTTTTACGCATAAAAAACAAAAAACAAAAATGCGTTATTATCAACTCCTGGCAAGTAGATTTTATGACAGTAGGGACATATTTCCCAAATATTGGAAGCTCTGACAAAAAACAAATCCCCTTAACTATCTATCTACCTATTTATCTCTTTAAGTATATATATATATATGTGTATGTGTGTGTGTGTGTGTGTGTGTGTATTCCCAGCACACATTGGTTATACATACGCTGTTTACCCCAACTTATTCATTTCGAACAATCTATCTATCTATCTATCCATCTATCTATCATTAATATGGTCATATTCAAATAATATACCGTATATGCCCATAACTACGTAAATCATTAAAAAAAATTAGGAAAAAAATGATTTATTTGAATCAAGGAAAGCAGTTTTTGGATCACCAGGTCAGCCGACGATCAAAGACGTAACATTCTGAGTTGTTAGTTATTTCCTTGTCTTATTTTTATAATTGTTAATATAGTTTGTTATTTCCAGTTGAACAATGCACCAGCAAAACGAATATTATTGGCTATTTGTTATTACTTAAGTTTACCAGATTGAAAATCTTAAATAAAAAAGTAGTATTACAGTCAGTAATGTTTTATTCACAAGCTTTTTAGCCAATGCCAAAGATACCATCAACGAAACGTAAATTCATTCATGTGATATTTGAACCATATCAATAAATGACACGTCAATACACTGAACGAGAAATCAAAATTTCATATAATGTGAGAACTAAATCAATTATTTATATCTATCTTATAGCTTATTATACAAAATTATATGAACCGTTCTGGCTCATGGCAGTTTTTTTCATGTCATTTACGATTTAAAAAAAAAATTAAAGAAACAAAATAGAAAAAGATGAATATATGAATAGAAGAAAAAAAAATACAATAACCATCTTTGCCTTCTGTTCATTTGAGTTGTTTTTAAACTAATTCATTAAAGATTCTACCAGACTCGGTTCAACTTTTTTTTTCTTACATTGTTTATGGTTTTGTATTTCTTAGTAGAATGAAATTCTTATTATGTCACTATTTTGAAATACGCCGTAAAGCAACGAGTCATTTTTTTTTTTTTCAATGAACGAAGGTAGCTTCATACAATGATTGGGACTTAGTTTTCCTTGTAATTTGAAAAAAAAAACAAAAAAAAAACAAGGGGAGATAACTTTATTATTTTCATGTTATTAATTTTCTTTTTTTGGCTGGTTCTATGAGCTGAATTGTTTTTCGTTGGGACATTCTCACCACTAAGTGATAAATCGGGAAACAATTTCATCACACAATTTTGTGTTTATAAAATTAGCTGTTTTCTAAATACGAACAGCCGGATAATTATGGAACAGATTTTATCTTGTCTTCTCATTTTATATTGACTTGTGTTTGAATGTTAACATATGACCCCAACAGTCACTGATTAGGTCAGTCACTGGCTGAATATTATTTACTTTCACGATATGAATGTTCTCTAACCATATAATTATACCCGAGGAATTAAACGTTTATTATTAATCCGGGTATAATTACATGAGTAAGACAGTTATGATATAACATCAACGTTCGTGCATATATATATATATATATGGGTGTGTGTGTGTGTCTGTCTTTGTGTTTGTCTATCTCTCTCTCTCTCTCTCTCTCTCTCTCTCTCTCTCTCTCTCTGTGGTGTGAGTGTGTAGTGTGTGTGTGTAAGTGTGCGTGTAAAGTTATTACATCGCCTTATTTTAATGATTTTAATATAATGTGATATTACTCTGCGATTTTTAGATGGAGTAATGTAAAGATGTAGTTTGGAGTCGGTTATGAAGTTAAACAGTCATTATAATTGCACCTCCTATTTCAGAGAACACAATTAACTACCAATACACCTTGATTAATATACATAACTAAGTAGGAAAACTCATACCCATATTCATTGAAAAACATAGCAATTCCACACAGTATTGAATATGTCCGACGTTTGGATCACTAGGTCAGGCGACTATCAAAGACGAGACATTCTGAGTTGTTAGTTATTTCCTTGTCTTATTTTCATAATAGTTAATATAGTGTGTTATGGCTCATTATGTTTCGTTTATATATATATATATATATATATATATATATATATATATATATATATATCAATGTGAACTGTCATAACTGTCTTACTCACATAATTATCCCTATCGAATTACATTTTTATAGTTAGTTTTATATATATTTTATAAACATATATGCTTGCCTAGTCGGCTGGAGTTGAAGAATATACCGATTGCTTGTTTGTAGAGGGATGATACACACACGTTCAACGATTGTCCTGGCTATGACGCTAAACAATCTGATGGTGAGGTTCCAGTAATGCTGGAGCTTTCTGGAATGTAGAGTACCCCTTCATTGCTGTCACTCCCAGGTCAACTCTGGCTTAAAATGGTAGCACCTGATAGGGTCATATCTATGGGTTAAATAGAATTAAACAGTTTACTTATATAAAACTGAATTGTTTGATATGGAACTGTTTTCGTATGCTAAACTGAATTGTTTGAAATTAAACTGTTCATGACATTAAAACTGTACTTACGCTAAACTCAATTGTTCAATATAGAACTATTTTGACATTTAACTGTGTGTAAACAAAATCTATACTTATACTCAAGTAAATTGTTTGAATTAGAATTGTTTGACTAAACTGAATAGCTTGAAATAGATATTTTTGACAACTTAAATGTGTACTAATACTAAACTAAATTTCTTAAAATAAAACGGTTTATTTTGATAAAAATGTATTTGGCATTAGATAACCTAGAAAGGTTGATCACCCATGAAAACCGAACAAACAGTTAACATATATGCATACAATACCATTTCTGCAAACATTTTTACGTGATAGATTGCGGTTGTTCTTTTTTAACTACAGAAGACATGAAGTGACAAACGTTTAATGTCAGTGAACATAGTTCGCTGAGTTTATTTTTGGTATTCAGTTAGATTGGACGACGAAACTAGCTAAAGGTTACAGAACATTCATATGGTGAAAGTCTCATTGTAAATAACATTCAGTCAGCCACTGACCTAATCAGCGACCGTAGGGGTCATAAGTTAACATTAAAACACCAGTCAATATAACCCAACAATAAAATGAGAATACAAGAGAAGATCTGCTCCATAATTATCCTAATGTCTGCATTTAGAAAAAAAGATTTTTTTAAAATCACACCTCAGTGAAAATTGCAAAGATAGAGAAATGATATTATACAGTAACTATTATACGGAAATTAGGCTTTGAATTGGTTGGTTGCTAGGTTTTACGAAAATACAATCTTTTTGGTTTATTTAAAACCGAAGTCAGTCATTTTTGCAAACATTTATAATCATCATCATCATGACGTGCGGCTAGCACGGGTATCCCTGACCCTCTCTCTCAACGTCTCCCTATCATTCATCGCCTTCGGCAGGACTTCGGGGTTACATCCCGTATCATCACATAGCTGCTGTATGAATGTTCGAGCTGGTCGTCCTGCTTTTGATTGGCCATATGCGGGGGTCCACAGGAGCACATCACTTACGATCTCGTCTTTGCTTCTCCAGCAGTGTCCGGCATGTCTGGTTCGTCTAGCTTGTATAGTTTTCGTGATAGGTGGTAGGTGGCCGTACAGTTGGCGCCGTGTGGAGTGTTGCTGCCAGGACCTGTTCAGTATTGCTCGCAAGATTCTTGTATAATTGCTGTCGAGCTTCTTCTCCAACCGTTTAGTCAGCGTCCAAGTAGTGCATTCATACATCAGTATCGACACGACCGCCGCCTGGAAGAAACTGTGTTTCATTTTATCGGTCAGGTTTGTTTTCCATATGATCGAAAGCCTATCAATAGCTGACCATGCCTTCGTTAGCCGTGTGTCGATGTCTTTTTCGGTTGATGAGACGCTGCTTCCTAGGTAGGTGAATTTGTCAACCAGTTTCAGGGAGGTTCCGTCTAGTGTGGAGATGTCGCCTTTTATAAAGTTTCAACGAACCTACTATATGGTAACAAGAAATGTCTAGTGTGGAGATGTCACCTTTTATAAAATTTCAACGAACCTACTATATGGTAACAAGAATAGTCTTGTGTGGAGATGTCGCCTTTTATAAAGTTTCAACGAATCTACTATATGGTAACAAGAATAGTCTAGTGTGGAGATGTCGCCTTTTATAAAATTTCAACGAACCTACTATATGGTAACAAGAATAGTCTAGTGTGTAGATGTCGCCTTTTATAAAGTTTCAACGAACCTACTATATGGTAACAAGAATAGTCTAGTGTGGAGATGTCGCCTTTTATAAAATTTCAACGAACCTACTATATAGTAACAAGAATAGTTTTAAGTAACTATAAACTGATATATCTTGCATACAGTCATGGTTCTAAATATTCTTATCTAATAATAATGATTTGTAAACGATTATATTTTTAGTTGGTTTACGAAATTAAAATCTTTCGTATCTAATATTATGCCGATATAAGTGTAATTATTATAGTCCTAATTATCTGCAGTGCAGGCATCTATCTCGAATCATTGTCAATCGCACTCTCAGTATTAAACTGTATTCCCTACAAATTTTTAAGACAAACCTAAATAAAAAAAAACTGTGTCAAGAGTAAGATACTAAACTATATCTGATGGCGAGGCTCCTGTTCTAGGGATTACAGAATATTCCTTCATTGACACTAATCCCAGATTCACTGTGACCCGGAATGGTAGTATAAGATTATGTGTCTAGTTTAAATGAATATCTTTGAAAATTATTTGCATTTGATTGGAATATTTGATAAACATGAACAAGAAAAACTTAAGCAACTACACAAAAAAAAAAAAAAAATGCAAATATAAACATACAATGTCAGCAGTTCTTTAAAGACTAGGCATGAATAACCCCTGACGGGTTAACATACCGTTAAAATCAATCAGGCATTGTCAGTCAGTAAACCCTTGTTAATTATTGGCTATATCAAAGTTTACGACCCAATCAATGTATTTAAGAAGCACCATCGCTACTGGCAGGATGTGATTCAATGACAATATTTAAGTGAAGTAGGGCTGTTTGAATTCATAGTTTTCCTTTTCTTTTACTAGTTTCCTAACTAATGCTAAAGTACCTTGTTTGTTTTACTATTTTTAAATAGCGCATGGGAAGAAGGTATGGGTGCATGCCTTTCCGAAGGGCATTAGTGCAAACTGAAATGCAGACAGCGTCATTCAATGTATTAATGTAATTAGAAATCATTTTAAAATGACCTCGAGTAAGTCTATTTGTTGTATGTGTTCTTAGCTTCTGGTTTGTTTTGGTTTCTTTGTTTAATGGCATATCAACCTTTTTAGGTTATTTAATGCTAAAGTTATTCTCCTAGAAGAACAGTAGTGGTACTATTTAACCTATAGCTGGGAGGATAAGGGGGTTCATACCTTTCCCAAGAGTATTTGCCTAGAAAGTGAACGTAATAGCGCGACTGGACAACGAACTCGCTTACTACGATTCCGCAGTTCACCGCTTTTACCATCCCATCACGAAGACACCCCCTAAACTTCTGGCCTTGTGACAAACTTAGTTCAGATTATTAAATAATATTGTCCCCCAGACGACTTAATACTTAGTATATAACAACCACATTTCGATTGTAGTAAAAAAGGGACATTATTGAATCTAACAGGTCATGTTTTAAAATATAACATAACGCCTACTGAAACCCATATTGTTAGAAGCAAAACGTAAATAATCTGGAATACAAGTATATGATACACAGAATCCAGAATAGATGTTGTGTCTAAATGAAATATTAGTGGTTATTCCAATTACTGCATTTACAAGATGCTGCTGATGATAAAAATGGCAACCATAATAATGTTAACATCTCTCTCTTTTCATATCTTATTATCAACGAATAGTTATTAGTTTGAACATTGCCACAGTTGTAATGATTAAACATTTGAGCCGTTCTTTTTCCGTTTCACTAATTTAGTCATTCATTTTAAGCGTTGTTGTTTTTTGTTGTTTTTTTTTTTTTTTTCATTTATTGTCAAGTGTTCTTTTTTATTTATTGTCACGTGTTCTTTTTATATTTCAGAAGTTTTTTCTTCTGTTTTTTTTTTTCTCTCTCTTTTCACAAATTTCCACTCAGCACCAAAATTCCTAATAGAGCTTTATTGATTGTAACAGAACGATAAACGTCGTTGCAGCGTTGCACGCGTCTCCAACAGAATCAGTCCAACATTTATTATCATCATTAATAATAAGATGTTGGCAACCCCATCCCTCTCATTCACACATACTCAACCCTGGCATTCTGCAGCAAAGCGTTACCCTACCAATTTGCTGCAGTGGCGAAATAATCTGCTGCTATTGCCAATTACAGAACGTCGGTCCGGCGGGCAGTCAACAGAGAAGTCAAGCAAATAAACAAACATCACCCTTCGTTGCTTTCTCTGATTAGGATATTTTAGGGCAGAAGTGTGCCAAACGATGCTCGACTATTAAAAGGATTCTTTTATTTTGAACAGTTCTGATCTTTTGTCGGCTCTTGTTCCTTAAGCTTTCATTATTTCTTCTCTTACATATTATATGTATATTTGACATTTGATTTGCTTTTTAAATAACACAAATCTTTCTTCTCTAGAGCAATATTAATACAAATAGAAAATCCATGCTAGATTTTTACAACGGTGTTTGCTTTGTGGTCTTTCATTGGTGTCTTATTGATAGCAAGTCTCCTAGAACCGTTACGCGTTTTTCTAACCTGTAAAAACTGTTGGTCTTACACTGAAGACGGAGAGAAAGCACATTTCGTATGGTTACCAGGACTATTGTAAGTGCTCAAGCTGAATTTAACAATACTGCAGTCTGAATTGTCTCGACTTTTTCTCTCATAGTTATGTCTAGAGTATTTCCTCTTGTTAATTTTCATGTATATGTGATGTCCCCTTTTTATTTTAGTTTATCCAAAGTTTTTAAAATTTTAACACAATTAACATAATAATAAGCTCTATTGTTGCCATTACTATTGTTACTACTTTAAAGTTTTTCACGTCAGAGTTTGAATAACATATATTCCTCAAATCACCAGGACTCTTCTTTTTATATACTGCTGTAGTTTGGATAGGCTACACCCCACCTTATTTCCTAGTCTTTCAGTCCCTTTACCAGTCTTTTGGGCTTTTACCGAGCGTACCGATTACTATTGGCAACACCGTCACCTTCATGTTCCATATTGTTTTAGTTCACTAGTAAGATTTTCAAATCTCTATTTTAGCTTTCTTTTAGTTTTACTCTGTGTTCTGCTGGGATGGCAAAGTCCACTATTTCACAGGTTTATTATTATTATTGCTATTGTTATTATTAGTTTTAGTAGTAGTATTTCAGTCCATGTGAATATTTTCGCAAAATTTTAATTGGTGATATTTCAACGTATATTGCGTGACAGCAAGTCTAATCGGGTCTCCAGGACTCTTTTCAGTATTCTAGTCGATCTTTAAAATGTTCTAACTGACGTTCTTGATTCTTTCTCTGATTTCTTCATTTTCCCCATTTTTTTCTCAAGCCTTCGAAAACTTTTGCAAGTGCACCATCTACAATTATCACACGCATGTACCGCAGTTTTGTTTTTAGTTCTCTGGCAAATTCTATGAATATATCTATCTTTTAGTTTTCTTTCATTTCTACCCTGTGTTCTACAGGGACGGCAAATTCCATTAGATGACAAGTTCATTTTTTACTTGTAAAAAACGCTTAATAGCGTTGAGAAAATACAACCTAGAATGATGGCAGCTACATTTAACGGCAACCCCAGAGCAACAATCATCTCATGCTACAGCCCCACCAATGTTAGTGAAGAAACTGAACTAGTTACCTTCTACGATGAGTTATCCTCATTAGTGCGTAGCATCCCGAAACACAACATGTTAGTCATTGGCGGAGACATGAATGCCCAAATCGGGAAAAACGGAAACAACAAATACAGCCTCCACAACACGTCAAATAGGAATGGGCAACATTTAACAGATTTCATGATAGAAAATAGATTAGCATGCCTCAATACAAACTACCAAAAAAGGGAGGGAAAACTATGGATATACACGTACGCAAACAATACTAAAGCTCAGATAGACTACGTCCTTATAAACAAGAAATGGAAAAATAGTGCATTGAATTGCAAGGCATACTCCTCTTTTGAGGGTGTGTCCACCGATCACCGAATAGTCACGGCGAAAATACGATTAAGCCTACGAAAAAACGCCAAACGAACAGCGACCACCAAACACTATGACTGGGCCCTATTGAACAACAAAGATATAAGAGATAAATACGTATTAGAATTAAGAAACAGATTCGAAACACTACAAGAAAAGACGGAAAAAGTACACCAAACGACGAATATGAAAATTTCGTCAATGCACCCCTCGAGGCAGCAGCAAAATACATTCCAACAAAACTTAAAACTAAATATAGAGTCCCATGGGAAACTTTAGCGGTGAGAGAAAAACGTGCACTAGTGAAAACAGCCTCCAAAAACTATCGAAAAAACCCAACAAACACAAATGTCTAAAAACGAAAAACGGCACAATATCAATTAGCAGGCACATATATAAAGGAACAGACTGAATACATTCGAAATCAGATAGATAAGATTAGAGACTCAGTGGAAGATAGACAATCTAGAATAGCCTGGCAAACAATAAACGAAGTGAACAGAAGGAAGAACACAGCCAAAGCAAAACTGAAAGCAGCAAACCAACAAGAAAGAATAAAACTGTGGAAACAGCACTTCGAAAACTTACTTGGAAACCCACCAAAAATAACACATGAACCAATCACCAGAATAATTAGCAAACAATTAGACATTAAACTAGGACCGTTCACACAAGAAGAGCTCGACTCGGTTCTCAGAAAAATTAAAAATAGGAAAGCTGCAGGGCTGGACGAAATTCCCCCGGAAGTATGGAAGACCAGACAATTCGACGACATACTGCTCCGACACTGCAACGCAGTATACAATCAAAATCCGATAGATAGATGGATGAAAGAATGCATACTCCCCTTCGCTAAAAAGGGGGACCTCGGATTAGCCAAAAACTACCGAGGTATAACACTTACATCCATAGCAGCCAAAATCTACAATGCCCTACTACGAAACCGCATAGAACCCGAAATCGACAACATACTGAGAAAAAATCAAAATGGCTTCCGAAGAAATAGATCCACGACCTCACAAATATTAACCATCCGTAGAATCCTTAAAGGTTTACGGGCAAAGAACGTACAAGTGACATTAATATTTGTAGACTTTACCAAGGCTTTCGATTCCATTCACAGAGGAAACATGGAACAAATCCTACTAGCGTACGGCATACCTAAAGAAACCGTAGCGGCAATAACGATTCTCTATAGAAACACTAAAGTAAAAGTACGATCACCGGATGGAGACACAGAATACTTTGACATTGTAGCAGGAGTACTACAAGGGGACACGCTGGCCCCGTACTTCTTTATCATTTGTCTAGACTACGTACTTAGAACATCGATTGACAAAATCAAAGAGAATGGCTTCGAACTGACGAAGAAAAGAAGCAGAATGCACCCTGCAAAAACAATTACCGACGCCGACTACGCCGACTACGCCGATGACATAGCGATACTGGCAAATACACCTGACCAAGCCGAAACACTTCTGCATAGTTTGGAACGAGCAGCAGCAAGCATAGGCCTCTATGTTAATGCACACAAAACGGAATATATGTGCTATAACCAAATGGGGGACATCTCCACTCTAGAAGGAACCCCTCTTAAACTAGTAGACAAATTCACTTACCTAGGAAGCAGCGTCGAATCAACCGAAAAGGACATCGAAACGAGGTTAACGAAAGCATGGACAGCTATCAATAGGCTATCGATTATATGGAAATCAGACCTAACCGATAAAATGAAACGCAGTTTCTTCCAGGCAGCGGTCACATCGATACTGCTATATGACTGCACTACATGGACGCTAACAAAACGGCTGGAGAAGAAGCTAGACGGCAATTACACAAGAATGCTGCGTGCAATCCTGAACAAGTCCTGGCAGCAACACCCCACAAGACACCAACTGTACGGCCACCTACCCCCTATCACGAAAACTATTCAAGTTAGACGAACCAGACATGCAGGACACTGCTGGAGAAGCAGAGATGAACTCATAAGAGATGTACTCTTATGGATCCCCACACATGGCCGCGCAAAAGCAGGACGACCAGCACGAACGTACATTCAGCAGCTATGTGAGGATACGGGATGTTGTCCTGAAGACCTACCTAGGGAGATGAACGATAGGGAGGAGTGGCGAGAGAGGGTCAGGGATATCCGTGCTACCAGCGCGAGATGATGATGATGATGATGATGAATTAACTCTACGTCTGGTTCACTGTCTGCAGTTTAGTTGATCCATTTGTAACTTAAAATTGCGGAGAAATTTTTACGTCTCATTTTTATGAGGGATTCTTGTTTGTGCAATATACTATTTGTAATAGGGACCAATTTTATTCTTTCACACCATCCCTGTCGAACGTCTTTTCAACCCAGCCATGTCATTTCTTGTATAGCGTTTTTACTACATTTCTGCATTCGTTTATGCGATAGCCAACACATCTCTGTCTCCAAATGCTATTCTCTTGAGTATTTTCATTTGTCGCTTTAATGGTTGGTTGGTTGGTTTGTTGTATTTTATGGCATATCAATTTCTGTGCGTTATTTAATGCCAAATACATTTTTATAAAAATAATCAGTTCTACTTCAAACAATTCAGTTTAGGATGAGTGCACAGGATAATTGTCAAAAACATTTCCGATTCACACTATTCAGTTTAGTCAAACAGTTCTAATTCAAACAATTCAGTTTAGTATAAGTATAGATTTTGTTTACACTCAGTTAAATGTCAAAACAGTTCAATTTTAAACGATTGAGTTTAGCGTAAGTACAGTTTCAATGTCAAAAACGGTTTCATTTCAAACAATTCAGTTTAGCATTGGTACATAGTTTAAAGTAAGTACTGAGTTTAATTCTCAAAAAACATTTCGATTTCAAGCTATTCAGTTTAGTCAAACAGCTCTACTTCAAAAATTGAGTTTAGCACAAATATGCAGTTAGTTTAATTTAACCCATAGACAGAGCCCTATCAGGTGCTCCATATTCCGCCGAGCCCCAGCATCACTTGAACCTCACCATCAAATTGTTTAGTGTCATATACAGGACACTCATTGGGAGGGGGGTCTTACCCCACTGCAGAGGTTCAGTCGGTCTATTCTACAGCCCCAGCTGACTGGATAATTCGCTTTAATAAAATTGGTCTTAGGGCCATCATCTTTGCCGCTATTATAAGATATTCAGTTTTTATCTTGAGGGTTAATTTTCTAGCCATGTCAAGATCCTCTAATGTACAGTTTCGCCGTATATCACTTGAAGTAACCATACTGTTATTTTTCTGTTACTTTGCATGTTTCCATTGCTGTTTGCTGTTACTGACTGTTTTAATTAGTCTTTTTTGTTCTTTTCTAGTGTATTTCTCTAGTCCTTGAAATTATTCCCCTTGCCCAACCTCAATACTGACGAGTCGTCTTTAACACTTTTTTCTTTACTTTTTTCTTTTCTGTATCATCTCTCAAGTATCGGCCCTTGTGCATAGTCATCAACTTCGATTTTCTTTGAACTATTATTCAGAATGACCCCTTTATCCATTTGATTTTTTTAAGAACTACATTGATTTTCCTTTGAGATTTCTGCTGCAGAGCTTGCTTTCGAGAAGCTATCTTATTCTTTTGAGGTAAAATCTTCTTATTTTCTTTCATCTCTGCTTGTTTGATAGTCTTTCTTTCCCGTATTCCAAAGTATTTGCATTTTTTCTTTTTTATTCTGATGCTTTCTTGATGTTATTGTTCTATTCCTTCCTTTGTTCCTCTTTCTTCATTTTTCATCATTAGCATAGCACATTTTCCATCCCAAAATCCATTTCTATTTCATGGCTGTTCATTTGTGTTATTATTATCATCATTGTATTTCACACCTGCTACAACTGAGAACTTTTCACTTGGGTCTGCGTGACAGCAAGTCTCTTCAAGTCCCCAGTAATCTTCTCAGTATCCTTATCAGCTTTTTCTTGTAATATTTCAGTCTGGATTGTTTGAATCGTTGCTTTAGTCTCCAGCTGACCTAGTCTCTTTTCATGGTACTTTGACATTCTGCTAAGAGTCCCAACTACAATTTTTATCACTGTCGGGTTTATGTTCCTCGAATTCTTCCGTTCTCAGAAAAAAGTCCAGGTATTTGTCCAACCTTTCGTCTCCTGTCAATTTCAATCCAAAGAACTGAGGACACAGTACTGCTAAAATCGGGCAGAATACTGAGAAAATTTCTGAAGATTTCTGAAGACAAGGAAAACGAGCTATTACTTACTTACAAGTAGTTTAATAATAATAATTATAATAATAAAAAAATAATGATAATAATAATAATAATAATAATATCATTATATAAAAATAAATCCATTATATAATAATAATAAAATGACTCGCATAAACTCCTATGGGACTTTAACATACAAACAGATCAACTAATCCCGGCCAGAAGACCAGATCTTAAAATAATCAACAACGAAAAAAAAAAAAAAAAAAAGAAAAAAAAGAGAGTTTGAAATATTGTCGACTTTGCTGGACCGGCGGACCACAGAATAAATCTGAAGGAAAGTAAAAAGAAGGATAAGCACCTCGATCTTGCTAGAGAGTTGAAAAAGTTGCGGAACATGAAAGTAACGATTGTGCCAATTGTGATTGGTGCGTTAGGCACAATAACTAGAGGATTATTAAAAGGCCTGAAGGACTTAAAAGTTGGCAGACGGATAGAGACTATCCAAACGACAGCATTGCTAAGGACGGCCAGAATCCGGAGACGAGTCCTGGAGACTTGCGGAAACTTGCTGTCACACAAATTCCAGTGAAAAACCATCAGTTAAAATTGATATGAAAAACTCTAAAGGAGTAAATAATAATAATAATAATAGAAGAAACAAGACCATACGGACCACAAAGTTAGAATACTCAGATGAGGTCTGGAGACTTTTGTTGTATTTTGACCTTCGACCCGGCCAAACTTGCCATTACAAAGTGATGCACCGGAAGGAAGTGACACATTCCGATGGCACCTATGAGGAGAAATTGCGTAGGTGGACTTGCCAAACAAAATGGGACAAGCTAAAATTCCCATGGTACACTCATAGACTGATGCACCGGAAGAGAGTGACCTGTGAACTGCATGACAGTTATTTCCGCTTGATGACGATCAAACATGCCATTCCAAAGATCGAGTTGGCGATTGAATGGGCGTTGAACTATTATATAACGCAAAGACAGAAATCAGACAGCATCAGTTGGAGTTATCGCGACGAGATGTGGTAGGGAAAGCCACGCCAGGCCTAAGGGGCTCTTGGAGCCCCTGATAAGTTGGGTTCCAGAGAAGTTGCTGAGAAGATGCAGTAGAGAAAGCCAGCAGAGTGAGCCCTGGGCCTCCGGTTGAGCAGCCCTGGAGAACGAGAAAGACAAAACTGACGGCCATAAGAGTGGGGGTCAATATATTGCAGTTATGTTCGGTCACTAACTTCCTCTCACACGCAAACCTTGAATAACCCTTTTTGAACCCTTACAATAAAGTGAGAGGTACATATCTTCAAAAGAAGTCTTCGCTCGTCATTTATCCTTGTGTCGTTGTGAATTATTCTGCATGTATATGTAGATGTGAATCGGCATATGACCATATAACACTTTAGGAAAATTGCTGCCATTCAGAATCCAGAAAAAGACTAGCTAACGCTTGTGTGACAAACTCACAAAGAGTTAAATGATCATCATAATAAGAAACATTACCGAAGGGATAAACACTTGGCCTGTCTCCTAGTATGAAACCGGGAACCATTCTTATAGTGATCATGGAAAGGACTTCAACAAATGGACCAGAGAACAAGAAAACTAATAACGATTACATTCTAGTGATAACATAGACAGGCTGTATGTTTCAAGAAAAGGAGGAAGAGGACTCGTAAGCGTTCAAGATAGTGTCGATACATCGATAAGAGAACTCGAAGACTGCATAAAAACAAACAAAGATAGGCTATATACAGCGTCCAGAAACAATACAAACAACACAAGGATTAAGAGAACACTAAAAATTAGAAAACAAAGATGGGAATAAAAACAACTGTATGGCTATTTCAACCCTTAAATGGAGACCCTAAAAGAGAAAAACTGTATCCCTGCTAATAGTAGCAAAAGATAACGCCATAAAGACTAACCACATTAAAGCAAACATATGTAAGACGCAACAAAATAGCAAATGTAAGTTATGTGGTGACGAAACAATGAATCATTTAATTGGTGAATGCAGCAAATTAGCGCAAAAAGAATTTAAGACACGGCTCTGGCTGGGAAGGTGATCTCCTGGGAATTGTGCAAGAAATTTAGATTTGACCATGCGGACAAAATGGAATCTGTACTGAAGTATGGAACACACAAAATTCTGTGGGTTTTTGATATACACACGGATCACTTAATCTGGGCTAGAAGACCAGACCTTTTGATAGACAACAAAAAAGAGAGAATCCAGCAAATAGAGAATTTGCCGTCCCAGCAGACCACCGAGTAAAATTAAAAGAAACCGAAAATAGAGATAAATACGTAGACCTTCCTAGAGAACTAAAAATGTATGGAACATGAAGATGACGGTGATATCAATTTATTGGTGCACTCGGAACAATCTTCAAAGGATTGGAAAAGGAAGTAAAAGAGTTCGAAATCAGGACATAAGTAGAGACCATGCAAATTACAGCAGTATTAAGAATAGTCAGAATACTGAGAAAAATCCTGGAAACTAGTGGCCACTTGCTGTTACCCAAACTTCAATGAGAACCCATCAGCTAAGGGTGGCGTGAAAAACTTTGAAAAGAGTAAAATAATAATAATAATAATAATAATAATAATAATTGTTTGTATTTAATCAGCCAGAAGTGCAAGGAAAACCACAGTATACAATTCTAAATTAATCATTTTACTTTAAAAGTTTCAATTAATTGAAGTGTGTTGTTTCTCGCAAGAATACCATTTACGATATATACTGATTGAATTTTATCCAAGTGTAATATTTTCAAATAATGAAAAGGAAAAGAAAGACATTTCCTGAAACCAAGAAACGTGGTAAAAGTTTTAAGTACATATAATAAATGGGATACCTGGACTTTACCAAAGTTCAAATCAATTTTATATTTGAGGATGCTTTCTTATACAGATGGAACAATATCATGTTTCTCTATTGCCAGAGGAAACTACCAATGAGAATATAGAAAGTTATTACGGTTAAATTTTGGACTTAAAGAATAAATTTGAGTGTAATGATTGCCAGGTGCTCCCCAAGTGACCCAGTCATCATCCTCTAAATGTTTCCCTATCAGTGTTGGAATCATTAAAAAAGAGGAAATTTGATGATTCTTTAATAAAAAAAAAAAATTCTATCCAAATAAAAAAAAAAAAGTTAAAATGTTGTAATGATATGTTGGGTCCCAAGTAATACATGAATCAGCGGAAACAACTAAGCACTTAAAGCAAACAGGTCTAACCTAAACATAACCACTGAAAAAGGTTTAAAATACCAGCTTTAAAATGAAGATAAATTAATAAAAAACAACAAAAAAGACAACTGTACAATAACTATATCAAAACAACCGTAGACCCCCGTTGTGACGAAAATCTGTTAGACATTCACCAAAAGTTTATTTACTACTAGGTAGCAAGAAATCTGCGGGAGAAATAAAGACAATATAGAAACATGAGACGACCGTTAACTAGACAAAATGATGCAGCATATCCTAATGAAAAAAAGATGAGGAGACACAGACCTTGAATTTTTTTCTTATTTTAACAAACTTGTTGACTTGGTCTAACACCCTCTTTGGGGTGCACCAGAATTTGGAGCTCGTACACTTTCTTATCCTTTCATCTTCGTGGCTTGTGTTCTACTGAAGTCTTCGCCTTCTCGCGTTAGGCTGTCGACTCTCGAAAAGACCCAAGTCGTCCACTTCCATCTATCGTATCGGGAGAAAAGCCATATCTGTTTCCTGTGCACATGCGCAAACAATCCTTGGACCTCTTGTCCTTCCTAGTCATTTTTAATTACCACGAGAGTCTCAGCCTTGTTATTCGATGACAACTGTCTGCTTTATTTTATTTTATTTCACATTTTATTTATTTATTCTTCCAATATCCTATGAGCCATTTAATTACGTTACGGAACACCGGAACCGCAATAAACATGATAGATTACGAGAAATTAAACCCACATTGTGAGAACAGAAACAAAGACACAGTAAAAAACCGAAAAAATGAAGTTATATTGTCAAGACTTCGTAGAAGTCATACAAGGACAACACATTCCTACTAACTTGAAACAAAGCATCCACCAATGTATGATGCATGCCAGCCCTAATACACTAAAAAATACATTCTCATTTGATGTACCTACTGGGCCTATATAAGAGAAACGCTTTACTGTGCTAATAATATGAAGGAACTCTTCCAAAAGATTGAAATGAATAATATGTCATTCCTAAAAGCAGTGAATTTATACAAAAAAATCTAAAAGAATTTTCACCGAGATAAATTTCTTCTATAAACTGTTTCCCTTAAAGAAATGTTTCAACAAAATCTGATCTTTTCAGAAGCCGTTCCTCCAAAAATGAATCTTAAAAAACTTTATACTTCATGACGATTCACTTCAAATAAGCTTTCAACAAAACTAGATTTTTTCTACAAACCGTTTGCCTACTAATAAATACCAATATGGCCGAGTCAGCTGTGATTGCAGAATACCCCGACTGAATCTTTACAGAGGAGTAAAACTCTCCCTAACGAATTTCCTGTATATGATATTAAACAATCTGATGTTGAGGCTTCAGTAATGCTGGAGCTTTAGGAAATGTTGAAAAACCCTTTATTGTCATCGCTCCCAGGTTCACTGTGGCCCAGATTGTTAGCATCTGATGAGTTCTTATGCATGGGTCAAATCGAACTAAACTGTGTACTTATGCTAAACTGAATCATTTGAAAAAAATGTTTATATATATATATATAAATGGATTTGGCATTAATAATCTTAAATAGTTGATATGTCATAAAACCAAACGAAACAAAACCAAACCTGAATTCGGACAGAACAGACCTTTCATTTTCCTCGCTTTTTTTGCTTAATTCGGCATTAAATGACCGAGGAGGATGAATGCCGTAAAACAAACTACATGCTGGCTTTTTAAATTGCAGTCATACATACAAGGAATTCCTATATAATATCTTAAAATAAACAATGTACATATTTTCCCAACTTCTTAGCCAAAGTTAGGATATGACACATGTTCAATTATTTAGCGAAGTACAGCTGGTTTGAATCCAGATTTTTTTCTTCGAGATTAGATGATTTACCCTGGCTAAATAACACAGTCTGTCCAACTATTTTCTTTTCAGGTGTTGTGGGTAGAAAAGATTGATTTGTTCCTTTCGCAAAAATTGATGACTTTTGTAGGATTTGAATTTCGTTCGCCGAGTTAAACAGTACGCTATGCACCGATGTAACAATTCATCATGCGGTAAAAACACAGACCCGAAGAGGAAATTATAGTTTTAATATTGCATTTTTTTTTCAAAGCAGTTTCACGTAAAGTGACCTCTAGAATTGACATATAGGAGAAATTTAGCGAATTTCAGACAACAAGTCACAGAATTATGGACCAAGCCAGAATAATTCTAAAGAAAGGATGTTTCTCGGATCTTAAAATAGTGGAAATGTATGGACTGGTACGTAGGCAAGAAAACACTCAGTTGAAAAACCTCCCTGTGGGAGAGGAAACTTGAAGTACTGAAAGTAACTACATAACGGAACGCAGTACTGTCACTAGATTTAAGCCTAGTGAAAAGAAACCAAGTGGACGTGATTAAGAAAATCATGACAGAAGTGAGTCAAATATTACAGTCACTGAGGAATATCCATTGCAGAAGGACTTGAATTAGAAACGGAAAGCGTGAATAAATTACCAAAAAAAAACCATTCCAATAGAGAGAATCAGCTAACTGAAGAATCAAATTTATTCAGGATCAAAGATAGCCAGAGAAAACATCGGCATCTCGATAAGGAATCCTAAAAGAAATAGAGGAAGAAAAGCTGCACAGGAATCGAGACGGCAGATAAAATAACACAAAAAAAAAAAATATAAAGGAAAACAAACAACTAAAAAATCTTAAAAAAAATATCATACAAACATAAAAAAAGAAAAGACGCAAGGACTTAAAGGATAAGAGCATCAACAAATACAATCCAAGTTTGTTTTGGTTGTGTTTGGTTTGGTTTTATGGCATATCAAACATTGTTGGTTATTTAATGCCAAATACTGTTTTTACATGTATATTAAATATATGACTTATAAACTGATCTTTTAAATGACCAAACTGTTCTATTTCCAACTATTCAATTTAGTATAAATCAACAATGCTAAATGTTTCCAAGTATTCCGCTGTATAACTAAAAATTCAATAAAACATCAGTTATTTTTTTACACACAGTTAAATGATCAAACAGTTCTATTTTAAATAATTCAATTTAGCATGTCATTTATTTTCTCTCAGTTTAAATATTAAACATTTCTATTTGACCAATAGATAGGACCCTATAACGTCCTATCACACCAAGCTTGATTGGACATTGGAACAATGCCAATGTAGAGGTACTCCACCTTCCCCAAAGCTTCAGCCTTACTGGAGCCTCACCATGACATTGTTTAATGTCATATCCAGGAAACTCGTTGGGGTCTTACCCTTCTGCAGAAATACCGTCGGTGTATTCTACAGCCCCAGCCGATTGGGCTAAAAGACAATCCAAGTCGAAGAAATAAGCCAAAAGATATTGCAGGAAGGTAGACTTTCAAGAAACAGACAACAATACAAGCAAAATCGAACATTCGAAAACAATGAAAGCCAAAACTACTAACACAATGAAAGTATGAAAAAATTGTGCAACCAGATTTCAGTAAGGCATATATATATATATCCATATATATATATACTACAAGTAAGCATGACCATAGTTACTTAATGGTACTAAGTTTAGTTGTCTTGCAAAGGGTTTTGAGAATGGAGTTCTCAGTAAAACTGAATTTAATAACTATTTCATGACGTGATGACCTATTGTGTTTTTAAAAAAGCTCCGCGTGTGGATTAAGGATAACGAATAATATTAGTCTTGATTGTATAATTTTCAACTAGAAATAAGCTCCTTATCTATTTGGTTTAGAAGGAAATGAGTTTTTATCAAAAATTGATAGTGTACGTGTGTATGCGTGACACACACGCACACACATACAGACTCTTCCTCTCTCTACCTATAAATTTACATTTGCGTGTATGGCCATGTATATATATATTATAATAGTGTTAGTTGTCACTAAATCATTTTTGTGGGTTTGTGGCAAACTAAGTGCAATATAAAATGGAGAGTGCTCAATATCTAGGATAGAGCTATATAATAATAATAAAAAATAATAATAGTAAATAGATATATATTAGATTTATATATTTAATGCCATGGAAGTTTTTCCGTGACCCCTGGGTTTCATGGAGTTTTTAGAAAATAACAATCATCATTGTAAAAACTTCATGAAACCCAGGGGTTTGCCGACAAACTTCCATGGCATTAGATATATAAGTAAGTAAAGTTAGCGACCATAGTCGAGGGTGACCCGAAGGCTCCCTTTTCGATAGCTACTACACCAAGGTGTAGGGGAGGGCGCTACTCCATTCCCTGGATTGCTCCACTTTACCCTTGAACCGTACCTTATAATGCTGAGTGTTAAGCAAGGTGGTATCAAGTTCCATTTTTAAAGTCTTTGGTATGACTCGACCTGGGATTGAACCTAGGTCTCCCGGGTCATTGGCGAACACTCTAACCGCTGGGCCAATATATATATATGTATATATATGCAACTATAGTAACAAAGTTAGTAACGTAAAAGAAAAGCTACACCGCTGATGAATATGAAGAATGAATTACAAGAGACCGAATAAATACCGGAAGCTGGAATACATTTTGAATCCTTTAAAATGTAATATTGAAAAGTTTCGAGTGAAATTGGTGGAGAGGAACACACAAATTCGATATGATGCTATAGCACAAATTTTATATCACGAAAGGAAGATTCAGACACGTGGGCACAGAAAAAAATTCCTCACACATTTTTGCTGATGTTACAACTTTTGTCCAAACCAGTCTCAAAAAAGGACGATGTGATGTGGTATTTTAACTTCTATCAAGATAAATCTATTCTTTCAAATATCGTAGTCCACCCTAAATGTTGGGATGGGGTTTTCGGCCACCAAATGTAAGTCCTAATTTTTCATTTTTTTGCAAACTAACTGCTCTCGAAAAAAGTCTCGTATGTAGCTGTCCACCTCACCTATACTACAACTTGTAATGTAATGATTAGCGTTATTTAAAATGAACACAGTGAACCGAATTCATATTCCGGACGAGGGCACTTGCATTTGAAATAGCGCTAATATCCTTGGGAAAGCAATGAATCCAATTATTCTCTCGTTAACTATTGGTAAATAGTAGGGCAATCTAAGCTCTTTAACTTGATATAGCAACCGGTCAAGAAGAAAGAAAAGAGAATTAAAATATTTTAAACTCTACTTAAAAAAAAAAAAAACTGTCTTTGTGTTGCATTCAGCTCGTTCCAAGAAGTGTGTTAATATCAGTAACAGTTTTCTTAGGTGACTTTTTTATTGTTAGTCCCACTGCTGAGCAAAAGAGAAACTACTGGTGGGAGGCAAACATTACAATTCGGGCCTTCATAGAAATTGCTTTTTGGAAAACATCAAGAAACGGGGGTAAATAATCCACATCTCTATACAACAGTTTATCCCTATAACGTTGCAAATTCACACAATAGGCCAATATTCTCAAATGGATGACAAAAGAAAAAATAACTGCCGTTATACGGAAAGTTCCTTAGGGAGAAAAATACATCTCGAGCTCCGACAGACCAATAACATAAGTATTAGTCATGTGAGAAATACAAATCGAAAGAGAAGAAATTTATTACTCTTTTCAAAGGTGCAAATTATTTCCCAGAGTAAAGAAAATATACAGCAAATGAACTTGATTAACGTATGAATAATTGTATGTCGACCAACACATTCTAAAATATGTGAAAACAAATAGAAAAATTATAAGGGAAACGTTAGGAAGGCAAATGGGGTAATATCACAACCATTGATTACAAAATAGATTAAGGCGTTTAAAATCTTCGTTCTCCTTGTCAACATGGGACGTGGAACTGATAACTGAAACATAAAGACGACTAACATTTAGACAACTTCATCATCACCATTATTTGTTACAGAGATGATGAAGCTAAATTATACTCTAAATGCAAAATAGGATGCAGATTCCCAAAGAAAAAAATGAATCACCAATTCCTTCTTCATGTTGACCAAACATTCATGCTTTCTGTTATGTTATTATCTCTGCTTCTTCGGTTGCACTCTCTCTCTCTCTCTCTCTCTCTCTCTCTCTCTCTCTCTCTCTCACACACACACACACCACACACACTCACACACACGGGCACACGCATTGATAATGCCAAAATTGTGGCAAAAAATGAATTGGAAACTCTAATAAAACTGTTATAATCTTCGACTAAGGAATCTGGATGGAGTTTGACTTTGAGAAATATACAGTGCTTATAAAGGAATATTGAGAAACAGCAGGAAAAATGTCTGGCCCACTGACTATATTTCAGCAGAGAGGTAAGACTCCTCCAATGAGTGTCCTGATATGACACTAAACAATCTGATGGTGAGGCTTCAGTAATGCAGGAGCTTTGGGGAATGTGCAGTACCTCTTTACTACCATCGCCCCTAATTCCATTCTAGCCCGAAGTGCTAGCACTTGATAGGGTTCTATTGATGGATCAAATAGAACTAAACTGTTTATTCATGCTGAAATGAATCGTTTGAAATAGAACTGTTTATATGTATAAAAATGGATTTGGCATTAAGCAACCTACAATGGTTGATATGACATAAAACGATAACAAAACCCCAAAGAAAGAATATCAAAGAATAATCTATCAAAGAATGATCTATCAAAGAATATTCAGAATTCTTGGTGAAAAAAGAAAGCTACAAGCAGGTGGAAATATAAGAACTGATGGATTAATTGATTTTAACGGCATATTAACCTATTCAGGCTTTTTATGCCTAGTGTTTAAGGAATTGTGTTCCTATTTAAATTTTTTGTGCTGTTTTTTAAGAGTTTCTATTTCAACACATTCTGATCGAATACAATTTATTTTTAGACTGATCTATTGGACCTTAACAAACGCTAATAGTCCGGGTCAGAGAGGACTGGAGAGTTGGAGTAATGAAAGTTTACTCCCCCTCTAACCAGATCTCTTCAACTAGAGCCTCACAATTATATGCAGTTTAGTGTCATACCTGTTATATCCCTTATTGGGGAGAGAGTCTTACATCACCGAAAATGATACAGTCAGCATATTCAAAAGCTAACCGACAGGCTGGGGAATACCGAAATGAAACAGGGACGAAAGTAAAGTTAGGAAAAGAGTACTTTAGAAAGAGAACGCAACTACTTATAAGCAAACATTTATAGAGAAAGTGAATAACTTAAATTAACACCTTTTTGTGATAAACTCAATCGCGTTTAGTAGCGGCGAATAATAACGCAAAAAGAATTGAAAGTGTAAAAGCTAGAATAGATAAAATTGGAACTGCAAATTATTTGGATTCGATCATCCAAAATGATAATATATATTCATTTGCCCAATCCTTTCACTTCAGACAGGATGCGGAACAAGGTTAATTTTCCAGCAGAGAAGTGTAGGTTTAAACTCTCTGAGACTGCCGTAGCTAGAGAACCCAAAACCGCCATACTATTTACCCATGAATAAAGGAAATACATGGAGTGATGCCTTACTCAAGGACATAAGCGCGAATTGAAATGCAGATAAGTTCGTCCAGAATTTTAACTTCAGCCGTCATGTCTTTTTCTAAGACACTAAGCATTGCGTCAGGTGCCTCCAAAACGATGGTATAAAAAGCAAATTAGAATCTGTCCTGAATACTGAAAGATTTTGGGAGACTTTAAATTTTAATGAAATTGACCAATCCAAATAAAGTGACTATGTCAAAGATTGGATCCGTTCCAGCGGACGACTACATAAGAGAATGTTTAGCTGAATAAATATGGGAAACATGCCATTGATAAATGTACTCATGATTGCCGAAGCGTTCAAAATAGACCCGTATACATAAGGCTGGGCGAATAAATTGGCTGATTTTAGAGAGTGTGTTTATATATATATATATATATAATAAAAAAAAAACCTATGCCTATAGAAATATCTAATCATTAACCTAACATCCATTGCTTCTAAGAACCCCATTCAATCTGTAAACAAATTTATGGATGCCACATAAAATTTATACTGTTTGATGCAAGATATCAAACTCGTGTTCAACGTCTTCTCTTGGTGTCAATTTAAGACCAAACAAATAATTCTCTAATCACCTAAACAAGTGATTATCAGAAGTAACAAGATATGAAGAGTATGGAGAATGAAGCAATTTTCTAAATCCAGCTCATCAGAGAGATCTGAAGTCAGTTGAGCTGTCTGAAAATGGGGATTATCATGAAAACAATGTCTAAACACAAGCGACACGTTCTTGGAGATTCTCAAGGGACAAGTTCTGGATGGGAGGATTTTCAAACCATGGAAAAAATGTCCAATCTTTTTCAGTTCGCGTTGGACAGTTGTATTGGTTACGTTAAATTTCTCAGCGAGTTCCCTGGCTGTCGCGATAGGATTTGCTGTGATAGACGCTTCCAATTATTCACTGTTTCTTTAGACAAACCTCATTTAGCCCGTCCTTTAGACTCAAGTTTTCACTTGGAAAACGAGAAAATACCTCTTACAAATTATTTCATTCAATGTCACGTCCCCATAAATACTCTTAATAGATTTTGCTGATGTACCTTCATAAACGCCTTTTTGAAAAGCATAGAGTAAAATATGTTCTTTTTTGGGATTAGTATAGAAGAGAATAATAAAGAAGATTACGAACAATCGTCTTATAATTTGAAAGTAACAAATTAGAATTACTTATTGTACTGTTCCTAAATGATAACAATAAGCAATACTTTGAAAAAAATGTTGGATAAAACATTAAACTAATCGGATAATACATTCGTTATAACGTAAAATGTAGCAAATGAGTGAAGTAGAAAGTGTCCAGAAAGAAAGTATTAAATAAGCGAATATAGACTGTAAAATTTGGTAATTCAACGATATTTATTGTTACTTGATTCGCCATGTGAACTGCCAGATACTGGTCAGTGTGGAATGTACTGAAATAGAGAATCGAACGTTTACCTAAGAAAGCAAAGATATGAATATTCATTGATAAGAATGTAGTGGGTGCTTTTGGTTGACGGTTGATAGTGTAATCTTATTAAACGGCAAGCGTCTGAAATTAGTAGTAATTTACGAAGCTCTTTGCTTCGATGTAGCACAAGGCCAAATGAATGGGGCACCCAATGAGACTCGAACTCACTCGTGTAGGTTTGCTAGTCTAGTTTGCAAACCGTTACACCACCAGAGGTGCCCTAAGCGTCTGAAATTAATAGACCAGTTCTCATTGCTCAGTTGCAATATCTCAACTGCTGTAAGCAATTTCCACATACGTATATGTAAAAAAAATGTACTGACCTTGACAGAATATACGATCACTTCTGATTAAATAAAACCGGGATTTTTTGTGATATGTTGCGGCTGTATCAGTATACTGTATGATTGCACTACTTGGAATCTAAATAAGCGCTCAGAGAAAAAGCCGCTAGGAAATACTGTTATATAATAAAGATAATGTATTTTTTATATGAATCATTTTTCTTAAATTGTATTTTATTATTTAGTTCGGTAAGGCTTTGAACAATTCGGTGTCTCTTAGTTCAGGTGCAATAGTCAGATGGCGCAAAGAATATGACAATCATCATCTTTCATAATAAACCCCCGGACAGGAAATAGGCTGGACGGCCGTTAGAGAGAATTGAGTGGGCTGATGACGTCATGCCCGGAAGGGAAGTCCTGAGAATTTGAGGATTTTGAAAAAGACTGTAAGGTAAGTTTCTATTGTTGAAGCGCACGGTTGTTTTTTTTTTAATCTGAAAAGCAGATCACTTTGGATCTCTACCGGGAGAGATCTTAAACACCACAAGATGCGCCCTGTCTGTGTGTGTGTCTGTGGGTGGGGGTATCAGCATAGTATGGTTAGCATAGGCTTTTATGATTTTGTGTCTCTCTCCTCGAGCAGCCAAGGACTGAAGATAGAAAGAAATAAACTCGTTCGTGCCGCCTCTATTTGTATCATTATTATTATTGATATATATTCACACATAATGATTATAAAACATGATATTTGATTTAGTGCACGGTGAATTGCTGTGTCTTTTGCAAAAAAAACAAGAAAAGAAAAAAAGAAGACATTGATTCATTTTGAACTTGGGTTGTCCACTCGACGATCCACGGTACTTTAGACGATTAGAAGCGGCTAAGAATAATGAAAATGCAGTGTAGGCGTCTGTTGCTTCAGGCTAGAGAGAAAGAACGTAAGATAAACAATAAAAACCTGAACAAAAAAAAGGAACAAAAAGCAAAACAACAACTGTGATACCCCGGCCGAAGAGGGAAACAACGGAACATAAAGAACTCAACACCAAAGACAAAGGAAAAAAATGCAGCACCAAACCAAGAAGAGGGGAGAAAAGATGAACCCCAAAGACAAGCAACACGTTAAAAAAAAAAAAGAAAAAAATGTTAGACGCAAGGCCCCAGAATGAAGAAGGAAAAATTTGAACTAGAAGAACGAGAAGAAGGCATGAAAAGAAAAAAAAAGAAAGATAAGATACATTTCTCATGGTATCACTTTTAAGTTGCATGGTTCACACCCAGTAGAATTTAATTAAGAGAAAAATTTGAAAAACTATGATAAGACACGTAAGTTTAATTGTACATGTTGATACAGATTACTGATATGTTAAGGGACAGTGAATCATTATGGGAAAGATCCGGGCATCTACGATATGTTGTCGGGAGAAGACTTATATACTTTTGGATCCGTAGTTACGTCAGAGGGACAGGTTTGATGTTTGGAAATGTTGTGGAAATAGGAAGTGTTCTGTGAAGTCTCCCAAGTATGGGATCGATATTTTGGGTCCTGGTAGAAGCCATACCAGGTTTTGTGAAGGTCTCTCCTTACTGAGGGATCGAGAATGTTAAGATACTGGTTAGTAGCCAGACCAGCGTTTTGTGAATTCCCTTTAGAATGGGTTTGAGATCTTTTGAGGTACTGGTTAGTGGGCAGACCGGGTTGAGATGATTCCCAGGAATAAAGGTGAGAATTTTGGGGGTTTGTTAAGAGACCAGACCATTGTGTTGAAAAGAATATTTTGGAAAAAATTGATGGGAAATTAGGGAATATGTGTGAAAAAAAGCTTGATGTGTCTGGTGGTAATCACTGGAAAATTTATGGACTGGGTTTTGAATCATGCTTGAGGGAGAAATATATTTGACCAAATAGATAAATAAATAAAGTAACCATGTTAACTGTTGAAAAAGAGAAAGAAGATAGGCCGAGGGGCAGTGGAAAAAGTAGTTGAGAGAGTAAAAGGTTTGGTTGCTTTGGAAAGAACCCGCAGGATATTTTATCTCACCTAAGTCAGCAAGAAACTAGTGTTGTGTTGTTGTCGGAATAAGAAAAAAAATGAAGAAATGATGGCTTGATATGAGCCATGGTTTTGTAGAGATACTTATTGAAAAAAGAAAAAAGAAAAAAGGCACTCGTTAGCTATCGAAGAGATAAGAGATAGACCGATAGGCGGTGGTCAAATTTGAAGAAAAAAGGGGACGAAACGGGACCTGTTAGTGTTGGTTGGAAAAAATGGTTCCCGGGAAATTTTACCTCATTTACCTTGGTTTGATTACGAGAACGTTTAATGGAAAAATGTACGGGGGGCACTGGCAATGATGGTGTATGCTATATATATATATATATATATATATATATATATATATTATGACAGCGATTATGATAGAAAAGGTTAGAAGTAATTAGTTACGGATATAGAAGGAAAGCAAAAAGAGCCAAAGACAAATAATGAGCAATTGATTAGTGAAAAGGGAAAAAAAAAAGAAGGGAGACTGAAGTCAAAAGACACATGCCCATTGGTAAAGTAAAATAGACATTGAAGGATAAGATAAGAAGAAACGAAAAGTAAAGGAAATATGCACTGATGAGAACGATAATATAATTACTAACGTTTCAGAATAAAAATAGACAGTTGAATATAAATCAGAATAACTATTAGTAAAGACTAAGTTTTTAAAAAAAAGGGAAGAAAAGACGGAGAAAGAGAGTGAGACATGAGAAAGAACAACTGTTTTGTCTTTCAAACGAAACACGAAAGCAAAAAAAGAACAACCAGAAAATGAAAAAAAAAAAAAAGAAAATGGAGGACGATACGAACACTTTCTTTACAGTTTTTATTTTTTGTACTGTTGAATTATTTATTGTGTTGTTTTTTATATGCTCTTTTGAATTGCTGCTCTTGTTGTTACTGCAATTTTATTGGTCAAGTCGGTAAAAGGATGAGTATTAGATTACATGATTGCAAAATCGGAAAAGAAGAAAATAGAGAAAAACAAAAGGAAAATCCTTTCACATTGATGCATTAATTTAGAAAATCTTTATCTTCTATGACAAAATAACTTTGTGTGGAGGAAAGGTGTGTCATATAATTAAGGTAATGATTTTTTATATTAATCATTTTTCGTTAATTATATTTTATTATTTAGTTTGGTCAGGTTTTGAATTACTCGGTGTCTCTTAGTTTAGGTGCAATAGTCAGATGGTGCAGTTTTACGCCTGTGCGGAATGGATATGACAATCATCTTCGATCATAATAAACCTCAGAGAGGAAATAGAGCTGGATGGCCGTTGGAGTGAATTGAGTGGGTTGATGGCGTCGTTCCCGGGAGAAATGTCCTATCAATTTGAGGATTTTGAAAAGACAGTATAGTTGAGATTCTACTGTTGAAGTCCACGGGGCACCTCTGGTGGTGTAATGGTTATCAAGCTTGATTAGCAAACCTACACGAGTGAGTTCGAGTCTCATTGGGTACCCCACTAATTTGGCCTTGTGCCAAATCGAAGTTAAGAGCTTCGTAAATTACTACTGTTGAAGTGCACGGCTATGTTTTTTTCTGATCTGAAAACCAGATGCGCCGCGCGTGCAGGGTCAGCATATTATGGTTAGGATAAGCTTTTATGATTTGTCTCTATTCTCGTGTCGCCAAGGACTGAAGGTAGAAAGAAATAAACTCTTTCGTACCGCCTGTATTTGTATTATTTTTGCTGTTATTGATATCATTATAGCTATACAACATTACACAAGATGTTACTTTGATTCACCGGCTCTGAACGGATACTGTATGTCATCTAGAAGACCTATCAAGAGCGATGTCCGAAAGTGATGGCAAGGGAGGTGCCCGTGGTGTAGTCGTTATCGTCGTCGGAAATGGACACGGCGACACGAGTTCAAATCCTGGACGAGACTGATTACATTTCACATAGCACTAATACCCTTGGGGAAGGTATAAATCCAATTATTCTCCCTCCAACTATGGGTAAATAGTAGGACAGACTAGGTTCTTCAGCCTTGGTTAGGCAACTAGTCTAGGAGAAGGAAAACTCTGAATTCAAACCTGTTAAACTCCGCTTAAAAATTGACCTTGTGTCATATCCTGCCCGAGCGGAGGGGTTGGTAAATAGTATTACACAAGATGTTACGTCCTATTTTTAACAAATATTGGAAACAGCAACCTACATAATAGCTCCAGTGCTACTACAGCCATGCTCGTAAAACAAACAATGCATGCTGCACACTGTTGAGAATTAGGTCCGATTGCATAAGCGACGTTTTCAAATGGACTCTCACACATAGATAAATTAGCATTGAATTACCAGCAAAAACTTTGATTCACCGGCTCTGAACGGATACTGTATGTCATCTAGAAGACCTATCAAGAGCGATGTCCGAAAGTGATGGCAAGGGAATCTATGCTGTCGGCATTCCATGGTAATTATGACGATTACGAGACAAACAGAAAAGATTTGAATAACATTTTTGTTCCATCGAGCGAAGAGAGATTTTTAAACTAGAAGGGGTCTCGAAGAAAAACAAGAATCAGCAGGGGGACATTTTGATGTCGGATGTAAATAATTATACAGAATTACAATTTCCAAATCGAATAAAAAAACAGTAAACGGAAGAGCAGTTATTTGGGTTATTAAGCTCATTAATCATATTTAAGGAAACAAGACTAATTAGATATATAGGGAGTTATTCACGCAGGAGTTGCCAAGTAATTACATTGAATTACAGTTTGGTGAAGATTAACAAGTCTGGCAAAGTAATTTTCAAATCAATAAAGCTCATAAGGATTACTTGTATATATATATATATATATATATATATATATATATATATATATATATATATATATATATGCAAGAGTCATTCAATAAAAAGGTTGAATATTGACAAAGGAGTGAAAGTACTGTAAAAGGTTGCAATATTTTCAAAGACACCAATACGATGTTTTCATGTCCCCAAAGACATTCAGACTTACGTTCTATTCAGACTGCTGCACCCAGAACTTTATCTTTACCGGAGAGTCAGTGTGTTTTTATAGATCATGAACTTTCTTTATGTTTCAGGCTGATTGTACTATTAACGTGTTTACAAAATTTGCACGATATGTTTTACTAAATCATGCTTCCCTGTATATATAATATATTCATCTGTAAATTTAACATCCACCAATGATTTGTTGACAAAGCAAGGAGTATTGAGTTTGATTTTCTTGTCCTTTTGAATAACTTTAAAACAAATATTTTTGAAAGATTAACTCAAGTTCTGCTATAAACCAAATACAAACAATTTTGACTTAACATTGATAAAAAAAATTTCATTTTCTCCCCACCCACCAAATATAGAGAAAAATATACTATATTGATTGAATGATCTCTGTATATATATATATATATATATATATATATATATATATATATATATATATATATATATATATATATGGTGAAGCTTGATTTAGAAGAGAGATTTTATGGATTAGAAAAACACATAATAAATAAAAGAAGATAATTATATTTGTCTACAAATAAAAACCATAGAAGTTAGCAAACGATTGATGAATTTTATTCAATAAAACCACTACTAGCATCAATAACTGCCTCTATATGAGGTCGAAAGCGGTTGTAAGCTCTGATTGACTGCGCTCCTTCTTCATGTCAGAAATTACTCGAATTACAGCAGCTTTTCAAGAGACTGCTATAATGGAGATGTTCATCACCTCCTCCACAACATCACTCCATATATAATAGTCCAGTGGATTGAGATCTAGAGAATTAGGAGGCCAAATGTTAGTGGGCGATGCAATCGTATAGATTATCAGCCATCCATTCTTGCTTCTGCAGGATTTTTGAAATTGTTAAAAAGTCTTTTCGATCTGCTTAAGCGGTTTTCTTTTAATTTTTCAGAAATAAATTGATCCCTTTCGTCCTGTAGAATTTGCATTGAATGGGTTTATCAACACTCCTTCTGATTGTCCTTTCAGACACATGGACTTTTTAAAAATTGACCTCATTAATTGATCTCGGTTTTCATCAATTTTTTGCTTAACTTTATGAATAAATTCGGGTGTTATCATTGAATAGGAACGTGTGGAATGTTTTTTATATTTTGATACAGACACTACGTTATAATTTTTTTTTCTAACTGTATACGTATGTTGTGGACAATTGATCTGGAAACACTTAGAAAATGGACAATTTCTAAATCCCGCATGGTCAGCCTTTAATGCCAAAATCACTGCATCCCTTTTCATTTGATTTGTTAGGGTATGTCATTATTAATTTCTGAAAAATGAAGTCGTGAAAGTTAATAGAAAACAGTATTAATCTTAAATATGTGTCCTCAAACATCCGCCGAAACCAGTATATATATATATATATATATATATATATATATATATATAGTGGTGATTATTTATGTTGGTATGATTAAGAAAAATATATCATACCAACATAAATAATCACCACTATAATATATATATATATATATATATATATATATATATATATATATATTATAGTGGTGATTATTTATGTTGGTATGATATATTTTTCCTTATCATTATATGATGAGAGGGAATGATGTAGAAACACATATATATGAAACACATATGTTCATTCATAAATTGATTCCGATGTTCAATACATGCTATTTAAAATGTTATTTAACCTAAAAAAATAGTTTATTCGCATTTCAATCGAACTTCAATTTAATTAGTTTATTAATAATTCTTTTTATTTTGTCGTTACTCCCGAGGAAGCATCTGATATTCAATGTAAGAACTGACTTCATCTGAATTGTCTTTGTCTTTACCAACGAATTCGCCACGCGTTGCACTGTCTTTTAGGCGGCTTTGCCCTTGGCCATGTAGGCGACATTATCTTAACGTGACAGAATTGCTACGGTTATACTGTTTGTTGATTTGCCAGATTTATTCTGTTACCGATAATTCAACGTTTTCTTTAGACTGCTAAGATCTTACATCTCGTGAATTACTTTCTATAATAAACGTATTACGTATTACCTTCAGACACGCGGGACACTGCTGGAGAAGCAAG
>OY757904.1:106274139-106421639 GCA_963585895.1 Sepioteuthis lessoniana
GGGAGTTGGTAAACATCGTGGGTAATAGACATGGAGAACCGATTTCAAATCCTTGTCCAGGCTGTATGAATTTCACACAGCGCAAATACCCGTGGGAAAGGTATGTATGAGGTTGAAGAATGATTTGATGTTTTGTTGTTAGGACATTATTACGTTATTAACTGACTTTTTCTTTTTATCCCCATTCACTTTTTATCTTCTTTTTTTTATTTATGAAGCTGCAAAAGAAGGAATGAGGGAAAGGAAAGAGACAGGGATGCTTTCAAACTCAAATTCATTTTCGGGGTTCACGACTATTTTTTGGTGACGAACGTTTTCCTGAACCAGTATAAATTAACATGCTTCCTGATTGAGGCATTTAAGGAATCTCAGAAATCGTTTATACAAATTTTGAATCGTCTGTATCAATTATAAGGGGTTTGAAGGTTTTCCATGTTTGTCTGTGGTCAGTTGCTGTGTTTAGTTGACACTGCTCCGAGCAGGAGATTTAATGTGTTACTAGCCCAGAGACCTAAGTAGACAGGCGTGCTCCAATTGGCTGTCCAGAGAGAAAAGACCGTCCTTTCAGTCGATGTATATCAAGGAAACTAAGAAATGGTTTCTCTTTGGCGCCAGGAGCCCAATCTGTTTCAGGCATGCGTGGATTCCGCTTTCTGTCTGAGTCTCCTTGGGAAATTGTTATATTTTTATAGATCTGTTTATTCTTTTCAAATTTATTAAATTTTAATTCAATTTTTTATGTCATTTATTTATTTATTTATTCCCACATATTCTTATAACTTTTTTCCACCTGCTTATTGGTAAATGATTGGGCTGATTGAGATCTTTAACTTTGTTATAGTAACTTATCTCGTAAAAGGAAAACTCTGAATTCAAACCGATTATCATATTTACCAACCCCTCCGCTCGGGCAGGATATGACCCAAGGTCAACTTTTAAGCGGAGTTTAACAGGTTTGAATTCAGAGCTTTCCTTCTCCAAGACTAGTTGCCTCACCAAGGCTGAAGATCTCAGTCTGCCCTACTATTTATCCATAGCTGGAGGCAGAATAAGTGGACTCATACCTTTCCCAAGGGTATTAGTGCTATGTGAAATGCAATAAGTCTCGTCCAGGGTTTGAACTCGTGTCGCCGTGTCCATTTCCTACGACGATAACCATTACGCCATGGGCAACTCCAAATCGATTATACTCCGCATAAAATTTACCTTGTATCTAATCCTGCTCATAAGGAGGTAATTTACTAAGCTTTTTTGCTTAGATGTAGCACAAGGCCGCATGAATTGGGCACCCAATGAGAATCGAACTCACTCGTGTAGGTTTGCTAGTCTACCTTGCTAACCATTACACCACCCGAGGTGCCCAAATTTATTAAGCTTTTTGCTTAGATGTGGCACAAGGCCATATGAAAGGGGCACCCAATGAGACTCGAACAATCCTGCTCATAAGGAGGGTTGGTTGAGTACATATATATTAATCTAACACTCGTCATGTTTGTATATACATGTGTGAAAGTGTATGAATCTTCATATGTAAATGTATCCCAGAGAAAACTAGATATAGAAGTAAGATTTCTGTTTGAGTAATACACTTGAAAGACTTTACCCTATATATTCTGATGTTCTGGTAGCGTAATAGTTAACATGTTAGACTACAACATCGTAGTAAGCGAGTTCGAACTCTAGTTACACTGTTACTTTAACTTTAAGATTAATATCCTTGAGAAATGTATCAACTGCCTTATCCTTGAAGCTATAGGTTAAATAATTCCACAACCGTTCTTCCAGAAGGATGGCTTTCGCATTAAATAACTCACGGTGGTTGATATGTGATTAAACAAAGAAATGAACCCTGATATAACCATATGCTGTAATGTAGTAATGATATGCGATAAATAATTGTAAAATAAGATAATCTATCCATCTATATTAAAACGGGAAGAATGAAACTGATATATCTAGTTGTGTACAACTATGAATGTGTGATCAATCCGCCGTGGATACTTTGATAAAGAAAACCGGGGTCAAGCTTACCATTTAATAAAACAGAAAAGTGAATCTATCTATCTGTGTGCGTGATTGGTTTGGTTTCTTTGTTTAATGGCATATCAACCTTTGTAGGTTATTTAATGCCAATGCTATTCTCCTAGAAGAACAGTAGTGGTACTATTTAACCTATAGCTGGGAGGATAAGGAGGTTCATACCTTTCCGAAAGGTATTTGCCCGAAAGTGAACGTAATAGCGCGACTGGAGTACGAACACGCGTACTACGATTCCGCAGTCCATCGCTTTAACCATTATACCACGAGGACACCCCCTGTGCGTGTGCGTGAGTGTGTGCGTTTAAAATAATGTGTAAAGAGCTACAAGGCGAACATATTGATGATTCATTTGTTAGAAACATTTCGATCACTCCCACGAAGATTTTTAATAATGTTTTGTCAACTAGACAACATTCACACTGAAGCATTGACTTTATAAATATACTCGCCGTATCTAAGAGCCAGAACCGAAAAAAGCCTATATTCCATCATCATCATCATCATCTTATCTAGGCATGTTCTCAGAATTAACACCACTCAGATCTTTACAAGGGCCGTATGAGTTTGGACAATTATGGGTCTCATTTTGTCATCTCGACCCATAAAAAGCTTGCAAGGAGTTTAAATTCGGACATGTTTTCTCCTAGACTGGTTGTTTCACCAAAGCAATAAATTACTTAATAAATTTATTAACAATAAATATAAACCTGTGCGTTTTACCCATTTCTCTATATCCAAACTTTTCTTTTTCGACTTGATGCACTTCGTGAACATGCAGATGATCATTTTGCATAATATTCTATTTAAAGTTATTATGACGTATTTTTTAATTTTTGTTGTGCTGATGTCAGAAATCAATGGGAATTTCTTGTTGAAAATATAAAATGTAAGATCTTCATGATCCATATAATTACTGATAACATAAAGAAGAGTTGTCAGAATTTTATTCCCCTATTTGGCCATCGGATTCCATAAGTATGAAGAAATATAGAACCTACTGAGCGTAACAATTATAATGATAAGAAATGGAATCCAGGAATTTGCTGTTTGAATTTCAATTAGCGCTCAATGGAATCTATCGTTTCTCCTAACCAGCTATTGGTTAATGATCGGTCAGACTTGTTTCTTTAACGTTGGGTAGTAGATAAAACTAAGAGAGATAAAACTCAGTTTCAACCAGCTTCAAAATGGAGTTTGTATCATATCTTGCCTGTGGTGGAGAGATTGGCTATAACGCTGACCTATAATGTAAAAACACTTGTATTTTTTCATTGTCTTAGCTCATCACAATATATTGATGAGCGTTTTAGGGCATATACAACCAAAATCTGTTTGAACACATAAATGGTTTGAATCAATCCTATTTCATACTAAATGTTTTATTGAACAGTAATATATTTGCACAAAGAAAAATATTATCATGTTAAGCCAATGATCAAACAGTTCTATCTGAATCATAGATGGGACCCGAAATGAAAGGACCTAGGAGCAATGACAAGCAAGAAGTACTCATTTCTCAGAGCTCAAGGACTAGAGCATCACCATCGGATGATTCAGCGTCATATCAAGAACATTTATTGCGGGACTTATCCGTTTGCAAACATGGCTCCGCGTGTTTTTTAGCCCCAGTCATCTGTGCTAACAATATATTGATAAATATTCCGAATCCGAAAACCCTAGTAACAATGAATATATATATATATATATATATATACACAAGACTGGGGATCGTTTTCCGTTTCTACAAAGTCACAGTCCAGCACTTTAACAACTATATCTTACGGACTCTCACACAGTTTGTTGAGACTTTAGCAAAAGTGAAAATTATGTAACCTCTTGGTTCCCTATCCAACAGTAAATTCTATGATTTCTCGAAACTTTGGCATTTTCCAGGCCCAGACATTGTTATACCACAAGTACAATTAACTATTCTATCTATGAGGGATAAAGGAGATAAAGGAAGCTGAAATGTCAGTTTGATTTCTAAGTTCGGTGAGAATAATAAGGACCTTGCGCTCATCGATCGAAAATAAAACGAAAAATGACAGGGATTTGCAGAGCTCACTGAGTATTAAGAATAATCTCTTGTGTTTACACGTGGTCTTTTTTCCTACAAAAGCTGAAGTAATTGAAAAACAAGGATAACATTCTTTTTTAAAACGTTGAAAAGATGAAGGATTTATCCAACCTCCTAACAAGACTGATTTGACACAAGGTCATTTTAATGTGGGAGGGCCAAGAACGAATTGAGTCTAATGAAAAAAAGTACTTGATTTCTTCGGCAATCTCCTTTTTGAGCGACTCAAGCAATGAACTTAGTCCCAGAGAGCAGTTAGTGCCTGGTGGATGTTCCCCCAAGGACCACCCGATCAACTTGAAATCAGGCAAACGGACGATATGATATGGGATTATTCTTAGATGTTTTCACGGAAATCTTAAAAGCGCTCCCAAAGGGAACTCAAGATGTACGTAAATAAGTGCTATACCTATTAAAAAATAGATATACCTGAGTAATGAACCACTTCGTGTGTTGAGCTCTTTCAAATTCTTTGCCAAGAGTAGTTAGTTTTATCATATATTGCGTGTAATGAATATCAACAAACTTTTGGCTATGCTAGCCAATAAAAATATTTCTTGAACGACCAACAACATAATGAGAAAACATTCAACTATTTATTTAGACTTTCAAAACTACTGTAACACGATCCTAATCAACGCAAAACCGTAAATAAAAAATGTTGTGTAGACTTTGATGTAGCGTCCCGTATTTATTTGGATCTTTCAAATATTTCAAAACCCCACCATTGATACATAACAGCATTGTTAATATGATAACCAGGTATGTAATTGACTAAGTTAATTTAGGAGATATTATTTACCTTTATAACCATTATTTAGGTGTAAGCTATAGATCGATGTAACGGTAAGGTTAGGCCAAGAAACAAAGTAGTCCTCAACGTTTCGAAAACATATCATGTGTAATCAGTTATCCCTTGTTTTTTGAAAAATTGATCTTAAAAATGTCATTCATTACATCAGTATATATGGTATCCCGTGATGACAAGGAAACCGGTTCCACATAGTAATATTTATTTTATTTAAACCCGTATTAAAATATAAATACGTAATTGTAAAGGAAAAAACAAATGCACGAGATAGAACAAAGAATTTTCGATTCATATTCCAAATTTCCTATAAAACCAGCGAACAATTTCCGGAATCCTTTTATGACCACAAATTTACAGGCCTGTGAAATTATATCCAGAATTAGCCAGAACAATAAACGCTACAATAAAAATGATAACAGCAAAAGGAATTATCAAAATAGTAACAGTAATATAAGAAAAATAACAACATTAATCAACAATAATAACAACATACTATATCTGCATGGATCTGGTGTTTGCGTACACTGATCGAGTAAGATGAACGTCTGATAATTATTAAATACTAGTTGAATCTACGTAGGGTAAAAAAATCCAGACTAGGATCGCAACAGGATATAATTTTTCACTGGTACTTATAATGACCTGATGCTTGTTTTCCTCAGGGTTTCGTTAAACTCTCTATTTCTCTCTCTCTCTCTCTCTCTCTATATATATATATATATATATGTATATGTATGTGTGTGTGAGTGTGATTCGACTGTATTTCTTCATTAAGACATATTTGGTTTGGTTTGGTTTCTTTCTTTAATGGCATATCAACTCTTTTTAGGTTATTGAATGCCAAAGCCATTCTCCTAGAAGAACAGTAGTGGTGCTATTTAACCCATAGCTGGGAGGATAAGAGGGTTCATACCTTTCCCAAGGGTATTTTCCCGAAAGTGAACGTAATAGCGCGACAGGAATACGAACTCGCGTACTACTATTCCGCAATCAATTGCTTTAACCATTACACCACGAGGACACCCCCACATATTTGGTCCAATAGTATAGACATTTTTTGTCTACATATTTTTATTTTGATCCGCTCAAGTCACTATATGGATGTTGAAATATAATATGTTATAATATCATCATCCTCATGTCGCGCTGCCAGTACAGATATCCCTGACCCTCTCCCGCCACCCCTCTTTATCATCCATCGCTCCCGGTAGGCTACATCCTGTAATGGCACAGAGCTGTTGTATATAGGTTCTATACTTTTGCTCGACCTGCTTTTGCTCGCCCAAAAAGCTCCATAATTGAAGCCTCAGGATCAGATATAGTTTAGTGCCATATTCACGATGCAGTTGTTTAAGATTCAATCAGCATCATCTAAGTTATCCAAATCGGATGAAAATTGACTTTGATTAATTTAGCAATCCCAAATAAGTATTTTACAATTGAGTCTTAATAACTGCTTGAAAACTTTATTAGTACGGTAGAATAAAACTTAACTAATTTTTTTGAATTTTGGAAATATTAATCTTTTATGTATTTACCAAACTTTTCCCCCTGCGCGCTGAATGCGATGCAATATCAAGCAGGTGACATTTCCACACAAGAGGGGAACCTCTCTGAAACTGGAAGACAAATTCACCTACCTATGAAGCAGTGTTTCATCAACCGAAAAATACATCGACACGTGGCTAACAAAGGCATGGACAGCTATCGATAAGCAATCGATCATATGGAAATCAGACCTGACCGATAAAATGAAACGCAGTTTCTTCCAAGCAGCGGTCGTGTCGATACTGCTGTTTGGGTGTACCACTTGGGCCCTAACAAAACAGCTGGAGAAGAAACTTGACGGCAATTACACAATAATGTTGTGAGCAATATTGAATAAGATCAGGCGGCAACACCCCACAAAACACCATCTATAGCCATATAACTGGTGCTTTGTGGAGTGTTGCCGCCAGGTCTTATTCACCTGCCTTCCATCACGAAAACTATCCAAATTAGACGAACCAGACACGCAGGAAACTGCTGGAGAAGCAGGGACGAGCTCATAAGTGAGGTACTCCAAAGGACCCCCACATATGGCCGAGCAAATGCAGGACGGCCAGCTAGAACATACATACAGCAGCTATGTGAGGATACGGGATGTCACTCTGAAAACCCGCCAGAGGCGATGAACGATAGGGAAAAGTGGCGAGAGAGGGTCAGGGATATCCGTGCTAGCGGAATGACATGATGATGATGATGACTGCCGGTTGAAATTCTGAATTTTTCTTAGAGATTGGTCACCTTAAACAAGGTTAAAGATCCCAATCTGCCCTAGGAATTACCTACGTTCTGTGGGAGAAGAGATGAAAACATGCTAAGTGCATGGGTACTATGGGAAAGGCTAGCAGCTTTGTCCACGATTTGAACTCGAGTTACAGATTTCATTTACCACGCTGAGAACCGACCTCCTTGTAAATTCTGTATATTGATTACCTATTGGAGCAAAATGGTTACCAATTAATTATTGAGCTCTAGAGTCCCCATATTTCGCATGACGTTGAAATTGCCAAAAGTTTCAATCAGTATGTACATATAAGTGTTCTGCATATGCTTATGCATGTGCATACATACATAACTATATGCGTGTGTGGGGGGATGGCTTTAACATGTATGCATGTATTTATGTGCATGTATTTTTTCCTACCTCTTCGCTACAGGTAGGATTTGTCATAAGGTCGGTTTTGGTTGGTTGTTTGGATTTTATGGCATATCAACCTTTGACAGTTATTTAACGCCAAATCCGTTTTTATGAAAATAGTTCTATTTCAAACAATTCAGTTTGGCATAAATATGCAGTTTAAATGCAAAAATCAGTTTACTGAAGGAAGCACGGTTTAGTTCTATTCAACCCATAGATAGGACCCTATCAGGTGCTACCACTCCGGGCCAGAGTGGACCAGGGGGCGATGGCTCAAAAGGGGTACTCTGCATTCCCTAAAGCTCCAGGATTACTGGAGCCTCACCATCAGATTGTTTAGTGTCATAAACAGGACACACGCTGGAGGAGTCTTACTCCTCTACAGAGATGCAGTTGGTGTATTCTACAGACCCAGCCAATTAAAGACCAATTTTGATAGTTAATAAAGAAAAAAGAGAGATAGTTCTCGATGGGGGATGAAATGGTCTTATTTTTCTATGTCCCTTACAAATAGAAGTTTTGGTGCTAACAGAGTCAGAGGTTAGTAGACAAAGATCTCAAATTTAATGTACTATAGTTACAAGTTAGTCCACTGCGAAAAAAGTGTTTTTTGTTTTCATAAGTTAAGGCACCATATATTGAAAGGAGCAGTTAGAAGTTGGACAGGACAGTGGCAATTCGAGTCTTGGGTATTAAGTAGATGTGGTCCCCAGGAACGGTAGATGTACAACTGAATTTTATGAGTTAGCCGTTTGACAGAATACAATTGAAAACTGACCAGCGTATAAGTATTTGTCTGCGGTCCATATCATCGTAAGAATGGTTTACTTATTTAGACTGAAAATCGGATGGTATCAGGCACCGTCATCTCCCTCCTGTATTGCTCAATGAATAAAGAAAGAAATGAAAACGGTTCCATTGTCGGGTTCGTTTTTGCTTCATTTTTCTTTGCTAACTCGTTGCTTATACACTTTAGACCCAAACCAAGGGCCGATCAATTTAAATAAAAAAGAAAAGTAACTTGGTGTGTGATATCGGTTAGCCAGCGAGACTGAGTGAGCTTGAAGTCATTACTCCCACACATAGCTTTGACGGGAGTTCTGTTTTTTTACCCGGCTACAATCATATAAACTTACATGTCTGTATTTTCCATAGGCCGATTGTCTCTCTAATTGTCACAATTCGTTCCATTAGACACCGAACACTAAGTTACAATCAAACAGTCTCTACGCACCGGCGCATTCTTGCATTTGATTGATCAACCAATCAGATTTTAATATGGCAAACTAAACAATCAAGAACAGCCAGAAACCTTCTCAATTTCTCAATCACATCCTTTATGGATAACAACTTCAGCTGACAATATATGGCTACAAAGCAAAATATTAAGTGTCAAAGATTCTTGAGCAGTATCCAAGATCTGAGAAGGAGAAAACGAATAAATTCAAAGCAGCAAACTTTCATTGTAACGGAACTTGTTCTGAATGTGCTCTTCTATGAGGTAGGCATTCTAACGGCATATTTCTCGCAAATGGATTTGCAGTAAAATAATTTAGATATGTTCCATACATAATTAAAAATAAACAAACTAAAATCAGAAAATAACGCAGCAATAAATTCGGGAAGAAAATACTAAACAAAATATTTAATTTATGAACAAGAAAAAATTATGAATAGAATTCAGATTCAACAATACAAATTTTAACAGAAAACTCACTATAAAAACCACCGGTGCCGAAATAATTAGAGTCAACTGTATTTTGAAGAAAAAAATACGATTATTGAAAAAGGAATTGGGGAAAGATTAATTCAACGAAAATGATGGAGGAACATTTATAAAAGAATGAAATTACTGAAAAGAAAAAAAAAAAAAAAAAAAAAAGGAAAATAGACCGACACATTCCTAGCTAGCTAGCTAGATAGATGGATTAATAGAAAGATAGATGAATGGAATTCCCGAGGGACTCTTCTGTATTTTGAAGAATGTTAAGAAAATATAGTGATTGATAACGCTTGTAGTTTCACAAATTAAAAAGAAAGGGAAAGAAAAGCATCAATAAGAGACTAACCCTTTTGAATAAACAGAGAGATCGATCGATAGATAGATAGATAGATAGAAAAAGTAAAATTCGATGTCTGACCATTACGCAAAGAATGACTGACACTTTCTGATGATTTTAGTTGGTGTCAACTGAGCATTTTACACATAGTTTGACAGCCTAAGTTAAACAGAAATATTATTGAAGAAAATTAAATGAAATTATTTAGAATTGTCGATATTGTTCTGATAACTGACCAGGTTAATAGAATTCGATTATTGTGGAAATGTCAAGTGACTCATAATAACTAATACTGATAATAAAAAATAAACGAACGGTTTATTTGGTTTCTGATGTAATATTATGAAGTAAAAAATTGCCGACACGTAATATTCGGAATATATCTTTGAGATGTACTCCTCCTATCGCATCTTTGCCTACCTTTTTATGCAATATCTACTTCTTGTAATGAAGAGTCTTTTATTCTTATGTGTACACACAAGAAGATATATCAAACGATAACCCCCATTGATAAAAGTCTTATGTGGCCACATCATGAATTAGTACCCTCACCTTGTCGGAAGTAGTCTTGGAATTGAAAATGAGTAAAAAAAATTGGGAAAGAAAAAAAAATTCTATTTTGCAATAGTTTAAAGCAACATATTTATTAAAATGTTCATATAGCTTACTCAACACTGAATTGCTTATGCGTGTCATTTCCTGGGGGAATGTCTGCAGAAAAGAGATAATTTTGAGTTATTTTGGTAAAAAGCATGAATTATTAATAAATCAGTATAAAATGCATCTTTGAGACTCCTTAACTTTATGTTTAAAGGATAGTCGTCACTAGTTAATGGAAAACTAAAGCTTAGGGGAATGATCTATTAGATGTATATTCAAAACAAAGACTGTCCTGAAATAACTACGAATTCGGTAACTGATGACATCGTTGAAGTTTTTGGAGGAAGATACAATATAAAAAAATCAGGAATTTGAAAAAAAAAAAAAATGGAGGTACATTAATCAGATCCTTTGAATAAAACATTTGAATGGAACATTCATTTATCTACGAAAAATCAAATCAAATCAAAAAATAAATAAATAAACAACCAAAAACAAAAACACACGCAAATAAAATGACAGACAAGGATAAAAGCAGCAAAACAAAACGGCTGTATATGCTGTTGCATAAGAAAAAAACACTTATGTGTTAAACTGCTACACATAAAAACACATTGACAATGTAATGGGAACTTATTTCCCATGCGGTGTATGTCTAAGGCTAGTCACTATCATGTGATCTTCGGGTCTTCACTTACATCTCTCCTTGCTAAAAACCTTCTTTCCTCAGGAATCCGGATAAATTGAAGAATTAAAAATTACGGCTCGAAAGGAGGTCAACTGAATGAAAGGTGGTATCATTCTTTTAAGCTTGAATGCACGATTTAACCAAGAGTTTACATAAGTCAGTAGAAAGCCAGCGAAATAAGTTGATTTCTATGGAGTAGAAAAATGTTGGAATTTTTTCCATCGAACAAGTTTGTGAGAAATGCAGACGAATTCTTAAATATGATTTGTTTCTTTGTTTATTGACATAAGAACCTTCATTAGTTATCTAATGCCAAATTAACCCTTACAGAAAAATAGAAGTGGTAGTATTCAACACATAGCCGGGAGGATAAAGAGGGGTTCATTTCTTTTCCAAGGGGATTTGGCCGAAAATAAACAAAATAGTGTGACTTGAGTTCGAAATCCCTTAGTTCGAGACCGTAGCCAAGCACTTTTGTCATTAGATCCATCTAAAACATGTAAAGACAGATTAGAGGTATGTACAGGTATACCTTTCCTTCCGTCTATTATCTATTCCAGGAGTAGTGATTCAAGTCGAAAAATGACTTGAGTCGAATCTACGTGTCTCCAAATTTTCTTGTCACTCGGCTAAGCCATAAATACCCATTCCAACTTCTGCATTTTATTTATAAATGGATTTTAAATAATATAAGGTCAATAAGATTATATCTTAAGCTTACAGACAAATATATTTTAGATTTTTTATATAGAACAGCAATAAGTAATCTAAATTTACTAATACATGTACATACCTACTTGTAAAGGTAGATGTTTACAATTTTGACGATCTTTACAGTACATCATAGACTCTTTATTTGTGAATGAGGTTTGCTCTAAGACATTATAAAATAAATTGATTTTGTTGGGTTCAAAACTAATACAGTTATCAAAATTATTTTGCGATAGTAGGCAATAAACTAATTTATGTTAAATTTACTAATATTTACATTCAATTTGTTTATTTATTTTTATTATTCAGTAACATGATTTTATGAGCTTTTAACGCTTTTCTCGTGATATTACGACTTCAGTATTTCTCGCAGACAGACGTAATGTCGAATAAAATGACTTAAGCTTGATTTTTACTTTTTCCATATACATTTTTGACAAAGGACGTTTAATCGAGAACTTAACCCGAAGCGACGTAGCCCCTGGACTTATTTGTTAAAACTCAATATTTAAAACCATTTAACTGTGATCAAAGAAATTAGTTTATACCAACAGTTTATTCACTTACCAATCATTTATAAAATGTAAAAGTATAAAGAGGATTTAGCATTAAAAAATGTCGCAAAGTTTGATATACCATAAAACACAACCAACCAAGTGTGTAAACAAACGATTGATGTTAAATTGAATTGCTTGCGTTACATAGTAATACTTAAGTGTAGATAAGAAACAATTTAACTGCATACAAACGACTGAGTAATGTTAAAAAAAAGAACGTGTCTTTGCTCAGTTATTTAAGGAAAGTGTTCTTTGTTTAATGGCATATAAACCTCCATTGGTTGATTAATGAAAATTGCCTTTATGGAAAGATTTTAGTTGTATATTCAACTGATGGCCAAGGGAATGATCGGGGAGGGCTTATATCTCTCCCAAGTGTATTAGTCCAAAAGTGAACGTAATAGGACTACAGTTTTACTTAAGATCCCACAATTAACCTCTACCCTTTGAATGCTCATCTTTAACTGCTAAGAATTCGTAATGATCAAATCTTACCTGATTGCCATCTAGAATACCAAAGAAAGATCGCTCGACTTCGATTCTTCCCTGAATTTTCTTAAGCCGTTACGCCTTCGTAAATGTCCGATATATTCCCTATGGAAATTACTGAGTGTAGTGGGATCATTACTTTATGAATACCTCTACCTGTTAAATAAAAATGCATTTGTATAATGACTCAGATTTTGTCCGTACATAGCTAAAATAGCACACAGTAACGTGATATTATTGATACAATATTGTAGTTGTCCTGCGGTCGAGCTTAGAATACACTGATCTAAAGATAACAATCACTCCCAGGTCTATTCTGACCCGGATTGGTAGAACCAGTTAGAGTCCCTTTTTGAGTCAAATAGATTTGATTAATAATTTTTCGTATTGGATAAGACTGTCAGCTAAAAACAAAACAAAAAAAAACTATTAAGAACTATTGAAAATGGACATACGAGGAGTATACAATAAGTTTCCAGAATTTTTCGTATGGATATTTAAAACTGTCGTAGACTCTTGAAAATTCAGTATGTTATTGCTATACATCTTATGAGATGACTGACCAATTTTTATGACTTCAGGTTCTAATGAACAGCTAAAGCAGCAATTGGAATACACCCTACTATTGCCTGATTGTCACAGCTGGTGATTTTCAAAAATGCAATCTGGACGTGAGGAGGAGCGATATGCAATAAAATTCTGTTTTAAACATGGAAAAATGCCACAGAAACGTATGGAATGCTTCAGACTGCTTTTGAAGCATCTTCCATGAATCGAGCATCAGTTTTTGAGTGGCATAAGAGATGCAGGGAAGGCAGGGATTCTGTGAGGGATGATGAGAGGTGTGGGAGGAGTAAGGAAGTCAATACACCAGAGTTGATTGGACAAAGGGTTAGGGTTAATAAGGTTAGGTTTAAGGGAGTTCAGGAAGAGATTCTGTCGGAAGAGGCCAAATCGTGTCAGTGGCATTTCCAGCAGGACAATATACCAGTCCACAACTCCATCCTTGTCACAGACAATTTTACAAAGATGGGCATCAAGACAGTTCCTCAGCCTCCCCTTAGTCAAGACCTTGCTCCCTGTAACTTTTGGTTATTCCCTTAGTTCAGAGACTGTCGTTATGAGAGAATTGAGGAGATGAAAGAGGCTGTGACGAAGGTCATTGACATGCTCACACAAGAAGACTTCCATGGGGCCTTCCAGAAGTTTTTGGAACGGTCAAACAAGTGCATTGCAGCCGGAGGAGATTACATCGAAGGAGACTAGAGTTTCATGTGTGTACTATCAATAAAAGTGCCCATACGAAAAAAGTCTGGAAACTTATCGTATGCTCCTCGTTTATTAGTAGAATGGACGCAATTCCGTGATGTCTTGAATTAAATAACCCTAGATGAGTTCATATACAATGGAAATTAATCAAGCAAGCAATACTGTTTAATAAAGAATAATGCATTTGACAGCCCAATTTGTCACCTTCTATCAATATTAATAACTGCGGGATACCTGCGCGCCTATTCTAATAATAATAATAATAATAATATATATATATATATATATATATATATATATATATATATATATATATATATATATATATTGTTTGACAAAGGAAGAAAAAAAAAACAGGTTTTGACTTGTACCAATTTGAAAATTCAATTTTAGTGGTTATGATTCTTTGAATTGTTCGACAAAAAGAAACTCTTCCGAAATTTTAAGAATTCTTCAACCAAATGGATTAAAAGTCTCGTGGTAAACGTTTAATATAAGTACTATAATCAAATAATCATTATAATTTCTCAAGAGACGTAACCATTAAATAATATTTTTTTTTATATATAGGTTGATTTCTCTAGTGGGTAGAGTGTTCGCCAATGGTCCGGGAGACCTGGGTTCAATCCCAGGTTGCGTCATACCAAAGACTTTTAAAATGGTACTTGATACCTCCTTGATTAACACTCAGCAATATAAGGTGCGTATCAATCCAGGGAAAGGAGTAGCACCCTCCCTTACACTTCGGTGTAGTAGCTATAGAAATGGGAGCCTTCTCGTCACCAACTTTACTTACTTTTACACTCTTAAAAGAGCGTTAACGGTATCGAACAAAGTGGCTGCACCAAGGAACCTTTAAGGGAATATAATTAAAAATGATAGTTGGAAAAGCGCTTTCAAATAATGATTTACGCAAGAGAAGAAAGAGAAAACTGTGACAATATCATTCTCGTGCAAACCTAGAAAAGCCTCTTCGTTTATTCATTGATCAATTGCAAATAAACATGTTAAATTCCGTCTTTTTCTTTTCAGATATACTCAGAGATTTGTATCATATATCCTGAATTTTGAACAGTTTTACACCCATATTAACAAGCTCGTTGTTGAGAGTTTGGGTTTATGTTATAGCGTGGATATGAGGTGAGATTGGAGTCTGTACAAGTATACTTGAGAGTTATCCATCAAACATATCAATGAAAAAGAGAAAAATATCGCGTAAGGAGGTTGGAAAAGCATTTTCATCGGAATCGATAAGAATACCAAAGGATTTACAGATGTTTGAAAGCGGAAGTAGAAAAATAATGGAACATACTCGACGGCCTTTGGGCTTAGCCGGTTATACACTTAAGCGATGCATAACAAATGCACCAATTATCACTGCATGCAACAGCAGTCTTTAAAAACAAAGCATTCATGTGTCAGGCATGGTTATCAAACGGGGTATAGATGTTACTGGTCCGGCAAAAATTACAAAAACTTAACCATAAATACAAAAGAAACAAAAACAACAGCAACAAAAGAAAGAAAAAGCAGGAACGTACCAATCAAGTTGGAATTCAGGTCTTTTATGCTCATCTAACCTTAATGCTCTAACGAAAGGTATATATACCATTGTCCTTATGCCAGTCCTGTCGGCAAGGCTGGGAATATGCCGACAGAAGTCTCCACCGAGAGATAAGGCCCCAGCTCCCACAGAAAGTGTGTTCTAGTTATATAATAAACTACACCAGATGTTGAGGCTCCATTTCTGAGATTTAGAGGAGTTTGAAATACTTTTCTATTGTTATTACTCCCAGGTCCACTCTAACCTTCAATTAGCTTGTTAGGGTTTCATATACTGTTGTTTTTTTTCTGTTTCACGTACCTTTTATGGCCTCCATTCATGCGGCATGTGGCCATGTTTTACATTGAGGAATATTAAGTTTTCATTCGTCGTTTTTGTCCATTCTCCTCATATGTTTCATCTAATAATTGTATTTTTCCATAAAATACATTAAACTTATAGTTTATTGTAAAAAGACTGAAATGAGGGGGTGAGAAAACAGACTTTATTTGATATTTTATCCAGTTTTACTTGCCAGCATTCGAGCATTTTCTGTTTGAAGCAAAAACATTTTAACAATGTGTTTATTTTAACTCTCATTCCCTTTTCTCTCAATTATATATATATATATATATATATATATATATATATATATATATATATCAACATTGTAGCAAGTGTGCTGCACGGAGACACATTATCCCCATGCCTCTTTATCATCTGTCTCGACTACGTGCTTAGAACGTCTATTGGTAAATGAAAGACAACTGTTTCAAATTGATAAAGGAAAAAAAAAAAACAGAAGGTACCACACACAAACAATTACGGACACGGACTACACCGATTACAGAGCGCTTCTGGCAAATACTTCCGCACAAGCCGAAACCCTGCTACATTGTTTGGAACGAGCAGCTGCTGTCATAGGCCTCCATGTCAACGCACACAAGAAGGAATGCATGTGCTTTAAACAAAGAGGTGACATCTCCACAATAAACGGTAATTCTCTTGAACTAGTAGACAATTTCACCTACCTAGGGAGCAGTCTCTCATCAACCGAGACAGGCGTCAACACACAACTAGCAAAGTCATATGGAAGTCAAACCTGTCTGATAAAATAAAACGCATTTTTTCTAAGCATCGGTCGTATCGATACTGCTGTATGGATGCACTACATGGAAGCTAACTAAACGAAAAATTTGTTAGCCAATTCCAGTTGGATGACAAAACAATCTTACGGCGATTTGAAAGGATCTAAATAAATATATATATACATACAAAGATTATCTTTACTATCTAATCAGATTTGGCTCAATGCTGCATAAATAGACAGAGAGAGAGAGAGAGAAAGAGAGAGAGAAACAAACACACACACATATATCATCATCATGTCACGCTTCCAGCGCAGATCTCCCCGACTCTCTCTCGCCACCCGTCTTTATCGTCCATCGTTCCCGAAGGGTCTTGCAGGCTACATCCTGTATCAGCACAGAGCTGTTGTATGTAGGTTCTAGCTGGTCGTCCTAACTTTGCTCGTTTATTTGAAGGGGTCCACGGGAGTATGTCGCTTATGAGTTCGTCCTTATGTCTCGAGTCGTGTCCCGCATGTCTGGTTCATCTAACTTTGATAGTTTTCGTGATGGGTGGTAGGTAGTCATACAGCTGCTGTTTTGTATGGTGTTGCCACCAGGAATTGTTCAATATTGCTCGCAGCATGCTTGAGTAATTAGGTCAGCTTTTTCTCCAAACGTTTAGTTAGCGTCCATGTAGTGCATCCATACAGCAGTATCGATACGACCGATGCTTGGAAAAAATGCGTTTATCAGACAAGTTTGACCTCCTTATGTCCGATAGTCTATAGTCAGCTTTCCATGCCTTTGCTAGTCGCGTGTTGATGCCTGTCTTGGTTGATGAGATACTGATTCCTTGTTAGGTGAACTTGTCCACTAGTTTTAATGTCTTATCTTTTTAGTGTGGAGACGTTGTCTCTTTGATTAAAGCATATATATTCCGTCTTGTGTGCGTTGACATGTAGACCTATGCCTCCGACTTTTCGTTCTAAACTATGTAGCGGCATTTTGGCTTTAGCAGATGTATTTCCCAGAATTGCTATGTTATCGGCGTAGTCCGCGTCTGTAATTGTTTGGTTAGGGTATCTTTGGCTTCTTTCCTTTGCCAGCTTGAAACAGTTTTCTTTCATTAAATCAATAGATGTTCTAAGCACGTAGTCTTGACAGATGATGAATTGGTATGAGGATAAGGTGTCTTCTAGCATCACACTTGCTACAATGTCGAAGTAGTCTGAGTTTCCATCCGGGGAGGGAATCTTTACTTTCATGTTTTTATATTGCATCATTATTGCTGCAACGGTTTTTTGAGGAAGCCATAGGCGGGAAATATTCGCTCTATCTTCCTTCTGTGTGTGGAGTCAAAAGCCTAGAAGAAGTCGGCAAATAATATTGTCTCTCAAGGTATTTGCATGTACACCTTCTGGAATTCGACGGAGAGACAAAATTTGGGTTGTTGTGGATCGATTTTTCCGAAAGTCATTTTGGTTCTTGCTAAGTATTTTCTCCGTTTTCGGTTCGATGCTGTTGCATAGTAGAGCATTGTAGATCTTGGCCGCTATGTATGTAAAGTTTATATCTAGGTAGTTCTTGACACTTCCGAGGTCACCCTTCTTTAGGAAAAGGAAGATGCATCCCTTTGCCCAACTGTTTATTGTGTTTTGATTATATACGGTAATACAGACTCAGAGCAGTATGTCGTTGAATTCCCTGGTCTTCCATATTTCATCAAGCCCTGCCGCTTTGATATTTTTAATTTTTCTTAGTACTGAGTCGAGTCCTAATATATATATATATATATATATATATATATATATTGCCCAGTTGCCTGGGGCTCTACAATACACAGACTGATTCTTTGCAGAGGGGGTAAGTTTCCACTGAGTTTCCAGTAATGCTGGAGCTTTGGGAAATTCAGAGTACGACTTCATTGCCATCGGTCAAAGGTCCATTCCGACCAGAAGTGGAAGCACCTGATAGGGTCATATCTATGGGTAAAATAGAACTAAATATTGTCTTCATGCTAAATTGAATTGCTTGAAATGAAACTGTTTTTGTATGCTAAATTGAATTGTTTAAATAGAACTGTTTTTGACTTTAAAACTGAACTTATGCTAAACTGAATTGTATGAAATACAAATGTTTTGTCATATAACTGTGTGAAAACAAAAAATACTTATACTAGAATGAATTGTTCGAATTGGATCTGTTTATATGTTTAAAAATGGATTTAGCATTAATAAACTACAATGATTGATATGTCATAAAAACAAAACTAAAACAAACGCACACTTATATATATGTTGAAATATATAGGGAGTTTTGAAATTTTAACCCCTCTATGGTGTTTACTTTATGATATTATTTTAAAATCACCATCTGTTCATCATCTCAGTCATGTTTAACAGGTGATCTCCGAAATATTAGTTCTGAATTTCTTATAAATATACTGCCAGAGAAATATTAATATTTCTTTTAATCTGCTGTATAAAATTCTAACTACATGTTGACAGGAATTGGGGAGACTGTTTGAAATTATATCACAAAGGTGATCCCATATTGTTATAGCGATTTTGAATCATTCTCAGCACACACACACACACACACACACACACACACACACACACACACACACACACACACATATATATATATATATATATATATATATTATGTTACATTGACAAAACGGTCTTTAACTCTTATCCTTCGAAAATAACTTCTTTTGAACCAATAGACATTTCTTATCAGCTGAAATCTTTTAAAAGTATGAGTCTACTATTGAAGAAGACAAAATAATTTTTCTAGTGAAGAAACTAAAACGATGTGAATGTTCGGAAAGCGGTAATTCGATTCAGTTGAGACTTTTTTGGGTAGAAGGGGTCAGAGGAAAAGCCAGAAAGTATTTGTGCAAAAGCTTCACTGATATATAAAAGCGTAAACCAATAATTACAGAAGATGCAAAAAATGTACTTCAACAAAGATATACTTGGCAAAAAAACGGCATATTTCATATATAATTTGAAGATTAATATTTCCTTTTGTGTGGGTAATAATTATTAGGAACATCGAGGACCGCAGGAAAAAAGTCTGAAGCGGAAAATCAATAAAAAAAAAATGAATACAAAAATCTGAAAATGATTTTTTATATTCGTCTCTAAGTTGTATGTGTACTTATAATATACCAACTGAAATATATAACTAAACTAATATTTACAATTAGTAGTTAGTATTTACAAGGATATTGGTAAAAAATTACAACCTGGAAATTTGGGATTTGAATATTGTTCAAAATGAACGTACACGTTGGGCACAAAACATTCCTCGATTTCAAGTAGTCATTACAACAAAATTAATGGCAATATGCTTATGAATATAATGATATCTCCTACTCTAATTCAAAATATTTCTTCACTCACCAACGGAATCTATGCACACTCCTCCAAACACTAGATGGCTGTGAAACTCAAGATGGCACTAACTCCAAAGCAACGCAGATGATGTGCGCTTTTACGCAGACCTTGTATTACAAACGACAAAAATTATGCTAACATGAGTAAAAATGAGAAAAAAAACTTACAAGAATTCATACCAATGAAATGCTAGAGAAAGTATACAATATAATTGAATTAATACTTAAAGGAAAGCTAAATAAAAAATGTAAAATATTATAGCCAAGCAGTAAAGAGCTTTTCAAAGAAACTCCGATGAAATGTTTGGTAATTCAGATGAATATATACAAACCGGAAATAGGTTAACACAAGAAAACACGACACACGCATTAAATAGTAGACTTAGCTTGATTCCGGTATATTTGTAAATGGAAAGTAAAAATGGCTCAACATTCACAAGTTATCACTTTGAAAGCATTTCATAACTAAATAATGGTTATGTTTCTGCTAAGAGCCATGTGCATAATTGTTTAAATGAAAGGTGCTTGATTCTGAATACAAGTTGGAGACCTGTCTTGAGAGAAGGAATTTGAATGAGTCTCAGTTAATATGCATTTTAGTTTGTTAGCAACTTGTTAACAAATATATCATGCCAAGATGGCAGTCATTGATCGTACACCAACTCTATTACGACGATTAATCACACACACACACACACACGACGATTAATCACACACACACACACACACACACACACACACACACACACACACACACACACACACGTGTGTGTGTGTGTGTGTGTGTGTGTGTGTGTTCTTTACATATAAATACTATTGAGGTATCCCAGAAATTATTTCCGTTAACTAAAAAGCCTTGATATTTGAAATAATTTACATTTCATATATATATACGAGGTGTATACGATAAGTTTCCAGACTTTTTTCGTATAGGCATTTTAATTGATAGTACACACATGAAACTCTAGTCCCATTCGGTGTAATCTCCTCCGGTTGCAATGCATTTGTTGGACCGTTCCAACAACTTTTGCAAAGCCCCATGGAAGTCCTCTTATGTGAGCGTGTCAATGACCTTCGTCACAGCCTCTTTCATCTCCTCAATTGTCTCATAACGACAACCTCTGAGCTTAGGCAATAACCAAAAGTTACAGGGAGCAAGGTCTGGACTGTAGGGAGACTGAAGAACTGTCTTGATGCCTATCTTGGTCAAATAGTCTGTGACAAGGATGGAGTTGTGGACTGGTGAATTGTCCTGGTGGAAATGCCACTGACCCGATTTGAAGAGTGTTGGCCTCTTCCGACGGAATCTCTTCCTGAACTCCCTTAAAACCTCAACTTAGTAACCCTAACCCTTACCCTAAACCTTTTGCCAATCATCTCTGGTGTATTGACTTCCTCACTCCTCCCACACCTCTCATTCTCCCTCACAGACTCCCTGCCCTCCTTGAATCCCTTAGGCCACTCAAAAACTGATGCTCGATTCATGCAAGATGGTCCAAAAGCAGTCTGAAGCATTCCATACGTTTCTATGGCATTTTTCTAAGTTTAAAACATAATTTAATTATATATCGTTCTCCTCACAGACTCCCTGCCCTCCTTGAATCTCTTAGGCCACTCAAAAACTGATGCTCGATTCATGCAAGAGGGTCCAAAAGCAGTCTGAAGCATTCCATACGTTTCTATGGCATTTTTCTAAGTTTAAAACATAATTTAATTATATATCGTTCTCCTCACAGACTCCCTGCCCTCCTTGAATCTCTTAGGCCACTCAAAAACTGATGCTCGATTCATGCAAGAGGGTCCAAAAGCAGTCTGAAGCATTCCATACGTTTCTATGGCATTTTTCTAAGTTTAAAACATAATTTCATTATATATCGTTCTTCTAAAGTGTCAGATTGTATTTTTGAAATTCAGCAGCTGTGACAATCAGGCTTTAGATGGTGTATTCCAATTCCTGATCAAGCTGCCCATTAAAACCTGAAATCATAGAAATTGGTCAGTGATCTCATAAGATGTATAGCAATAACACACTGAATGTTCAAGTGTCTAATAACAATTTTAAATGCCCATACGAAAAAAGTCTGGAAACTTATCGTATGCACCTCGTATATATATATATATATATATATATATATATATATTTATAGTCAGCGTCCGAAGACAGAGGGTGTGGATTATTTTTGTATAGAATATATGAGCAATATCATATAAATCTTTTGAATGCTTGATGTAAAGCTATTTTTACATCTCTTATTCCCTTGCAGGAATATAACAAAATTCACATTTTGAGCGTTTATAGTGTAATTAGATAGAAATTCAAACCTGGTTAAGTTGTCATAATAAATATATTTCTGCGGAGAATTTTACTATGCTCTCCGTCTCGTTAGATGACTTTTTACATGCTATAACACTGGATTTTCTATGACTTGTAAAATCTGCTGGTGAATTTTTGTTATATTTTAATCTAAGAATCTTGATTTATTTCTAATCGACTAAATTGTTTTACCAGTTGCAACTATCACGAGTCAACTTAAGAATTGTTTGAATATACTGCGCCAAACTTAGAAATTTAGCATAAATTAGTATAGATTCTTGTACCGACAAATGCAAACACTCCCAGTTATCACCAATTAATCCCCCCCCAAAAAACGGCCAAACCAAACGCTAAAGAAATATTTGGAATGGAACATTCTAGAATCAGGTGGCATTATAAATATAAGGAAAGACATAAAAGCTTCATAAATATGTGGATATATAGAAAAAAACCTAAACAATTGTGAGGGAAGACTCGTTGGGTAGAGCTTAGTACAATTTTCTTTTTTAAAAATAACACTGGATTTTCTATGACTTGTAAAATCTGCTGGTGAATTTTTGTTATATTTTGATCTAAGAATCTTGATTTATTTCTAATCGACTAAATTGTTTTACCAGGTGCAACTATCACGAGTCAACTTAAGAATTGTTTGAATATACTGCGCCAAACTTAGAAATTTAGCATTCCACCTCCACTAAAAATAAATTAAATAAAAACCTGGTATGGCCTGTATCGGATGACAAGATGAAATATACCCCAAAATTTCTTTGAATATACGTCAGTCCTGGTCTTTAACTAAGTTAAAACTTAAGGTAAAAGGATTTATTATTTTTATTTCTATTTTTTTTTCTACTTTTATTTTTATTTTATTTATTTATTTCTATTTTTATTTTATTTTCTTTATTTTTCTAATTTTTTAATTTTTTTGAATTTTGAATTTTGAATTTTATTTTTATTTTTATTTTTTCCACGTACTCATGGGAAGCAGCATCGTGTACGTGAAAGTGTTCGAATTCGCAATGCCTAATATTTCCTGAACGTTTGAGTCTTGCGGCTTAACGCTCAGGATTGTCAGTTCGATCGGGGAACTACTGCTGCTCATCTATAAGAGTAGCTTCTATAGATGAGAATAAAAACAGCAATCGAAAGATAACCATGACTCATACTCAAACCACATTCACAAACCGCATCGCTCTTCGCACGGGTAAAAAAGGGGCGCGTCCTGCTGAGGTTGGAGCCCTGGCCTCAGTGTTCGAAAAATCAGCTACAGAGCTCAAACTACTAAAATGCAAACAAACAATACAGATAGCGACATTTAACGTTAGAACCCTAAATAGAATAGGTCAACTACCAGAGCTAACTGCATCAGCCGTAGAACATAAGATAGACATAATCTGTATACAAGAACATCGATACACTCACACCGAAGATATCAAATATCACGAAACTGGCAATGGATGGATGCTGGTGACTGTATCGGCGTGGAAAAACTCTGTCAATGCATCGGTAGGAGGGGTGGGAATGCTTATAGGACCAAGAGCGCTAAAAACACTTAATAGCATTGAGAGAATACAACCTAGGATGATGGCCGAAACGTTTAATGGCAACCCCAAAGCAACGATCATCTCCTGCTACAGCCCTACCAATGTCAGCGAAGAAACCGAACTAGTCACCTTCTACGAGGAGCTATCCTCCCTAGTACGTAGCATTCCGAAACACAACCTGCTAGTCATTGGCGGAGATATGAATGCACAAATCGGGAAAAACAGAAACAACAAATACAGCCTACACAACACGTCAAATAGGAATGGACAACATCTAATTGATTTCTTGATAGAAAATAGATTAACATGCCTCAATACAAACTTTCAAAAAAGGGAGGGAAAATTATGGACCCACACATACGCGAACAAGAGTAAAGCACAGATAGACTACCTCTTTATAAACAGAAAATGGAAAAATAGTGCGATGAATTGCGAGGCATACTCCACTTTCGAGGGCGTGTCCTCCGATCATCGAATAGTCACGGCCAAAATACGTCTAAGCCTACGAAAAAACGCCACACGAACAGTGACAACTAGGCGCTATGACTGGGCCCTACTTAACAACAGAGACATTAGAGACAAATATGCATTAGAATTAAGAAACAGATTCGAAACACTACAAGAGAAGACTAAAAAAGTTACCCCAAATGACGAATATGAAAACTTTGTGGAAGCACACCTAGAAGCGGCATCAAAGTGTATCCCAACAAAACCTAGAACTAAATATAGAGTCCCTTGGGAAACGTCAGAGGTTAGAGAAAAACGTGCACTCGTAAAAACTGCCTCCAAAAGCTATCGGAAGAACCCAACAAACACAAATGCCCGAAAACTAGAAAAAGCACAATATCAATTAGCAGGAATATATCTAAAATAACAGGCAGAATACATACAAAATCAGATAGATAAGATTAGAGACTCGGTGGAAGATAGACAATCCAGGATAGCCTGGCAAACAATAAACGAAGTAAGTAGAAGGAAGAGCACAGCCAAAGCAAAATTGAAAGCATCAAGCCAACAAGAAAGAGTAAAACTGTGGGAACAGCATTTCAAAAATCTACTAGGAAGACCACCGAAAATAACGGATGAACCGATCACCAGAATTATCAGTAAGCAATTAGACATTAAACTAGGGCCTTTCACCAAAGAAGAACTCGACTCGGTTCTTAAAAAAATTAAAAATAGGAAAGCTGCAGGGCTAGACGAGATCCCCCCAGAAGTGTGGAAGACTAGACAATTCGACGATATACTGCTCCGGCAATGCAACGCTGTCTATAGTCAAAATAGGATAGAAAGATGGATGAAGGGATTCATCCTTCCTTTCCCTAAAAAAGGTGACCTGGGATTAGCCAAGAACTACAGAGGGATAACGCTTACATCCAAAGCAGCCAAAATCTACAATGCCCTACTACGAAACCGCATAGAACCCAAAATAGACAACATCCTTAGGAAAAACCAAAATGGCTTCCGGAGAAATAGATCCACAACCTCACAAATATTGACCATCCGTAGAATCCTTGAAGGCGTCCGGGCAAAAAACCTTCAGGCGACATTACTATTTGTCGACTTTACCAAGGCCTTCGATTCCATCCACAGACGGAAAATGGAACTAATCCTACTAGCATACGGCCTACCAAAAGAAACCGTAGCAGCAATAACGATCCTCTAAAAAAACACAAAAGTAAAGGTACGTTCACCAGATGGAGACACGGAATACTTCGACATTGTTGCAGGAGTACTACAAGGAGACACGCTAGCCCCATACCTCTTTATCATCTGTCTAGACTACGTACTTAGAACTTCGATCGACAAAATCAGAGAAAATGGCTTCGAGCTGACTAAGAAAAGAAGCAAAAGGTACCCCGCAAAAACAATCACAGACGCCGACTACGCTGATGACTTAGCGTTACTGGCGAATACGCCTAATCAAGCAGAGATACTACTGCATAGTTTGGAACGAGCTGCAGCAGGCATTGGCCTCCATGTCAATGCGCACAAAACTGAATATATGTGTTACAACCAAACGGGCAACATTACCACTCTAGACGGAGCCTCTCTGAGGCTAGTGGACAAATTCACCTACCTAGGAAGTAGCGTCTCATCAACAGAAAACGACATCGACACATGGCTGACGAAAGCATGGACGCCTATAGATAGGCTCTCAATCATATGGAAATCAGACCTGACCGATGAAATGAAGCGCAGTTTCTTCCAGGCAGCAGTTGTATCGATACTGCTATATGGATGCACTACATGGACGCTAACCAAACGGCTGGAGAAGAAACTTGACGGCAACTACACAAGAATGTTGAGAGCAATATTGAACAAGTCCTGGCGACAACACCCCACGAGAAGCCAACTGTACGGCCACCTGCCTCCCATCACGAAAACTATACAGGTCAGACGAGCCAGACACGCCGGACACTGCTGGAGAAGCAAAGACGAGCTCGTAAGTGACGTACTACTATGGACCCCCACATATGGGCAAGCAAAAGCAGGACGACCAGCCCGAACTTACATACAGCAGCTATGTGAGGACACAGGATGTAACACAGAAGACCTGCCGCAGGCGATGAACGATAGGGAAAAGTGGCGAGAGATGGTCAAGGATATCCGTGCTGGCGGCACGACTTGATGATGATGATGATACTTGAAGTTGCAGAACAGCAAATGTGGAATTACAGTTCATATGTGTACGATAAAAACAAGAATTAAATTCTCAGGCGAGGGCAAAGGGGGTCAAAACATTAGGTGTTGGAAACATTAAGAAACAGGAGTAGGGCTTCTCTGTAGGTCAACCCATCCTAATTTGAGCACATGTCAGGAATCCCGAAGTAGATAGGATTTTCTAACAATCTAAGATCGTAAATGAAATGACTATCCCCATATATATTCTTCATTTACTCCTAATACACCTGTTAAATAAATGAATAAGTCAATTCCAGCTAAAGGAGGGTTTGGCCAAACAATATTTTTATTGATTAAAGAAAAAAACAACAGCTTAGAAGAATAAAATCAGTGTAAAAATATATACATAAACTTATATAAATTAATGAATAAATGAAAATAAAAAGTTATGAATAAGGTAAAATAAATTGTGACAATCTACCAAGAAGCCAACTTTTTGTACCAGCAAACATTAAATATCTCCGACCATTAATTAAGTAATTTGTTGGGATTATTATAGGAAACTATGGGAAGTTTCTCTTCTATGCATACATTTTAACATGTTTGTCAACATACCATATCGTTAGGTCGATGACCATATACTTCCACCTTATACGCTATACACTCACATTGGCACTTTCCTTTGAGGGGGCAATGATTTTTATCAGTACACTATATATATATATATATATATATATATATATATATTTGTCAGTTGATTCTACTCCTAAGAAGTAAGGTACTCATTGCTTATTCAATAAAAATAATTTCGTGCAAACTTATGAATATCTAAAAGCGTACTTAGCTTAATGCATTATTTATTTCCTTTGTACCATACCACACGTAGAGGAGACTCAGAGAATTGATAGGTACATGACTTAAACTTGTAAGAGTGTGTTAGCCTTTTAAAATCGTACTCCTGATTCACAAAGTTTCATTTGCTTTAATCTCATTTTAGAAAATGATAATGATGCTTCCAGAGAAAATAGGTAGTGACTTTTGCAACTGACTTAAGTAAGTGCGTATGCATAGCGTTTAGCTTCTCCTGATTTCCTGAAAAAGAAAGTGGGTCAATACATGGGCTTTTTTTTTAATTTTTTGCTCGAAGGAATAAAAAAAAAAAATTCCGTTTCAATTAAATTCATTATTGATAATCATAGTTTTTGAAAGATGGAATTAACTTAAAGCAACTAAGATAATTTGATAATGCAAATAGAAATTATTATAATTTGATGGTATTCCTCTTTTAGACTTGACTTTTTTCTGAAAGTTACGCCAGAGGTTAATGATAATTGGAAATACTTGAAAAAATTATGTGGACATTATAGAGTTAATGTGACACATTTAATTGAATCGCTTCTAATAATCTTTAAATTTACCTGCAAAAATATGCCAGTGTTATTTTCTTACCCAAGAATATTTTGTTGGACATACTACATTAAAAAAATGCAGCATGCAAAATGTTGGCCTTTTCTAGGACTCGGATTACGACCGCTGGTGCTTATTGAGGAAAACAGTTTATAACTTGTCAAACCTGAGCGCAGAACCTTTAACAAATGCTGACATTAAAAAAAAGTGTTTTGAATTATTCAGAACGGTGAAATTGAATAAATAAAAAGGAGTTAAAAAGTAAGAAAAGAAAACAAGCAAAAAAACAAAAAATAAAAACAAAAAAAAAACAAAAACAAAATAAATATATAAAAGAAAAACAGCAATTTACCTAATGAGAACATGGAAATTTAAATTGATTTTAAATTTGATTAGAAGTTTAAGATTTGATCATTTTTTTTATCAATCTTCGCTAAATGTTTGCGATATTTTTTGTTTGTTTTGTCTTTTATTCAAGGACAGAAAATAGTGATTCTCCTCCCCCTCTGGGCTTCATATTGTTCAAGAATTTTGTTTAGTTCGATTAAATTATATTGTTTCAAATTTACACTTGAGCAAATTCCTATCCTGTATAAATAAAGTTGCGAGATCTGACTCGAGAAAAGTAGCGAGTTGAATGACTAAACGCAGTGATTTTTATGAAATAAATATAACCCAATATCTTTATTTGCCCTATGACCATTCCTTTAAATAGGTTGGTTGTATCCCGTGAAATGGAGTAAGGCAGCCTAAAAAAACGTGACTTGTGTATGACACTAAACTGTATCTTATATTGAGGCTCCAATTCTAGAGATCTTGTTAGTTCAAACAGCCCTTCATTGCCATTGCACCCAGGTTCAATTTGACCCGGAGGGAAAGCAGCATTTTGGGTCTCATCGATCGGTAAGGTAGACCTTTTAAAAAATTGTTCGTATTCCATAAGACAGCGTGTAAAAAAAAGAACAAAGAAAAAGACCTATTTAAAACCAATTACTACGTGTAAATATAAAAGAAGTACAATGAACACAATTCTTTATGCTATGGACATGTAACAACCCTAAACGGGTCAGCATGATGTTAAAATCAGTCAAGCTATCAATTAATAAAGATTTTAACATGAGTTATACTTTTCAGAGTAATGATTCAATACGGGTCAGTGGTATTACTGAATTAAAGTAGACAATAATAGAGGTATTTAGTTATATTCATGTTGATGTGTCAAGTAGAAGTTAAATTGCATGATAGTATAAGTGTCTAAATTGTCAATTATTCCGTTTGTCATATTCAGAAATTTTCGCTTTGAATAATGTTATAAGCAAATAGCTGTTAGCATTCAGTGAGGAATTGAAACGAATGATGCTCAATGAAAAAAAAGAACGGGTGAAAATATTTACTAATGAATTAGTAACAGCAAATGTTTTTCTTTCTTTTGAACTTTTACGTGGATAAATCGTATAAAGACGGTGAAAGTTATACTTTTATTTCAAGTTAAAACGTCATAACACTATTAGTCGTGGTACCCGCTCATAACAGGATATTTTCTTTAAGGACATAGTGAAATATAAATGGATCATTTAATCAAGGCCTGAAGACTAAACATAAAATCAATTAACTTGGAGTAAATAATTTGTCATATAGTATATTTAGCGGTGCCACCTGACCAGAGATTGATTGTAAATGAGGAGAAAAGCATGATTAACATCTGGATCTTGCCAGAGAGTAGAAAACACTATGGAACAGGTTGACAGTTATTCTAATCGTAGTTGGGATCCAAGAAACAATCCTCAAAGAATTGCATGAACTTGGGATTTGAAGAAAGAATCGAGAGCATCCAGATCCCGATCCTACTTCTGTTAGAATACTTCGAAGAAACCTAGATATCTGAGGATACTTGCAGTCACTTTGACTTCAATGAAAAACAATCAGATACCGCTCCCTTAAAAAAAAAAACACGCGTGGAACAAAAAAAAAATAGTTAAAGCACAAAAAGGAATCCGTCTTGGAGAATACGACACATATAATTGTCTGAGATTTTGAAAAACAATTGGATCGTCCATTTTAGCAAAAATATAAACCCAGTGTTAATTAACACTCCAACAAAATAAAAACAAAACAAAACAAAACAAAAAAAAACGTGAAATGACTACAGAGTGAAAATAAAACCAAAAAGATAGAAAAGTATTTGGACCTTGCCAGAGAGCTAAATTAAACTATGGAACATGAGAGTGAGGGTGATAACAATGTAGTTGATGCACTTGGACTTGTCCTCAAGGGCTTGGTGAGGAGATTGGAGGAATTAGAAATCAGTGGAAGAACCGAAATTACCAAGACTACAGCATGGTTGAGATTGGCAAGAATACTGAGAAGAGTCCTAGACACTCGAGGAGAAATGCTGTCACTCAGACTCCAGTAGAAGACCACTAGCTAACACTGGTGTGAAAACTTCTGAGGAGTACTTCAACAAATAGAATCATCATCATCATATCGGGCTGGTAGCACGGATATCCCTGACCCTCTCTCGCCACTCCCCCCTATCGTTCATCGCCCTAGGTAGGTCTTCAGGACAACATCCTGTATCCTCACATAGTTGCTGAATGTACGTTCGAGCTGGTCGTCCTGCTTTTGCGCGGCCATGTGTGGGGAAGAAAACTAATGATGATGCATAAGGCCTTACACGAGAAAACTTGGACATGGCGAAAAAAGGGAAACCTAAAGAGAGAAACTGAATCTCTTCTGATAGCAACACAAAATAACGTCATAAGGACTAACTATGTCAAAGCAAGAATAGACAAAACGCAGATAATAGTAGATATAGATTACGTGGTAAAAGAGATGAAAAGATAAGTCACATTTTAAGCGAATTTAGTAAATTAATGCAAAAAAAGTATTAGACTGGACATGACAGGGTGGGGAAAATGATCCACAGGGAATTGTGCAAGAAATGAGAATTTTACCATATGAACAAATGGTTGATGCAAAACACAGAATCTGTCCGAGAAAATGAGACGCACAAAAATATTTTGTGGGTTTGAGATACACACGGACTCTTTAATCTCGGCCATACAACCAAACCTAGTGAAAGTTAAAAAAAAAAAGGTCCCACCGAATAGCTGACATAGTCGTTCCGGTTGACCACACTGAAGAAAACTATGGAACGTGAAAGTGACAGTGATACCAAATGTAATTGGCGCGCCAGGTATTGTCACCAAAGGTCTAGTTCAAGAACTGGAGTACATGGAAATAGGAAGGAGTGGTAACCATCGAAAATTCAGCATTGTTGAGATTGCCCCAAAATGCTATTATGTTGGGTCTTGTCTATTTTTGCTTTGGCATAGTTAGTCAATCAGAATCTAGTGTAAAACCATCAGTTAATGCCGGTGTGAAAAACCTATCAAATAAATAATAATAATTATTATTATCATTATTATCATTATTAATACGTGTGTTTCATTTCGGTTCCGAACATGTGTATATGCCTTTTCAATAGGACGTTAGTAATAACTAAACTCCATATGAATTTGTGCCAAATCTAAGGTTAGCTTAGTATATAACAATGCTTTAACCCTTGGCAAGGAATATGGCCTCTTCAAGCATAGATTACCTTTCTTACGTTATTTTTATTTCATGAAAAATAAACTCAGGACAAATCTGTAACAAGAATCTTTTATATAATAGCCAACCTTTCTGGCGTCATGGCTGTCGGCTGGAGATGTGAGAATGCGCCGACTGCACCTCTGTAGAGAAGAAAGGCACTTACTACACATGTTGGGTATGAAACTTAACTTCATCCGAAAGTTAATCTCAAGTTCTGAAGTATCGGTTTATTGGCATTACTCCCAAGTCCACTTTCAACCAGATTGGTAGTTCTTATTGGGTTACCGTCTAGAAGTTAAATAGAACTATGAATGACGTAAAGGGAGCAGAGATATGAGGTAGTCAGAGAAAGAGACTGGAGAGTAAAAAGAGAATGAGACAGGGAGGAAAGAATGTGTGTGGATGATTGTTAGTTATTTGAACACATATAACTGTGTACAATTTTCTTTTGTTTTAGATAGCAATATCTGATAAATAGAATCTCTAAAGTTAATAGCAATATTAAATTTCTACAAGTAAGCAATTAAAATTAAATAGGATAATGATCTTTAGATAGGAATAAGTGAGACCATTTAACTGTAGGCAAACAAATGAGCCCTTTCAACACATGTAAAATGTTACCTTGCAAATCGTATATATATATATATATATATATATATAAATATATATATATATATATATATATATATATATATATATATATATATATATGTGTGTGTGTGTGTGTGTGTGTGTGTTTGTTGTAGGTTCAACGAAAGAATGAAAATATATTTTAAAATAGGTATGTAAGTCCACGAAGAGATTTGTATTTTTTTTAATTAATTCATTTTGTTCTTACATACGTGTTATATATGTGTATGCTTCCAGCTTGTTGCTTTCGTCAAAATACATACGTATGTACTTTGGTGAAAACTACAAGCTAGAAACATACACATGTATAACACGTATATAAGAACAAAATAAATTAATTAAAAAATATAAATCTCTTCGTGGACCTATATATATATATATAACAGGGTTTTTGAAAAGATATCTCATATATGTTGATATGCTGTAAAGAACCAAGCAACAAAACAACCTAACATATATGTATCAATATATGAATGTATGTAACAATACAAATTATTTACATTGAAGTGTTTTCTATTAATGCTTACTCTTAAAAATCATTATGCAAAATAGGCATCCCATGACTGTTTCTATCACCATATATCATGCATATCAACCGATATATATATATATATATATATATATATATATATATATATATTGTTGGTCCAATAAGAGAAAAATAAATATTATAAAAGGAATAAGTCCGCAAGTAAATTTGCTCATTTAGTTTGTATTTATTATAACTCTGCTCGACACGTATTTCAAACCTAAGAGTCGTCTTCATTAGGTTCATAAGGATGATTCTGAAGCATGTGTTGAACAAAGTTTTAAAAATAAAATCTATAGTAGAAAATCCACTTGCGGACCTATTCATTTTATTATATCTACACCCACACGCATTTATATATATAAAAAAATTGACCTTGTCAGTATTACTTTACTGTGTAGGACAAAATAATGTTAGATGGGTAGAAGATTTTGAAACCAAGAAGATCGTTCTTGTTTTGTTTCTTTTTTCATATTTGGCTTTGTATATATACTAAAAGAAAATGGAAAAGAAAAAATCTATAACACGAGACACAGGAAATCCATTAGACTTTGAACAAATTTTGAAGATATGCAAAAATCTGGCTGAAATTACCCTGGGCTAAGTGGCTATTTGATTGGAACAGACTCTTTTTGGTCGAAGTACGTAGAAAACTCACAAAATCAAAGAAAGAGCGAAAGAGAGAAAAAGCATATATATATATATATATATATATAGAGAGAGAGAGAGAGAGATAGAGATAGAGAGGACGACAGAGCAACGGTTGGGGATTGAGAGAATTCAGTAGAAAGTGCGAAAGAGAAATTGGAGTGACTGAGAGGTGATATGAGAGAGGTATAGAATTAGGGAGGAGGGATATGAAGTAGTGAGAGAGAAACTGGTGAGTAAAAAGAGAAGGACACATGGAGGAAAGAATGCCGGTACATGTATGCGTGTTGTTGTTTCTTTCCCTCTCACCGAGAGAGAGAGGGTGAGAGGGAAAGAAAGAAAGAGAAGGAGAGAGAGGGCTGAGTGTATGTGGGAGAAAAACAACGGTTAGAATGACGATAGTGATTGTGAGTGACAGAGAATTATGAAGAATGTTCTCAATGGACATAGAAATTTTGATCGAAAAAGTGAAGAAAAAAAAGGGAATAGTAAGAGATAAAGATAGTGAGTGATAGAGAGAGGAAAGAGTAAGAAGTAGTAAGGGGTAGAGGATGAGAGTTCGTGTCTCTGTGTGTGCACGTGGGTTATTAAATTCAAAACTCTGCTTATATATATATATATATATATATACTGAAAGCTAATGGCTTAGGGGTAATCATTTTTTTTAAAAAGAGCCAGAAGTCATATCTTTGCACACAGTGTAATGGTTTCATGCCTTGCTATACAATATAAATTGATATATTTGCACACAGTTACATGTTTTCAAGCATTGCTCTCTAACACTAAACATTCAATTTAATATTAAACAGTTTCAATAGTTGCTGTTAATATTAATAGGTTTATTTGTACACAGTTAAATTGTTACAATTATTGCTAATTAACACAAGTAATTCTATTCAGCATTATCCATTCGTTCTCTTATACCTAAACGTTTTCATGTATTGCTATTTAATATGCGGCTGTTCTATTAGGATGTGTGTAATTAGTATTCAACAAAAAGGACCGAAGGTGTTGAAATGAAGCACCGAACTACGAAAAATTGAATTGAAAATTAATACAAACATGTATTTATTGATAAACCACAACGAAAGTGCAATGCAAATAAAAGAAACAAGCAAATATTTGTTGCTTCAAAGGGTGTATAACCAATAAAGTCTGTTCATGCGAAAGAGTCTATTTCTGCAATAGAGTGTTCTGATGAAAAGTTCAGTTCGTGCAAAAGAGTTGTTTGAGAACAGAGTTTACTTAAAAAGAGAGTTCGTTTGGATAGTAAAAATATATTTTGGAAAAGTGCGTCTTGTGGGAATCTTTGATAACATTAAGTGTTGCATATACAAAAGTGATTATCCTGCTTTCAGAATACTTTAGCAAAAATGTGTGCATTGATCTGCTATGGCAGCAGAAATTCTAGTAACAGGGAAGAAGCAGCGATAATAGTATAACTCATATAACAAGGTATGTCAAAATACGTAAATAGGCCTATTCGCTGATAGTTGTATATTAGCAATTGGAGAATATTTAGTTAATTTCAATTACCCAAAATAACTGGCTTGGTATTTAGCTGTTTCGAATAGGAATTTGATTGTCATATCATTGTTTTTGAGTGCAGCATATTGACTGTCAAAGATTCCTGTGGAAATTATAACTGATCTTGCCATGCGAAAATGTTTTCGCATATTTGTTAGATTTTTGGCTTGAAAAGTGGATCAACTTAGGTATTTGTATTTCATGCAGGAATCAACGTTAACGCCCACCAGTTGCTTTAAGGTCAATCGAAAGTTGAGCTAATTGTAATAAATTTCCGCTCTTTGGATCCTAAAATTTGTACAAAATTTACTGTTTGTGCTTCCAGTTGAGATATAAAGTTATCCACAAATACTAATATTTCAAACTAACGAGCATTTGTTTGCACACATTTAAATGCCTTCAAGTATAGAAAATGATTAAATCTGACTTGATATGTAGATGGTACACAAACATGTACAACCACTCCGGTTGAAAGTAGATCTGTCAGTAATGGCAACGAAGAGGTACTCCGTATTCCCCAGACTCTTGAAGTGGCGCCTCACCATTAGGGGTTTTAGTTTCATATCTAGGACATTCACTGTTAGGGATCGTCACCCTCTGCAGAAATGTAGATGGTGAATTCGAAAGCTCCAGCCGACTGGGCTATGCAAAACAGAAAGATTGAAAGATAATGACGGAGAGCGGTGGAGTAAGAAATATAGAAGAGAGAGAGAGAGAGAGAGAGAGAGAGAGAGAGAGAGAGAGAGAGAGAGAGAGCTTTCTGTTCTCATCTCGAACGAAGTCGCTGACAAAGAGATCACTGAAATACATGGTCAAATGAACATTTGTCTCTAAAGGCAAATCAGCAATAAGCGAAATCAGACCATTCTCTTTATTTCAGGCATTAATATAAATGTCACTAAAAAACGGCTGAGCAAATAATTTATTGAAGTCTTTACTTTTATTCACATGTTTATGAAAACCGCTTTAGCAAATTATGTTATTTTTAAGAATTATATTAATATATTACATTATTTCCCACGATTCTTAACAACAGTCATAATTTTACTCCCCTTACATTTATTCTATTCACAAAAAATGCATAAATTGTAACAAGTAACCACGAAGAAGTTGCATTACATATCAGAGAAGAGTGCTATCAATTCCATGTTGAGAAAAAAGGCGCTCTCAACCATAAATGATATTATAGAATTTTTGAATCTCTGTGATCCTAATTATTAACTTTGATTTATCATCTGTGTTTGGGGCTCTTAGAATACACTAACTCTATTGCCTGAAGAGGGTGTAAGGCCCCCTCACGAAAAGTATGTTCTTTTTATGATATTAATCTACATTTAGTGATGAGACTTTAGGTCGGAAGATCTGTTGAGTGTGTAGTACACTTTCATTAACATTTACCCAAGTTCAATTCTGAAGCTAAGAGATATTATTTCTTTGGGTTCTTTAAATGGGTCAAAGCGATCTGGTTAAAACAAATTTCTCTTCGTTCGCACCCCCCCCAAAAAATAATTAAACTCTTAATAAACAACAACACAAAAACGGACATATGAACATACATTGAACGTAAATCGCTTACTTCTGGGTATATAATAACTTTAGATGGCTTGACATGCCGTTAAAGATAAGAAAATCAACCAATTAACGCTATGTTAAATACATATAGACTCGTCCAGGATTTGAACTCTACCATTATTGTCCATTTCTTACGAAGACACCCCTTACACAAGAAGCACCTCCTTGCAGCCTTTATGTAACCTGATAACTACTCCGAGAGTTCATTACAACATGATCAAGCTGTCTCCTATAGGGTCTTAGAATCTGCAGAGGGGAAGCATTTAGTAGGGTTTAATCTATGCAACTAACACTTTCATGGCGGCTTTTGAACATGAAACTTTCGAAAAAAAAATGTCCCGATATCCATGCTTTTTTTATCTCTTGTCTAGGTTTGGCTTCAGGCAATGTCTTGCTTTTTCCTACATCGAATGGAAGGAGAATTTGTAATATGGACGAGATTAGTAACGCAGCAGGTTTCAACAAAACAGCTGACAGTGTTTCTCTGAAAGAAATTTTCAGATGCTTTAAAAAAAAGGTTGAAGAGGAATTGCGATAAGTTTATGAGTTCCAAGTTGAACGATGTGAAGCAGAATAAATAGTCGAAGCAGTCTGAATATACGCAAGACAAATGGTAACAGAAAGGAAAGAAAGTTTGTTTTGAATGCATAACATTAAATGTTTACCAAAGAAATGTTTAGTCGCATAGGATCAAATAGACTGCGGGAGGTTAGTATTCTATAACAGATCTTCAGCCAACCACCTAGAAACACTTAGAATTTCGATGGCATCCATAGATGTGGTTGAAATACCTTGTAGTATTCCTGACAGAAGTATGCTTTAGTTTGTTTCTAACTTTGCTCATATTATAAACGTATTTTTGCCAACGTGGAAAATTTACTAATGGAGTCAGATTATTACATTGAAAATGCGAGTGCGTAACAATGTGGTCTATACCAGATGCAAAACATTGAAACTGAAAATTCTGAACATTAGAACATGTATTTGTCTTGGTGAATGATTTGGTCTTGTTTTATTTTAGTTTTAGGCATGTTTGCTATGCAATAGAAAACAACTTCTTTTGACTGAGATTTAAAAAAAATAACAATTTGATTATCTTATTTGTTTCACCAGAAGCATCATTGACAGAAAAATAAAAGCGAAAATGACTATTAAAGGTCAATACGCAATGTGAACATATTGGATTCAACATTTTTTAAAATCATAAATTTGTGATACGGTACGCAGTTCATGTTGGCCTCCCAAAGATATTTTGTTTAATATTTGTCGTATGCTTTCCATTTACTGCAGATTATTCAGGGTTTGCTTGAACTGTGCTATTACTCTATGTTGGTTAAGTTTTAGAAATTATTAAATTGCTGGTTATTTTCACAGTAAATGTCCTATATAATTTACCAATTTTGATATCCGTGACATAGTTTCTTGGATATGTCTAATAAAGTATATGTAGAAAAAATAATTAAAACAGATTTGTTGGTTGGTCGTTTGGTTGGTTGGTCATTGTTTTATGACACATTAACCATTGGGGGTTATGCCATGCTAAAACCTCTTTCTGTCACTCTCTTTACCTTCCTCTCTCCCTCTCTTTATATATATATATATATATATATATATATATATATATATATATCAGGAAAATTTAAATGTTCAATTTTGAATAGTTTTTTTGTCCTGATGGAATTACTCCCAACTCCGGTTTAACTGGACCAAATAATACTTTTATATATATATATATATATATATATATATGATGTGTAAGTGAATAGTTTGAACGTAATTTTATATTCAAACGAGTTGTTAAAGCTCATTTGTTAGTAAATTGTTAGATGGTTTCAAGCATTCCTATCTGACACTGACAATCAACAACATTTATCATTTGTTTGCACACAGTTAAATGGTTTCAAGTAGTACTATCTAAAATTAGTACTTCCATTTTTCATGTATTCTTATGTAATGGGAATAATTAGCGCACATCAGTATGGTCTAAAATAATAATAATAATAATAATAATAATAATATGGTGCGTTGGGCACAATAACTAAAGAATTATTAAAAGGCCTGGAGGACTTAGAAGTTGGCGGACGGGTAGTGACTATTCAAACGACAGCATTGCTGAGAACGGCCAGAATCCTGAGACGAATCCTGGAGACTTGAGGAGACTTGCTGTCATTCAGACTCCAGTGAAAAACCATCAGCTAACGCTGATGTGAAAAACTCTAATGAGTAATAATAATAATAATAATGATAATGATCTTGAGTAAATGATTGAACAGTTCTATTTGACTCATTGATAGGCCCCAAACAGGTACCACTAATCAATGTTTGAGTGGACCAGGGAGTTATGAAAATTAAGGGGTACTTCACTTGCCCCATAACTCCAGAACCAAGGAATGGTGTCTTAAACAGGAAAACTCATTTCGTCAGGGGTCTACTATTCTGCAGAGGTATAATCAGCTTATTTTACAGCCCTCGTGAAACGGCGGTAAAATGGACGCGTCAAATGCATGAACGTAAATGAAAAATGCAGTTAAATCGCTTTCATATCTTTAGAGAATGAAAAAAAAAAACGATTTTAGCCTGTAGACGATTGAATATTGGAAGCTATTTTTCTTTCCTTTCTTTGCTATGATTGGTTCCTTGGTCGTGACAAAATAACATCATCTTCTTACTCACATTCCACTTTCCTCTATAAAACACAAACAGCAATAATACTAATTTATCTATAGCTAGAGAGATGAGAGAGTTTATGCGTTTTTCAAGGTCATTAATCTGAAATGGGACTCAATAGCGCGTCTGGAGTTCGAACTTACTTATTATAACGTCGAATTCCACCACTTTAGCTACTACAGCATATCGACTTCACGATGCAATTATTTTTGAAGAAGGCAATTAGACCATTAAAATAGACTGATTTTAAAAGAAACGCTCGAGGAGTTGGGGAATCAAATTCGTAGTTTATTCATGTCCATATTTTTTCTGTAGTTGGTTCTTAAGAGTTTTTAAAACTGCTATATGTTATCGAGTATTCCTGTCTAATACTCATAATGTCCGTGGTGTAATGGTTATCGTCGTAGGAAATGGACATGGCGACACGAGTTCAAATCCTAGCATTTCACATAGCACCAATACCTTTGGGAAAGGTATAAATCCAATTATTCTCCCTCCAGCTATGGGTAAATAGAAGAACAGACTAGGTTCTTCAACCTTGGTGAGGCAACTAGTCTAGGAGAAGGAAAACTCTGAATTCAAACCTGTTAAACTCCGCTTAAAAATTGGCCTTGTGTCATATCCTGCCCGAACAGAAGCATTGGTAAATAGGAATACTCATAATTTTCATACTGGGGCTGTCGAATACACAGACTACATCTCTGTAGAGGGATAAGAGTCCCCCAACGTGGGTCCTAGATATGACAATAAACGGTCTGATGGTGAGCCTCCAGTTATGCTGAAGCTTTGGGGAGGGTTGAGTACACCTTCATAAGCATGTCTCCCAGGTACACTTGTAGAAACTGGTAACGTCTTGTCTAGGGATCAAATAAAACTGTTTCAGATTTAAACTGTATTCTTAGACATTTAAACTGAGTGCAAACAAATGAATTTTGCTGAACTGCTTTGCTTGAAGTAGAACTGTTTGATCCTTTAACTGTAGGTAAACAAATGACTAATGTTTAAATAGAGTGTTAGTGATACATAGAAATACTCGAAACTATTTACCTTTGAAATGCTAAACTGTTGTATAGCCATAATAATATCAATAACAACAGTAATAATACAAATACAGGCGGTACGAACGAGTTTATTCCTTTCAACTTTCAAAGTCTATGCGAACCACACTATGCTGACCCCACCCCAACGCGCAGTGCATCTTGTGCTGTTTAAGATCTCTGCCGGTAGAGACCCAAAGTGATCTGCTTTTCAGATCCAAAAAACCAAGCCCCGCGCTTTAATAGTAGAAACTCAATCAATCTGTCTTTTCCAAATCCTCAAATTCTTAGGGTCATGTCTTTCAGACATGACGTCATCCACAGTCTCAATTCACCTCAACGGCTGGAGGTATACTATGAAAGATGATTGTTATATTTATTTCGTGCGGGCGTAAGCCTGCACCATCAGACTATTGTACCTCAACTAAGAGACAATGAGTAGTTAAAGGCCTTACCAAATTAAATAATAAAATATAATTAGCGAAAAATGATTAATATAATAGTGTTAATAATTGTTCATGAGTATAGCAAGCAAATAAAGAAATGTAAAAGATTTTGTATACTTTTTATGATAATTATACCCTTTCCATAATTTACTATACGACCCTCGAATCATGTGGTCTATCATTTAACAGCTGAACATTATAAAATTTGTGTTTCGATTTTGGAAGGAATAAAGGTATGTTATATGTTATTTCAACGTTAATCAGTTATTCAATGCACAAACCATCCCTGTAGAATACCAGTTATAGTACTATTTAACCCATAGCCGATAAGAAGAGTGGTTTTATACATTTTCGAGATCAACAGTACGAAAGTAAATCTAAGAGAGTGACCGGAGTTTGAACTCGCTTACGACGATATCGCATACCAGCTGATCTATTTGAAATGACACGCGCTGTTTTTGTTGGAATCATGATTTGGATTGTTCCCCTGTTTTCTGGAACTTTAAAAGCATTTGCTCCAGCATATAAAGTGAACCAGAAGAGATCAAGTAGTGAAGGTTCTAGTGTGCATTTCTTAGTGGTTTTAGTGATATTAAGGAGAAAGTGATATTTGTTGAGAGTGTTGATATAGACATCTACACTTATAATAGGAAACATTTAGGATACCCCAAAGAAGGTTTCATTGGATTTTAAAGAAAAATCAATGTTTTGATTTCAACCCTAAGAATATTGAATGGTCACCGAAAGTAATCATGGAGAAAATTAGGAACTTTTTTTTAAGTGAACAAATAAAAGACATCTTGTAAGACGACAATTTCGTGAGTTAAATCAATTATTCATTTTAGTTCGAGTCAAGAGGTTGAGTTCAAGCAAAGTCAAGGGCTATTTATTTATATTTATATCTTTATTGCTTTGAAATAGATTTGAGAGAATAGATCTTCAGACAGAGCTTAAGAGGCTCTTCCCTCGCAGTCAGCTCCAGAAAACCTAAAATCTTTGATATATCAAATAAAACTCAAAAAAGTTATGAGTTATCTTATGAGTCTCCGTCCGAATTTTCAAGTTCTCCAAAAGAAAATATGGTGCAATCGTTGAGAAAAGGCCACAGAAGCTTTATGTTTTCATCTAAGGATATTTTCTTATCGATTTAAATGCTTTTTAGTATTTACTAAGTACAGCTTCAAACAGCATTGTACTTAAAGACTGTATTTTACAAGAGCAGCTAGGTTTCTATCATATTCTACGTGCATATATATATATATATATATATATATATATATATATATATAATTGCTCAATACTTGCTGTAATAACGTACATCGGTAACACACACACACACACACACACACACACACATTATATATATATATATATATATATATATATATATATATTATATATATATATAAACTATTCTCACTGTCGGCTGGGGATGGAAAATATGCAGGCTGCCTCTCTGAAAAGAAGTAAGACCCCAAAACGTGCCTACCCGTTGACCGTAGGTGATGACCCACAACGCCAGAGAACGGGATCCTCGTGGCAAAATAGCCCTTGACCAAGCAACCGAAACTGTCACATGACTTGCAGCAATCTACTTCAGACCTTATTTGGACCCCAAAAAAAGCAACCGAAACTGTCACATGACTTGCAGCAATCTACTTCAGACCTTATTTGAACCGCAAAAAAAGTCTGATCATATCTATCGATTTGTTATGTTTAGCCTTTGCACCAATGTGGTTAACCTGACCATATTCTTCAAATTGCTCTTGTGACAAACATACCCATCTCTATTTCATCAAATTCAAAGGCGGTAGCGGTAGCAAGTCAATTAGAGTGAGCCAGCTATACATGAAACAATCAAAAACGTTGGCAAAAAAAAAAAAATCAATATAAAATAGAATTATGAGTGATAAATAGCAATACTTGAAAGCATTTAACTTTGCGAGAACGAATAAATAAGGATTGATTGAATTATTAGTGTAAGATAGCAATACCTGAAACTATTTAGTCCCGTGTACAAGATTAAACTGCATCCGATGGTGGCCTCCAGTGGTAGAATGTGAAATACCCTTTCATAACCATTATTCTCAGGTCCACTAAGATGCGGGCTGATAGCAACTTTAAGGGTCCCATGTAAGGGTCGAATCGAACTGTTCAATCTTTTGCTCGGGATTAGTATTCGATACCTGAAACTATACAGTTGTGTACAACCTGTTCGTATCAGATAGGAATATTTGATCAATAAAATCATTAAAGTTAAATAACAATACTGAAAACAATTTAAGTATTTACTAACATGTGGTTAATTTCAAGCACGGATATCCCTGACCCTTTCTCGCCACTTCTCCCTATCGTTCATCGCCTCCGGCAGGTCTTCAGAGTTACTTCCCGTATCCTCACATAGCTACTGTATGTATGTTCAAGCTGGTCGTCCTGCTGGTCGGCCATATGTGAGGGTCCATAGGAGTACATCACTTATGAGCTCGTCTCTGCTTCTCCAGCAGTGTCCTGCATGTCTGGTTCGTCTAACTTGGATAGTTTTCGTGATAGGAGGCAGGTGGCCGTATAGTTGGTGCCTTGTGGGGTGTTGCTTCCAGGACTTGTTCAATATTGCTCGCAACATTTTTGTGTAATTGCCGTCTAGCTCCTTCCACATCGGTTTAGTTAGCGTCCAAGTAGTGCATCCATACAGCAGTATCGATACGACCGCTGCCTGGAAGAAACAGCGTTTCATTTTATCGGTCAGGCCTAATTTCAATATGATCGATAGCCTATCGATGGCTGTCCATAAGAATAGTTTTCATTGAATTTTTTTCTTACAAATCACACATACTCACACCTTTGTAGATTCATATATATATATATATATATATATATATATATATATATATCATATTATATTATATCAATAGATTGTATATATATAAACAAGCATGGTTGGCAACTGTAGACGAAGGTGATACGAAAGCTCCCTTTTCAATAGATACTATACTGAGATGTAGGGGGAGGCGCTACTTCCTTCCCTAGACTGCTCCACTTTACCCATTTCACGTACCTTATGATACTTAGTTTTAATAAAGGAGGTGTGTGTGTGTGTGTGTGTGTGTGTGTGCATGTGTTTGCGTGTGCATATATACATATTCGTATTCCTGCCGATATATATATATATATATATAAGTATTGAATACACTTTAATATATATGTGTGTTTGTGTGTGTTTGTGTGCGTGTGTATACTTTATTCGTAACTACTTCCTCTTTTACTTTGTATGCATAGATATACATGTGTGTTTCTCTGTGTGTGTGTGTGTGTGTGTGTGTGTGTGTGTGTGTGTGTGTGTGTGTGTGTGTGTGTGTGTGTTTATATATATATAAATTTATGCTTTAACCCACTGGGTAGAGTGTTTGCCAATCCCAGGTCGCGTCATACCAAAGACTTTAAAAATGGTACTTGAAACCTCCTTGCTTAACACTCAGTAATATAAGGTACGTATCGATATATAACAATGATAGACGTTTGCTAATGTATTTGATTCTCATTGGGTGTCCCACATTTCGGGCCGTTTGGCAAATTGAGCTAACATTATTTAATAGAGACCAGTGTGCATGAAGATTACAATAATTTTGTTAGCGTGGCATTGTTCTACACACACACACACATATATATATATATATATATATATTATATATATATATAAGAAGATATATTCGGTTATGTCATTATTACATATTGACGAATGGCACTTAATACATGTGTTTTCATAGCTTCTCATTACTCACAGGTTTATTTCTACTAGAATTGTCTTTTGAAAAGAATGTTTGCAGATTTTTTCTATGTCTGTCTAAGGTTATTTTTGCTTGAACAGAAGTTTGTGCTAAGAAATATATGCATATATGAATAAGAATAGACTGGCTTGGTTTGTTTGAATGATTAGTTGTTTAGTGATTCGTTTTCTTTATTCGTTTTCTTTTGTTTCTCTGTTGTTTTTTCAATTTTTTATTTATTTATTTACCTTTTTTTAGATGAACTAAGAAAAAGTGAAGGAAATAGCTATTTCTGATTTAGAGAGATTGAATCGATGAAATTTGAGAGCTAAAACGGACAGGAAAGCTGTTGGTGCTATTGAAGACAGAGGCAGGTGCAGAAAATGGAAGGCAAATGGGATTTTGAAAAGAGAAGATGAAAAAGTAACATAGAGAATATTATGAATTTGCCAATGACATGAATGAAATCAAAATTGCATTGAGAAATTAATTAAAAAATATGACGGCCCAGGAAATAATTAAAATAGAACGGAAAAGAGTGAATATTAACAATCAGACAGTAAGAATACGTAAATTGCAGTTTTGGAGAGGCTGGGAAGATATTAATTGGGGTGTAAACAGTTCTGAGGAATCTTACAAAAAAAAAAAAAAAAAAAAAGGAAAAGAAAATATGAGAAAAATATAAAATCCATCTAATTGAAAATATTAAAACGAAAGAGATTACAGAATTCAAGTGAAATATTAAGGGAATACGCTGTCACATTATCTACAAGCAAATCCAGCTGATATAAGTCGTTTGAGAAAACAAGATTTTTGAAGTATAGTGTTAATAAATTCGTATGTACCTTACATTTATTTTGAAAAATTATTTTTATCCTTCCATCTGCAAATGCACTAAAGTAATTTTGAAGTATATTTCTATTTAAAAAAAGTTGTAATCTTAAAGGACATTTAAAATTTTTTGTTGTGGTATTCTAACAGTATATATATATATATATATATATATATATATATATATATATATATATATATATATATATATATATATATATGTATATATATATATATACACACACACACGCGCACATATATATATATATATAGATACCTGTTTGTATATAGAGGTTATGATACACACACACACACACACACACACACACACACACACATATATATATATATATATATATATATATATATATATATATATATATCTGAACACACACACATATATATATATACAACGAAGGAGAGAGAGAGAAAGAGAGAGAGAGAGAGAGAGCAATATTAGTTAATCTAATAGAAGGATATGTCGAAATTAAAATAGTTTGTAAGTAGACTGTGCTCATGGCTGGTGGCACTACATGATGATGAGGATATATATAATTGATTATTTACAATGTACTTGACTTCTTACTTGTCATACTGATAGATAGATAGATGCATACATAATTACTTCAAAGATAAATTCATCCTAATTCATTTCACACACACACACACACACACACACACACAGATGGAGAGGCACACACGCATACACACTCACTTATCTATCTATCTATGTATATTGTCAATATTTTTTCCACTTTAAAGGTAATTTCCACTGTTTGCATGTCTATTTGTATCGTTTGTCCAATTCATTTGTGGACAGAGTTTTCTTAAACAACATTTTTGAGTGAACTTTGAGTAGTAAATTTTTATTACTTATTATTTTCTCTAAACCAGTTCTTAGTACGTATGAAACCATTTACTACACGCTTTTGTTTTCCCGACAAAGTCGGTTCTTTTTTTTACCCGAGGAATCACGTACTTTTTTCAATATATATATATATATATATTATATATATATATTTATATATATATATATATATATATATTTTATATACGTATATATATATATATATATATATATATATATATATATATATATATGTGTGTGTGTATATATATATATATATATAATAAATTTTGTGACAGATTTGACGCTCTTTGTAATCTGAAATGACCCTGAAGAAAACCCGTTAGAGATAAGTTTACTTCCTAGCTTAAGATGTACGAATATCTCTATTTTAACAACAACAGCAGCAGCAGCAGCAACAACAACATACTTTACATTTTTGTTGTCCGTTATAAGCATATTTGTTACCATAATAAGAGGGACCTCTCAAAGGAGAGATAGAAGGTTCTAATAATGAAACATATAAACTTTATAAAGTAGAACTTATGAATAATGCCACCAAGACTACTATGCAACATCGTCATCGAGGCTGATTCAACTAACCCAGGAATGAACACATACTTTACACGAAAACCTGGTGTGAAGTCTCATGATCTTTGGTCAGTTTGTGGGGGAACGGATTAAATGATTACAGAACTTCACGTAGTGGATATTATCGAACGCCAACTTTGAAAGGTCAGGTTCCACGGGCTGATCACAAAGTTTTCTTTAGTAGAGAGGCAAATTAAGAAAGCTTGAGTTGGAGGCAGTCCGACTTTGTATTCGATTATTCTCTGGCAATTCCTGCTCTGACCTAAGTAACTTGCCTTCACCTTAGACATGATTGCAAGACGTCATTGTTGTTAATTTATTCGTCATACAAGTACACCATTTCAGCTAAATCAAATCATGCCTTATGTGATTAACAATAGAGCGAACAAAAAAGCTTCCAACTGCCTCTTGGTAAGATACGAGACTCATTAAATAAGTCTCCAGACTTTTTTCGTATTTTATTGATAGTACACACATGAAACTCTAGTCCCTTCGACGTAATCTCCACCGGCTGCAATGCACTTGTTGTACCGTTCTAACAAATTCAGGAAGGCCCCACGGAAGTTGTCTTCGGTGAGCGTGTCAATGACCTTCGTCACAGCCTCTTTCATCTCCTCAACTGTCTCATAACGACAGCCTTTGAGCTTAGGGAATAACCAAAAGTCACAGGGAGCAAGGTCTGGACTGTAGGGAGGGTAGGAAACTGTCGTGATGCCCACCTTGGTCAAATAGTCTGTGACAAGGATGGAGTTGTGGACTGGTGTATTGTCCTTGAGTCACGGAGGTAGTCCAACGTTGCATTCAACAATCCTTTGGCAATTTCTGCACTTACCTTAGCAACTTAACTTTACCTTGGGCATCATTATAAGACGTCATTGTCATCGTTAATTTATTCGTCATAAAAGTAAATTATTTCATCGATGAATCAAATCTTCAGGAACCGCAATCTTGCCTTATGTGATTTACTATAGTGTGACCAAATAAAAATTTTCAAACTTGCACTTTATATAATACTTATCATTTGGCTATAAAACTCGATCTTCTCAAATCGGAGATCCATTGAAGTATCCACGAATATTTGGGATACTGGAAAGTATCATCTTCTCGGGATGCAAAACAACTGACTAAAGAGTGTCTGACCACATTATATTCACCAAGGATATTATATATTCAGCCTCTGACTTGATGAGGATCGAAAACTTTATATAACCGGGCTCAGTTCACTGTGAATACACCGACTGCATCTCAGCAGAGGGGCAAAAGTCTCCAAACGAGTGTCCCAGATCAGATAATGAGGCTCTAGTAATACTGAAGTTTTGAGGAATGCAGAGTACCCCTTTATTGACATTACTCCCACGTCCACTCTAGCTCAAAGTGGAAGCACCAGATAAGTTCCTATCGATAGGTCAAATAGAACTGTTTGACATTTAAACTGTATCCAAACAAATGACTAATACTAAGCGGACTTGTTAGAAATAGTACAGTTTTATTATTTAAGTGTGTGTAAAAAAATGACTGATGTTTAATTGAACTCTTAGTGATGCATAGCAATGCTTGGAACGACTTAATATTTTTGACTTATGCTAAATTTAATTGCTAGAAATAGAATTGTTTGATCATTTAACTGTATGTATCTACAAAATGTGTTTATCAATCATATATTTAATATATTTGTAAAAATAGAATTTGGCATTAAATAAACAACAATCGTTGATATGACAACAAGCCAAACTACACTTTATATTACCGACCATCCTGTCTAACGTTTTATTCCACTAATTGCCTGATGATTACCGTCGTAAATAAACTTGACAAGACGAGTTCAAATTCTCGTCGAGTCATTTTGCCTTTCATTTTTTGTTGAAATCTATGAATATACGTTGACGCAGGGCAATATAGAAGACATGAAATCACTTGTCACACAAGGATTATGTTCAGAATATTTTTATGTAAGCTGATTGGACAAGGGAACGAATTTTGATTTCGAATCCAATGTCTTTATTTGCCAATTAATAAACATTAAGTAAGTACTTATTGGACATTAACATTCAAACATTGTCCGTATTTTCTGTGAGAATAATAAACAGCTGAAATGTTCAAAGGGGATACAAGTTTCAATTAATATACAAGGTTAATGAGGACTTTTATATTTAGATTGTCATATTCGTTTAATTGGTTATGTATCTTTTTATTTAACAATATATCAGTAGATATACAGTTATGTATTTTCTTCCTTTGAAATCAAAGTTAAGTTCTTTTAGGCTGGACTTTTTTTCAGTGATTGTTTTCTGTAATCGGAAAATACAAGACAAATACATACTGTTTTTAAGATTCTATTAGTAATGAATGACATATTTATGTGGAAGAGCCAAAACATTAAGCTCCCGACAATGTTTATTAACATATTGGTCCTCATAAAAATATTGTTTGATGTCACAAAATCGAAATCTGGCCTTTGAGACAAGTTTCAAACTGGTACATATATATACATCGCAACAAAGTTCCATGGCATAATATATATATATATATATATATATATATATATATATATGCTATGATGTCTCGGTCAAGCACGTGTGTAATTATGCCGCTGGGTCCAATATATATATATATATATATATATATATATATATATACTTTCTGTCACCTAAAATGCGGCTGATCGGGTATTTTTATCAAGTCTCCGTCTGACAAATGTATGATCTAAATAAGATTTTAAGTACAAGAGTGTGCATATAATTTTGACGTTTCAGTTTTTGGATTCTGACCTGTTCTGTAATAGTATCATCGAGCGTTCACTTTTCTTATTCGCATTTGTCAGCACACACACACACACACACACACACACACACACACACACATATATATATATATATATATAGTATATTCAGGTTCTTATTTTCATGCAAATGATATCCATACAAATCAACAGAAATTGATCAAATAAAAGATAAATAAATAAAATACAGAAAAAAACGGACAAGAACAAAAACAGAATAAAAATAATCACACACAAACAAAAAAAAAAAAAGGAAAAAACAAAAACAAACACAGTAAAAAATATCTCCAAATGTGTAAAAATGACTAAAAAGTAAAATACATTCAAAGGGAATGAAACTGGGAAGAACGTAGACGGATAAAAAGGAAAATAAATGAAGAATGATGGAAGATTTCTGAGAAAGTACAAAGAAAGAATATAAAAACGAATGTTGTACCCAAAATAACGGAACCTATCAACATAAAAGGTGATTAAGGCCATGTAATATAGGTTAATAACTTATATCACATTTTTTTCCTCAAATAAACACACTCTCAACTATTTTCAAATGCTGAATATCCCTGTTACTAAGTTTAACCAAAGATTATTATCTTAAGGAACTCTCGCGTGTGAAAGTGTCGGCTTGTTTTTCACAGACGTAATTTTGCACCAGAGACTCAAAACGGATTGCGTGACAGCTGGGAATTTCTCTACTTTAACACAAGTCCATCCCCATGATTTGAAAAGACACTGCAGGTGCCGAAGGAAAAACCACAAGGGATGTGTTGTTGAGGCACACCTAATTTTGCGAAAAAGTAATTATTAAAAGAAAAAACATTGCCATGTGAGTAAATGAAAGAAAAAAACGTACCATCTATAGCTGTATTAAGATATATAATTATAGTCGTTAATTAAATGTTTTTTTTCCCGAAAAGACATCAGGCTTTCGGGTTTGTATTCTGAGAAATTCCATTCTTTAAAATCTTTTAGAGTAATGATCTTTATTTAGTTGCGCCTATTTCTCTCCAAGTACTATGACAAAGATTGTATTGGGTTACCGGGTACCAGACCCAAAATAATTCCTTACCTGACTTCTTATCAGAAGCTTTAGATGGATTGCTTTTTACAAGGATCTAAGACTCAAAATAGCTTTGTTATTAAATAGCTTGGTATTTAATTAAAGTTGAGAGAAGTGCTTTCATGCTCTTCCCTCAGGCATTAATGCGATAGGAACGCAAACTGTCCCAGCTGGAATTCCATTGTCAATACTGTGCTGTTTCCCAAGTTGGCTAAACCACAAATATTTGGTATATTGGAAATGATCATCTCACTGTGCTCCAAAATAACTTTCTGAATAATTTACTAGACGTCAGTTTCATCAAGGAGGATAATCATGTATGCACGCACTGATTAGACTTGAGAAGAACCGAACTTTTCATATTAAGAAATAGTTTGTATATCTTTCTTTTGTACTACGGCATGCATTGAGGCACTTAAATATATATATATATATATATATATATATATATATATAAACACGTTTTTCCTTCTTTCATTTAGTACTTCACTTACCTTTCTCTCACAACGACTGTTTTTCTACTTTTTAATGTTGTAATTTAGTATCAATTTACATAGTTTTTTTTGTGATTTAGATTATTTAATTATTTAGCAACTCACATGTATTTTGTTTTGCTTTCTTTTTTTGCTTTTCTTCCCTCTCTCTTCTTTTCTCTTCTCTCTCTCTCTCTCTCTCTTTCCTCTACATTACCTCATCTCTCTTCTATCTCCTTATCTCTTTCTTCTGTTTCTTTTCTTTTCTCTTCCTTCCTTCCTTACTCCTCCTTCTTTCGCTTCCTTTCTTATTCTGATTCAGAATCTTTCTTGTGGACAAATAGAACAAATGTGTTCTACCGAATATCTCTAAATAGTCATATGACATAATTTCCAACTCGGAACGCTGATTTATTGATCAAACGGTTAACCCTTCCCCAGTATATATAGTATTCCCTCCTTGTTTTTGTATTTTGTTAAACATCCATCACTTATTTAACATTACTACATATCATCCTTTCCTAGACCTGATGATAGTTCCTTAGAACGAAATGTATTTACCTTGTTTATCAGTTTTTCTTTATATTATCGGATTTACTTCCATTTGTATGAATGTGGAGGTATGTGTGTATCGTTATAAAGTCCAGGTTCTGATTTAATGTTTAATAGCTAATAAGTTATATATATATATATATATATATATATATATATATAGCATTGATCCGTGAAAAACATAATTTGTTAACCTATATATATATATACATATATGTATATATTGTCATCCCCAGGCAGACTGTTTCATTCTATCACAACTCTTCAGTTTAGCTTGATCCGTAAGATGCTTCAAGCCGAGTTCGAAACCCTGCTGACTTTACGTTATTCGGGTCTACTTTTTTTTCAGTGACCTATAGTCTCCCTTGCTTATCACGTAACATAGTCAGCATCTTGAAACTTTCTCATACAATAATGCAGTACAAAATGTCTGTGTAGTGTCTCTTTTCTGTAATGGATTCAAAACTTTCTCAGGTTTTTAATCCAGATTTTCCTTCTTCTAGACCCGTTGTCTAAGCCTTATCTTATCTAATGAATCTATTTTGTTCAAGTATTTATAGTGGTTAGGATAGAGATTCATGCTTTCCCTCAAAGCATTAGTGGAACACGAAAAGGCTGGTCCGGAATCTCGAGTTCTTCAAGTGCATTTCTCTTACGCCACACACATTTGCCGTCTTTGGTATTTATCTGATATTCTATTTCTTCTATATGCATACATCTAGCAACGCTATGGAATCTTTTGCAACATCATGAAAACATAATCTTAATGGGTATAATTAATAGGAGAAAATGTTCCCAATCTGGCTATTAATAAATTCTCCATTCCATCAGGTATAGTTATCCACGCGATCCATATGAATTTTGAATCCCCTATCACTTCAGAAGAATGTGTTATTACAACAGGGGAGTAATAAATGAATGAACGTCCCAATACGATTCACTTCATCGTAGTCATCGTGGCCGAAGAAAACGATGAGTGAAGAAGAAATGAATACACAACGAAGTGTTCATAATTACGGTTCCACTGTTGTCTTTGTTAGAATTACATCGTTAGTCATAAATGCTCTAATTTAAGCGTTTTGAAAGCGTCCAATATACAAAATTTCATTTTCGAAGTTTCGAAATAAAATTGGTCACAGCTTCCAAATGAAGGCAGAGTGAATAAAAATTTATTCTCTTTTCGATTTTATGAATTGCTGTAGAAAGAAACAAAAATAGCGACTGGGAGATTTTGTTATCATGATGAATCATTTCCACGCAAGGAATTAACAAAAAAAAAATGAAAAGCAGGGAAAACAGAAGATGAAATAACGGAACATTAATCAAATAAAAATGGACATGAAAATACAAGAAAACAAATGAAACAAGACTCTTCAACACGAGAAAGCAATGGTTTGAAAAACAGAAATAAAAAAAAATGCTTGAAAATAAAATAAAGAAACAACAACAAAAAAAAAATAACTGATCTGAGACTTTAAGGTTCATAAAAAAAATTAAGCCGCGTATCATTTTCTGTTTAGGGCGAAAAATAATAGAAAGAACCTAACAATTAGTTTTATCGATTTTTCTCATGGCTTCATCTCTTATTCGAAAGTTTATTCGCCTTTCTATTTTGGAATCGAAAAGAAGGAAAGACTAGAACGCATGAATAAATACAACAAAATGCTAAACTAAGCTGAAACAAGGATAGAAATATTTTTAAATAGCGTGGAGTGGATGAAGAGACTTGATATATTTCCTTCCAAAATATTGAGTCATGAGACAGAGAACCAGTTTTAGTCATAATCGCGGGGTCCATGACAGCAAAAGAAATATGAAAGATTCCCCTGCAGAAAAAAATGAATATTTCACTGTGGCATTTAAACGGACACGGGGTTTTACATGAAAAACAAGCACGTAAACATGTATGGACCTGTTGTATGGCATTGTAAGGGTTACAAATAATCGTTATAGTTCTCAATGCTTAATGAAGTAAATGATAGAATGTTTTTGTAACAGGTGAAACTAAATATGAATTAAAAGAATGTTTTATGCCCTTGAGGAGCATAAGGTCCCAGACTCTACAAGCTTTTGATCCAGCAGTATTTTCGCAGCAAGTAGGTTTTATGGGGTAAAAATTCTAGCCCTATGTCCTCTAATTTTGAATTCGATTTTTTTTTCTTCACGACTATTTATCTTACCAAGAACTACTATATACCCATACCTGGAGTGTGTGAGGAGATAGATGAATACATTTCCGATGAGAATTTATGCGAAAATGAAATACAGTTTATTCCATGTGCATTTACATGCAGTAAATCACTTGGTCAAGGATACGTACTCTGTTCTTTATGTCTACTTTCTACGACGAAAATCGTTAGATCACACAGGCTTCTATTCCGTCATATTTTTGTATATCTATTTTTGTGAGTAGAGTGTTCGCCAATGGTCCGGGAGACCGGGAGTTAATCCCGGGTCAGGTAATACCAAAAACGCAAGAAATGGTATTTGGTAACTCCTTGGTTAACACTCAGCATTATAAGGTACGGATCAAGGGTAAAATTGAGCAATCAAGGGAAAGGAACAGCGCCTTCCCTTACACCTTGGGGCAGTAGTTATCAAAAAGAGAGCATTCGTGTTGCTCTCGATTATGGTCACCAACTTTCCTTTTTTTACTAATATTATAGTGTACATCTAATATGTATAAATCTGGCAAAGCTGTCAGATCTTTTGCTACCTCATCAAAATATAATTTTAATAGGTATAATTAAGAAAACCAAAAGTTCTTAAAGTGGCTATGAAGATGTTTCCATTCCTAAGCTTAATAGTTATCAAATCAGATAGCTTGGTTTCTTTGTTTAATGGCATATCAATCTTTGTGTGTTATTTAATTCCAAGGCCATCCTTGTAGATGAGCAGTAGTGATATTTAAAAAAAAACTTTTTGCAAGAAGATATGGGAGTTAATACCTTTTTGAGATTTATTAGTTCTGAAGTGAACCTATTAGCGTCGGAACTTACTACGATGTCGCTACCCAGTACGATAGCCCCTACGCTATGGAGACTACCACATTGATTTCATATTTATTTCCCGTTCCTAAACTGGTTCCTTTCCCAAGAAATAATAAGTGAAACCAACTTTTTTTCAGCATAGCTGGCGGATAAAAGGATTGATACATATCTTTACCAAGAGCAAAAATGAAATATAAACTGCTGTTTCCGCGATTTGAACTCGGCTCATTGATTTTATTTTGCAAAATGATCATCGTTACATCACGCAGTTCTAACCAAGTAAACAATGCTAAAGGCAATTTGGTTTGGTTTCTTTGTTTAATGACATATCAAACTTCGTGGATTATTTAACGCCAATACCATCATTGCATAAGAACAATAGTGAAGCTATTTAACAAATAGCTGAGATGTAATTAATATATTAAAAAATTATCGCCAGAAAGAAAACGTAATAGCGTGACCAGAGTTCGAACTCCCTAACTACGTTGGCCTCTACACCTAAACAATTAAATCTTTTTTAAGACAAGAAAATCAAACTGGTTGATAATCATATTTACCAACACCTCCGCTCGGGCAGGATATGACACAAGGTCAGTTTTTTAGCGGAGTTTAACAGGTTTGAATTCAGAGTTTTCCTTCTCCTAGACTAGTTGCCTCACCAAGGCTGAAGAACCCAGTCTACTCTACTATTTACCCATAGCTGGAGGGAGAATAATTGGATTGATACCTTTCCCAAGGGTATTAGTGCTTTGTGAAATGCAATAAGTCTCGTCCATTTCCTACGACGATAACCATTACACCACGGTCACCTCCAACTGGTTGATAATAAAATAATGTTCATCCACTGGAATCAAGACATCCATTAAATTAAGATAAACCTAGAATATATAACTACGCAAGTAATTTTTTCATAGACCAGTGACGGCTTGTCGAGAGCTGGAAACACATTTTAGAACTGATAACCGAAGTATTGTACACCAGAATACCACAATTTCTCCGTACAATATTATTCATGCTTTGTATCAAAAAAGTTTTCCTTCTTTTAAACCGTTTTCCCGACCAAGTCTAAAGACCCCATTTTGTCCTACTTATCCAAAAGAAGAAGTCCTCGTGGAGCTGTATTGAATGTACTGGATTGGAATCTGAAATCCAATCACAGGGTCTAATTTCATTGACGATGAACTTTGCTTACAACTCACTATCTTATGAAAAAAACCAAGTTAGTTACAATTAGTTATTTAAGCTAAGATGTACCAAAAGATAAGCAAAATAGTGTGTCCTGTGAGAACTGAACTCACTTCCAATGGTCTGCTCATCAAGTTTTCAAACCAATACATTAAGAGAGGTGAACCTGCAGTTATTCTTAAATAGATTAAATGAATGAGAATGGATCAGTAGACTTCGAGACTGGCACGAAGTTTTAACTGAATTTTAATACAGTATTTTCAGTATGTAATTGTGCAAGGAATTGGAATTGATATTCAGTCTGAATTAAGTGCACACCCATGGATTAAGTCTACGTTGAAAAATAAATATTTTACGTGTGAAATATACATACATACATACACCCACACACACACTTATATATATATTTCATGTTTTAGGTTAACACCAGAAACTGAAAATACGGGATGGAAATAAATTTATAATCCTGAATTAACCGGTCTTTGTTTTTTTTTTCTTAAAAAAAAAGAAAAAAAAAGATATATATATATATATATATATATATATATATATATATATATATATATATATATATATGTGTGTGTGTGTGTTACCTATTCTAAATAAATGCTCTCATTCACTCTCTATCCACCCTAATAGAGGCTGTCAAAAACTCCGAATGAATAACTGCACGGTATAAAACTCCACGAACGAGTGTCCTAGATATGACACAAAACTATTTGATAGTGAGGCTCCCGCCTTGGAACTTTAGGGAATGTAGAGTCCCTCTTCATTGGCATTATTCTCATGTCCACTCAGACCCGGAATGGCTGTTGCTTTAAAGGTCCAATTTATTGGTCACATAGAACTGTTGGTATATTTACCTACTTAAAACCATTTAACTGTCTGTAAATAAATGATTAATATTAAACTGAATAATTAATATTAGATAACGATACTGGGAACTATTTAACTGTTAATAGATTTATTGGTATTAGATAACAATAGTTGTAACCATTTAACTGTGTGCAAACAATAAATTGAAATAATTGAAAACACTTACCAGTAAGTAAACAAACTTTTGCTTGTTTAAAGATGTTACCGACATACTATTCACTTACAAATCATACATCTATGAACACAATCTGGTATTAAATAACCGTCAACAATTGATATGCCGTTTAACCAAAAACTTGACTTGACGTCTATCTAGCTCTCTTTTTACTTCTCTCTCTCTCTCTCTCTCTCTCTCTCTATTTGACAGACACACGTACATATAATGAATATTGTCGTAGGAAACATATTTGACGAGTCGAGTTCATATCCGAGATGTTTACATTTCACTTTGCATAATCGTCTGGACACGGATCCTTCGTTAACCCGCCTCTTATTGATGGGTAAACTGGGCTCTTTAGCTTTGAAGGATAAGTAAAAACACCAAAGTTTCTTGTTTGGAGGATCTGGGGTTCTCTAATGCACCATTTTTCTGTTATCAGTGCATCCAAAATTTGTAGCTATCTTACGCAAGGCTTCATCACTTTAAAAATATCACAAGTAAAATAACATTTGGTAAGACAGCGTTATATATATATATATATATATATATATATATATATATGTGTGTGTGTGTGTGTGTGTGTGTGTATAGGATGTCTTAAAATGGATGCAACCCATTAATATGATAATGATTTATTACTGAGACAAGCACAATGCTGGTCATTTGGGACACGTCCAGTAAAAATGCATCTTTTGAGCTAAAAGCATCAAATCCATGTTTTTTTTAAATTGTTATTATATAACCTTCCTGGATATTTTTTTTTTAGTTTCTTGTCTCAGTTATAAATCATTATCACATGTATAGTTGAATCTATATTGAGACAGTTTTGAATGATTTTGTCTCCAAATAAATGGTTACAAAATATTTTTCCTCTCTTATCTAAGGCATGGTGATCAAGAATTAATAGTTGTCATAGTATACTATTTTCAAATCTGAAATAGAAAGAAACACAGCATTATTTTTAGTAAAATCATTGCCAATCTCTTTGGTCCTATGTATATTGAGACACCCTATATATATATATATATATATATATATATATATATATATATATATATATATACGTATATATGTGTATATGTGTGTGTGTTACGTGTGTGTGTGTGTTACAAGAGATAATTACAAAATAAAAATAGCTTGCTTACTGGGAATAATTATTTACATATTTGCCTTTAAAGATTAAATTATTAAAAAAAAAAGAAAAGAAAAAAAGGAAACAAACCAAATCTTTTATCATTCATTTCCAATCTGGTCTTTCTTTTTATGACCTTTTCGCATAAGCGATTGTTTCCAGATAGCTTTTATAATTGAATTGCGTATTTAAAAAATTACAACCATTTCCTCGCTGGAAATTATCCTTTAAGATCAAAGCCTCAGTAAAGGGGAATAGGCAGCAGATCTGTTTTTTATCGGTATATTTTTAAATCTGACAATATCATATTTCATTTTTGAAATGTTAATTTTTTGAGTAATGTTTATAAGGAAAAAATAATCTAAGTTACTTGCAATTTGTTTTGTTTAATAATGCTATTATTTTAATTTGATTTTTTTAATGTTATTATTTTTAAAGCATGGAATATATCGTTCGATGCAAAGATTTACGTTCCAAACAAAATACTGTTGAATGGAAAAATATGATTTTTACCGCTCATTTTATATTTCTGTATAGGTATTTTATTTTCTCATTTATATTAAATAAAATTTAACTAAAATAAGCAAATAAATCCAATGAAGAATATAAAAGCTGAATTGCAAGATTCAGTTGTTCATGTAATTCTTTAAAACAGCTTGATTTATTTATTTATTTATTTTTTTTGCCTCTGAAAAATGGCGCCAGATCTCTAAAATCTGTGTACATACGCCTACATTTTCAGGAGCCAAGTCCCATTAATGAGAAATATCTATATATTCAAAAAAGATATAGATATTTATAAAAAGAATATATATATATATATATATATATATATATATATATATATATAAAGAACACACACATACAAACACAGACACACACACACACACACACACACACACACACACACACACATATATAGTTCCACATAATGATTTAGTATTTCATCACCCTTGAAACTAGTTACAGAATTTATTTCTTTTTTCTAGTGCAGTCATTCCATTCCAGTAGTCATCATGCCGTCAATCGATTAATAACGTGCGTTTGTGATTATAATTGTTTTGAAAAAAGTTTGTTTTTTTAACATTGACACGCGGTGGTTAGTTTTTATGTATTTACCTGATATTGAAGCATAGTATAGCTGGTTCTAAATTCAGAGTTTACCTTCTCCTAAACTGTTTGCATTACTAAGGCTGAAGAACCCAGTCTGCCCTTCTATTTTCATAGTTAGGATTAAGAACAGGCAGATTCATACCTTTCACGATGTCATAAGCGTGAAGTCAAACATAAATAGTTAAGTCGAGTTTTTGAATTCGGCTCAACGATTCCGTTTCCAATGACTCTAATCGTTACCCTTTGAACACCACATATCGTAGGTATTTCACAGTAGGTCGACATGGAAGAGTTTTTGATGGGTCAAACTAGAGTGTTATGGGTTGGAAGTAACAGAAATATTCAACAACTGACGAATCGAAAGAGTTCATTGTTCATTTAATACCTGGGACAATAACTACATATTCACGGCAGAAGTTCAGGGAATCGTTTCAAGATTGCATCGCTAGTAAAGGCTAACATTTTGGCGATAGAATCTTTAAAACAAAAGTAAAAAAGAAATTTTTAAAAAGCGAAATATTCTTTCTTATTACAAAATTCTATTTAGAATTGTTGGGCACTATTATATAGGCTTATCTCTATGTGTGGGTGCGTGTGCGTGCGTGTCGTGCGTGTATATGGTTGTGTGTTGGCCATAGTTATGCATATAGCGTATGTATGTATACGTGTGTCCATATAGGGTCTGGAAATAGGATTGTTATCTTCTGTATATATAAAGAGTTTCAGCTGGAGGAAAGTCGGAAGAACAGTATCAGTTGGTCGCTAAAAGGAGTGAGAGAGAGACAAAGAGGTCAAAAGGACAGAATTCGTCACCAGAAGTGGGATGAGACCGGTTCTGAAGGGCAGAGACACAGGGAAGCCACTCTGTTCGAAGAGGCACGCCACAAATAAAAGGAACTCGAACAGCAGTCAGAAGTTAGTCGACTTCTAGACCACAGATACAGATATGGGCAGACAATTTTACTGAAGCGCTGGTGGAGATAGACATATATCCAGATAGATTGAGTAGTTGAACTTTTTAAATAAAATTATTTCTTAATGAAGGGTCACACGAGTTTTTCCTCTCGAAAAGCATTAATTCAATCATTTGTTTTTTCCTTGTTTCTTTCTTTGTTGAATCGACCTGGGCATGCATTTCAACTTGCTGAGGAAGCAAACACAGCGAAGTTTCACACGATCATGGAGTTGGGAGTTCATACCCCAAAGGTTTATATATATAGCAATATAGGATCTATTTAAAAAGAATTTTGTTGCACTTCCTAGAGTTCCGTTTCGTTGACTCTCTATCTATGAAGCTACTGTCTAGCGTAATGGATCTTTCTTGAGAAAACCTTTGCGACAAAATTTTTTATAGTTCTAGATTTAGCTATAAAAGGGAAATACTTATCTATTTTCGAGGCGCTCCTTGTGCAATGATTATCATCTTAGGAAATGGATACGTAAACCCGAGTTCAAATCCTGGATGAAGCTGTGTGCATTTCACATAGTGCCAACACCCTTATAAAAGGTATGCATCGAACTATTCTCCCTCCAGCTATGGGTAAATAGTTGGGCAGACTGGGCTTTTCGACCTTGTTATAATTTTAGATAAGAAAAACTCTGAATTCGAACCAGTAAAAACTCCACTAAAAAAAACACTTTCTGTCAAATGCTACTCGTGCGGAGAGTTTGGTAAATACATTTTAAGACCTTTTAAAAACATTATATTCTCATCAATAAGAATTATTTAACAGATATTGCCCTTTCTTTACTTACACGTTGTCCTCCAGACTTGTCATAGACATAACCAGTTTCCTGATTTTTCATGTATTGTGCGAGATATCTTCCAAGACATCTTTCAGCATCTCTGACTGGTCTTATCTTCTTCAACCAAAGAATACAGTTTATCCAGTATTAGAGTGAAGACATCACTTGATAAAAAAAAACTTTCAAACACAAACGAAATAATTTCACTTTCTGGAGAAAAATGATAAATAATTTAAAAGTTTTAAATGACGTCAATGCAGTAGATGAAAATGTTCTGTATAGATTGATTCTACAGTATGTTAGCCAATTTTTTACAAATTTAATATTGCACAATGCCTTACTAATGAACCGATATATCTATCTATCTATCTATCTTTATATGGTATATCTTCAGTTTAACTGTATGGCATTTATCGAATTTACATAATCTTACCACTGACGTGATGTTCAATATCGACTTTTATTCCTGTACGTCAATCATTAATTAGATATTGTAAATTACCATCCAAATTTCTTTTACCGATATCATCCTTTTAATTGTGCTCAAATTAGTTTTTCATGACAGCTTGGCTCATAGTTAACGATTTTTGATGCCCTTTTAATTACCCAAAGATTTCAAGAGTCACTGAACTACATTGACAAATAGGTGAGGAAATATGTCCAATTTTTAATCATAATGTTAATGTTGTATAGTCACAACCATGACCAACTATACAAACACATAATACATATACATCTACATATGCATGCAGAATCATAACAACGACACAATAAAGACGACGAGCGACACAGTCTTTTTAGAAAAAATCTACCTCTCACTTTATTTGAAAGGTTTGTGTGTGAGATGGAGTTGGAGACGGAACAGAATTGCAACACATTGACCTCCCCACTCTTATGGGCATCAGCGTTTCTTTCGCGTTCTCCAGGGTTGTTCAACCGGAGGCCCGGGGGCCCAGCTTTCTGTTAAGTGCTGGCTTTCTCTATCACATCTTGTCTCCAAACTCTCCGATCTCCAAACAGGTTGAATTTCCTGTTCACTGAGTTATATAATAGTTCAACGTCCACTCCTTTGGAATGGCATGTTTTTGATCGTCATCGAGCGGAAATAACTGTCATGCAGTTCACAGGTCACCCTCTTCCGATGCATCAGTTTGTGACTGTACCGTGGGATTTTAACCCCGTCCCAGATTGTCAGCCAAGCTTGCCCACGCCAACGGAATATGCACTTCCACCATCTTTTGAATGGCATGTTCGGCCGGGTCGGAGGCAAATATACAACATTAAGCTTCAATAATGGAGGCTACTGCATATTAAATTAATGCTTTTTGTAGTTGTAAATTACAAAGCTTTTTGAATTTGACACTAAATGAGACTCGAACTCACTCGTGTAGGCTTGCTTGTATAGCTTGCTAACCATTACACCACCTAAAGTGAACGTGACAGCAAGACCTGAGTTCGAACTCGCTTACTACGATGCAACGTTAGCTACGGGGGACGTTCTCTTGTGATTTACTAAAAATTTGCTTTGATGTGTCACAAAGTCGTATGAATGTGCCACCCAATGAGCCTTGAACCCACTCGTGAAGGTTTGCTACTCTAGCATGCTAAGTGTAACATCACCTGAGGAGTCCTAAATTAATGTGTTTTTTTCTCTTCAAGGACTGAAAGGTAGGTAAACTAGTTTTTTTGTCTACAGTTATTTTAAATCTAGTTCATTTATTAACGTTGACCCCAATCCAGCAATCATCTGTAAACACACTTAAAATAACGTTCATTGACTCAACGAATCGTGTTCAAATCCTAGATAAGGATTGTTTGCCTTTCCCTCTATATTCACCTTGAAATTATTTACATTGAATTATTTGTATGAAAAGATGTTCTTTCTGATTATGAGGTTGCGGATGTTTAAAGTATTATCCCGTTCTTTTTGTGTCTGTCTGTCTATCTGTTTGTCGCACACACACACACACACACACACACACACACACACACACACACACACACACACATATATATATATATACATTATAAATTTTATAAGATAAAAGTTCAGAGACGATGAGTTTGGAATTATTCAGGTTGAGAATATATGAGAGGTTGACTTTATATAAAAATATCTAAAAAGGTAGTCATCGTAAGGCAGGCACCCTTGGAGACGGAAATATCTTCGATACTAAACCTCTTCGGTGAGGCTGTGTTAAAATTATGGACAATTCTTCTATTTTTACCACATCCTAATTTAATCATGACTATAAACAAATCACCTTACTAGTTACTTTTGCTGAGCCTCGGCCTAATTCATGGTCATGATCAAATCAATGGAAAAAGATTATTTTCAATTTTATCATTAATCTGTTGCATCAAGGGTTATATATATGATGATCACATAGGTGAGAAACTAGCAGAGCCTTTGACTCTACGTCTGCAGCTTTAAATCACAACCTATATATATACTCTATCATAGATATTGAGCACTCATTCTACAGAGATAAAGCAAATCACGTTTGTAAATACATACATACGTACATACATTCATATATATATATATATATATATATGTGTGTGTGTGTGTGTGTGTGTGTGGAAATATTTTTAGACTGGTAAATAAATATTTATATTCAGCTTTGGTAAATAAAAGCTCTCTGTTTCTGTTAAATACAGAGTCCAGGGGCCATAAAGTTTTCTTAATTAAATGCTAATCTTCACGTTGAGCACCTCCAGTTACAGCACATTTTTTGCTAACTTTCTCAAGGTCTCAAAATCCAGTCGGTGAAAAGTGTTTTTAGATAAATCATTTCAACCGTTTTTATTAATATCTTTTTATTCCTACTTTTGTGTCCTTTTAAAAGCGTCCTTGTATATCCTATAATACATATAAAAAAGATAACAACAAGTTCAGTGATGTATATAACGTTTAAATAAATTCAGTGAACAAGAAGGAAATCATAAACGTATGCGTACACGAAAATAACAAAGTATTTCAGATTATAAACATTTCAAATATCTAATGTGCCATTCACTTCGACACAAGTCGGTGCACTGACACGTTCGTAGATACGGACGTGCTGCTACATAAACACAGTTGTCAGGAGAAACAAAAAGTAAAATATACAACAAACATTAAGAATACAGCAGAATAAAATAAAAGAGAATACAATTTAAAACACGATTATTTCCCCTGCCAACAGAACTCTCCTAATGTTCTTAGAAAAGACTTGTGAAAGAAAAAAAAATCATTCTCTCGGTTCTTCCTGGTGAAATGTGATAGGTTTCTTTTTATCTTTATTCCTTTTTTTGTGCTAGTTCTCAAACACAGCTAACGTTTATGTGAAATAAACGGCACACGCCCCGAAAAAGACAATACCGAAGAAAACTAGAACCAACTCCAAATAAATCTCGTTTTTTCTTCTACCATACAAAAATGACTCAAATTACGAGGTTTCTATTTCAAATGGGACGCACAGCAAAAGCAAAAAAAAAAAAAAAAAAAAAAGGAGTTGTAATTATGTACATTCTGACAGCAAAATGGGCATATCAGGCGTTAGTATTCATTTTGTTCTTCACACGAAAGACGCAAATAAAAGCATATGCTTAATATGAACATTTCTTGGAGAAATGGAAGACATGTTACCAAAAATTCCCCCAAGACGAAACTTGCATTGATTCACTGCATTCATGTATGAAATTAGTTTGAACTCTAGTCGCACCATTACGTTCACTTTCGTAATCATCTTGTCAAGGTATGATACCCAATTTCCCCTGCACTATTAGTTAAACAATACCCGTGGAGGTGCCCGTGGTGTAATGGTTATCGTCGCAGGATATGGACACGGTTACACGAGTTCAAATCCTGGACCTGACTGATTGGATTTCACATAGCACTAATACCCTTGGGAAAGGTATGAATCCAATTATTCTCCCTCCAGACTAGGTTCTTCAGCCTTGGTGAGGCAACTAGTCTAGGAGAAGGAAAACTCTGAACTCAAACCTGTTAAACTCCGCTTAAAAAACTGACCTTGTGTCATATCCTGCCTGAGCGGAGGGGTTGGGTAAATATGATTAGTTAAACAAATACTACTAACGTTCTTCTATAAAGATGGATTTGGCATTGACTTACCGAAGAATATTTATATGCCGTTAAACAAACAAATAAACAAATAGATAAATCATGAAAAAATAAATCAAACAATTCACGTACTAATACTAAAGATGAGTCATCATCATCATGTCGAGCTGGTAGCACGGATATCCCTGACCCTCTCTCGCCACTTTTCCCTATCGTTCTTTGCCTCAGGCAGGTCTTCTGGACAACATCCCGTATCCTCAGATAGTTGCTGAATGTATGTTCGTGCTGGTCGTCCTGCTTTTGAGCGGGCATGTGAGGGGGTCGATTAGAGTACATCACTTATAAGTTTGTCCCTGCTTCTCCAGCAGTGTCCTGCATGTCTGGTTCGTCTAACTTGAATAGTTTTCGTGATAGGAGGCAGGTGGCCGTACAGTTGGTGTCTTGTGGGGTGTTGCCGATAGGACTTGTTCAAGATTGCACGCAGCATTCTTGTGTAATTGCCGTCTAGCTTCTTCTCCAGCCGTTTTGTTAGAGTCCATGTAGTGCATCCATATAGCAGTATCGATGCGGCCGCTGCCTGGAAGAAACTCCGTTTCATTTTATCGGTTAAGTCTGATTTCCATATAATTGATAGCCTATTGATAGCTGTCCATGCTTTTGTTAACTGCGTGTCGATGTCCTTTTCGGTTGATGCGACGCTGCTTCCTAGGTAAGTGTGTTGACTTTTCACATCAGCCAAACAAAAAGCCTGGCAGTGATCGTCTTTTAAGGTAATAATAAAAAGACACAGACGTCCTGTTAAAAGTTTATGTGACAATTATTTTTTCTAATAAGATCCGGAATAGACGTATGGATAACGGACATCATATTTACCATTAGTATCTAAAGATAAGTTTGATGTCAGTTATATTGACTGCGTCCGTTCCTTAAAGGATCAACTTCGAATTGGATATCTTGGAACGTGATCTTGGTCGAAATTTTGAAACACGTTCAAAATACAACGTTGATTCTACGCAGCAGTCTTCCAGGTGGCTGTACATGAGTAAAGCTTTTGTTTTATCTCACGTGATACCATATCATAATTCTGCTTCATCTTCAGTAAGCGTTTCAAAGCTCGTCCTCCCACGTTTTTTTTTTTCAAACGCCCAAAATGATATTTGCCCAATCGGCTTGGACTGTTGAAAACACCGAATGCATCTCTGCAGATTGGGGGGATACCTCATCACCACCACTAATGATTGCACTGTGTATGACACTAAACATTCTGATGAGGATTGAGGAATGCGGAGAACGCCTTCATTGACATCACTCGCAGGTCTAATCTGGCCAGGAGTGGTAGCACCTGATAGGCTTCTATTTCTCGGTCAAATGGAAGTGTTGAACACTTGAACGTCCTGAACTGAGCTAAAACAAATGACTTACGCTAAATTGAATTGTTAGAAATAGAACAGTTCTGATGGTTTAACTGAGGGTAAACTGACTGATGTTCAATTGAATTGTTAGTGAGGCATAGAAATACTTTGAAAAATGTAACGTTTTTTTTATGTTTATAAATCTAATATATCTGATACATAAGCATAAACCAGATTTGGTATTAAATTCCCAATAATGGATATGTAATAAAACCAAACGAAACCAATTAAGTGATATGGAAATCATACCTGCTCATCAAGGGTTACTGGTTTTACTGGTCGAGTCTACGGTGTTCTACCAGGAAACAACCCAGTTAGCATAGGATAATGCATACTTGCCCAGAGAAAGTAGGCGGGTGTCCTCATGGTGTAATGGTTAAAGCGATGGACTGCGGAATCGTACTCCAGTCGCGCTATTACGTTCACTTTCGGGTAAATACCCTTGGGAAAGGTATGAACCTCCTTATCCTCCCAGCTATGGGTTAAATAGTATCACTACTGTTCTTCTAGGAGAATGGATTTGACATTATATAACCTAAAAAGAGTTGATATGCTATTAAACAAAGAAACCAAACCAAAGCAAACCAGAGAAAGTAGATATTCGCCCACTTTAATTAGTAAATCAGTGAAATTTACTAATTAAAACGAAATTATCTGATTAAGCCAAAACATTTACATCCTTCACAGTTTTTATATATTTTAGTGGTAAATATAACTAACAAATGTTCGTGCAAACAGCGGTATAAATGAATCATTTTATCGAATGATTTTTAGCTGTTGTCACCTGAAACAGAAAAAGTGTGTGTTCTCAGAGAGACGAAGAAAAAAAAAAAAAAAGAGGAAAATCAAAGATAAACATGTGAATGCTGAAACAAAATCTGGTTTATGAAGACGTAAATTATGCAACGGGTTGGATAAACATGCATTAATATATCATCTTCAATTTGTATTCCATCAATCGATCGGATTTGTTGAGACGGAATAATGAATGATCACTCTTTCATTACCATGGAAAAAATAAATAAAAATTGAAAAAGAAATATATTAGAGTGTATACAAAATATGTTGTTTTTTTTTTTCTTAAAAACTTTACTCCAAAGCTTATTTCCTCGACAGATATAAAATCTATGACATGGCTACATTATTATTTTAGTTCTTACGAGATTTATATAAAAGTTTTAACTTAGATTTTTGTCAAAATTTGGAAATGTCCTCAGGTCTCCTGGACTCTCGAAAGTATTCAAAGAAATGTAACAGTTTTGTGGTCTACTTGGCATCGATTCTTCCACTGATCTCCTGTTCCTCTAGCCTCTCTTCGAGGGTTTTGGGAGCCGTTCCAAGAGCACCAACTATAATTGGTATTTCCGACACCGCCATGTTCTACAGTTTTTTCTGTCGCTCTGTTGCAAAGTCCAATCATGTTTCTCTATTTCTTCACTTTAACTGCGTCATCTGCGTGAATAGCAAAATCTGATAGTTGATATGTTCATTTTTATTTGTTAACTAGTATTTGGTCTGATATACGGTGAGTATTCAATAAGTTTCCAGACTTCTTGTTCTGGCATTTAAAACTGTCGTAGACTCTTGAAAATTAAGCAGGTTATTCCTATACATCTTATGAGATGACTGATCAATTTTTGTGATTTCAGGTTCAAATGAACAGCTACACCAAGAATTGGTATACACCCTTCTAAAGCCTGATTGTCACAGCTGGTGAATTTTAAAAATGCAATCTTGACACGAGGAAAAACGATATGCAATAAAATTCTGTTTTAAACTTGGAAAAAATGCCACAAAAATATATGAAATGCTTCAGACTGCTTTTGGACAATCTAGCATGAATCGAGCATCAGTTTTTGAGTGGCATAAGAGATTCAAGAAAAGCAGGGAGTCTGTGAGGGATGATGAGAGGTGTGGGAGGAGTAAGGAAGCCAATACACCAGACTTGATATGCCAAAGGATTACGGTTAGGGGTACGGTCACTATGTTGAGGTTTTAAGGGAGTTCAGGAAGAGATTCCGTCGGAAGAGGCCTGCACTCTTCAAATCGGGTCAGTGGCATTTTCACCAAGATAATGCACCAGTCCACAAGTCCATCCTTGACACCGATTATTTGACCAGTATGGGCATCAAGATAGTTCCTAACCCTCCCTTTTATCCAAACCTTGCTCCCTGTGACTTCTGGTTATTCCCTAAGCTCAGAGCCTGACTTTATGAGACAATTGAGGAGATGAAAGAGACTGTGACGAAGGTCATTTACACGCTCACACATGAGGACTTCCATGGGAGCTTTCAGAAGTTGTTGGAACGGTACAACAAGTGCATTGCAGCTGGAGGAGATTACTTCGAAGGGGACTAGAGTTTCATGAGTGTACAATCAATAATAGTGCCCATACGAAAAAAGTCTGAAAACTTATTTAATGATTATTACTTTACTCCATTGCACGTTTTTTCACAGTTGCCGGTGTTTTTTTCATGGAAGGTTTGAGTGACAGCAAGTGTATTCATGTTTCGAGACGATTCTGTGTATACTGGCCGATCTAAAAAATGCTGTAGTCTGAACAGACTTGATTCTTCCTCTGATTTCCAATTCCTTTAGTCTTCTTTCCAAGCATCTGAGGACCATTCCAAGAGTACTAACTACAATTTGTCCGCATCACCCTCATGCTCTACATCTGTGAAATTTCTCAAGCAAAATCAAAGTATTATTCTATCTTTTAGCTATATTCTATTTTCATTTATTTTATCATTACTCCTTGAGTGTTTTTCCCACCAGCGTTAACTGATGCACTTTTGCTGGAGTTTGGGAGAGAGTTACTATCTTCAAATCTCTTGGATTCTTCTCAGTATTCTGGCCCATGTTGACAATGCTGAAGTATGGATGGTCTCTGCTTGTCCTCTGATTTCCAAGTCTTCTATTCCCTTTAGCAAACATTTGGAGGTTGTTCGGAGTGCATCAAATACAGTTGATACCACCGTCGCTTTCATGTTCCATAGCTTTTTTAGTCCTCTGGCAAGGTCTAAGTACTTATCTCTCTTTTCATTTTATTTTATTTTTACTCTGCCGTCTGCCGTGACGGCAATGTCCACTGTTTGGCAGTTTTTCTCCTTTTCTTGACTATCACAAGGTCAGGCTGTCTGGCCGAGATTAGGTGATCGGTTTGTATCCCAAAATCCCAGAGAAGTTTCTGCACCTAATTGTCCAGGACGGATTCAAATTTGTACATATACCTCTTGTTCGCATTGTCAAATTTTAATTTCCTGCACAATTGCCAGTGGATTCTCTCCGCCAACAGGACGTATTTCTGGTATTCTCTTATTATGTGAGTGATCGTTTCATCCCCACATAATCTACATTTGCAGTTTAGTTCCGTCTAATCTATTTCACTTTAAAGTTTCTCTTTCTTAACAATGTCCAAGTCTTCTCGTGAGATGTTTCGCTTGTTTGACGCTTGTTCAGCATATCCTTACATTTCTTTTCCTTCCTATTTATGTTTCTTGGTTATTGTTGATCTGTTGATCCTTGTGTTTTCGTGCTGTTTCAGTTCGCTGTGATTCGTCTTCCTTTGCTCTTTTTTTTTATATAGTCTCGGATCATCGTATCGATGCATCGATAGTATCTTCAATGCTGGTGAGTCCACTTCTCCCTTTCTTTTTTGGACACACATTATTTGTTTATGTCATCTCTAGGATACCTTATGTATCATCATTAGTTTTTTTTAGTCTCTGGTCTATTTGTTAAACTTTTCTCCGCGTTCACTTCAACAAAGTTCCAGAGAATCTTCGAAGAGAGACAACCCCAGTGTTTCTCCCTTTTTCGAGATATCTGCAATATTGTTTGGTTTCGAATCTTTTTCTTGTTCTTCTGAGATATTCTTTTTTAAACTCTTTCTTTCCTCGCCACTATTTTAATGGTGCCCGCATTCAATATTCACAAGTACTTGCAAGTTTCCTTTTCTCCGAGCGTTCATATCTTTTCTTGATTTGGTAGTTCTATTCCTTTCGGTTATTCAATGTCAAAGCCATTCTCCTAGAAGAACAGTAGTGGTACTATTTAACCCATAGCTGGGAGGATAAGGAGGTTCATACCTTTTCCAGAACGTTCATCGACAAAATCAGAGAAAATGGCTTCGAGCTGACAAAGAAAAGAAGCAGAAGGTACCCCGCAAAAACAATTACCGACGCTGACTACGCTGATGACATAGCGTTACTGGCAAATACACCTAACCAAGCCGAAACGCTACTGCATAGTTTGGAACAGGCCACCATAGGGATTGGCCTCCATGTCAATGCACACAAAACTGAATATATGTGCTACAATCAAACGGGTGACATTTCCACACTAGAATGAACCTCTCTGAAACTAGTAGAGAAATTCACCTACCAAGGAAGCTGCGTCTCATCAACCGAAAAAAGACATCAACACGCGACTAACGAAAGCATGAACAGCTGTCGATAGGCTCTCGATTATATGGAAATCAGACCTGACCGATAAAATGAAGAGCAGTTTCTTCCAGGCAGCGGTTGTATCGATACTGTTATATGGATGCACTACTTGGACTCTAACTAAACGGCTGAAGAAGAAGCTAGACGGCAATTATACAAGAATGTTGAAAGCAATATTGAACAAGTCCTGGCAGCAAAACCCCACAAGACACCAGCTGTACGGCCACATGCCTCCCATTACGAAAACTATACAAGTTAGGCGAGCCTGACTCGCAGGACACTGCTGGAGAAACACTGACAAATTCATCAGTGATATACTCCTATGGACCCCCGCATATGGCCAAGCAAAAGCAGGGTGACCAGCTCGAACATACATACAGCAACTATGTGAGGATACGGGATGTAGCCCTGAAGAACTGCCAAAAGCGATGAGTGATAGAGAGAAGTGGCGAGAGAGGGTCAGGGATATCCGTGCTACCAGCACGACATGATGATGAATGATTCCTTTCGGTAATTGTCTTTCTCTGCAATTATTATTATTTTACCCCTTGAAATTTTTACACATCAGCGTCAACTGATGTTTCTCCACAGGAGTTTGAGTGACAAGTCTCATCAAGTTTCCAGACCTTTTTTCACTATTGTGGCTGATCTCAATAGCGCTGCAGTTTGGACAGTCTTCACCCTTCCCGTTATTTCCATGTTCTCCAGTCCTTGTACCAATCATTTGTTGACTGAACAAAGAGTATCAATTACAACTGGTATAATCGTCACTTTCATGTTCCACTGTTACTTCAGTTCCCTAGCAATGTGGAAGTACTTATCCCTTTTTTCGCTTTCTTTCAATTTTACTCTGTGGTCCACCGTGACAGCAAATTTCACAGTTCTGCAAGTTTTGTCTTTTTTGTTTATTATTATAAAGTCTGGTCGTCTGACCGACATTAGAAGATCCGCTTGTATCTCAAAATCCAAGAGGAGTTTGTGCGTCTTAGTAACCAGGACAGATTCTGGAATGTGCATATACCATTTGTTCATCTTCTTGCACAATTCCGAGTAGATCACTTATATTCTTTCCTTGTTATATTACTGCATTCGCTTATTATGTGATTGATCGTTTCGTCTCTTTCATCGCATAATCTACATCTACATTTTTGTTGCGTCTTTGATTCTCGCTTTGATATGATTAGCCCATATGGCATTGTTTTTTGTTGCTATTAAAAGATATTCAGTTTCTTTCTTGAGGTTTCATTTTCTTAACCACGTCCAAGTTTTCTCGTGTGAGATGTCGCTTGTTAGTCTCTTAAAGCGGCCATAGAGTTGTTTTTCTTCCCTCTTGTTTCCTTGTTATGGTCGTACCTCTGGTCCTTGTGTCATTAATATTGCTTCTGGTGACGGCAGTCAGTCTTCTTCAGCGCTTTTCCATGTAATCTTCCAGACGTTGTATCGATGCATCAATACTGTCTTCAATGCTGGCAAGTCCTCTTCCTACCTCTTTTCTTGACACATATTGTTTGTTAAGGTCGTCTTTGGGATGAAATGCCTTATTCATCGTCATTAGTTTTTGTGTTCTCTAGACCATTTGTTTAAGTACTCCTCTGGTCAACTTTAAGAATTGTCCTGAGTATCTTACAAGGGGGACAGCCTAGGTATTATTATTATTATTATTATTATTATTATTATTATTATTATTATTATTAATAACATATACTCTATGTGAGTTTTTACAACTCTAATATAATACCAGCCACCGAAAACATTTAAAAAGAACTTGAATAATCAAAATATAGCACATAGTGAACATGGTATGAACTTCAAACATTATCAGTTGATAAAAAATACTATCTGAATAACCTAATATGTTTTAGGAGAAATTCTTCAAAAGAATGTGTCACGCGGAAGAGAACTGAATGAATGTTAAAAAGCAAAAGATAAAGAAAACAACTGGCGGTAAATAGGAAAAATCAGAATAGACAATGAAATTTAAATAAGTCATATGAAAAATAGGTGAGCACGGTTGGTAGGTGGGATAAACAGAAATTCAGTGATACCATTTAGAAGCAAAGATAATTGCAGCAACAGTGATAGTTTAGAGGAAAATGAATGAATAAATAAATAAATAAATAAATAGAATTGTAAGTAGAAATAAAACAAAACAAAAGCACATCCATCCGGAACCCACCAGCTAGATTCATAATACGTAGGTTAATAATACAAGCCGACAAATAGTTTGTTCGGTCATGATTCATAGTGCGTTAAGATTTGCATTCAAGCAGAGAGTAATTCTTCCTCATCCAAACCAAGACATACAATTTGAAAGACGACCCAAATATTTTTACAGCTCGAATAAATGTAGCTTAATGAAGTCACAAAGCTGGAATTTTGCAAAGAATTTTCCTTAACACATTCGAATAATTATCGTATTTGATAGCATACAAGAATTATTTTTCATTTGAATGTCGAAAAGAATATGCCTCCAAGTTTGACATGCGGAATTGAAATATACATATATATATATATATATATATACATATATATATATATATATATACTCAAATACACCAATATAGTTATTTTCTCGGTTATCTCTGCTAAACTGCAGGACGTACATACCGTTAAATAAAGTAACCATTAAATGAGGAAAAGAATTCTAGAAATTAGCTGTTAAAGAATGGCTAAAATCTTCGGAAACCTGGAGGAAATCTTTAAACATTCGCAAGGTGGAAGTTCATCCAAGTCACTTAGGCACATGAAGAGAAGCCCGGTGTAGATGAGGTCATTACTTTTACTTGTATTTTAAAAATTATTTTTCAAAAATCTTTTTTAGAGTGAATCTTTATCGAGTAAAGTTTTCTTAATTCAAGAGGGATTTTTTGACCGTTGAAAATTGTCAAATTTTGCTTAATCATTTATGTAATTTTTTTCTGGCATATCAATTTTCTTGGGTTGTTTACTACCAAAGCTATCCCTGTTGAAAAGCTGTAGTAATAATATTTAACCCATAATCTAGAGAATAATGGTTGTTTATACCTTTCCCAAGAGTATATAATCGAAGGTGATTGCAGTAGCGTGATTGGAGTTCGAACTCAGACACTACAGTGTTGCTTTCCAGCACTCTATCAATTACACAACAAGGACTACTCTAAATGTAAGTTTTTTTTGGTTTAATTTTTCGGGGAATAACAACTTAGCGGTCATTTAATTGATAAATTTGATTAATTTGTAAATGCTTAATTTTAATCATTACTCCTGATATTTTCAATGTTCTATTGCATTCTTTTAATTTTAATTTTTCTTTATTTGTCTACATTAATTGGCTTATGCTTCCTTATATGATATCAAGTATTCCCTTCCCATACAAATAATTTGTCCTTAGCTATATTTTTTTCAGTATTCCTTTGTAATTCTAATAATTCATGACGTTATACGGTTTAAATATTTATTCCTGTTTAATAATCATTTGTATGCAATCAACTGTCTTGTTTCATGTATTCTAATCTAATAGAAATAATTGTCACAGAATTATACGGTATAAAGTATTTCCATTACGGATCTTTCAGATTAGGAATTATGCAATTTTAGTTTTATTTAATACAAATATTGCTGGTCTCTTTGGCACTTATTTTTTCTGTGATGCGTGAAAGGGAGAAATTCAAGGATAATTAAGGATGTGAAAAAACTAAAGACAGAAATATTTTAAGAAGTATAAACAATTTAGATTAAATTTTTAGGAATATAAAACAAAGCTCACCTAATTCTAAAAATATACCATGGCATAATTCTTTAATATGCTACTTATTTTATATAGACAAATATTTTTGGTTAAAATCTCATTATAAAACAAAAGTCTAATGAGTAGAGTGTTCGCCAATAGTCTGCGAAACCGGGGCTCACTCCCAGGTCGAGTAATACCAAAGACTCAAAAAATGCTACTTGATTAACGGCCGGCATAATAAGGTAAGCATCTAGGGTAAAGTGGAGCAATCCAGGGTATGGAGGAGTGCCATATTCTACACCTCGGTGTAGTAGCTATTGAAAAGAGAGCCTCCGGGTCACCCTCGACTAAGGTCCCCAACTTTACTATTTACTTTACATTTATTAATAAAAGCCAAATACAGATACAGACTCTTCGAAAACTAACTCTAACTCTACCCAACTATAAGCAATAAAATTAGAAATAAATTTTGCCTCACGATAACGGGAAAATACTAATGATTAAAACAGGAATTTTATCAAGTAGTGCAATATATAACCTTATTTTTCAGTTTTCCAATCTAGGGTTTAATGCGTTACCCACTGCATTTTTTTAAACTGATCAAGAAAATGTATCGATTTTTATTCGTTAGCGAATAAAAATTATGCAAAATTTATTCATAATCAAACAAACTGACTGAATGTTTTACAGAAAACTATTATCGTTAACTGATTTTTCTTTCATTTTTTTACAAGAAACCTTTTAATATGTAAATATCTTCAGTCCTTAATTCAATAATCAGAATAGTTTATTAAATTAAAAAAAAAATACTTGAATTTCCTTTTAACAAAAGTGTGTGTACAAGAACTTCCAATTATATTTCTATTGACTTGCTATATTAGGTTGATGAAAAAAAAAAACTGTTTTATTCTCATTTTAGAATTTCTTGCAGATTTTGGAATCAACAATTCCATGACCACCGACGGAAAATCGTCAGTTGTTGGGGAATTGATGGTCGGGTTGAAATGAAGCCGATGACTCTTGTTCAAATCAAAGCTTCATCGGATGGTGATAGTTAATTTTAATGATTGGAAAGTAGAATCATTCACAATAGCTTTTCTAATCCTGACAAAGCCATGACAGGATTGAAATATTGCCTGGAAAATCAACAAGAGGAACCAAAACGGATTGTAATGATTCATTCTGTACAGTGTATGAATAACTTAAATACTATTTTTGTAAAGGGTTTTTGTAAAGTAATTACGTTTTAATGAAGTGGATATGAAAACATGTTAATTAATTGTATTCAAAATACTAGAGTTTACGGTAAGTAATAAATGTTTTACTTTAGAGGAGGAAAAAACAAGTTAATTTAAATGAAGCTTGATAATTGTTATTACTTAGAATATTCGCACTATTGACTTCATCTTTCTCGTTATACTCACAACGTTTCAGTCAATATGTCCTTTGACTTTTTCAGGTGTTTCATGTCAAACTTGGGAGCCCTCAGTGAAACTCAAACTAAAATCTTTATTTAATCGACGGGTGTAAATTGTTCCAATTCGGTTAAACATGACCAGAAACAAGTTTTAGATTATAGTAAGTATTGTAAGTTAGTCATACCTGTAGTTCGGGTATAAACCGCAACGTCCAGGGGATTTCATTCAGAAGTACTTTTCAACCAAACGTTAAGATGTTTGAACCGAGAATACGTTTTACCAGAGAGGATATAAAACAAAAGCAACTTAAATCTATTTACATATTAGAGTTTTGGGAAAGTAAGTAAGTAAAGCTGGCGAACGTAGTCGAGGGCGAGCAGAAGGCCCCCTTTTCAAGAGCTACAATACCAATGTGTAGGGGTGGGCGCTACTCCTTTCCCTGGATTACTCCACTTTACCCTTGATACGTACCTTATATTGCTGAGTGTAAAGCAAGGAGGTATCAAGTAACATTTTTAAAGTCTTTGGTATGACGCGATCTGGGATTGAACCCAGGTCTCCCGGACCATTGGCGAACAATCGAAAATTAGATTTATTTAAATATTTGGATGCTCAGAAAATAATTACGTTTTTCCTGAGAGGATACAAAAACCAATGTGGGGCTGCAGAACACACCAACTGCTTCTCTGTAGAGGATGCGTCTCCCTTAATGAGCGTCCTGACATGACACTAAACAATCTGATGGTGAGGCACCAGTAATGCTGAGACTTTGGAGAATGTAAAGTACCTCTTTATTGCCATCTGTCCCTGGTGCACTCTGGCCCTGAGAGGTAGCACGTGATAGGATTCTATATATGGGTCGAATAGAAATGTTTGACATTTAAACTGTACTTACGTTAAACTGAATTGTTATGAATAGAGATGTTTATATGTATAAAAATGGTTTTGGCATTAAATGAACTACAATGGTTGATAAACCAAACCAAACCAAACCAAACAAAGAACTAATGTACGATTGTTGACTGAAAAATCCTTTGGCTGTCCAAGATACTCTAATAGAATATGAGCAAATGAGATTTAGTTTTCAACATTGTCCAGCTTGTTGCCCACACACTTCTTATATCGGTGTTTCCATGCTATGATTCTATTAGTCAAAATAGTCACTCTTAGCAGATAAGATGCCATCCTATGAACTTTTCATCCCACCCTGGTGAGTTATATCCGTTCAAATATAATTATCAAAAGTCAAATTATCTTTATTTTCACGGAGTGCTGATCGAATATAGCAAACTTTCGATTTTACGTTTGAAAAAATTTGAAATTTTCCATGAAAAAAGATTTGAAGACTATTTTTAACTTTTTTATTTCTGAATGTTCTGCTGCTTACAATATTCAAGCGATAAAAAATTAGAAATTCTGTTGGTGCTATATCTGACAGTATAGGGGATGAAGAAGTGACCTCGCGATCATTTTTATGAGTTTGTTGGACTACAGACATTGGGAATTACATTTCTCACACTTTTTCATGAAAATTTTAAAATATATTTTACTTAAAATTGTTTTTATATCCTTCCTGTAAAACGGAATTACTTAACGAAAACCTTAACATTTAACTTGTCTATAAACTTTATAAATGGATGGAAAATTAAAATACAAAGCACTAGACGTGTATTTAAACTGATTCAAGATTAAACGTACAAATGAAATATACAAATCATCACAACCCTATACATCAGCAGGTTTTAAAATTTAAAATTTAATTCTAAGTGCATCAACAATATTCAGATATGCACATGGTTAAGTCATGTTCTCTATAAATCAGCAAAGTTAATCAACTTTAAATTTGTCTAGTGATTATATAGGAGAAAAGATTTCTACTACATAAAGTAAAAAAAAAAAAAATGAGTCCCTATATACCCGAGTAAAGGTGGTTATTATCTTTCAAGGTGTTGCATTTATAAAGTTTTTCGCTATATTCAAATGTAAGACATATTTATCAGAAAGGAATTTTAAAAATTATCAACTCGATCTAATAAGCGATTCTATAAACTGGAGTATTTATCATGATAATTGATATTTTACTGTGGAAAAGCTGATTTGCGTGTTTTAAATTAAGAATTAAAGATCTTAACTAAGATATTGATCCCATTTTTTTAGATTGACAAGCTAATAGTATTTAATTAAAGTATAATTAACCATTAGGCGGAGAATTGATAACTAATGACAATTTAATATTCCAAAATCCATTAAATATATTCTAAATTAACTATTTTCGTCTAAAACTATTATATACAATAACTATTTGATTTTTGAAGGATTTGAAAGAAAATATTTTGTTTCATAAAGATTACAGATTGAGTAAACAACAAACATGCATTAATAGGAAGTGTTCATAAGTATGCAATATAAGAAGATAATAGCAGTTTCTATAAACTATTTTTCCAATTCATTTAATGATATATATTTTATATGAATTAATTAAGATTTTCAAATGATTACGAATTTCTTTCACGACAGATCGAACACAAGAGGATTGGATACATTAATAGTTTTTGTTTTGATATAAGTATGACAATTGTTCAAGTGACGTAGGGGATAATAGAGTTATTATAAAGAAGCAGGCCTCTTTGAAACGAAAGAGATGTTTTTATTTCTTTTGCTTAACCAAGAATAAAAAAAAACAAACAAATCTTCCTGAATGAGTACAGGTGAACTCATGTTTTCTCAAGGGTATTATTAGAATGATGTGAAATACAAATAGATTCATCCATTCATATTCGAACTCCGGTAACTGTGTCTATCTTCATTGTTTAGGATGCATGCTTAATGTAATAGTTATCGTCTTTGCAGATGTGGCACAATGTTATCGTTTTTGCTTAGATGTGGTACAAGGCCGAATAAATGTGGCACGTAATGAGACTCGGCCCTGTATCACATCTAAGCAAAAACTCTTGGTAAATTACTACTTTGTTCATCTCCAAATGTTATATATTGACCGCGACCGAGTCGTCAATCAAGAGATGCACCTGGGTAAATAAGCGGAAGAATAGCGGAAGTAGGTGGTCATTAAACAGTAATATAACCAGGGTACAGACAGTTGGAGTCAGTTGGAGATAGGATGCCTGCGTGAGAATCAGCTTGTAGGCTGAGGTCTTGCGGCCCTCAGCGACCCATGGTTGAGCAACACAGCCAAGATGAGAAATAAGTACTGCTGGGTCAATATAGCAGATTCTCTCAGTCTCCAACTCATCTCTCACACACAACCAACATCATCCTTTCAAGAATAAAGTGTGCGAGATATATTTTTATAAAGAAGTGTGTTCGTTCGTTCATTGAAGTTCGTATATTATGTTTGATTATGTTCCGCCTATATCCATATTTGTATTATGGTTGTGAGTATACAACACAAAGACGATAACTGTTACTCTTAATGTTGTGTTTTGACCTTTTGAACCGGCCAAAAATGCCATTCAAGTTGATGCACCGGAAGGAGGTGACACATTCTAATGGCAGTTATGAGAGGAAATCGCGTGGGTGGAAATTGGCTGATGAAATGGGACGAGGTAAAAAAAATCCCATTATACTCTCATAGACTGACACACCGGAAGAGAGTGACCTCTGAACTGCATGACAGTTATTTCCGCTCGATGACGATCTCACAGGCCATTCCAAAGATAGCGGAAGTGACACATCCCGGTCGCCAGATATCGGAAGAAGTTGCGGAGGCGTGGAGGCGTGTCCATATAACCGCATGGGAGTTTGAAGGTAATATAAGGCCGACGAATTGAACAGAAGAAGACAAGCAGCTCAGTTGGAGTCGGAGTAAAGACGAGATGTAGTGGGGAAAGTCAGCACCCAGGAGAGTGGACTCCAGGGCTCCGGTTGAGCAGCCATGGAGAACGAGAAAGACACAACGCTAACGGCTATAACTTTTGGGTCAAAATATTTCAGTCATGTTCGGTCTCAAGCTCCCTCTCACACGTAAACTATGAGTAACCCTTTTCGAAACCTTACAAATAAAGTGAGAGTTAAAATATTTTATAATGAAGTCTTCCTGCGTCTTTGTCAATTACGTCTGTCGTTTATCATTGTGTCGGTATGTATCCAGTATATATATATGTATATTTCTGCATGAACATGTATATGTGTATATAAGCATATTTATTATGTGAGTATATAACATTATCACAAATCCTAAACAAATCCCCCACGCAGTTATGTATCTATTCGCCCCCTTCACCACGCGCAAGATGTGACACAAGATCAACTTTTTTAGCTTTCCTTCTCGAATTGAAATGCAAACAGTATCGCCTAGGACATAAACTCGCTTTGCCGAATTCATTTCTTACATCGATAACCGTTGTTCAACGAGCGCCTTCTCAATAAGAGTGAGTTGTTAAAGGCTTGAATCCAACTATTCAACTGCCAGCTATGGGTAAAAAGTAGAACAGACTTGGCTGTTGGTATGGCAACCTGTCTGGGAGAAAGAAAACTCTGAATTTAGACCCAGAGAGAGATAGGTTCCACCATGATATTCCTGCTGAAGAAACGTTTCATGTATCCCGCCTCTAAGACTAGAAGTTGCGATAAAAATCAATAAAAATTAAAAAAAAAAAAAACAACAACAGAAAACACAAGTGAAAACTGATGCAGTTAATTTCAACAATTTTTTAGTGGGTGCAATTTTTTCGACGATTGGTAATTCCTGCTTTCATCGAATAGTGAGGTTGTTCTGTTTATTTCTTTAATTGTTATCAGACGGGTGCAGATATTCTAACGGGAAGATTTGATGAACATCCAATGTTTTTAGCATGTGAAGTGAACAGCCCACCCAGACGAATTTAATAAACAGTGGGACATCATTTAAACCGGAATTGGAAAGCAAACATGAAATAAATGAAAGTTAATGATGAGGACTCCATAGACAGACACAGACGAAAGCAAGTAAATTTATTCAAATACCACAAACTGAGTAAACATTCAAAGCAAAGAAGAAACTAACAAACAAAATAAACGAGAACAAAAAATAAATTTAAAACCGGGAACAGATAAATAAACAAAAAATTAGAACGCCGCGGAAACAGAGTTCGTTTTCTTTCAGTTGACTGGTTGAATTTAATTTTAATTCTAATTTTAATTAGAAAAGAAATTTGAACAAAAGTTAGTGTTGATGAAAACGAGATAAAATATATAAAGATAAAAAGAAAACGCATAAAAGAGATTCTGCCGTTAATTAAATTTTGCTTATATCAATGTTTTTCAGTTGCCATTTTAAGTTGTTTGTCGTATATTTGTAACAACAACAAAAAAAATAAAATAAATAAAATAAATAAGAAATTAAAAAAAAATAAGGAAAAAAACATGGTGGTGCTTTTTAGTCCGTTTTCATTATATATCCAGTGAAAATATGGCTTTTATCATCTACAAAATTGTTCCTCTACTTTTAAGTTAATAATAAACAGTATAAAGAAAAACGATGAGTTAACTGTATTACTCGATCAATATTACTAGACTAATACTAACTTACATCTCAATGCAAACTAGCCATTTCTGAATACTTTCAGCAAAAAGCAAGACATATGTGAACTCACCAGTGGTGACAACTGAGATCAGTTAGTTAACCATTATATCATTCGAGACGTGCAATCCCAACATGGGTTTGCTTACCTAATATATGCTCATCATGAGGTATTCAAAGCTGGGCTCACTCAGATTAAACAGTAAGTTTTACAACCCTTCAGCAAATGAGAAAATGCGTTGTTGATATGACTAAACACCATTCAAACTTTAATATCCATTGAATTGGGATAAATATGCAATGCTATTGGACTAATAGGCAGAGTGTTCGCCGATGGCCCGGGAGACTTGGTTAAATTCCATACCAAAGACTCAAAAAATGGTACTTTATGTGGCTTTTCTTAACACTCAGCATTGAAAGGTACGGGTCAAGGTTAAAGTGGAGCAATCCAAAGAAAGGAGTAGCGCCCTCCCCTAGAGATTGGTCGATTAGCTAATGAAAAAGGGGCCCTAGAGTCATCCTCGAATTCGGTCTGCAACTTTACTTTTACTTATATAATCATGGGTATGTTATACTACGAATATGTTTGAAACCAAATACTATATTCAATTTATGTATTTTAACTGCCTCAATATTAAACAGAAATATTATATCACCCTGTTTCTGTAAGTGATATATACACATCAGTACGTACCTATATACATATAAATCAGTACATATATATTATAAAAGAAGCATTTTATGTACACGGGCACGTGCATCCACGTAGATACGTTGGTTTAAATGTTATAGCAATGTCAGTTTGTGTGTTCTTATTTTGTCTATCTACCGCTATCTGTTTACGTTCATTTGTTTTACCTTTTTCATATAATGGGCAGTGAATTCTGCAAACTATATATATATATATATATAGTTTGTATTTTCTCTTTTAAACTTACTTGATTGAATAGGAAAGACACTTCGTTTTTGCCTATTTTATTGTTGATCTGTTCACGTCATCGTATGACTGATTCACTTCTAGACGGAATGAATACAGAAAATTTAATCTAAAAATACATCTATATTATACAAAGAAAAAAAAAACAGCAACAAATTCTAGAAGATCTGTATACAAAAATTAACAAACAATCCTTAAACAAGATCAACTCCGAATGTAGCTGCCGCGTTCTGAAATGCCTTCAACATTTTATCACTAATTCTTCCTCCTAACTCAAGTAAATTTCCTTTTTCCATAAATCCCACTCCTACATTTATTTCCTTCAGCTCTTTATATAAAGGTATATTACTCGTCACTGTGCTTATCCTTTCCCTATTCGTTTCATCGGAAATGGCTCCAAGTGAAGCCAAATGTACTTGGCAAAAAATAGAACCTTCCTGAATTAATTCCGTCCAGATTTCAAACGACCCATACTAATACTTGAACGGATCAACGATAGAGTAGACATAAATAAAGTCTGTTTTCTATTTAATCAAAAATTTATATAATGTGTATTTTAAATGGTCAGTTCTTTTTATTTCAACTTTTAGTCCTTGAAACTTTAGATTATAGAAAAGAACTGTACGTATTTTTCATATTCAATACTAACTTCATATATATATATTTATATATATATAATTTCGTTTTTAAGTTCATCCCTAACTTTAACTCCAGCAGAGTGAAAAAAAAACAACAACGAATGATCAAACTTGTGAATAAACAAATACACAAATTGATATCTGACAGAGGATTAAGTTAAACGAAAAAGTGCAAATATAAATATGAATACCTAATGGGTCAGAAGAAATCTACCTAGGTTTCATCTTTCCGGATATTAAGGATAAAACTGACATACATACATACATACATACATATATATATATATATATATATATATATATATATATATGGTTGTGTAATTGACTGTATGTGTAAGCATAATAGGCAACCTTATCTATAATAATAGATGGATTACGAAGTATGTGAGAATGGGAGTAATGGTTTATTGTCACTTAGACACGTGTGTGTTTACTTTCGGAATCGACTACCTCTTCTTTCAAACTTTCCTCCGTTTCAAATGTAGGGAAATGAACAGAAGGATTAAAATATGCTTTATTTTTGTGGGTGTTGTTGCAACCCCGTGCCGTCTTTGATGCCAAGTCAGAAGAGTTAAAAGTCAAAGCGACGTCGGAGATGAATTGGAAAATCTCTAAGACGGATTTGAATGGCATTAACCAACTTATTCCTCGCTCCGCAATCTATTTTCCACTCTACGGCCATCAGGGTGACTACCAACATTACCACTACTATTGTTACTACTATTGGTTCTGCTGCTGGTGGTGCTGCTGCTTCCACCGCTGTTGCAGCAGTCGCGTCCGACTTCCTCATCTCCATCCGTTTCCTAAAATCTTATAGAACTTTAAGTACCTTCATCTGACGCTTATCCTTCTGACATACATTGGGTAAGCTGGTTTCAAAGATGTAATGTTCCATTCCGTGTTGCTTTGCTTACACGCCTACCGTCTCTTGATTTGAGTGATACTCACATTTCTCTTTGCTTGCCAAGATAAAAACTGTCACACAAATATAGCTTGCTGTAGTTTCATATTATGGGCCTTACATTACCTGCCAGTTTATGCAAATAATTTTGTTTTGTTCTTCGTTTTTGTTTCTTTTTTTTGTTTCTTTTTGTTCTTTTATTTTTGTTTCGTATTTTTCTTTCTGTTTGAATCCAAAAAGGATTTCTTTAAAATAGTTTCTAAGGGAATTTTCAGACAATGGATATTTCATTATTTTTAGTTTTTGTTATCATTAATGTGGAAACATTCGACGAAACTTTAAATTGAGGCATTTTTTCCTTATCCATTCTACTTAATTCAGAATACTTTGACTGAAATTTATATCAATCTTGTTATATATGAATTAGGAAATGTTGGAAAATTACAGTTCAATTGTTGCTTGTTTGGTTTCACGGCGTGCCTACATTTATTGGGTAATTTAATGGCGATGTGAATATCTTTAATAGCTTACAGTAACTATTCAAGTTCAATAATAATAATAATAATAATAATAATAATAATTATTATTATTATTATTATTATTGAAAACGGCCAGAATACTGAGAAGAGTCCTGGAGACTTGAGGAGACTTGCTGTCATTCAATCGCCAGTGAAATACCATCAGCTTACGCTGATGTGAAAAACTCTAATGAGTAAATAATAATAATAATAATAATAATAATACAAAAATTGTACTCTGCAGAACTGCACATCTCCCTAAAAGAGTGCAATCAATGAGACTGAAACATATGATTTAAAGAAGGCAAAAGAAACATAAATACTTTGTACAACTATAATCCCTATCTTCTGTCAGCCAAGGTCTTGGCTCAAAGGGAGATAAATACTTAGAATTTTCCTGGGAACTAAAAAGCTAAGGAACAGGAAGGTTTTGGCGATATCAGTTGTAACAGATGCGCTCGAAACAATCCTCAAAGGCTTGTGAAAGGGCTAGAAGACTTAGGAATCAGAAGACATGTGGAGACCATCAAGCCTTCAATATTATTAAGATCGGCCGGAATACTGAGAAGTGTCATAAAGACTTGAGGACACTTACTGTCTCTCAGATACCAAAGAAAAACCAGCCACTAACGCAGATGTGAAAAACTCGATTGCAAAATTGTCGACTTTGCTATCCCGGCAGACCACAGAATAAATCTGAAGGAATGTGAAAAGAAGGATAAGTACCTCGACCTTGCTAGAAATTGAAAAAGCTGTGGAACAAGAAAGTGACGATTGTTCCAATTGTGATAGGTGCTTTTGGCACAATAAATAGAGGATTATAAAAGGCCTGGAGGACTTGAAAGTTGGCAGATGGGTAGAGACTATCCAAATGACAGCATTGCTGAGAACGGCCAGAATCCTGAGACGAGTCCTGGAGACTTGAGGAGACTTGCTCTAACTCAAACTCCAGTGAAAAACCATCAGCTAACACTGATGTGAAAAACTCCAAAGGAGTAAAATAATAATAATAATAATCCAGAATGTGTACGAACCGAATAGTGAACTTTAACGTCCCGGCAGTGCACAAAGGCAAAATCAAAGAAATTGAAAAGAGAGAAAAGTACTTAGACCTTGCCAGAGACATAAAAAGCTAAGAAACATTAAGGTCAGATTGATACCAATTGTAACCGGAGTGCCTGGGACGATCTCCAAATGCTAGTTCAGTGGGCTGGTGTTGTATAGCCACATACAACTACACAATACATATACGAATATAAGAGGAAACATAGTCAAGAATAATGACGAACGTCAATGAACGAACGATTACACTTCTTTATAAAAATATATCACTCACACTTTATTCTTGAGAGGGTTGATGTTGGTTGTATGTGAGAGGTGAATTGGAGACGGGGACAGACTGCCACATATTGACCCAAGATTCTTCTGACCCTAGCAGCACTTCTTTCGCGTCCTGGCTGGGCTGCTCAACCGTGGGTCACTGAGGGCCCAAGGCCCTCTGTCTGCCGCTGGTTCTCAATTCAGCATCTTGTCCCCAACTGGCTCTAACTCCAACTGGAACTGCCCAAACCGTCTGTTGCACCTGGTTATATAATTGTCTCACGACCACCTACTTCCGCTTATTTACACAGGTGCATCTCTTGATTGACGACTCGGTTGAGGGTCAGTATGTAACACTGGACGTGTCGGAAATCGGAGGACTAGCCGAGATCATGTAGACTTCAGCATTGTTGAGATTGGTCAGCGTACTGAGAAGAGACCTAGACACTTGTTGAGAATTGTTATCATTCAGCTTTAAGCGAAAGACCACCAAATAACGATGGTGAGAAAAAGTCGAGGAACATGGCGGTAATTCCAACTGTAGTTGGTACCTTTGGAACAGTCCCCAAAGGCTTAGAAAGGGAACTAGAAGAAATAAAAATCAAAAGAGGAATCCCGATCATCTTGACTACACCATTATTGAAATCGTCCAGAATATATAGAAGAATCATTGCTTACTGATGAGACTCGATGTTACTCAGGCTTCATTTAACGACCACCAGCCAACAATAGTGTTAAAATTTGCTGGGAGTGAAATAATAGAATACTTGAAAATGTACAAATTATCCGACTAATGTATAAAAACATCACTGCCAAATCTATTGAAAACGGTGAGTGAAATTTGCTGCAGAAGGCAAAAAATAGCAGAGCTGAAAATCGCAAGCGGTATCATTCAGGGAGACTCATATTTACCACTGCTATTTTTTATAGCAAAGATGCAACTCAATGATCTAAAAGGATATGCACGGGCGGATTCAAATTTACAAAACTCAGGAAAAGATAAACCATCTTATGTGCACTGATGATATCAAGATATTTAACCAAAAAATATCTACAAACCCAGTTACAAACTATAAGAATATACAGTCAGAATATAGGAATGGAATTTGCGATTGTAAAATGAACCAGTTTAAGAATGAAGAGGAGAAGAAAAAAACGACGGAACGAATAGAACTACCAAATTATGTAAACATGAGAGCATTCGGGGAAAGAAAAAATACAAGTACCTAGGAATACTGGAAGCGGTCACCATCAAACCAATAGAAGTGAAAGAAATCGTAAAAAAGAATACTTCAGAAGAACCCTCCCCCCGCCAAAAAAAAAAAAAAATGAATCTTCTCGAAAGCAATTTGTGAAGTAGAAAGTTCATCAAAGGAATAATTTACTGGGAATTCCTCCTTGAAATATTGTCTGAATAGTTCTTAAAATGAACTAAGAAGGAACCCAGATAACGAAGTAGGGGATACATCAAGAGATAATATGAATCTTATTTTATTTTTTATAGCAGCACAAAATTATGCCAAAAAGAAGCCATCACATCAAAGAGAAAATTGATGTGACGCAGCACAATAGCAAGAGTAAATTATGTGGATATATAGATGAAACGGTGAATTTCTTAATAAGAGAATGCAGCAAAATAGAACAAAGTGAATACAAGATTAAACATGACTGGGAAGGAAAGGTGGTTTATTGACAATCATGTAATAGGTTACATACTAATAACCATACTAATAAAGGATATCAGCACAAACAAGAAATTGTTTTAGAAAATGACATGCATAACATTGTCTGAGACTTTGAAATACATACATCACTCAATCCCGGTGAGAAACAACGTACCATCTGGTAGATTTTGTTGTAGAAGATAAGATGAAGCTGATACCAATAATATTGAACGTTCCTGAAACAGTCATATTGGCTTTAGTAAAGAGACTGGCAAAACTGGAAATCAGAAGAATCGATTCCATACAGTTCGTGTTGAGATCGAAAATTCCGAGAGATCTGAGGTAACTGGTTATCTCTAAGACTCCAGTAAGGATTTGCCAGCATCGAAGACAGCGTTGACACATCTATACAACGACTCGAAGACGACTTAGAAAAACATGAACGAGGACTGATTATGGCCGTCAGAAACAATACTGACAACACGATAGATAACAGAATGACAATTAATAGGAAACAAAAATGGGAAGGAAAACAACTCTATGGGCGTTTTAAACGACTAATAAACAACATCTCACACGACAAAACCTGGACCTAGCTAAGAAAAAATAAACACTAAGAGAGAAACAGAATATCTCCTGATGGCAGCACAAAACAGCACCATAAGACCAATCATATCAAGGCGAGGATAGATAAGACGCAACAAAATAGCAAATGTAGGCTATCTGGTGAAAGGGATGACACCATCAATTACATAATAAGTGGATGCAGCCAATTGGCCCAGAAGGAGTACAAGGCTAGACACGACTAGTAGGGCAAGGTGATCCACTGGGAAATGTGCAAGAAATTTAAATTTGCCAACAAATCGTATATGCACAACCCAGCACCTGTCCTAGAAAATGACACACAAACTTCTATGGTACTTTGACATACAAACGGATCACCTAATCTCGGCCAGAAGACCAGACCTTATAATAATCAACAAAAAAAAAAAAAAAAAGAAAATCTGCAAAATTTTGGACTTTGCTGTCCCGACTGACAACATAATAAAATTGAAAGAATATGAGAGATAAGTACCTTAACCTTGCTATAGAAATGAAAAAAATATAGAACATGATTGTGACAATTATACCAATTGTGATTGGTTGTTTTGGAACGGTAACTAAAGGATTATTAAAGGGCCAGGAGGATTTGGAAGTTGACAGCCGAGTGGAGACCATCCAAACAACATCATTATTGAAAACGGCCAGAATACTGAGAAGATTCCTGGAGACTGGAGGAGACTTGCTGTCACTCAAACCCCAGTGAAGGACCATCAGCGTTTGCTGATGTGAAAAACTCTGATAATTATAATAATGAGAGCAGGTTATGTGGTGATAAGGATGAAACACTTAATTACATCATAAACAAATGAATGAAACAGGCCCAAAAGGAATGTAGGGCTAAGCAAGAATGAGTGGCGAAGATGACCCACAAAGAATTGTACAAGAAAATAAAATTAGACTAAGCTGACAAATGGTATAAGTATTAGTCAGAATCTGTCCGAGAACTTGAGGTGCATAAAATTCTTTGGGACTTTAAGATCCTAAAAGATCACGGAATCCTTGCAATAAGACCGATCTTGTGTTAATAACAAAAAAGAAAAGACTTCCCGCGTAGTAGACTTTGTGCTTCCCGATGGCCATAGTGTGAAAATGAAAGAAATAAAACATTAACAAATATCTGGATCTTCCCACATTTTAGAAAGCTATGGAACAGGAACATATCGGTAACACAAATTATAGATGGTAACATTGGAACGGTCGACAAAGCTGTGGAATTGAAATGGGGGACACTTGAAATCACAGAAAGAATCGAGACAATCAAGACATGTCCAAGATCAGCAAATCCTAGAACAGTTCAGTCGTCTGGGACTGTAGGATACTGCACCTCTGTAGTAGGGTAAGACCCTCCCCTGCCAACGAGTTTCCTGGATATGACTCAAAACAATCTCATCGTGAGGTTCCAGTCATGCAGGAGCTTTGGGAAATGCGGAGTACCTCTTATATTCCCAGGACCATTTTCAATGGTTTGAATAGAACTTTCACAATTAAACTGATTGCAAAGAAATGGCTTATGCTAAATTTAATTGTTTGAAATAGAATTGTTTGATCATTTAACTCAAATTAAAATCAATAAATGATTAATGTTTAGTTAAATCTTTAGTGATACATAGCAAAGTTTGGAAGCATTTAACGGTGTACAAAAAAATGAGCCTAGGCTCATTTAAAAACGTTTTCAACAAAATCTGTTTAAAAATCATATATATATATATATATATATAACGGATTTCGCAATAATGGTCTCTATGCTGTAAAACCCAACTCAACTCAACCAAACCAAAACAAACCAAACTAATCCCTTAGGTTTGACGAAACTTGCAGTCCTCTGACTTCAGAGAAAAATCACCTGTTAGATCTGGTGTGACTGAAAAACCTCGCAAAGACTAAAAATAATTATCATCAAAGACCGAGAAAAGAGAAAGATCAAAACGCGATGAGACGAAGAATCGAGACAATTCTGACTGAAGCACCTTTTAAAATAAACCAGAATCTGAGGAGATTTGCTGGAACTCAAACTTTGATGAAAAACTGCCAGTTAATACTGGTCAGAAAGGGAATGTAATAACGAAGTCACTCACTGCGATATTTAGCACGTTAGATACAATATCATGAGTTCTAGCCAGTTTATAGTAAGGTAGACTAGGCTGTTTAGCCTTGATTAAACACTAAGCCTTCATTCAAATTTTCTCAACTCTATTCTAAAATTGACTGTGGTAGACGGGCTTATTACTCGTCTTTTAAGTCGAAATTTGGAGATTTAATTTTCAGGCAAAATTGGCGTTGAAATAGTATGGCTGGTGTTCAAACATAGTAGGTAGACGTATGATCATTCTTAGCCTTCGATTATTAACACCTCAAGATTTCCTACCCATAACTTGAAGATCGACCTATATACAAGATTAAATTGTTCCCGTGGATAAATTATAATATTTAATATACTGTGAATAAATATTAAAAAAAGAAAGGAACAAAGAGCGCTTTGCTCTGCAGTAAATTTAGAGACCTGACTTTGTGATACCATTTCAAAAGTATGACGAAAATAATACTATGCTCAACGAATACGCAGAAAAAAACATCGTTTAAATAAATGCCATAAAAATAATACGTCTATTTTTCTAAAAAGGAATAATGTCTCTCCAAACCCTTCTCGTCTAGAGATAATTTTCTGCTAAGCAACCCGTCTGTCCGTTGCCCCGGCTCCCGCCATTTTAATTTTACTCGTTTCGTTTTATTTCAAAACCCCTAGAACTTACAGGCGTAAATAAATTCATATATTTCAATACATTGCCTAGTTATAAAGAAATTGATATTTATTCTTTTCCAGGGTTACAGATTTTTTTTTTCGTAAGACCTTTTGCCTTTTTCGTCTGTGCTTGCTTAATAGGCAAATAAAGAAAGAAGATGTGTCTCAAAATTCACATCTCGATAGCTACAACAAACTTGGTTGTGTAAATCCTCGGAACATCTGTCGATCTCTGTGTGCGTGAGGAGATCAGGATCGGGCAATACACAACGATGTAAAGATCTTCTGCAGAAGAGAATATATATATATATATATATATATATATATAGAGAGAGAGAGAGAGATAGATAGAGAGAGAGAGAGAGAGAGGGATGAATAGATTGATAGATAGATATCGATTTTAAATCAATAACGAGATCATTCAACCAGATTCGCCAGGTCTAGGTGGGCGGAGTAAACAAACAACAATAAAATTGAATTAAAAAATGTCCAAATGGAAAACTGAATATCCAAAGATTAAGCATTTTTCCAACAGGAAAGAATAAAGTTTCAAAAAGTAGGATTTGACTCGGATATTCAATTTGTTCGAAAATGAATTAGAATCGGAGATAAGTTATGGAAGAAAAAAATATTTGAGAAGTTTTTGATGGATATTTATTTGACTTACTCATACACAAATCAATTTTTTTCAACATATAGCTGCACATCGTATCGATCATGACAATTCCAGGAGGAGTGGTCGACGTTTCTATGCACCAGGCAAATAAAATGGTACCATTAATCTTAACGAGACATTTTTCCTGATATACATTCATTGAAACAGTCGCAGTATTAATGAATTTTGGTAAAAATGCATGGAATTGACTTAAAATAGTTTGTAAGATGTATTTGTTGACTATCAATAAATGGCAGGTGCTCTAAATTAATTAATATTTATTACGGTTTTTTTTATTTTGCGTCAAAAACTAATAAATATGAGTTTTAAAGAAAGACGGAAAGGCCATTGTAATGCGTATTCTAAATGGTTGCCTTGAACAAGGTTTGATCATCGATCATGTACATGAAGGGGAAATAAATAAATGTAAATTAACAAAGAAACAAGCTCAATTTTATTTTAGTTGGTTTAAAAACGAAGCTAAAATGTATTATGCTATAACGTCGGTTGTTTGGGCAGAATGGGTGCTTTAGCCTTGGTTTTGCAGCCAGTCTAGAGGAATGAAAACTCTAAATTCAAAAAAGTTTTCTCTATTTAAGAAATAATCTTGTGTCACATCCTGCTCATGGCAAAAGTTTGTTCGGTATTTATGGCATATCAAACTTTTTAGTTTATTTAATGCCATATCCAGTTTATACAAATAACATTTTATTTCAAATAATTCAGTTTATCATAAGAATAGTTTTTGTCTACACATAGTTAAATGTAAAAACAGTTCTATTTCAAATAATTTAGTTTAGCGTAAGTACAGTTTCCATGTCAAAAACAGTTCTATTTCAAACAATTCAGTAAAGCATACAAAAACAATTTTATTTCAAGCAATTCGGTTTTAGCATAATTACACAGTTTAGTTCTATTTGACCCATAGATAGGATCTTATCAGGTGCTACCACTCCGAGCTAGAGTGGACCTGGGAGTGATGGCAATGAAAGGGTACACTGCATTCCCCAAAGCTTCAGCATTACTGGAACCTCACCATCAGATTGTTTTGTGTCATATCAGGGACACTCGTTAAGGGAGTCTTAGTCCTCTGCAGAGAAACAGTCAGTGTATTCTATAGGCCCAGCCGACTGGGCAACATAGCGGAAGGTTTGGGAGTATACATACACAGGGGATCCTTGAAATGTAGTCACTGAAATGTTGAAGAGACGAATAGGTTGTCACTCTATCTTGTTAACGAAGGAAATCGACAAACACACATTTACAATTCTCATGTTTCCAAACCCTCTTTTATAGACAGGAGAGAACTCCCTTGATCTTGTAATGAAAAATGTCAAAACCCCTAAAAAGGGTCATCTAGTACTTTGAACCCCCAAAATACACGCTCACTCTGTAGTACTGCTTAAATGTAACTGCTAAAGATCAAAACGCAAACTTTATATCTTGCTTCAATTGAAAATAATTTTTGACCCAATTTGCTGATCCAATATTTACGTCAGGGAGTTAGGATGGAGAGGTTGGGAGGTCATTTCTTCAAAAACCAAAACAAACAAAAAAAAAAATGAAAAAATTTGCAAAATAAAAGAACTACTTTAGTTATTAACTGATATAAAATGAAGTTTATTGCTTGTTTAATTTGTTGGGTGTGGTTTATGGTATATTAACCATTGTAGGCTATTTAATACAAAAAGCCGTTTATACATATATATTATTTATATGATTTATAAACATATTTTGTCAATAACCATTTTAAACAAAGCAATCTGCTTTTACTCTGCATATGTAACAATTCTATCAAACACTAACAATTCTATCAGCCATTTGTTTACACGCTGTTAAAGGATCAAACAATTTTATTTCTAACAATTCAATTTAGCATAAGTCATTTGTTTGCACGGTCCAAATGTCAAACAGTTTTATTTGACCCATAAATAGGACCTTGTCAGGTGCCAACCCTCCGGGCCGAATGGAGCTGAAAGCAATAGCAATGAAAGGATACTCCACATTCCTCAAAGCTCCAAGACCGGAGCCTAACCATCAGATTGACTAGTGTCACTTGTTGGGGGGGGGTCTTACCTCTCTGCAGACATGCAGTCGGTTTATTCTACAGACCCAGCCGACTGGGTTGAATTGTTTCTATATAAGACATAGTGTTTCTATGAAATCTTATTTTCAAAATACATATTCACTTACTGGAATTTTATACATATATAAATGCATGTATGTGTTCGTCCAGCACCTTTGGCCTAGACAAGATGTAACGCAAGGTCAAATTTCAAGCGGAGTAAAGCTTCCTTCTCCAACACTGTATCCCTAAACAAGGCTTAAGAACCCAAATAACCCAGAATATATGTACACAGATACACACATTCAAAAATACACTTAGGTAGAAGCAACATGCTATTAACACAGTTAGCAACTGTTACATAGCCATATACACGAATATGGCCATGTGCAAAATTGGTGAAATGGACAGCGAATGTTGATTATGATAGAACATATAAAGAACATAGGAATCTCGGAATTCGAAAACTCGTAACGACTTCTTGTTCAGGTTCGAAACATTTTTATTAACTTTGAGTTAAAGGTTTCGACGTAAGGAGGAGAGACACGATCTTCTATGCTGTCTTATTCATTTGGCCCCCATCTCGAGCGTCCCTCGTAGGGCGCACGTTCGCCTCGCGTCTCCGAGCTCCAAAAGTCAATCCTTGTTTGGCGTCTAGTACTCGACTCTTTAATTTTCTTCAAATCTCCACAAACCTCTGCCCGCTTCCGGTGCGTGACGTCATTTGCACTCCGTCACCCGTTTTGTCTCGGAGTATTGTGACATCTGAGTGACACCTCCATCCACCCGTGCGCACCCGCCTTAACACCTGCCTCAATGTTGCACCTAACTAACCCATGTGCTGAGCCGAAAGGGTCTCAGCCTAACTAAACTCAAAGCCATGAACCGAAATCCCTTGGCTATTATATAACACAACGGCTATGTCGATACTGCTATATGGATGCACTGTATGTATGCTAACGAAACGTATGCAGTATAAGCTTGACGGCAATTACGCAAAAATGCTGCGAGCTGTATTGAACAAGTCCTGGAGGCAACATCCAAGAAAACAGCAGCTGTACGGCTATTGATTACCTATCACGAAAACTATTAAAGTTAGACGAACTGGATATATGGGAAACTGCTAAAGAAGTAAGGACAAACTCATAAGCTATATACTCCTGTGGACCCCTTCACATGGACAAGCAAAGGCAGGGACGACCAGCTAGAACCTATGTTCAACAGCTCTGTGACGATACAGGATACAGCCAAGAAGACCCTCCGGAAGCGATGGACGATAAAGATGGGAGGCGATAGAGGGTCAGCACGGCTTGATGATGAAATATTATTCGATATAATCTCTTTCTTTCTCAACTGGCTTGCCCGATGCTTTCTTTTGTCATAAGATCGAATATTATACAATGAAATTTTAACAGGCGATGGATTTATTGTTACAATTGCGTATATAAGCATATCAGCTTGCATCATATCGACGCACGCAAACACAGCAGATGGGGCCAAAATGAAATAGCACCACCGGCATTCCCTCGTGTATCAAGCAATAAACCAAACTATTTGTAAAAACACATTCACATACGAGAACATACTTATAAACATCAATAATTTAGTCGCCTAAGGTAAAAGAATATTTAGTTTACACGGTGAATATGATTTTCAACATAATCTCCTCCATTTCAATAAATCTTACAGCCTACGGATATAGTGCTGCAATCGTGTATAAAAGCATTTCTTCGTATATATGAGCGTACAAAATAGTTTAGCTCCACCGGCATTCCCTCGGGCGTCGAGAAATAATCTTGGATGTTTTATACGAACGCATAGGTGCTGCCTCGAGGTAGATAAGGATCTTTGAAACTACGCTTATCTAATTGAATGTATTTACCCAACCCCTCCTCCAAGAGTAGGATGCAATTCAAGTTCATTTCTTAACTCCTTTGAAATCAGTTTTATTTCTCTTACACTGGTAGCTATAGAAAAGGTAAAATGCCCTATCTGCTCAACTAGTTATCCATAGTTGGGAATAGAATATACTGATTCTTACATTTATTCAGCCTATTAGAGCCATGTTAATTTCAAACTGCCTATTTTTTAAGTTGCGGCACGAGCTCATTTATTTTTACCTCACCGGGCACTTGTACAAGGTAAAGAAAAGTAAATTTGACTCCCTTTCTTAGACCCTTGAACGATACTTGCCTCATGTGGTATCTTCTACTAAGACCCACGCAATGTCTACAGACTTGGCAGTAAGAAGGAAACGTATCTAGTCACAGATCTAATCTTTGAGAAGGCAATCTAATCACAACTGACATTAGAATCTCAAGAGATCACTTTAGATCTTATTCCAAGTTGCACAGAGCAATTTATATCCTATAAGAATCGCGGTATAACCTTTACTCGTCCCTGCAAGTGCGTGTCTTTTAGCAATTACGTTTTTCCAGAGTGCTCGTTTTAAAATGGTCAGTAATTCGTAGCCGTTATTTTCCACATGATTCTTTCAGCTGCATCAAGCAAGGTAACAATAAATGTAAATTAATACGCCTGTTTGTTCTTAACAATTGTCGTTTCTTCTTCTTCTTCTTCTTCTTTCGTTTATTTTTGAATTATAGGCAGAAGAGGCTTCTGGCTCATGCGTTGAATGTCTTCGTAGAACGCAACGCATTCTGACAATAATTGTTTAAGAAAAGCTCTACAAAGTTCTGGAGCAATGAAACTCATGACAAGTCTTTATTCTACAAGTCTCTTTAGGAAAAAAACAATGTATAAACGGCAGAGAGTTGTGTAAATGAGGCTGTGTTTGATCCAATATAATAAACTTCTCGTCAACGTTTAGCCACAGGTGAGTGTTCATTTTCACCTGACTGATATTCCGACAGTTTTATCACTGCAGGTTTACGTAAAAAATATGCGTGTGATCTAGTTTATAAACTGTGTTGTTTAATCAGAAACGCAAATTTACTCTATAATAATGACTAACAATTTAAAGAAAAAAACAAAAAGAAAAGAAAAAACAGAACCCCACCTAAAAAATCAAATTTTTTTAACGTTGAATAAAAATAGCATTAGCAATTAAATGAAACGGCCGCTTGATGAGGTGTACTTGTGAGTGAGCACGTCAAGTAGATCATTAATAGTGAATTTGATCATCAGTGGGCACCCTTTAATCCAAACCTTGTACATTTATTATTGGCTTTTGTTTTGTATGTATTTATCTTTTTTTTTTTTTGCCATGAGGATGAATTCACTTGACGTCGTGGCTAAAGTGTTGGAATTCGATATCTTAGTAAGTGAGTTCGAACACCAGTCACACTATTTCGTCCACTTTTGGACTAATATTCCTGGGAAAAGCATGAAGACATTTATCTCCCCATCTATAGTTTAGATAGTACTACTGCTGTATTTCCACAAGGATTAATTTGGAATTAAATAACCCACGAAGGTTTATATGCCACTAATAAAGGACACTAAAAAAGCAAGAGCATCATGTGACAATTTTTAAGCCTGATTAAAACTGGTTTGAATTTACGATCCTTTTTATCCTAGACTTGTTGCCTCATCATCATCATCATATCATGCCGCTAGCATGGATATCCCCACCCCTCTCTCACCACTTCTCCCTATCGTTCATCGCCTCCGGCGGGTCTTCAGGACTACATCCCGTATCCTCACAGAGCTGCTGTATGTATGTTCTAGCTGGTCGTCATGCTTTTGCCCATATGTTGGGGTCCATAGGAGTACATCACTCATGAGCTCGTCCTTGCTTCTCCAGCAGTGTCCTGCACGTCTGGTTCGTCTAACTTGGATAGTTTTCGTGGTGGGAGGCGGGTGGCCGTATAGTTGGTGCTTTGTGGGGTGTTGCCGCCAGGACTTGTTCAATATTGCTCGCAACTTTCTTGTGTAATTGCCGTCTAGCTTCTTCTCCAGCAATTTAGTCAGCGTCCATGTAGTGCATCCATACAGCAGTATCGACACGAACGCTGCCTGGAAGAAACTGTGTTTCATTTCATCGGTCAGGTCTGATTTCCATATGATCGATAGCCTATCGATAGCTGTCCATGCCTTCGTTAGCTGCGTGTCGATGACTTTTTCGGTTGATGAGACTCTGCTTCCTAGGTAGGTGAATTTGTCTACCAGTTTCAGAGAGGTTCTGTCTAGTGTGGAAATGTCTCCTGTTTGATTATAACACATATATTCAGTTTTGTGAGCATTGACATGGATGCCAATGCCTGCGGCGGCTCGTACCTATTGCTTAATCAAGACTAAAGAACACAGTCTACCCGATTATTTATCGATTGCCGGGGAAGAGACACATTGATTGATGCCTATTCCAAGTTCATGACCACGTAGTAAAATACGAGCACCCTTGTCTAAAATGGAACTCGCGTCACCGATTTATTCCAAAAACGATAACTCTTGCACCAAAAGAAGTCTCCATTGTGTAGCAGTGCAAAACTTGTTTGTCATTCGAAATTACTTGGATCTTAACAGTGATCAGACATAAAGAAATGTCGATGGTTATCTGAAAGATAGATATTTATTTAGTATATCTACCGACAGGTGCTAGTCTTTAATGCAATTTAATTGCCAAGTAAAGATTATCGTTCTGTGAATGATAGACATACGCTCAAACGTGCCATTACTCTGTGAGGTACGAATCATCATTGTGTTATTATGTACCACAAGAGCGTCACATTGGACTATTGTGTGTGTGTGTGTGTGTGTGTGTGAAAGAGAGACCGACAGACGAGAGAAATAGAGAGAGAGAGAGAGAGAGAGTAGATTGTTCATCTCTAGACCAGGGTATTTGGCAAAACAGAGTACAATAGATTTGGCTCTTTGCAAATTCTATTTATTTCAAAAACAAAATCGGTGTTGAAACGTCATTGACGACAGTATGAAGAACGCAACGATACAACTGAAAGTTTATAAGGTTAAAGGATTGTTCTTAACTTTACATACCGAGCAGTGGTTAAAAAAGGAAAACATTCTGGAAGACCGCAAAAGACTTCAAAGCGTCAACATAGAAAACTCAAAGCAGAGAAACTTGAACATAGAAAATCTAGAACAAGACAAAAGAAAAATAAAAGGGTACGAAATAGAAGCCAGTGTTTGTGATAGAACTGTAAGCAATCAGTTGAATGGAGTAGAATTTACAGACAGAAATGTTTGGCGTGCATGGTATCCACACGAACATCATATCGTTCAATCTACTGTGACCAATCAACTTATTGAAATAGCACAAAATGTTCCGGTGGGAGAGTATTCTTTGATTTTTTTCTTACTGTTTTTCCATTGTCTAAAGATCGCTATTTGCAGAGTAGAACTTCTTGTAACGATTGCTCGAAAATTATGTATAACCTACATATTTAACTGCCTATTTTTCTGTATTTCTTACTCCCACGCTTTGCCCCGTCGAAAAATACACCAACCGCTTTTCTGCAAGGAGGGTAAAACCCTGTTTAAAGATTCTCCTCGCTATGACAACAAAACAGTCTGATGATGAGGTTCCAGTAATGCTGGAGCTTTGGGGAATGCTGAGTATCTCTTCATTGGCCTTGTCCTCTGGTACAATCAAGCCTGGTGTGGTAGCACCTGATAGGGACCTATCAATAAGTCAAATAGAACTAAACAGTTTACTTATGCTAAACGGAATTGCTTGAAATCGGAGTGTTTTGACATTTAAACTGTGTACTTATGCTAAACTGAATTGTTTGAAATGGAACTGTTTTTGTATGCTAAACTGATTTGTTTGAAATAGAACTGTTTTTCCCCTATATATGTACTTACCCTTAACTGAATTATAGGAAAGAGAGCTGATTTGACATTAAACTGTGTGTCAACGAAAAACAATACTTATGCCAAATTGAATTGTCTGAATTATAACTGTTTGTCTAAACTGAATAGCTTAAAATAGAAAATATTTTTGACAATTAAACAGTGCACTTATGCTAAACTGAATGGTTTGAAATAAAACTGTTAATTTGTATAAAATGGATTTGGTATTAAATCACGTACAAATGCTGATATGCCAAAAACCCAAACAAAGAAACAATCTCTCTCCCCTTCTCTCTCTCTCTCTCTCTCTATATATATATATATGCAAACACACCCGTGCATCAACACAAACATATATATATATATATATATATATATATATATATATATATATATATATATATGAATGCGCCTAACTACTGCTGATTACAAATAAGGTCAATTTTTTGCAGGATATAGATGATTTGAAATCAGAGTTTTTCTTCCCTAAAGTACTTGCCTTTACAAGGCTAAAGAACCCGGTCTATCCTATTATTTACCCATAGCGTGATGGCGAGGAGATGGAGGCATGCCTTTTCATCAGTGCTGTAGCGCGAATTAAAACATCGACATTTTCATGTAGGATGTGAAATCTAGTCACCGATTCCATTTCCAACAAAGTTAACTTATTATTAACTATGAACGTCTCTCTATCTCTCTGCCTCTGTCTCTGTCTGTATATATATATATATATATATATATATATATATATAAAAAGGAATTCACAATGGAAAACTCCAACATAAAAAACATCCTATATATATATATATATATATATATATATATATATATATATATATATATATATATTGGATGTTTTCATGATGATCGTTTTTATGTGCTTCTATTGTTTTTCTTTTGGTTATCACCAATCTGTTTGTGCGAAATATTGTGTAAGAAAGAAATATCTACATTGATGTGTGAATTCGTATAAATCCGTTATTAACCTTTAAAAAAAAAAAAAAAAAAAGAACAAAGTAAAAAAAGAAGAAAATATGCCATACATATGTATGACACAGAAATATTTTTCTTTATGGTTAAAAAAAACAGAGCTTAATATGATGCAATAATTCTTGTTCATGTCACGCATCTCCATAAAAAATACTAAAATTATGTGAACGCTAATGATAACCATTCGTGTCATATTCTCCACATCTTAAAAAAAGATACCACCCATACTGCAAAAGTTCTTTACTTGTGTCAAATGCATACGACGCGTTTGGCTCTAGTCTACAAAGAAAAATGAACGTCATTGGAAACAAATGATACACTCTACAATTCTGCCTTCGAAAATAAATGGTTGCTGTAGTTAAAAAAAATTCTGACAAAGCAATTAGATTAGAGGTAGATATGCAACCCTTCAGTTTAAAAGATTATCAGGATGAGCTTGAGAGAACATAATGACCCAAGCTGCAACGATAATATGAAGAAAAGAGGATGATCTCAAATTTTTATTTGCTATGGTTTAGTTTGGTTTCTTTGTTGAATGGCAAATCAACCTTCTTGGGTTTAATGCCAAATCCATCCTTTTAGAAGAACAGTTATAGTACTATTTAACCCACTCCTGGTTTTGTTTCTTTGTTTAATGGCATATCGGCCTTTTTAGGTTATTTAATGCCAAAGCCATTATCCTAGAAGAACAGTAGTGGTACTATTTAATTCATAGCTGGGAGGATAAGATGTTTCATACCTTTCACAAGGGTATTTGCCCGAAAGTGAACATAATAGCACGACTGGAGTACGAACTCGCTTACTACGATTCCGCAGTCCATCGCTTTAACCATCACACCACGATTGGAAAATGATAGATGATACATTTTCTGTGAATATCAGCTTGAAAATGACGGTCATAGTGCGACTTGAATTCGAATTTGCTTACTACGATGTCACAGACATGAAACAATGGTTACATAGCATGGTGTTATGACTAGTACTCTAGGTAAACAAACCATTATTATCGGGTTTGTTTCTTCTTTGAGACTTTGGGGTTGTGTTCTACTAAAATTCAATTATGAATAATTCTTCCGACTGTAAATAGGAAGTTTCTTTTACAATAGGATAAAATTAATTAAAAATGGCACATAAGTGAAATAGCTAATAAAACTTGTCGCCCAGTCTTAGAATACCCGGACGATAACCACTACATAGGAGTATCACCCTCTAAAAATATATCCTGTGAATGACAATAAACTGTATCTGATGGTAAGGCTCCAATTCTTAAGATACGGTGGGGGTGTATTATTGTTTCCCTGCTATTTCTCTCAAGTCCACTTTGACAGGACCAATAATCCCTATTAGAGTCCAAACTATTGACCAAATAAGTATGCTTGAAAGTTATTTGTATAAGATTAGATTGCTTGATAATATATAATTTTGTGTAAACTTTTATCGTTCATGGTTTTTGGACAATTGCCTTCATCTCTGTTGTTATATTGACAACGTTTTGGTCGATATGTCCTCCAGCATTTTTCATGTGTTTGTCGAACTTGGGAGCCTACACGGAACTTCGAAACCCGTCCTTTATTTAATCCACGGGATCACCTGTTTTAATTCCATCAACCATAATCGGAGGTGCCCGTGGTGTAATGGTTATCGCCGTAGGAAATGAATACGGCGACATGAGTTCAAATCCTGGTCCTGGCTAACTGCATTTCACATAGCACTAATACCCTTTGGAAAGATATGAATCCAATTATTCTCCCTCCAGCTATGGGTAAATAATTGGACTGACTGGGGTTCTTCAGCCTTGGTGAGGCAACTTGTCTAGGAGAAGGAAGGCTATGAATTCAAACCTCTTAAACTCCGCTTAAAAACTGACTTTGTGTCATATGCTGCCCGAGCGGAGGGGTTGGTAAATATGGTTAACCATAACCGCGTATAATTGCTAAGAGTTCCCGTATTTTTACTCGCCTGCAGTCAGGATTGAACCTGCAACCTCCAGATGATTGTCTCTTTAGAAGCTTAGAGAAGCAACGCCTATAACTGTTACGCTACTGTGTAAATTATTTGTAATATGAGTTGTTAGACATTGCTCTATAACAGTTTACAAAATAAGGATTACTATTATTAGTTACTTGTAACTTTATAAATGTTGCAAATAAATGGTTATATTAAATAGAAATAATTACTTGAAATCGTATAGTTGGTTACAAATTAATATTAGGTAGGAATACTTGAAACCATAAAACTTACCAAATTATCTGTATTAGATAGGAATACTTGATACGTTATATTTGAATCCAAAAGAAAAAAAGAAAAAAAAACTGAAGAAATAACAACATGAAAAGTATTAACGTCAAATGAATTTCATTCTTTTACCTTTTATGATGCAATTGCTAGGACCATTTAAAGGCTGTTAAAATGATTCCTTCACCAAAATATTGTTAACATAAAAATTTAAAAAAATCTACACAGCTGCAAATAGTGGTTTAGGGGATTTTCTGACCCCAATATAACGAATAGAGTTTTTTGGAATATTCGATGCTTTTATCAAAATTCCAATCTGAGAGAATACATGCGTCTTTTCCACTAAGCGAGCCCTGGTTAATTCGCTATGATGGTATATCATATAACATTCATTTGAATTATTACAGTTGAAAGTTAAACCTTTTTTTAATTTTGGTTCTTTTCAGATTTCTGATCAGATACAATACGGAGACTCCTAAAACTGATGATATGATACTATATGATCTATCTTGATATTAAATAAAACTATCATATTATGATATTTATGATATACAATAGCATCTGGGGTGAAACGATCTAAGTTCTAGAATAACAAATGCAAATATCATATTCAACGAACATTGTGAGGTGGATGGGAACAAAATAAGTTTTACTACATTTTCTCTCTCTCTCTCTCTTTCTCACCCACACCCACACATACACACAAAAGCATAAAAAAATAATGTTTACTTCGCTCTCTAACACACACACAATAAGGTTTTCGCTTCTCTGTCTCTTTCTCTCTCTCTCTCTCTCACACACACACACACACAAAATAAGGTCTTCTTCTGTCTGTCTGTATCTCTCTCTCTCACACAAAGTAGTAATTTACAAAGCTCTTTGCTTCGACGTGGCACAAGGCCGAATGAATGGGGCGCCCAATGAGACTCGAACTCACTCTTGTAGGTTTGCAAGTCTAGCTTGCTAACCGTTACACCACCAGAGGTGCCCTCTCTCACACACAAATTAATGTTTTCTTCTTTCTCTTTCTCTTTTTCACACGCACAAAAATAAAGACACACACACACACACACACAAAAAGGAGTTTCTCTGTCTCTCTGTCTGTCTATCTCTCTCACATACACACACAAACACAATCACAAATGTGTGCGGGCACACACACACACACACACACACACACAAGAAGGTTTTCTTTTCTCTACTCTTCTTTCTCTTTCTTACACACACACACATACGCACACAAACGTATACTAAAAATAACGTTTTCTTCTCCCCCCTCTCCCTCTCTCTTTCTCTCTCACTCTCTCTCTCTCACACACACACACACACACACACACACACACAAAACAAGTTTTTCTTCTCTTTTTCTCTCTTTCTCTCTGTCTCTCTCTGTCTCTCACTCTTTCACATACACCCACAAAATGAGGTTTTCTCTTTTCTCTCTCTCTCTCTCTCTCTGTGTCTATCTCACACACACAAATACATGCACATACACACACTCACTCACGCACACACACACGCAGACACACATAAAATAAGGTTTTCTTATTTCTCTCTCTCTCTCTCACACACACACACACACACACACAGAAAAACACACAAACACACACAAATCAAGGTTTTTTTTCTTTCTCTCTCTCTTTTTCTCTCTCCCTCACCCATATATACACACACACACACAAACACACAAACACACACATTAAAATACGGTTTCCTTTCTCTCTCTCTCTTTCACGCACACACACGCATTTACATATAATACCTATGAATTAATACTCGTATTACCTTTTAATAAAAATCTGTCAATTTTCTTTAAAACCAAAGGAAAATGTATCTCTACAATTGAAATTCCGTGAACTATAAAACGGTTATTATTAGGCAGTTTGCATTATTTAATCCGGCAGTACTGAATCTCTATAATAAAAATATGAATATGTACCAGTCAAAAATTAATACGTTCATTCTGTGGAGTTATGCAATTTTGATTTAGTCTGCGGTGAACTGAAATTTCAATTTTGGTTACAAAGTATCATTGCAGTTTGATAATAGGCTATACCTACTAATGTCCAATATAATTATTTGATGATCTGTTAAAAATAATCAAATCAAATCCAGTATCTTGAATATAGTACTTATCAGTGATAGTACACACACACACACACACATATATATATATATATATATATAGTGTGTGTGTGTGTGTGATGTTGGTACAAAATTTTATCAAAGCAATAAAAAGGACCAAAGTCTTAATCAGGATGAGACTAAAAACATAAAGAACCAAAACGGTGAGAAGCTAGCTGACCGGTTTTGTCCTTGCTCAACAACGCTAAATCGAGGAAAATATCGTGTAGAATAAATAGAAATATGGGAAATATTTATGATGATGAAAAATATGAATAGTCTGTATTGGAGGCTTGACTGATAAGCTGAGGAATAGATACGAGTCTTCAGTTGCAGGACACCTTATAAATAATCCTGCCCGTGGTGTAATGGTTATCGTCACAGGATATGAACACGGTGATACGAGTTCAATTCCTGGACAAGACTGATTGCATTTCACATAGCACTAATACTCTTGAGAAAGGTATGAATCCATATATTCTCCCTCCAGCTATGGGTAAATAGTAGGACAGACTAGGTTCTTCAGCCTTGTTGAGGCAACAAGTCTAGGAGAAGGACAACTCTGAATTCAAACCAGTTGAACTCCGCTTAAAAAATTGACCTTGTGTCATATCCTGCCCGAGCGGAGGGGTTGGGTAAATAGGATAAATAATCCTGACAGTGCTGATAATTGCGGTGTAGACTTTTTCCCTATACTGAGGAAGTCACACTTTTCATTTCATCTGAAAATATTGGAGACAATTCATATTTCGTCCGGCAGGCCTTCTCTTTTTAAACCGAGGATATATCTGCAAGGACTTAATATTACCTCCATATAGTCTCATTACAATGTATATTTTTATCATCATTTTATCATATTTTGTTGTGCCTTTTTTTATTATTCAACACGATTTAGCTCAATTGAGCAAGGACGAAACTGGTCAGCTAACCGTTCACCTTATTTTCTTTTATATTTTTAGTCCCTTCATGAGTAAAACTTTGGGTCATTTTATTACTTTGACACACACACACACACACATATATATATATATATATATATGTATATATATATATATATATATATATATATATATATGTGTGTGTGTGTGTGTGTGTGTGTGTGTGAGTAATATCAAGTCAGCGTCCGAAAACAGTATAAAATATATGAGGAATATCAAACGAAGATTATATGAAGAAGCTTAGATAATCAGAAAATCCCACCTGCTATGTAAAATCTAGCATATGTTCGAATGGGGATGGGTCGATTTATGGGAATACCCTGTTTTGGTTTCTTAGGGTTTCTAACACCTTATTGTTTTGACCCCCTTTGCTCTCACCTGAAAATTTAGAATTTATATATTTTTTTTCATACACATACACACTGTAATCTACATTTGGTGTTTTTCAACCTCAAGTTAAACATTTATAGTCAGTTGAGGAGACAGAGAGTGTAACGATATTCTCCGGCGAAATAAATAATAATGACAATTTCACCAGGTTTGAGTTTCCTTCTAATTGCAGTATATATATATATATATATATATATATATATATATATATATATATATATATATATATATATATAGCCATTTTCTCTTTTAAGGCATTTTCTCTTTTAAACTTCATTGATGGAATAAGATAGGCACTTCACTTCTGCGTATCCTATTTGTGATCGGATGGAATTCATTCTAAAAAGCACCATATTTTTTTCAAGTACTATCGTCCCTGCTGAAGTTATCTTCAGGCGAACAATCATTCGAAATGACAAATACAATGACTAGTGGAATGTGTTGAATTTAAAGACCAACGAGAAAAACAATTGGGCGTGGAATTTACGACTGAGAAGAACTTTACTGGAAGTAAAAAGAAGAATTGGCGGTAAAAATGTTAACGACATTTCTGAACACAGTTGCTACATTCAAAACTGATTTTGTTTGAGTAAATTTTATTAATCTTTAAATAGGGAGTTTCAAGAGTTTCAAGAATTTAGAGTTTTTTTTTTTTTTTTTTCATTTCTTTGTGTAATAATTTCTATCTCTTGACTCGTTACATTAGTGTCAATAATGTTATATATGAATTTGAATTCCTGCAGGAAAGTACTTCTTAAATAAAATAATTAGCAACAACAAAACTGACTTCAACAAAACTGCCTAAACGCTTAACACAACTCCTATTCGATTCTAGCTAAATTTCCCAGCACATTAGAACAAATTCGTACTCCTCGTCTGAATACTGAAAAATTCCCACTGAAACATGTTCAAAGAAAAAGCAACCCCCCATATATATATATATAGAGAGAGAGAGAGAGAGAAAGAAAGAGGAGTAGAGAAGTATACACACACACACACACACAGAGTTTTTCTCTTCGTGTTGCAGTGCTTTAAGGATTTTGATTAAAATGTCATAAAACAGCAAATATGATGCCATTATATAAATTTTAAGTCTATGAACTTTTGAGCGTTTTCAGCCTACTTCAGCCCACCTTCGTACACACACACATATATATATATATTGTGTGGTGGGGTGTTGTGTGATTTACATGGCTCAAAATTTGATTATGTTTAAACTATATTAATAAAAGTAATCTGATATTTTGGACAGACTTTTTTCATGTTCTTGATTATTTGCCGCAACACAAGTTAGTTCGTTTACGTGGTAGCGCATTGGTCAGGTCATTTAACTTGCTATACACACATGGAAAGTTTTCATAATCCTTTTCATATTTGCATTACCAAGTGACTCTAGTAAATCGTGATTTTTTCTCATCTGTCTAAACTTCTAGCTAATATGAGATAATAAAGCATTAACAGTTGTGTATTCCACAGTCAAACACTTATCTCATTCAAGTAACTTCCTGGCAATACTCATCCCTCACTATCATAATATTCATTTAATGTTCTCAGGTGAACTATGTGTCTATCATTTTAGCAGTAAAGCAATATTTATATGTTGCCGTTATGCTCCGTTGTGCGGAAACCTGTCTGTGTTCAAAAATCAACTTTCTTTTTGTCATTTTAAAAGGTGCAAGAAAATACATACCTCCCATTGTTCTGCTATTCTTTGTACAAAATGCGACGCAAACTTTTCATAGATCTTGAACAGCTTACAGACATGCGCCGTTAATCTTTGTGACTTTCCTTTAAATAACGGAGAGAAATGTCTTATGCATTAAATTACCCTAGAATGTTGATAAGAAACCAAATCGAACCAAATATAGGGAGATAAGTAAAAAAAAGTGGGCAGATTCAAGGTTTTAAAATAAAAATTTGATTATATTCTAACTCAAATATACCAGTATTTGTAGCATTTCTATGCCCCATTATACAGTCAAAACAGATATTATTAGGTGGAAGTTATTATAAAACTAGAAGGAATTGAAACGTTTTTTAATGAAATAAAATCCGCACATCTCTGAGACCCCCCAATTTTTTTTTTTTTTTTGCTGACACCAGATTTGACTCAACTCCACTTCCCACACTACTTGTGGTACAGTTTTACCCCTCTGCTGAGAATGAAGTCAGTCTATGACAAGCCCCATCGATATTGTTGAGAGAGTGAGACAGACAGACTCGCTTCGAATAGATAGAAACATATATTCGAACAGGCCTAGATATATATCAACAGATTGAGATTGATAGATAGATATATAGATTGATAGATAGATAGTGTGGTGGATTGTTAAGGGACAGAAATAAAAAAAATTAAGGAATTGGGTTAAAATATATTAACAAAGAACTGTATTACAACATATACAAATGATAGGGTTGCTAGCGAGATGTTTCGGTCAGACTGCCAGGGCTGTCTGATGGAATAATGCCTTCTGCCTTAGAGCAGTACCTGCTGGTATTTATGGGTGGGAGACTTCATGCGTGCGTTGGTAAATTACCATTATATATATATATATATATATATATATATATATATAGAGAGAGAGAGAGAGAGAGAAAGATAGATAGATCATAAACGCTGGGAACTAAGATAAGATTTCAGTAAGAACCAGAACATTGGTCGGGACAATCTTAACCTATTGCAGACATTGAAGTCAGTGCATTTTAGACTTGACCGGATGAGAATGAAAAAGAATTAAACTAATTTTTTTTTCTTGATTCTCTTTATTTTTCTTTCGGTTACTGACTTTCTGTTTTCCTATTATTTCTTGATTCTAATTCCATATTTCTTTCTCTAACAGTCTTTTATATATTCTTCAAATCTTAGCCCATTTTTCTAAAACAACTCTGCCACGACCAACCCTAAACCACATTACACCACAGCAACGATACTCATTAGAATGAGGCTGTAAAAAAAAAAGAAAGAAAGAATTACTGAACGGGGCAGATGTAGGTATTCATGCTACTTTAAGAAAATACTATAGAAGAAACATTACGTTAAACGATTTTACACTTGGAGTGCTATTACTAAAGATCTCAGTTTTAGCTCAGCCTCCAAAGAATTCCAATAAAATGCCCATTAACTTCCTCTAAAAATGTGTGTAAGTGACAATAAAATTCTTTGAATGTACGAAAGAAGAGTACCCTAAGTTTGAGCACTGCTGCAAATATCAAGCGGCACATTTCCTGCCACTACCGAACGTCTGTTCTTCTGGTCAATTCCATTAGTGTTCAAGTGACTAAATTATGAGGAGGTCTCTCCTTCGTCGGCCTGTCTAAAGCTATTCGTTCTGTTCTGGAATTGTTGGGGCGAGTAAGCTGATCCTAAATAAATGCCAAGCAACATGTCTCTACGTCTGGAATTTTGGAAGCGGCCAGAAAGAACTGGAAAGAGGTAATCTACAAGATATTTTTTCTTTTAAAAATAAAGAAATAATGTCAGCAAAATTTGATACAGAATCTGTTACACAGAACTAAGGGCAAAACCAACGGATTGTTTCGTACATACTAAATTAGAAAGAAAAATAAGGTGTTTAACATGTTACTTTAATTGCAGTAAATGTGTTGTCCATATACATTTATCGGATATTTCGGGTCTTCTGCTATTCTCACTCGGCTAATCAGACTATGGCTTGACAAATATATCGAGATAAAGTGAATAGGAAAACTTGAAACATCTGTATAGTAAAAATTATACTACTAAATTGAAATAGTTATGTAAAACAACATAACTGTGTATGAATTATTTGTATTAGATGGAAATACTTGAAACCATGCAAGTGTGTGAAAAGTATTTGTATTAGAATAATTTATATTATATAACCATCAGAAAACAAATGATTATTTTTTTATGACTAGAGAATCAAAACAAGTAAAAACTAAAGAGATTTAAGAACATGAATTAAATTAAGTAAAGTAAACCAAGAAAAAATAAATCGACTGGAAATGAATAAATAAATTTATAATAATTGAATTTACCAACAGTATTGACAGAAAAAAGTGTTAAAAACAAATAAACAAACAAAATGAATAAATTTAGTTTGGTTTCTTTGTTTAATGGAATATCCACTCTTTTTAGGTTATTTCATGCCAAAGCCATTCTCCTAGAAGAACAGTAGGGGTACTATTTAACCCATAGCTGGGAGTATAAGGGGGTTCATACCTTTCCCAAGGGTATTTGCCCGAAAGTGAACGTAATCGCGCACTACGATTCCGCAGTCCGTCGCTTTAACCATTACTCCACAAGGACACCCCCATGAATTTAGTCTCAAAATTGAACACAAAATCAAAACAAAAATTCATCTTTGTCTCGCCTACCGTGCACACAAAAAACGCAAAAATTAAGGAATCAAAGACTAAAGAAAAACCTGTTTTACCACATCAGTATATGTATCGTGTAGTGTAATAGTGACCCAATCTGGCAGGATTTTTTAGTGAGACTGATTTCCACTAGAAGCATCTACGTCTGAACGGCAAAGTTTGTTAAAATATTGTACGGAAATAAGAAAATATATATTCAAATTTGGCAAAACAAAAAACAACAAAAAATGAGCCTGCCTTGCAGCAGAAATTTTTGCGTATATTTCACTCAACTATAATGTAAGTATTTAGAATGCTATTTCTTTATTAATTACAATAATCGGACTACAATCTCCATCATAATCATAATCACAACGTTTCGGCTGATATATTCTTCGATCTTTTTCAGGTGTATTATGGCGAACTTGACCTACACAGAACCCTTTATAATTACCTTAACCATGACCGGCTACAAGTTTTAGGCTATTGTTAGTATTCTGTATTATCTAACCTTTAGGTGGCATTGAACCTGGAACATCCAAATGATTTTATTTATAAGTACTTTATACACGGCACCACTTTCAAAATATTTATGTGACCTCCAATTGGAAGTGTCATGCAGCACGCTTCACTACTTCCTTTTCGTATCTCTGCAACGAATGTCATTCAACAAATAGGGGGAATTTTACCTAAAGACTTGACAGTAAGAAGCAATGTACCTATTTCATAAATTTAAAAGTGACGGGTATCTCAGAAGACACAGTTGTCTTGAACATTTTTTTTACCGAGTACTCAGCGTATTCCACTCCATGGACTGGATAGAAAATCTATACTGTATTTATACATATTTACCAACCCTCCGCTCGGACAGAATATGACACAAGGTCAATTTTAATCAGAGTTTAACAAGTTTTCCTCCTGTATTTACGAATACTTTTGACTAAAATATGTTTTTTCATATTCGTCCAACATTCTTCTATAAATATTATATATATCATACTTCTCAGCCACAAAGCATTTGATAGCAGATCTCTGGAGAACTCTGATTTGCCACCGTTTTGAATAACCTTAAAACAAATATTTTCGCGGGATTAGAATAACCTTTGCTATGATTCAATTCCAAACAACGCAGTTAACATTTATGGAGAAAAAATAAAGACTAATTATTTTGCTTCATTTGAGCGAATTCCCTTTCCCTATTGAATGACCCTTGAATATCGGTAAAAATGAATGACTTTTAAAAAACATTTACGGACTGAAATAAGCAGATTAAAAAAGTGAAAAAATAAAAATAAATAAGAAATGAAATACTCCACAATATAAAAAAAAGTTTATGGGTAAAATCTACATTATAATCATAAAAGATTTCTATGCGTATATAATATAGTAACTCTACAAAAATTGCATTGAAATGCTGCAACATGAAAACACTGCAATTTCTACTATTTTGCAATTAAAAAAAATATTGTGAAACACTAATAATTTTTGAATTGTTGTTAAAATTAAAAGCATCATCTCTCTATCAATGGAACACATTAAGGGATTTCTGTATCAAGACTTGTCTGGTGATTTTATTGACGACGGCAGCCATTAGAGTTAAATTTTGGCAGATTGGTTTATATTGGCATGATTGTAAGAGCGTTCGCCAATAGCCTGGGAGACTGAGGCTCAGTCTCAGGTCGAGTTACACCAAAGACTCAAAAATGGGACTTGATGCCTCTTTGCCTTACACTCAGTATTATAAGGTACGATCAAGGTAAGTGGAGCAATCCAGGGAAAGGAGTAGTGCTCTTTGCAACACCTCAGTGTAGTAGCTATTAAAAAGGGAGCCTTCCAGTAGTCATCGACTACGGTCAGGCAACTTGCATATATATATATATATATATATATATATATATTGGCAGCATTTCTTCGTTAATACAAGTTTCATTGAACATAATAGACATTTTCTGTCTACATATTTTCTTCTAGATCCGTTCGTATTGCCGTATTGCTTTTATCGTATTCGGCGGCAATTGATTTATGTATTTTCCATAGTTGTATATATCCCTTGTACTTTCTGCCCGACTTTGGGCCATCATCACTTCTGCAATAGATCCTCCCCTGATGATCCAGTAGAAAATATGTAGACAGAAAATGTCTATTATGTTCAATGAAATATATATATATATATATATATATATATATATATATATATATATCAAACATACAGATGACCAACCTCTAATCAGGCAATTTATCAAGTTTTGGAAAGTATTTATTCTAAATGACTTTATAAACTTGGGCTTAAAGACATTGACCCTCTAATGTATTTTACTCCCCCTTCATTACGGAAATGATAAAAATAAAACAAAAGAATATAACCCGTGCATGGCCCAGCGGTTAGAGTGTTCGCCAATGGCCCGGGAGACCTGGGTTCAATCCCAGGTCGAGTCATACCAAAGACTTTAAAAATGGTACTTGATACCACCTTGCTTTACACTCAGCATTATAAGGTACGGTTCAATGGTAAAGTGGAGCAATCCTGGGAATGGAGTAGCACCCTCCCCTACACCTTGGTGTAGTAGCTATCGAAAAGGGAGCCTTCGGGTCACCCTCGACTATGGTCGCTAACTTTACTTTACTTATATTCATATCGGAAACTCAGAAATCATTCCAACACGGTATTTATATTGTAAACAGTGACTTCCATCTAAAATCTTACAAAATCAATATTCTTCGAAAAATTAACGATTTACTTGAGGAGATGCAAAAAAAAAAAATCTTAATTTTTCTCTGAAAGGAATCATGTAGTTCAGCTGGTGCAACTGATCACCGAATGACAGCTGAACCACCCCATAACCTGTTGAGCTATCCAATCTATCTATATTAAACAAAACAAAAACAAAAACAAAACGAAAACATCTTTAATATGCGCTGACTTACCCGTAGCTTATTTCATGGGTCAAACAAAGGATGAAGCCGAATGTTAGTATACTGAATTTTCAATGTTCACTTACCTGAAAAAGAGAAAAAATTAAAAACAAAACATTAGATGTTTGAAATGTGACGAGAAACGGCAAGCGATAAAAAGCCGTAAGTGTAAGACGAAAATAAATAATTCAAAAACAGACAACAAAAACTAGAATAAAAAATGAAAGCTGTTTCGAAAAGACTTTTCTAAGGATTCCATTGGATTTTGCTTTCTTCTTTGGGTTTTAATTCCTGGTAATGTGTTTCATCTTTTAAAGGTTTTGTTATTTTATTTCATTTTATTTTTTGTTGACGGTAACTTTGTAGTCTTGCAGCAAGAAGATAAGGTATTACTTTGGTATCTTTTAAGTGTTCGGAACTGTGTTTGAAATTGATTTAGAAGAGAGAATTCACTCATCAAAAGAAAACGCATGACATTATACAGATTGCTAGTCGCATATTCTCTTTAAACATATTCACTTAAAGAATAATAATTTGATGGAATTCTATATTATATAAATGGAGAATATATAGCTTTTTTTAATTTCTAATTTTTGTTTTATTTCTAACTCACTGAAATAATCATATGATTTTCTTTGAATACTTTTTTTTTACAGTTTGAGAAATCTTTAGAATAGGTCCAGGAAATATGTATGATTCTAGTCGGCTGGGGCTGCAGAATACACTGACTGCATTTCTGTAGAGATTTAAGACCCCCCCACTCCACAACTAGTGTCCTGGATATGACACAAAACATTCTGATGGTGATGCACCAGTTATGCAGGAGTTTTGGGGAATGGCGAGTATCTCTTTATTGCCATCGCCCCCAGGTCAACTTTGTCCCAGACTACTTGCACCTGATAGGGTTCTATCTATGGGTTAAATAGAACTAAACAGTGTACATATACTAAGCTGAATTGTTTCAAATAGAATTGTTTTTGACATTTAAACTGCGTATTTATGCTAAACTGATATGTTTGTAATATAACTTTATATACACACACACAATAAATGTGTATATATATATATATATATATATATATATATATATATATATATATATATATATATATATATATATGTATATATATATCGATTTGATATTAAAACACCTATGATTGATGATATGCCAAAAAACTAAACCATACCAAATCAAACGGATTCACTCGTCTCTTACAAAGAATCAGCCGGAGACAACATTAAGAGAAAACTTAATCTATTTTGTAAAGATGTGGGGTCTATTTCTCAGAATCTAGGCCTATTTTTTTTCTTTTATTGATGATAAGGATATTTTCTGAAAGAGAATGTATTTACAGAACCCCTCCACACGAGCAGGATGTGACAAAAGCTCAATGGTTTAAAGGAATTTTAACAGGTTTGAATTGAGATTTTCTTTATCTGAAATTAATTGCCATACCTAAGCTAAAAAGTACAATCTACCATTTATTTATCTCTAATACAAAGAGATTAGGTATTCACGCAATGAGAAGTGCAAACACTTTCCTCCAGTATTTGAACTCTGTTTGCCTTGATAATTTCCAAAGATGATAAACTTTACACAACGAGTGACTCCATATTTTCTGAGAATGTATATCGATAATTGGGAACTGTTTATTTATCCGTTCTCTATTTTATACATATTTCTTGGATGCAGAGGAAGTATGGAAATGAAAATTGGGGAATACAGCAAAAAAAAACAAAAACAAAAAAAAACGTCCATAATAAAGATTATTTTAACTAATCCTCCAGATTTTACATTTCTAAACGAAAAACATTAAAATTACTTACCTTGAAAATTAATCATTCATAGAAATTTTAGCATTGAAAATAAAGTTTATAGGTAGTTCTTTAAACTGAACTGGTAAAGAAACTATTCATAATTCTTGGGGCAATAACTTAAGAAAAAAAAACAATAATGTTAAAATCGATCATTCACTAAAGTTTAACTCAATCAAATACAAATATGGTAGTTATTCAAGAAAATGACTAAATTTTCGCTGGACTATAATAACCTATTTATAAAAGAATGTATTTGTTAAATCTTTTATCTGTTTTGTAGATGAATTTTTATAGTAAAAATAATCGGCATAAAAATTTATTAGGCGTGAAAGTTCGACAGTGGTGAAAAAAGAGGGTAATAAGGCATTATTTTCTTTTGTTAATTACACTGTGCCAGGGAATATCAACCTCAGAACCAATGTAGATCAGTAGTTCGGCTAATATCCTAATAACGTCGAAGGTATGACTCAGAATCATAAAATAGTTAAATAAAATAAATTCAAGTGATAAACTAAGAATCCTGTAAATAATCTCCTAATCTTTTAAAACCTCATGGTAAATAATATATTTTGTGGTGCATATATATATATATATATATATATATATATATATATATATATAATTGATAGAATAAACTAACGATAAAATCAAATATAATGAGCGAAAATGAATTGTATATATTAATAAAGAAATAAATACAAAACCACAAAATAGATAGAATAAAGAAAAGTGATAAGCTAAGCTAGTGAAAATAATCTTTCATTTCTAAAACTTGTTAAACTATTTCTTTCTTAATATATATATATATATATATATCACAAGATAATTGATAAAACATATAAACTACGCCCATGAAAATCTTTTATTTTTTAAAACTATGATAAACTATATATATATATAACAAAATAATAGATTAAACTTATAAACTAACCTCTTGAAAATAATACTTTACTTCTTTAAAACGTCATGGTAGACTATTCATTTGGTTGGTTAAATATATATATATATATATATATATATATATATATATATATATATATATATATATATAGAAAGAAAGAAAGAAAGAGAACGATAGTGAGAATAAATTGAAAATAGAATAAATCATTCAGGATTTAGTACAATTGAACAAAATAATTTGAATGTATAATGCTAGAAAAATAAGCCGTTGAAAATGATGTCATTTAAAACTTCATGCGAAGCAATATTTTTCAGAAACCTTAAAACCTCTTTAAGTGTTCTAAATGTCTCCATCTTTAGATTGAATAAAGTGAGGTTTAACCTTAAAATTTAAATAATGCAATATTCCGACAAATGTAAATAATCATGTATATATAATCCTTGATGGTTGCAGACTGTCACTGTTTTCGACTATTCACTGCATTCCACGCAACTGTATCGGTTAGTGAAAGTTTTGTTGCATGGGTTTTAATACAGTTAGATTTTATTGAATTAAAAAGAAACTAACGTTGTTATTTAAAATTACAATACTGCGTTCGTATTACAGTGCATATGAGACTGCGTACGTGTGATAACGAACTCTTCGCAGCTGAGCTTGTATGATAAGAAAATTCTAAAGCAAGTTTCGTCTCTTGACTTGTGGTAAAAGTTACATTCGCAGTCATGGGATGGATTAAGATTTAAACAGCATTACTTTAATCATCTCTTCCTTTCTTACTTTGTATAACGCCAAAGTCCAAGAATGTAATTTGATATATGATTACGATGGTTTTGATACATAAACTTACTTTATTTTTAGACTGGCATTATTGCAAAACAATTGGGTCTTCAACCCGAAAGAGCGAGGATTAGCGTGGATTAGAGATATAAGATATAGCTTTTGATTTGATTTGAACTCTTGAATATCTATAATATATATATATATATATATATATATATAAATGAGTTAGGTCCACGAAGAGATTTGCATTTTTTAGGATTTATATATTTATTTTCTTCTTACATATGTATATGTTTCTAGCTTGATGCTTTCGACAGAGAACATCAATGGCAAAAGGCCTTCTTAATGCGGCATTCGATTAGATTTGAACCCAGTCGTGTTTGCAGTTGGAATGGTTTCCATTTGGTTATGTTTTTTTTTTTTTATCAATGTCACTCCTCTCTTTTTCTTTTTCTTAGAGTGAGTTTTCCTTTAGTCTACTTAACCCTCATTTGTTTTTGATATATGATATCTTGTGTGTGTGTGTGTGTGTGTTGGAGTGGTTTCGGAATTCATTTACAGTTATTAAATCACTAAATGCCAGAGACACCCCAAAAATTTAAAAAAAATACTCACCTCTTCTACATTCTGAGAAACCTCACCACAAGGAGTTACCAAATACAATAATAAACGGAGTAAAATATGTGATATAATTATAGAAGGGGAATCCTAAACCTTTAAAAACCCGGAAACAAAATTCAAAATAAATAAAGACTTAAGCTGCAACTCAAAAAACGTAGACTACATAATTGAATTTAGAAAATGTAAAGAAATATTTCTTTACATTTGCTAAATTCAATTCACGGGAGCAATATCATAATATAAAAATAACAGAAAACAGAAAATTAAATGTATCGATACACCTATACGAGTCTAGTTGAGGTGAATTTAAAATAATGCCAATATATCAAACGAATGATTGCACACTACTTCAAATAGAGGAAAAGAAATGTATTGATAAGTTTAAGCTGAAGTTGAATAAAACATGAATCATACATACTCACTAGTGGAAACAAACGTACATAGATATGTATATATATATACACACAGACATATTCACGCATACACAGAGAAAAAATAACTGTAAGCGAAATCCGAAACCACTCCAGCACACACACACACGTATCACATATAAAAAAATTAGGGGTAAAGTAGACTAAAGGAAAACACACTCTAAGAAAAAGAAAAAGAGAGGAACGACCTTTATTAAGAAAGACCCAAAACAATGAACAACTGAAAACAATTCAAACTACAAATACGAGTGAGTTCAAGACTCATTGAATACCTTATTAATTAGGCCCTGTGTCATTCATGTTCTCTGACGAAAGCATCAATCTGGAAACATACACGTATGTAAGAAAATAAATAAATAAACAAATCCTTAAACATACAAATCTCTTGGTGGACCTACTCATTTTCTAATATTCTTATTCTTTCTTTGAGCCTACAACACAATTATATATATATATATATATATATATATATATATATATATATACACGCGTGTGTGTGCTTCATGAAAAGAATAGAGTATCATTACCTTTAAAACTCTTATATATATATATATATATATATATATATATATATGGGGGGGTCCAAAAATAAACAGTATTGTATGAAGTTTCTAACTCGTAGACAATAGTTTTCTCGTGCTTTATTGAGTTCTATTCGCTTTGGGGCTTACTCGCAATAAACACAAGCTGCGGAAAATATTGATCCTCCAATTTTATAACTTCATATCACACCTGTCCTGTAATGGTCTCTCGAACACCCTGATTGCACTGTTGCTATATATATATATATATATATATATATATATTAGAGAAAAAAGGAAATAAATTCCACGTATGATAGATTTAGAATTTAAAAAATAGTATTAATATGTATCTATTTATATTTGAATGTTATGCCTACTTATAGCAGTTTGGGTTTTATTTTAAGATATTCAGAGAGATCTTATGTTAGATTATATCTCATACACAATTTACATTAGAATAAACACATGAAACGCAAAATATAAGAATTTTCTTAGCGTTCAATTATCAGTAATAGCGTCTTATTACAAAGTATATGTGACGTGATTTGTGTTCGAAAATTTCATTCTTTTTATTACAGTTATTTATTCATATTTCCCAAAAGGGTAACGTGTCTACTATAGATAAAAAAAGAAAAAAATAGAACATTTACAAGAATTAGAATTTATTATTTATTTCTAAAAAATAACATCTATGAGTGTCATTTAGAAAATAAAAAGCATCATTTAATAATATATTTATTTCATTTTACATCAAAGAATTTGTTGTTTACAATAGAATCTCGTTTCGAAAATATTCTGATGATCAGTCGGTATCAAAACTATTAGAAATAAAGAGTAATTCCTTTTATCTTATTCATTTCTTTATTTAAAAAAAGGGCTCCGTATTTGCTTGAGATTTTAAAACATTTCTTTAAAAATATTTATCATTATTCCTTGCTTACATACACTGAATCCTACGAAGAATCAGCATCCCTTAGCATTCTAAACACAGGACAACAGATCTGGCTGATATAATGTCTCTAATTGTTTAAATCATTTGGAAGATACATCTTAGCACTGTATGTAATCAGAGAGAATAATTGTTAAACTGGCTTCAATATGAATTAACCAACAAGCATTGACATGATCAAAACCAACCGTCTATAAACTGATCCTTTTCTCTGTTTCTCGATCTATCTCGGTTCTGAACAACCTTTGTGGAAAACCAAGATATTCAACTGTGATTCAATCTGTTGTAAAGTAAAACAAAGTCCAGCAGAGCGTCCTTCTCATGCTTCTGATCTTGCCTCTTTGATAATCACAACATGCAAGAAGCTATTTCCAACTGAATGGAATAGCCCATTTTTTGGCCAATGAATACGTATTCCAAGTTTTTGCAGATCCAAATCGATCGTAGATATATGCCACAAGATAACTATTAGTAATCATACGAGAAATATGGCACTGCCACATAGATTTGCAGGAACAGAATATTAACTGATAATCAAGAACAATTTCTAAAAATATATTTCGTAATTTGCGTTTATAAAATTTAAAAAAAAAAGAGAAGAACTGCATCATAATTCTTTTTTAGAGTCTATGATTTAAAATGATTTTCTGCTATGTTTTTAAGGGACTTTTATGTGTATCATAGATTTTTTTATAACAGAATTAGGTCAAGGGTTTCGCTATATAAAGAATCTCCACTGTCAAGGAAAGTCGAGAACTACGATGTTTAGAGAAATACATTGGATACGAAACATTTTCTTTCATTGATTGCTTTTCTTGAGTTAGCTTTCTTCATGAATATTTTATTCTATGATTTTGCAATATTTCTCTCTCTCTCTCTGTCCTTCCCCCTCTCTCTCTCATATATATATATATATATATATATATATATAATCCGATGTAATGAGAAAGAAAAAAGTTTTATAAATCAGATGTATGTTTTCCTACAACACCATGATTTTCAAAGCCATCTGTTGTCATATGTCACTGCTCCACATGGACACAGAGTAAGAGCAACTATAGAGTCCTTTCTATGGGCCAAACAGTTCTGTTTAAAAATTATCTCTATTACGAAAGAATACTTGAAATCATATCAATGGGAGTCAATCATTTTTATGTTAACTTGAAGTTACAAATGTTGTATTTGGATTATCATTATTGGTAGTTGTAAAAATAATCATTTATAATCACTTGAAATATTAACGTGAATGGAAATTATTGATATTAGATAAAAATACTTGAAACGATATCAGTATGAGAAATTATTAGTATCAAACTTTACGTTAGGGACTCTTAAAACATGAAGAAAAAAGAATACTCCCGGTCTCTCTCTGTCTGTCTGTCTCTTTATATATATATATATATATATATATATATATATATATATATATATATATATACTATATATATATATATAGTAAATAAAGCAAAGTTGGCGACCGTAGTCGAGGGTGAACCGAAGGGTCCCTTTTCAGTCGCTACTACACTGAGGGAGGGCGCTACTCTTTTCCCTGGATTACTTCAATTTACTCTTGATACGTACCTTATAATACTGAGTGTTAAACAAGGTGGAATTAAGTACCATTTTTTAGTATGATTCGGCCTGGGATTGAACCCTGATCTCCCGGACCATTTGCGAGAATCTCTTTTGCCACGAATAGGATGCGACACTTTTTCTAAGTTGTTTGTATTCGAAATATTCCCTTTCCTAAACTTGTTGCTTCTCCCAAGGTAAAGAATCCAACTTATTATTATTTAGTCAGATTTGGGAGGAAAATGACGAATTCATGATTTTCCCAAGAACATTAGCGTGAAGTCTAAGGCGAACAACATCGTCCAGGTTTTGAACTCGGAACGCTGAAATTAGTTCTTATGACAGTAATAATTACGCCCTAACACACCATCTATAAAGCACCCCCCCATATAGATAAATAGATATATAGATAGATAGATTTAAGAGAGCGAGAGAGAAAATGTTAAACGTTGTTATGAGCATTCATGATTAAATATATTGAAATTAACTTCTATCTTCATTTGCATATATATGTGCATTTTCTGTTCAGCTATTTTCACATGTGCGTATTAAACGGAAAGAGTCGGTGCGTCTTAGTTAATTTTCGTTAAAATGTTAAGCAACGATCGAACATTCGCCTCAGGTAAAACATAATCTGACATTACATTTGCTAAATCAGTATAAATGTACATCCGATAATCTAAAGAGACAATAAGATGAAGCGAATTGTTTGAGGACGTTTCAAATAACACACATTTCCCTTTTCACTGTCACAGGATGAACAAGTCTTAAAATTGAACCGGTAACATTTGAGGCGATCAATAATAGAACCGTTTCACTCTGTTGGAAATCGGGGATAAATTAATACGGGTTTGATGCTTATGATATGTGTGTGTGTGTGTGAGTGTGTGTGTGAGAGAGAGAGAGAGAGAGAGAGAGAGAGAGAGAAAGAGAGAAAGGGCGAGTGAGTGAGTGAGTCGTTAATTGTAGGTTCTTAAACTGAAGTAAACACTTGAATAAGATCAAGACGAGTATTCTGAGAATAAGATTATCTTACATCATTTGATTTATTACTCGTATCCAAATAACCCAAGAGAGAGATTTTTTTTCAAGAGTTGGCAGATTGATGAAAACTATCTCTAATTCTTAAGGTATTACCAATGAACTCTGCCTTTTTTTTATCGAAAATAAAAGTTTCTTTTTGATACAGTCTAAAGCTTGTGTAACGTATTTTTTTATGATTTTTAATTCACTTTTCATTCCGTCATTAAACTGTGCCCAGTAACTGCATGCTATAAAATAGAATGTTTTGATTTTTCATCGGCTCTTTCTATTTCAGGAACAGACAGAAATCTGACGATATCAACTAGGAACCATGTGAACTGTTTTCCGGAAGGCCGAATTTCAGGCTTCTCATAATTTGTACCATTTGTTAAATGCCATACTGACTTGCATTTTCGTGATGCGAATTCAACGTCTCGAAAATGGAGAGTTCTTTATTAACGATGCAACAGGACAGATTCGCTCGTCTTCTAAAATTGTAGCAGGTGCTTTTCTACTGGTGCATCATCAGATACGCTCAACTTTTTTCTACTGCTGATTTGTAAATGTCTAAAACACCGGAGCTTATTTTTCTCAAGCTCATTGCTACGTCAGTGAATTTCAGTTGACACACATACTTATCTATCTAAAATTTTCTGTTTGATTATATATATATATATATATATATAATCTATTCACCCGACAGACTGTTCCTCGTCAGCGCAACTCGACACAAGCTGGGCTCGAAATCTAGACAAATTTACGTTGGACAAATAACATAACCTCTCAGCCACCAACAATCCCAACGTAAGAGAGGCAATTTAATGTATACTTATTGAATGTTTTCGTTTGTTTATATTTTGTGCTAATGGAGACCAGAGCGCTTAATGTATTACGCGAGTGGCAACCGTTAATTCCCGTTAATGTCAAATCAAAACTATGTGAACTATTTCATATATACCCAATGCCTCTCTCATGGGTCACAGGGTCAATTTATCAGCGGAGTAAAGCCGTTTTGAATTGTTTTCCTTCTCATAGTCTCTTCGGCCCGCCCGCCTGGTATTCATTCCAGGCGGTTGTGTTTGCCAGGCTATTACATTTTTGTCTCAGGAGCCCCCTCTCAGGTCTTTGCCCGCTTGCAAGACTTAGTTTAATTCTTGGTTCTTGAGGCGCTCCATTAGGGGTCTAAGTGACAGCAAGTCTCCTCAAGTCTCCAGAACTCTTCTCAGTATTCTGGCCGTTCTTAATAATGCAGTAGTTTGGATGGTTTCCACTCGTCCGCCAATTTCCAAGTCCTCCAGTCCCTTTAGTAATCCTTTAGTTACTGTTCCAAACGCACCAATTACAATTGGTATAATTGTCACCTGCATGTTCCATAGTTTTTTCAGTTCCCGAGCAAGGTCAAGGTAGTGAAAGAAAAAAAACATCTCATGCCTATTTCGAGAGCATTAGCCTGAGGTGAAACACAAAATGCTTCGTCCAAGATTTGAACAAGGATTTCTGATTAAGTTTCCTACATCTATAACCTTTACACTAAGCGCAGCCCACAGTTTTATATAGAAATTGAATACATTATTCAAGACATAGTAATCTTTTGACTGAATGTCATCTCTGTACAAATTTATATTAAGAAGGTCTGTACATGACTTTATATAATGCCAAGTATGTGTAAACATAGACTTATTTGTCTTTAATTGGAATCATTTTGAGATGAGGCTTCTTAATCTGAGAATTAATTTTTATTTATTGCGGACTTTTTGTCCTAATCTTGGTAGTTTTTTTTGTGTTTTTTGTATTCCTATCCGAGGTCGCGGTAAAATAACCTGAAGAAGGCCCGAGGTGAAATTTGGCCGAAACATAGTGAAAGAAGAAACAACACAAAAAAAAACTACCAAGATGAGGACAAAAAGTCTGCAATAAATAAAAATTAATTTTCAGATAGATTTATTTATTTATTTGGTAAATGTATGAATCCAGCTATGGTACCTTCATCTGTGGGGAAATAGTTGGACAGAATGTGTTCTTTAACTTTGCTATGGAAATGGTCAATGAGAAATAAAACTCCGAATTGAAACCTTTAAAACTCCACAAACAGGATGAAGCACAGCGTTTCATCCTGTTCGTGAAGGATTGGTCAGATTAAAACGTATAATTTCATCTATTTTACCTTATAAAATGAGTTTTTTTTTTTAAATAATTATGTGTGGTATTTTGGATGTATTTTAACATCTCATAAATTACCAGAAAAATATAGAAACCCGGTTTTGCAACCTTGTGTGAACAAATAGAAGTAGTCTGTTTGGATCTGCCAGGCGCTTACTGTGCAGGGCTTCGAGTAGAATTTATATAAGAGCCACAAAAATGGTTAGAGGAACAGAACCATCTCTAAATTTGCATAAGTAGTGCTAGGTGTTTTCGATAAAAAGGTCGAGCTTAAAGCAGGCTCTCTTGGGCAAAGGGCTAAAACTTTCAAAGACTTGAAATCCCAGATGAATTCCTGGACTTCACCTATCGTGCGTCTGAAGGCATCTATACTGTGACTCTTTTTGGAAAATTGATTATTTTTAATGTTTCTTTTTTCCTTTTTTATTCCCTATCAGAATTTTTAAATATATATTTGTCTCAATGATATTTTTTTCCTTGCCCTTAATTTTTTTGTCCATTCGCTGTTTTCTTTTTCTTTTCGAACTTATTTTCTGTTGAGTTTTTTCCATCCCCAACCACTTTTGTCTTATTCGCTTCTTTTATTTATTTTTCGTTGATTCCTTCAATAACTTTTTCATTGTTCTTTACGCACTTTTTGTTCTACGATATCTCATTTTTCCCCATTCATTCTCCATTGGATTTGAAACTCCTTTCTGCGGACAATTAACCCTGCAGAAAGCATGAAAACTCCCAGCAATCTCGATTATTCATTTTTGTCTTTCAAAGTTCATCATTGATCAGACATTTAATTTTACGGTAGATTTCCTCCGCCAACTTGATTGTTCGTCTTTTTACCTTCTAGCATGCTACTGTATACACTTGACCGAGCATCTTAACATTATATTTGGTGAAAGATTTCACTTAATCGACTTTTTTGTTTCCGATCCAAACTACGCCGCTTAGAAAGATATCATTTTCTTTGGGGTTCAGCTGAGACTCGTCATAAGATATTTGAATGAGTGTGGAGAATTCAAAGCTGGAAGGCAAATCATCATCATCATCATCATGGCGTGCCTCGGGCACGGATTGGCCTGGCCTTCAACCGCCACTCGTCCCTAACACCTATCGCTCTCGGCAGGTCTTCCGTGCTACATCCTGTATCAATACAGAGCTGTTGTAGATAGGTTCTGGCTGTTCATCCTACACTTGCACGTCCGTGTGAAAGGGTCCACAGTAGTACATCGCTTATGAGCTTGCTTTTACTTCTCCGGCAGTGTCCCGTATGTCTTCGTCTAATTTGGATGGTTTTTTTAAATGGGTAGTTGGTGTCCGCATAGCTGCTGCTTTGTTGGATGTTGCCTCCATGATTTGGTAAATATTGCTCGTAGCATTCTTGTGTACTTGCCGTCTGGCTTTCTCTCCATACTCTGAGTTAGCGTACGTGTGGTGCAACCATACAGTAGTATTGACACTGCTGCTTCTTGGAAAAAGACACGCTTTATTTTTTCTGATAGATCAGACTTCCAGATGACCGATAGTCTATCGATAGCTATCCATGCCTTCGCTAGTCGCATGTTGGTGCCATTTTCGGTAAGTATATTTTTAAAACTAGAAACAGCTAAAAGAAAGAACAACAATTATAAATGGGAAGATAGATAGATAGATAGATAGACAGACAGAGAGACAGAGAGAGAGAGAGAGAGATTAATTCAAATATAAATAAAAAAACATGATTTCTTCATGGTTGGGTTAAGAGCTTTTCAACACCCTAACATAAAACTGAAAATATATCTAATATTAAAACAAAGAGAAAAATAGAAAAACAAACAATCTCTTTTTGGTTGGACCGAGAACTTTTCATTGCCTTCACATAAAATTAATACTCAAGTAATTAGTGAGGAGCTATCACACAGGCCTAACAAATAATCTGTGCGTCTAGTGAGAGCCGAAAGTTCTTGAACCAACCTAGAAAAGAATAAACGAGAGAGAGAGAGGAGGTGTATTTGCTATTCCGTATATTCTTTCCACGGTTCAAAGCACTTAAATTGTTTCTCAGTTTTCTTCAATCAGATGACAGTCTCTCATACCAGACACCATTGTTGTTCTGTGAGTCATTTTATTCAATATTGTGATGCTCCTCATTCACAATCTGATGTGTTGGAATGGCCACCTTACAGGGATGAGTGATAACAGAGTGCTATAAGGAGGCAAACATCCGAAACAAAAACCTAAGAAATGTTTTAAGAAGATCATTAAAAAAAATAGGGCTTTACTGTAATGTTAAGGACTAGGAGCTGATTAAGAAAATCGGCCAATTGAAAAAAAAAAATCAAATGGTTCTAAACCATTATCAGTTACCCCATAATTGATTTAGTTATTGAACTTAAGATCATATCAAACCGTTTTGAGCTATTTTATGCCTACAGGTTAGTGAATAATATTCATTATACGTCAATATTAACATTTTAGCCTAGTTGTTTTTGGGAGGGTAATTTTGTCACTGCAACCCGTTGAATCAGAATAATTTAAAGTATATCTATTTGATCAATGGATAGGACCCTATTGATAATTCCTCTCCAGGTCAGAGTTGACCAGGGAGTTACAGCAATAAAGCAGTGTGTACTCTACACTTTCTAAATTTCTAAGCCTCTCGCCAACAAAACACAATCATTTTATAAGTGTCAGTTACTAATATATATATATATATATATATATATATATATATATATATATATATATATATATATATATAGTACGAGTATTATTCGGTCCAGTTAAACCGGAGTTGGGTAAAATAAAATTGAAATTAAAAATTTTAATTTTAAATTTTGAATTCAATTTAATATAAGTATTACTGTATCCTTACAGAAAGTTATAAAAGAAAGTTATATTTATCTAAATCAGAATTAAATCTGGAGTTTGAAGTCGAAAAGTATTTGAAATTTAAAAAATGAACATAAAATAAAAAAAAAATAGTTTATTTTAATTCCAACTGGCAATAAAATATAAAAAAAAAAACGGAAATGGGCTAAATGAGGAGAAAACTCTTCACCCCTTTTCTATCTCCTCCTATCCTTCTTTCCTGTGTCTATTCTGAATTATTTTATTCATAAGATCTGAAGAATTTCTGGTAATTTTTTTGGTGTTTTTGATTTATATCAAAAACCCATAACTGGATGGAAATAAATTTATAATCCTAATGTGACCGGTTTTTGCTTTTTCTTAAAGGTATATATTTATATATATATGAGTGTGTGTGTGTGTGTGTGTTTATTGCTCATTGTTTTGTGAAGGCCTAAACACATGATTGAGCTTTGTCTTGAGATATCTTGTGGTGTGCGTCTGTAGACTGGTGTTTATATTTAACCGAAACGAAAACAAATATTGATACTAAAATAAAATATATACACATGTTTATTGAACTGTGCTCTTTGCAAAATTAAATCTTTTTGCCAACAGTAAAAGCAATGCTACTTAAATTAGTGAAATTAAAAAATGATGTTTCTCTGCTACAAATAAACAGTCAGGAAATAATTTTTATGAAAACGGAAATGATAATAAAAAATTAATTCAGTACAACTTGAGTTTGTCTGGCTGAAACAACAACAACGTTCTGTGGATTATTTATTCAACTTATTAGCTGTATGAAGGAAAGACATATATGAAGGAGGAAGAAAAGAAGATGTAGGAAAAGAAAGGAAAAAAACAGTGCAGAAATACATTGGGACGAGAAAGGGAAAACGAGAATAAAAACTGCCAGAAAAACGAATGAAAAAGAGAAGAGAATATAAAAGAAGTATAGAAGTGGATAGAAAACGCTGAATGAGGGTAAAAAAGAAAAAAGGATGATCCTAGTTAAAAACAAATTAAAAGTAAATAGTTAAAAAATGAGGCAAAAGATGGAAATGGAAAAAAAGAAAAAGAAAAAGAAAAAAAGAAAGAAAGAAACAGAAAGAAATTTGAAAAAAAAGATTGCAGAAATATGAAAGCAAAGAAAACGCAAAAAAAAAAAAATATTGGAAAATAAGAAGAAAAGACAAAATACAATAGAAAGAAGAAGAAGAAGAACAACAACAGCAGCAGCAGCAGCAGCAGCAGCAGCAGCAGAGGGGTGCAATAAACTGGAGACAGTTAAAAACGTTGAAAGAACTATAAGGAAAACCAGAAGAAAGAAAACACTAGATGATGAATAGAACTTGAAAGAAAAAACAAAACAAAAGAGAAAATGAAAGGAAAAAGAAAAAAAGAGTTAATGAATGAATAAAGGACTGTTGTATAAAAAGAACCAAAAAGAGAAGAAAAGAATATTGTAAAAAAAATGGAGGAAGAAAACCGTATAAGAAAGAAAGGAACGAAGAAAGAAAAATACAGCTGAAGTACAAAAGAGAAGAAAATTGAAGAAAGAAACACTTTGAAAGAGAAAAAGAAACAAATACAGGCAGAACTCAGAACACTATAAGAAAAGAAAAATAAAGAAGAGACGTTTCTATCAAAAAAGGAAACAGAAAAAAATAGGAAGAAAAGTAGAAAAAGCAATAAAATGATTAAATCAAAACAAATAAATAAATAAAAAAATTATGGAAAGAAAAAAAGAAAGAAAAATCAGAGAGGAAGTATCAAGAGAAGAAAAGAGCCAAAAGAGAAAAGACTTGAAGCAAAGTAAATAAATAAAGATAAAAAGAAAAGAAAAGTGAAAGAAAAAAGCGTCATTATACAAAAAGGAAACAGAAGAAAAGGAAAATGTTTAAGAAGCAAGAGAAGAAAGAAAGAAAGAGAGAAAGACCTGAAAGGGCCGACGCATTTTAACAATAATGTTACAGAGAGCAACGGTATGAAATTCTAAAATTGGATATAATCTCTGCTCGAACGAAAAGTAGTCATCTATTAGGCTTCAGTATTTTTGACAAATGTCCTGTAGGTGTCCCATCCGTTGGGAATCGAATACAATAGTTGTCTACAATACTAGATCGCCAACCATAAAATCAAGAGTCCATAAACTGCAGTAATTATTTGTGTATACGACGCAGTATTTTTTCAACTATTTTCAGTTTTAACCCCATCCTCCATCGGGTAAGGCTGTAGAATACACCGACTGGATCTCTGCAGAGGGGGGTTAGACCCCCTCTCCTTCGTAACGAGTGTCGTGGATATGACACAAAACCATCTGATAATCTTGGGACTCTGAAGAAAATGGAGTACTTCTTTATTGCTATTGTTCCGAGGTCAACTCTGACCCGGAGTAGTAGCACATGATAGGGTCATATCTAAGAATCAAATAGAACTGTTTGATGCCAGATGACTTATACTATACTGAATTGTTCGAAATAGAACTGTCTGCTCATTTAACAGTGTCTAAACAAATGGCTGATGTTTAATTGAATTGTTTGTGATACATTGCAATACTTGGAACCATTTAACTGTATGCTAACAAATGACTAACTTTGAAAAGCATGATTAATGTTAGATAGTAATAATTAAAACCATTTAAGGGTGTAGAAATAATAGTAATACTCGTGTACAAACAAATTCATTCGAACTTATTTAAACATGAAATTACCCATAAACTATTCATTTCCACGTCATATATGAACGTTCATTTTAATGCTGAGAAACAAATGAAAATATCAAATACATTTATTAGTGTTAGATTGAAATGCTTTGAATCATTTACCTGAATGCAAAACAAATGAGCTCAAGCTCATTTAAAAAAGTTTATCAACAAAACGTATTTACAAATCATATATTCAATATATATGTATAAAGAGGATTTAGCATTTAATAACCTGCAATGGTTGATATGCCATAAAATCTAACCAAACCAATCCTCACCTTTTTTGGGATTGGTTGATTGGTTCGTTGATTGGGTTTTGTGGCATATCAACTTTTGTAGCTTATTTAGCACCAATTAATTTTTTTAAATAAATAACCAGTTCTATTTCAAACAATTCAATTTAGTATGAGTACACAGTTTAATTGTCAAAAGTATTTCTATTTCAAGCTATTTATTTTATACAGTTCTAATTCAGCTAATTCAGTTTAGTATAAACACATTGGTTCTATATTAAACAATTCCGTTTAGTGTAAGTACAGTTCTATTTCAAACAATTCAGTTTAGCATAAGCACGCAGTTTAAATGTACGTACACAGTTTAATTGTCAAAAAACATTTCTAATTCAAGCTATTCAGTTTAGTCAAACAGTTCTAATACAAACAATTCAGTTTAGTATAAGTATACAGTTAGTTCTATTTAACCTATTGATAGAGCCCTATCAGATACTACTATTCCGGACCAGAGTGGACCTGGGAGCAATGGGAATGAAGGGGTGCTTCGCATTCACCAAATCTCCAGCATCTCTCTAACCTCACGATCAGATTGTTTAGTGTCGTATCCAGGATATTCATTGGGTGGGGGTCTTACCACTCTGCAGAGGTGCAGTCAGTGTATTCTTCAGCCCCAGTTATTTTTGGGATAGGATGACTGAAAGTAAATAATTTCTGTCGTCCAAAATAATGAGTTTCATGTCGTTAAAGTGAAATATTCACTAGAATCTGGATGATTCTGTTTCTCCCAATGTTAGATTATTTTCGCAACAAGCTTAGTCTGGTTTGGTTTGGTTTGGTTTTGTTTGGTTAGGTGGCAGGTTATTAAATCCATTTTTTTAAAATATAAACAGTTCTATTTCAAACAAGCCAGTAGCCAGTATGGGGCACGAACCCACGACATTCACGTTATCAGCACGATGCTCCCTGAAGACCTGCCAAGGGCGATGAACGATAGGGAGGAGTGACGAGAGAGGGTCAGGGATATCCGTGCTACCGGCGCGACATGATGATTTCAAACAATTCCTTTTAGCAGAAGTACAGTTGTTTTGTTTACACATAGTTAAATGTTAAAACAGTTTTATTTCAAATAATTCAATTTAGCACAAGTGTGACAGGATGTATAGTAGTTTAATAACCAGGAGAGAAAAAACAGTTTGTTTTACGTTTTTTGGTTTCGTGATTATTTTTTTGGATATCAGATTATTATTGAAGAGTCATGGATGGAGTCAAAAGCCACAAAAGAAGACGTCATATTTTTTAGCATGGTCTAATTTTAGGTCTGTCGCCTCATGCAAAAATTGATATCCTGAGTTGGGGAGAAGAGTTTTTTCGAGATTTTTAAACAAATAGCAGTCATAAAATCCGTCAGTGGTGAGCTTTGGGCCGATAGGTGAAGGAGTTTGACCTACTTGTAGCAGCACAACCCCTTACCAGTAACTTTCCCACCAGCAAGCAGATGGTGAAGAATCCCAAAATTGTAGATTCAGCACAGCCAATTCAAGGATTTTACTAAACACAGCAGCCATCTTAAACAGTTCTTCTCAGACGTACATTACTATGGTTAGTTCGTTGAGTGCTGCGGGACAGTCGGTTTGGTGTGAACTAAGAGGGCAGTTCGGTTTGGTGCGTGCCATCAGTGACTTCGTCGACTATTCATATCAAGAAAGCTGGGGTTTGTTGAATCTAAGTCTGTTGGGTTTACAGTGGACTTCCGTCGTTAGATAGGGTTAGCACCGATGTCTCATACCTGTCCCCAACGTTGGGCAAATTAAAGAACGTGTAAATCCATCCAAGTCGTGTCACTATTCATCTTGTTGATTCAGCCTGAGACTTCGAAATTTCCTGCCAACCCTGGCAACATCACAGCATGGGAAAACAGCCGCCAGAGAAATTGTTCGAGGGCGACGGGCGTAGATATCACATAATCATGCAGTAGAAATCTCAAAACAGTTCTATTTCAAATAATTCATTCGAGTATAAGTACATAGTTTAGTTCTATTTGAACCCTAGATAGGACCCTGTCAGGTGTTACCACTCCTGGCCAGATTAGATCTTGGGGCGATGGCAATAAACGGGTAATCGGGATTCCCTAAAGTCACACCATTACTGGAGCCTCATCTTTACATTGTATAGTGTCATATACAGGATATTCGTTGAGGGAGTCTTATCCCTCTGTAGAGATGGAGTCGGTGTATATTTTACGGCCCCAGCCACTGGGCGAGCAGCAAGCTTGATGCACATTTGTACAATTGACAAAGATAGTATATAAATTTCATCTTTCAAAACATAATATAAACCATATAAATTCTTTTTTTTAATCTGTTTGAATCGATAAAAAAAGTTGAGCCCAGGTCAAATTTAGGGTTAAATAGCAACTATAAATGTGTATGATAAACAGGATTTTATTTTCCAGATTTTCGTCGTCCAGAGTTTGCAATGCGTATTATTCCCAAGTGTGGGTTATGTACGAATAATTTCGGTAATAGAAAGTAAACTGCATCTACAATCAAACTATCACAAACGATTAAACACTTCTACGTTTCGATTTTTACTAAAGCACATAGCTATTAGTTTATTCGACGCTTCAAAATATTCTGCTCTGACGTGATCTATTTATCTGAATTAATGACCTTCGATTCATCTAGCAAAGGCATGCATGCATGGGGTTCAGTTTTGCGTAGTTTTGTTGGTCTAATTCGGTCCTTATTATGACTGTCTCAAGCCAAATCCTTAACGAGAAGATGACTAAGTATACACAACAGTATTGATTGTCAATATGCAAATAGTATACAATGGGACATAAAAAAGATTTTTTGATCTTGATTAGAAAACCCAAGTCTATATAAACCCGCCCTCCCCACCTCGAGTTGGATGTGTTTTTTAACTAAAAATTGTGCTGGTTTGAGTTCAGAGTTTTCATTCTCTTTGGACGATTTCTGTACCGCATCTAGAGCCAAGCTTGCCCGACAAACCTAAAAAGGCATGTTTAGTGTAACGGTTATAGTTGCTCGAAATGGGATCATCGACCTGAGTTCAAATCCTGAACGAAGATGTTTGCGTTTGATAGCGTTAATGCCGGTGGGAAAGATATGAATTAATGTCTTCTAGTATCTCATCAGCTATAGATACATAATAAACATGCTGTTTTTAGGCCTTGGGTAAGCAACCAGTTGAGAAGCAAATGTCTGAATTCAAAGCAGTTGTTCTCTAAAATAATTTTGACCTTATATCTCATCCAAATTGTGGAGGAGGGGTTGGGTCAATCTATTCAAACCAAAATCATACTCAAGAATTTATAATTTTTTAAATGGTTTTTCTTGTAGTCTAATTTGGGCTTGGCATTGATCAAGTTACCGGTTTTGAAGAATGGAAACGCTGGATTCAAACGCCGTATCAGTATAAAAACGAAAGACCAATCCACAAGACAGTCCAATATTGTTTTCAACTCAGTTATGTCAACTACAACGACACAAATACAAGAATATATAGCACTTACCCTCATGGAAAAAAATCTGTGACGATAAAAGTATCGACGTGGACAACTGCAGATTTTTATATAACTTTGTGTCGAGAATCAAGCTAAGATCTATTGTCTTACGACTCAAATTGATGCTACCAAACAATTTTTCTTAAACTTAAATATAATCTAATATTTGAAAAATAATTCAGTCGGACAAAAAAAAAAAAAGAAACAAAAATCAAGGAATAACAGAGTTTGCAAATATTCCTCTTGCAGTTCAATATAGATTATATTTCAGTAAATATTATGCAGTTTTATATTCGAAATAGACTGCTTTAATAAATTGCTCCAAAATGATATTTTCTCTTATCAAACAAAAACTGACGATAACATTAGAAAAAGAAATACATCACAACAAAGTGAAGCTGCTACTGCTAAATTTAAAAAAAATGGATTGTTGAGTTTGAGACCGCAATCATACAACTTGAGTGAGGCTTCATAAGTTTTGGTAACAAGGTTTTCAGAGAGATCAAGCGGCTTGATCAAGTTTTTCCTTATCGATAAATTCAGAAACCTACAATGCCGAGACGGCCTATCGCTTATTATTCACCGATAGATGGAGTTCAGAAATAAAAATAAGTAAAATACACCAAGATCCCGCCACCGAGGGTTCATGTTATAATATTAAACCATCTGATGGGGAGGTCCGAGGCAAGGAGGTTTGGGGAACGTAGATTACCCCTTCGTTGGCATTGCACCCTGGTCCTCTTTGACCTGGAGTAGTAGCAACTGCTATGATCGTATCTATGGGTCAAATAGAACTGTTTGACATTTGAACTGGATACAGACGATCACTTGGATTGTTCGAAATAGAACTTCTTGACCATTTAACAATGCATAAACAAAAGATACACACACACACACACACACACACACACACACATATATAATGATTTTATGTGTGTTAAGACGTTTATGTTTAATAAAACTTATCGCTTTTACATATCTTCTGCCTGATTTTCTGATGTTTACTCTACCTATCAAAAAACACTACTTAACATCCATCTAAATGACAACGTGAACTAGCGATTAAAAAAAAGCCAAGATATATATATATGTTGAAAGATGGTTGTTGTAGGTCCAAAGAAAGAATAAGGATATATTTTAAAATAGGAAGGTCCACGAAGAGATTTGTATTTTTGGAATTAATTTATTTTGTTCTCACATACGTGTTATATACATGTATGTTTCCAGCTGGTAGCTTTTGTCAGAGAACATGTGTGGCACAAGGCCTTCTTATTTGGGTACCCACAGAGACTTGAAATCAATCTTGTTTCCAGTATGAATGACCCTTGGTTTGTCTTATTGGTTTATTTAGGGGTCGTTGTTCCTCTTTCCTGGAGTATGTTTACTTTGGTCTGCTTTACCCATCTTTGGTATTTGATATATTCATAGTTGTGTGTGTTGGTGTTGGAGTGGTTTTGCGTTTTTTTGTGTGCTTAAGTGTGTATCATGGGGAGTGTTGTGGTTTTAAATTTAATGGTAGTACTTTCTACTTTTTTTGTGTGTGTGTATGTTTTGAGTTTTTTCTTTTGTCTGGGAACATGTTTGGCATAAGGTATAGTTAATGGGTATTAAATGAGATTTTAATTTACGAGTGTTTGTAGTTTGAATGGATTTTATTTACTTATCTTTTTCGTGTAATATATATTAAATCGCGAGTCGGGACAATCCTACTACAGTTTCGCCTAAGCCGGCTACTCAGGGTATCTAGCACCGACTAACGAAAATAGGAGAAAACCATTTTTTTACTAACCAAAAAACCCACCTAGCGGAAAATTTGCATAAAAAACACTACTTTTATCATCGAGTTTATTACTCAGAAGTTAAAAAAAAAAATCAAAACCCAAACCTACCGACCACATCCGGGACAAATACGAAGAATACAAACTCTAATTATAGAGGAGTCAACTCCTTTTATGTTTACAATCTTTCAGTACCTCCGACCTTTGGGTCAACATATCCCTACTACTGTAAGAAGCTATAGCTAACTTCTCTCCATTACAAAGCATGCAATCTTTGTCGCCGGCATTTTTTTATAATCTCCCATTTCAATATGGGATCCCTTCCTTTTTTAATTTTCAATCTCCCACACATAATTAGATAAACTGGTACTATGCCTATATTTTTCGTAGGAGAAACTAGTTCTATGATTATATTACCTAAGTTTAAACTTCCTTTGCGTTGACCCAAAATATACTTTTTTATCTTTACCACTACACAGTTCGCAAATAAACACCTCCACTTTATATACATCGCATTCCTGTTGACATTTGCCTTTAAGGGGACACGTAGCCTTATTCCTACAATTACATTTGGCAATCTCCTTATGTTTTTCTTTGCTAAGTTTCGTAATATTTATTATGCTATTAATATTAGGCATACAGCTGTAGCTTAATTTTATACTATTCCTGTCTTACGTAGTGGGTCCGTTACGGGGAAATTTCTTTATAATAACTTAAAGAATTCCCTACCTACATTATTGTCTACTTCCATGTTATACGGAGGATTGAGCCATAGGATCCTCCTAGGTCGATTCTTTCTTTTTTGTGTATTGGTTCTTTCCCTAATCTCTTTATATTGAAGCTTAACATTATAGCCGCCATCTTTCAAAGCCTTTTCATAATCCTCCTTTGGTCTGTTCAAATATGTCTTTACTAGAGGAGTTAGCAGATAACCTATGTTCAATTCCTTTCGGGGTATGCTTAAATACTTGGTTTGGATTGTTAGATCCCATGTTAACATAGTGCAGATCCAGATTCTTTTTTCTAAATGGGGATACAGTCCTATTATAAAGGTTTAAGGTGAAATCAAGATAATCTGCAATTTTAAGTCTGTTTGTATCTCTAACTACTTATTTACTGAAATAGATGAGGATGATAACCAGATTTAATACCTAAAATAAGTAAGATTAATTATCATATTAATCCCTAAAAGTGAAATGGTTGATTGACCACTTTAATGTCTAAAAGAGATACAGTTCAGTTGCCACTATAATCTGTAGAATAAATACTGTTGATTAGCGTCTTTAATCCCTAAAATAGATACAGTTCATTAGCAACTTTATCACCTAAAATGAATGCAGTTAATAAGCAGATATATGCTTTAGATAGATGTGGCAAATTAGCCACTTGAATAGATACAATAGATATGGCGGATAAGTCATGTTAATACCGAAAACAGACAAGGTTGGATCGGAATTTTTATACATAAAATAGATACTACTGATTTGATATTTTAATAAATAAAATAAATATGGTTGATTTGGAACTTTTTCTCTTAATTTCGTCTGGCGATTAAGAGAATCTTTAAGGAAAAGACTTTAAAACACACACACACACACACACACACACACACACACACACACACACACACACACACACACACACACACACACATATATATATATATCGATGATAATCATTACGTGAAGTGTGGTTTACTTTATCTTGTATCGAGATGAAGGCGTTCGGCTTTAAAATCGAGTAATTCAAATGATTCGATTAAAACTAATTCGGTTGAAGTAGTTGTACTAATATTGTCACAAGCGTCTTTTACCGGCAAACTTTCATTGAAATAAAATCACCATCAAATGTTACGGCTCTATATAAATTTTATTGTATTGAGCTACCTACAGTTAATCTTGATAAGTGTCATACTAAAGGACTCATAATAGCTACATTTTTTAATAACTTTATTTCATATTGTAATGACCGATAAAGATACACTTTTCAGGTCTTCTGTTATTTCTCTCTTCCAGTTAAACTGAATGACAGTTAAGAAATGTTTGAGCCAAAATAATGATTTTTTAATGATCATGAGTTGCCATAGGGAAAACCATTAGATCATGACTTCTACTTAAGTATTATTACAAGTTTAAGAGCTTTGAAACCACGTTCTTTCACTGTCATTTTAATAAGCGATAACCCATCAAAATACGCTGTTTAACGCCATTGCTCCTGCTCAAACTGGCGCTTTAAGTGTGACTTGAGCCAAGTCATAGACATATTCCTTATTCGAGCAATGTAAAATTACTTGTCGTCAAACAGGTTAATTCATGGGGAAAAATAAATAAGGAACTATACTTCAAATCTGGCCAGGTGTTAATATTGAATTACAACTTCATGCCTTTTATTTAGCGCTTACAGAAAAAATAAACAAACCCTAAAACATCCAAGCCTTTTGTGTCTATAAAGCAATAGAATAACAAGAAAAGAAAAGACATTCGAAAACTACATAATGCTGCATATTACTATTTGATTTTAATGCATTTAGTGTTGGTTTAAACAAATGCATTTAAACGTGAAATAAAATCATATAATTTTTCACTTTGGCTGTTATTAGTTGAGAGATAACGCAAATAAAATATAGCAATATAATTGTCAGTTCAAAATGTATTTTGCATGATATGGATTTAAATATTCGACAGTTAAAAGGATACTATCATGCAACGGTCTCATGTAGGCCTACTTAAAAGCATTTGTCTAATTCTTTGCGTCACATGTCAAATTTAAAAAGCGGACAGAAGTCTGTTTGTATTAAAGAGAGAAAACGTTTGCGTGCAATTTGTTATTGAGATCTTGTCAAATCTGACTGAAACATTAAAATGTGAGCTGAACTGAATTAAAACTAATTTCACTCAAATTGTACCAACGTTTCTGACGTCCATGTTCAAGAAAATATTTAATTACTAGAAATATCAATAGATTTTAGCCGAGAATGTGGTTTTCTCATTTTATAAAACAAATAAATAAATGAATAAAATACTTTTAATGGAAAGAAAAACAAAAGTTCAAAATAAAAGAAAAGCCAAACCAATCACAAAAACAAGAGGTTTGTTGAAGCGAATATTTTACACCGACTCAATGTTTTCAAAGAACATCAAATCAGAAAGACGTCGACGATAGAAATGCAGGAAAATAAAAATATAATGGGCGGTTAAAGCTGATTATAAAAAAAAAAAGAAGATGAAGGTTTAGAAAAATATAAATGAAATAAAAAAAGAAAACATTTTGAGGGATAGGTATGACTATTAAGTGGAAAGGATTAACGATAAGAAAAAATAATTGAGATAACAAAGAATAACTTTACATAAAGAGAGAAAATAAAAATCGGAAAACAAAAACAAAACAAAAAAAAAAAGCGAAAATAAGAAATCGATGCATTCACCCAGCCTCTCCACCACCGGTAGAATATAACTCAATTTTACGTAAATTAGGACTGGTTTGAATTCAATTTTTCCGTCTTTTAGGCTGGTTGCTTTAATTTCATTGAAGTTGTTCCAGAAGTTGATTTGTTCCAAAATCGGACGTTAGCTGTATAAAGTATGCATGCCTACATTGCATAGTTAAGTAGATTTTATATATTATTTCGTATCTTGACAGACATGACTTTTTTCTTCAGGATTACTTAGTTGGTTGATTGGTTGGTTTAATGGCATGTCAAACACTGTTGTGTTATTTAATGCTAGAGCCAGTCTTTTCAGTCATCTGCATGGTTTCAAGATAATGTGACGAGGAAATATGACACCCTAATACATTTGACCATCAGCGGACGATAGTAGTAAGCAAGAATTACAGGTTAAAGGCAGTGGGAGAAGTTGTCTCTCTCCTCCACGAGGAAAGGAACGATAATTAATCATGGTCTTCTCAGTAAGAAGACGTGTATCCTTGCACCGACGTGTTATGAAAACCCAATAACGAAAGAAAAAGGAGAGAAGAATAAACCCCTCAAAACTCCAAGTAAGTGCACATACAATTTAAATGTATGCGACTTTATCCTGCTGTATTCATACTGAAATGATAAACTTGAGATTTGGAGTGAGCTCTGCCATTAAATCCCATAGTCTACTGGAAAGCGGACCGTGTCTACCGTTGTCAAACTACCTTCTCACCTTCCACCATTAACAGATATTTTATGAGGGGCTTAGTCCAGGATACGGATATTTTCGTGGAGGCTCCTCCGGGATACAGAAAGACTTTCTCGCTCCCGACTTTTACCTAAATCGTTTTTTGTTTTCTTTGTTTCTTTCTTTTGTGCGATAAAAGAATATTGTTATTAATCCTGTTAACTCAAACACGGCAGTTAAGAGGCCTTATTTTCTGGTGGAAGAATTGTTTGTCGAAGACCTTGTATTGGGGGTGGGGAGCTAGCCAGTTAGCTATGTTGAATTTTTATAATTTCCCTAGATCTCGCCTAGTTGCTTTAAAATGTGGTTCAGCTTGGGAGTTGATGATTTCTGTGACATTAAATAGCGTTCGGCAAACCACAGCCAACGTCAGCGCCCGGTATTAACTGGTGGACTTGGTGGGAACGAACAGCCCCCTGCAAGCCCGCTGGGCGCATGGCGGCGTAATAATAATAATAATAATAATAATAATAATAATAATAATAATAATAATAATAGTAGTAGTAGTAGTAGTAAACACCTGCAGTGTTATAGTTATCATCAAAACAAATTGACACGGTGATCCGAGTTCAAAGCCTAGACGAGGCTGTTTGCTTTTCACATAGCGCTTGTAGACTTGAGAATGTTATGCATCAAACTATTCTCCCTCGAGCTATGGGTAAGTAGTTGGGAAGCCTGGCTCTTTAAACTTGCAAGGCAACCGGTCTAAGAGAAGGAAAAATTCTGATTTCAAACGTGTTAAACTACACTCAAAACCTGACCTTGTGTCCCATCTTGTTCGTGCGGAGGGGTTTCATAAATGCATTTTAATAAGACTGTGTGAAGAAGTATTGAACTAATTTTGTATGTAGCCCACTTTGAGACACAAGGTCTATTTTAAAGAGAAGTAAAGCTAATATGAATTCATAGTTTTTCTTACACTTAGATTGGTGACCCAACCCATGCTAAAGAGCATTGTCTGCCCTTATGTTTACCCATAGCATGCTGGGAGAAACAGGTGGATTCATGCATTCCATTCGGGTATTTCCGCAAAGCAAAATACAAACAGCTTCGTCCAGGATTTGACCCTTGGTCAACGATTCCTATTCCCGCAATTATAGCCATTTCACTAAGCACACCTCGCTGCTTTATATCGAACTCTAATATATATTAAAGACTAAGGAACACTGTTCTGACATTTAGCATATTTATTATTTTACATACTAACGAATACGTGTTCATATGATTTTATTAATTTTCATTTCTAAATAAAATATATTCGGGCATTAATTTTCAGTAGTATTTTCCACGGATCTTAACATGAGTCTCCTCCAGATTTTGGTCTTGGGTCACCGATTCCATTTCTTTATGACATTAACCGTTATGCTAAGAGCGCCTCCAAAAAGAAATCTGAGTAATTATTTTCTATTCCCCCTGTCTCTCGAAAGCAGGTTTGATACAGTTTCAGTAGGGAGGTCCTCACGTGTATACGAGCCTAGTACCAAAATAGCTCAGTGTTTTGCAGTGATGTACTTCGAAACCTCAACTGTACGGACACTTGCCCCCCATCACGAAAACTATACAAGTTAGACGAACCAGACACGCGGGACACTGCTGGAGAAGCAAGGACGAGCTCATAAGCGATGTACTCCTGTGGACCCCCACTTATGGATATGCACAAGTAGGACGACCAGCATGAACTTACATACAGCAACTATGTGAGGACACAGGATGTAACCTTGAAGACCTGTCGGAGGCGATGAATGATTGGGAGAAATGGCGAGAGAGGGTCAGGGATACCCGCGCTGGCGGCGCGACATGATGATGATGATGTACTTGTGATATCAATGACTGACCAACTCTTTCTTTCATTTTGAGAGCTATAAGATAAATTTTGTCAGCAATCTTATTTGTTCCCGATCACAGATGACTAGTGGATATACCTGTTCTATGTTAAGGAATCAATCAGCGCGTCAAATGAAAGCTTTCGTAAAAAATTTACTAAAGAATTATGATTAAATATATCAAGAAGAAGAAGAATTAACTTTAGGAGCAACATCCGCAAATAAAGTTATTGCGTACCGTCGATCGTAGAGTCCAGTTGATATCCATCAGTTCTATAAATACAAAGTTCAGAGAGAGGAAAAACTTTCTCACCTGGAAGATATGCAGGATTTTTTCTCAGCTCTGTCATTTGGCTTATTGCCTACCAAAGTTCAACTATGTAAATGTTGAAAATACAGAAATAACTGCTAAAGAATGTTGTGAATGATTTCACATGTTATTATTGATTATTATTTTTTTTTTTTTACTGTGGTGAGTTAGACCGGCCAAAGGACACTAAAGTACAAATAGAGTAAGGAAGATTGTAATACGCCATTATGTCTTCTGAAGCAAAGGTATTTTCGTTATTCTATAAAGTTCGACAGGCGTGATAATTTTTTATTCAAAAAGCATGCCGTTGATTGGTGCCTCATGCATAAAGTGGACATTCAGAATTGACCAAACAAAAGTACATCCTGATAATTTTTCATTGAAAGTTATTGTTTTCCTGAATCAAACATAACATGGATTTTAACAGCTACACATTAGCCTAACTGTTATCGTCACAGGATATAAAATCGGCGACCGGTGTTCAAAACATGACTATCCCGTCTGCATTTTACTTCACGCTAATGCTATAAGATAAAGCGTGTGGCTATCACTTTCTCCCACTCTAGCTATGGGCAGATACCAGGGAAGACTGTTCTTTTTTTAACCTAAGTAGGAAACCAGTCTAGGATTAAGGAATATTCTAAATTCAAAGTAACTTTATCCCTTTTAAAAATTGCCCTAGTATCACGTTCTGCCCGTGACGGAAGTTTTGGAAAAAATATATATTCATAGTTTTAGGATAATAAATGCAGAATCGATTCTGCCCGCAGTCATATGGATTTAAGTAATTATTCCTATTTATTTATAACAATAATAATAATATACGTACTTAGAACATCGATTGACAAAACCAGAGAGAAAGGCTTCGAGCTGACAAAGAAAAGAAGCAGAAGGTACCCCGTAAAAACAATTACCGACGCCGACTACGCCGATGACATAGCGATACTAGCAAATACACCCAACCAAGCCGAAACACTACTGCATAGTTTGGAACGAGCAGCCGCAGGTATAGGCCTATGTCAATGCACACAAAACGGAATATATGTGCTATAATCAAACGAGGGACATCTCCACTCTAGACGGAACCCCTCTTAAACTAGTAGACAAATTCACTTACATAGGAAGCAGCGTCGCATCAACCGAAAAGGACATCGACACGAGGTTAACGAAATCATGTACAGCTATCAATAGGCTATCGATTATATGGAAATCAGACCTAACTGATAAAATCAAACGCAGTTTCTTCCAGGCAGCGGTCACATCGATACTACTATATGGAGGCACTATATGGACTCTAACAAAACGGCCGGAGAAGAATCTAGACGGCAATTACACAAGAATGCTGCGAGCAATCTTGAACAAGTCCTGGTGCAACACCCCACAAGACACCAACTCTACGGCCACCTGCCTTCTATCACGAAAACTATTCGAGTTAGACAAACCAGACATGCAGGACACTACTGGAGAAGCAGGGATGAACTCATAAGTGATGTACTCTTATGGACCCCCAGACATGGCCGTGCAAAAGCAGGACGACCAGCACGAACATACATTCAGCAACTATGTGAGGATACAGGATATTGTCCAGAAGACCTGCCTGAGGCGATGAACGATAGGGAAAAGTGTCGAGAGAGGGTCAGGGATATCCGTGCTACCAGCACGTCATGATGATGATGATGATGTTAAAACAGAAATTAATAAGGCGCAACAAAATAGTAAATGTAAGTTCCGTGGTGAAAGAGACGAAACTATCAATCATATAATAAACGGATGCAGAGAATTAGCGCAAATAAGACTAGACATGACAGGGTGGAGAAGGTGATCTACTGGGAAGTGTGCAAAAAGTTTAAATTTGATTATATGAACTAGCAGTATATGCATAAACCAGAGAATGAAACGACCAAAGTTGTCTGGGATTTTGAGATAACAACAGATGACTTAATATCGGCCAGACGACCAGACTTACTTTGTGATTTTCCAAAAAAAAAAAAAAGAAAAAAAAAGAACCAGCTAAATTATGGACTTTGCTGTCCCCGTAAATAACAGAGTAAAAATAAAAGAAAGTGAAAAAAGAGCCAAGTATTTTTGGCAATAGAGTAGTACGAGTAGTATTAGTCAATGTGGCCACTGTAATAACTAATGTGGAGGACGTTTGAACGTGATTTTATATACTACCGAATACTATAAGAGATGCTACACTGTAGAATATCTTATTTATCAATGAACATTCGTATGAAGCAAGTCACGAAGTCACCTAATAGCATTAATGCCTGCCTCGTGACCAGTGAGAGACAGCTTTTTTTAAACCAACGACTAAATATATCTGTTACTTTTTTTAACATCTAAAATCAATGAAAGTGTGAAGTAACATCGATTGCAAAACAATCTGATGCATCGTATGCTGAAAAGAAAGCTTTAAAAAATTTAGGACATAAAATATTATCTTAAAAATAAATGTTTATTTATACAGTTTTGCAGGGACATATCAAGAGTATTTGTAAATTGTTAATATCGTTTTAGTTTTTAATTATGCGGCGTTTATTTTTAATAGTAATAATTGTAAACATTTCCCTAATGTGTAGACGATGACCAGAGTTTCATGTGATTTTTTTTTCAATATATGTGAGTTTTTCACTGTGGGCCCACAGCAGAAATTTTCTTTGGATTTTTTTAAAATTGTATATAGATTGATTTATATGAGTAACAAGTAAAAGTAAAGTTGGCGATCTTAGTCGAGAGTGAGCCGAAGGCTCCCTTTTCAATAGCCACTACACCAAGGTGTAGGCGAGGGCGCTACTTCTTTTCCCTGGACTGTGCCACTTTACCCTTGGTACGTACCTTATATTGCTGAGTGTTAACCAAGGAGGTATCAAGTACCATTTTTAAAGTCTTTGGTATGACGCAACCTGGGATTGAACCCAGGTCTCCCAGACCATTGGCGAACACTCTACCCACTAGTTTGCTATATTTGTCCAAGGGATCAAAATTTGAAGATTCTACCAAATGGTATATGCACAGACCATAATATGTCTTAGAGAGAGAGAGAGAGAGAGAGAGAGAGAGAGAGAGAGAGAGGAGTGAATAAAATTCTCAGATATTTTGAAATACAAACAGGATTATCTAATCCCAGCCAGAAGACAAAATCTAGTGCTAATTAACAAGAAAAAAGAGAACAATTTGTCCAGTGGATTTTGTCTTTCCGGCTGATAACAATTTGTAAATAAAAAAGAGATAAAAAATAAACAAATATATGAACCTTAATAGGGATCTAAACAAAACGTGGAATTTGAGGCTGTCAGTGATACCAATTCTAGTTGGCGCGCTTAAAACGTTCGTCAAAGGCCTAAGAAAAATTCTGGAGGAAATGGAAATCAGAGGAAGAATCGAGATCATTCAGACCATTGTGTTATTGGGATCAGCTAAAATAATTAAAAGAGGTTTAGCGTCTCTTGGAGACTTGCTGTCTTGGTTTATTTATTAAACGGCATATCAGCTCCTTACTTTATTCCGAAATCTAATTCATACGCAAATGTTTGGTTCTCGTCAAAACTAGAGTCAGGATTTTATGGCAATTAGTTTTTCGATATCGAACTTTATTTTATATAAAACTATAACCATTTGTTTGAACCAATATAAGTTCAATAACTCCAGTCAATACTAACATTAGTATCAACGATTTACTTGTGAGGGTAGGAATATGCTAACAGCAGAGGGGTAATTATTTTAATACATATCTATTTTAGTATAGATGGCATCGTAATAGCTAATTCTCCGGTAGGTATAGGTAAAACCGGAAGTAAAGGTTGTGAAAGGGAACTCTATATGCAACAGATATCCTGATAGCCTTATCACCAAATCCAATTGAGTCTCATATTCATAACACCCACCTTTAGATTATATAGTTAGCATATGTAAACTACGCTAATAGAGGATAATAGTTCATTGAAACATAAAGTCAGACATTCTTTCCGTTTCGATGGCATGCCTTCTCTAACCCGTAATCTGTCATTAAGACACCGTCAGAAATTGTTGGTTTTCAGTTAACTTGAATGAATTCTATATATACCTTTTGTTACATCATAAAATTCATCTAGTTTCAAATCAAATTCCACTCAATTCTCAGAAGCCAAGCAATGATGCATTAATAGAGAAATTCGAATTAACTGACAACATTCCGACGTCAAGACCCTTTATGTGACACTGAACATGAAAAACCACTGGAAAGTCAGCGTTCATGTATCGTTTATAATCCATCATTTTAATTAGGAAAAAAATTTAATTAATTCACAAGATTTTCAAATCAAGTAATTAAATGTGGAAAAGGAATGATCTTGGTCTTACTTATCATTGTCTTGACTAGGAAAGTCGAGACAATGCTCGGCCGAGTTTAAGGAAAAACGCCTCTTCTTAAGCGGTTCAATCAAAGAAACAAAAGAGTGTTTTGTGTGATGTGATAAAAACTTGACGCTAATACTCAGCAATTGATTTACAATCTCAGGCATAGATTTTAGCCCTTGTCAACTAAGGGGACTACTTTCAATAAGTTTACGTTGTTCAGTTTTATTAAGAAATGCTTATATATATATATATATATGTATATATATGATATAAATTGAGTCAGTGTGTAGACTTGAAAGGGACATCTAAACGTAGTAGAATTGTGTACATTGTCTTTTTTTATATCTATATTTTTTATTTAGCTTCAGAAAAGGTTTTTTTTTAATGATATCAAGTTTTCCGATTCAATAAAAATAATTTGCAGATAACCGAGCCAACACAGTAGTTTAACAAGTACTACCCCCCCTGAGTAAGAGTAAACCTGGGATTAATGGCAATTAAAGTGAAGTCCAAACTCCAGTGCCCCAAAATTGTAGCTTCACCACCGCAGGTATTCTGCAGCCATACACAGGATGCCTGTTTATGTATGTTGTTTAATATATGAATCACTACACGCCGAACAATCTTTTCTACAAAATAAGAAGTATCAGAATTTTCCTGTGTACATAGGCTCTATTCATTTACCAACCTCTTTGAACGAGCAGATCATTTATTAACGGCGTTTAACTGGTTTAACATCGGAGTTTTCCCTCTCCAAGTATGGTCTTCATACCAAGGTTAAATATCCTATCCTGTCCTATTTTATATCCACATTGTCTTGAACTCGAGTCACTGAGTCCATTTTCTACGATGTTAACCATTCCATAGCGTACAGCTTCTCAGGTATATGTTAAGGTGTCATTTGAGAAAGCATCACGAGAAAAGAAATTCGTTTAGACTTGATAAAAGGGATTATTGATGTTCATTAAGCAGGTAAAAAAACAAAACGTCAAATTATCAAAGCATTTAATATCAGCAACTGGCGAGAGATATATTATTAACAAATTCAAAGGGAAAAACACATCACAGAAAAGAACTCACAATGGTAGGAAGTGAAAGATTTCAAAGAGTCAGAAGAAAAAACGAGTAAGAGATATTTAACCAATGTCAATACACCAGTGAATGACTAAGGCAATATTAGAAGAGAAAATAGCACTTGGTTGAGCCCTCTAATGGATAGACTGCTGGGTCACTAACGGAGAAAAACTTATTTTCTGAAGAAGAAACATCTCCAAGCCAGACTCCAAAAACGCTTATGACAAGCTGCAAAATTATAATGCAGGCTGAAAGCGTCTAATATTGTCTGAAAGGAAGAGACTAGAGCTCGATGACCAAAGAATTTTTGCCTATGAAAGAAAGGTGAGACTAATAATAAAATAAAGCTTTGGAGGCACTCGTGGTGTAATGGATATCGTCGAATAAAATGAACTTGGTGGATGGATTAGGCTGTCTACATTTCACATAGAGAAAACACCCTCGGGAAAAGTATGAATCCAACAATTCTCCCTCCAGTAAATAGTCGGGCAGACTGTAATATTTAGCCTTGGTATAGCAAGCAGTTTAGGAGAAGAAAAACTCCGAATTCAAACCTGTTAAAGATTTCTTAAAATTGACCTTTTGTCACATCCTGTTCATGTGGAGGGTTTGGTAAATACATATAACCAAAATAATCCTGAGTCATAGCTACTAATTTCATTTTTCGCTAGATGCTCCACCGTTCTAGCTTTTTGTCAAAGTAAATAGTTTCGAGAATCAAAATTAGGTACCTTTTGTTTAACGATTACGAAGCTCGGTGAACAGGCTATTACAAGTGAATTAAGTTCTCACTGAGCATTTCTTACTTTTGACCTTTTGATAAAATAAGCTAAACTTAATAATTAAGCACCTTGTCTAGTGTAGAGAGTGCACGTGATTCTTGCAGAATATAGTGAGTTTATCTCGCTGACTGTTCCTATTGATCTATGTTTTTACTGCGTGCATCAATGCTTTGTAAATCGCATTAGAGAAGGTAATAAAAAACAAAGCAATA
>OY757904.1:106426639-106491639 GCA_963585895.1 Sepioteuthis lessoniana
ACACTCAATAGAAGGCAAAATATTAAAAATATATATATAAAAACGGTAAAATATTGACGTGGATAAATTTAAAGATATAAGTTACGTAATGAATTGAAATTTCCTGAGGGATGTTCCTAAAAACACGGTCCAGACAATGGGTTTATCAGTACGCAAATAAATTACCGAGCATATGCTATGGATGGTTAAGAATTTTCTTTCAAGATAGGGAAATGCTGTTCTAAAAATATATAAAAGCCTAATAAAACCTAATAGAAAATATTGTACTCAGGCCTGGTCTCATGTGTCGAGACACGAATATAGGAGTGTAATATTCAGATTAGAAGGCCAACATAGAAGGGTGACAAAAATAAAAAAAAAAGGAAAGATTACAGTTATAAACAGAGATTAGAGAAATTGAGATTAACTATTTACTAGAAAGAATGAGAAGCGATCTATTTGAACATTTCGAAAAAATTAAAGACATTTTTTATGATAGATATTTTTTCAGTATCTCTAATCGAACTGGAAATTTTCGGTCAACACGAATTTCAAAACGTAAGTCGACTAACAGAGTTTGTTATAGGTTCAAAGAGTAATATATTTTTCTGAAGAAATTGCTGAGTCAGATGAAAAACAACGATAGTGTAAAAATATTAAGATTATTTCAGAAAAAAAGCGAAGAAAAGAGATTAGGATGACAACTTAACAGAATCTGTTCTTCATATAAATGTTATTTAAATAATGTATATGTTCTGTGGACATATTCATTTTTTTTTCTAAAGTTTGATGTGAGAAGAAAGGAAAAAGTGGAGAAGTCCAACGAGGCATAACAAACTATTAATAATAATAATAATAATAATAATAATAACAATAATAATAATAATATTAAGTGAAAACCCATCAGCTATTACTGATGTGAAAAACTCTATAATAATAGTAATAATAATAATAATAACAATAATAATAATCTCGGCCAGAGGACCAGACCTTATAATAATAAACAAAAAGAGAGAACCTGCAGAATTGTGGACTTTACTGGCCCGGCAAAACTCAGAGTAAAATTTAAAGAATGTAAAAAGAAGGGAATTGAAAAAAAACTGTGGAACATGAAAGTGACGATTATACCAATTGTAACTGGTGCTCTTGGTACAGTCACCAAATGATTTTACAAGGAATGGAGGGCTTAGAAAAATACAGGATGGGGGGAGACTGTCCAAACTATCAGAATTGTTGAGATCGGCTAGAATACTGAGAAGGATCCTGGTGACTTAATGAGACTTGCAGTCACTCAAACTTCTGTGGAGTACCATTAGCTAACGCTGATGTTAAAAAGGACTAAAATGATATTTTTGCATCAGTTATGTCACTTTTCCTTGAAGCTACCATTTGTAAGATTGAGATATTTGCATCATTGCTGTTCGGGCGCAGAAATACAATCCTCAAAGAAGACATCGTTGAATTAGTTGTTCTTTGGTCACTTGTTTAGGGACCTTAGGAGATGACACTTTCCGGTATTTCTACTTCTCATCGATGATTTTATATAGCTCCAATCCGAAGATCAATATTTTTGGTTCTATTATCAAGATTGCTCCGTTAATTATAAGGTATAAAACATTCAGTGCACGCCACATTGTTTTCTATCGATGCCAATATGACTGTATCAATGCTTGGATTCAACAATAACTACTTGATAGACTTATGGAACTTGATGTAACGAATTCATTGCCCATAAAATAGCCCACGGAAGGTTAAGCTATTATCAGATTGATATTTCTACATTTAGAAGTAAAACAAAAGAAAACAATAAAACAAAAAAAAAAACAAAAAAAAACAAAGAAACAGTTGCGTCATGATTGTCTATTGCAGAAAAAAAAGACGCAACGATATAACGACTGATCTTTTTTAATGAAGAGATTTTTTTGCTTTATAAATTGTAGAATTAATTCGAGAAAAGTTTAGAAAAGGTGAAATTCGAGTCCATTTCTTTTGTCTTGGAGTCTCTCTGGTTTACTTTATTTTATCCTATCTGATATCCTGCCTCCTTCTAAGATTTCCTATTTGTTTTGTCAAGTATCCGACTGTTTTTTTCGTATGATAATGTTTTACCAGGCTATGATATCATCAGCATCTTTTGTATTTTCACAAGTATACCTGCCCTCTTCTGTGTGATCCTCGTCAAATGAAGTAACCAATGTACAAAGATAACTCAAACATCTTATTGCCAATCAACTGGGGCTGTAGAATACACTGACTGCTTCTCCGCAGAGGGGTAAGAACCCCTTCTCCCAACGAGTGTTCTCGATATGATACTAAAAAATCTCATTGTGATGTTCTAGTAATGCTGGAGCTTTGGGGAATGTGGAGTAGCCCTCCATTGCTATCGTTCCTAGGTTCACTCTGTTCTGGAGTGACAGCATCTGAAGTAGTGCTATCAATGGGTTAAATAGAATTAACTGTGTATTTATGCTTAACTGAATTGCTCTAAATAGGACTGTTTTCACATTTAAACTTTGTACATATGCTAGATAGAATTGTTTGAAATAGAGCTGTTTTTGTATGCTGAATTGAATCGTTTGAAATATAACAGTTTCGACATTTAACACTGTGTAAACAAAAAACTTTATTTATCATAACTGAATATTTTGAAATAGAAATGTTTATATGTATAAAAATGGATTTGGCATTTATAACCTATAATGGTTGATGTGCCATAAAACCAAACCAAATGAAACATTTTCACAGTTCCCTCTTGATATCGTAAAAAACAAACTTATCCCAATGAGCCGAATTCAAATACTAGAAAAGTCTTTTTGCATTGGGATTTCGATTTGGTTTTCTAGGTTTTATGGTATATCCAATATCGTTGGTTATTTAAATCCAAAGCTATCTTTGTAGAAGAAAAACAGTTGTACTATTTGACTTATATATGAAGGTAATAAGGGAGTTCACACATTTCTTAATTAACTAAGCTTTTTGCTTAGATGTGGCACAAGGCCATATGAAAGGGGCACCCAATGAGACTCGAACTCACTCGTGTAGGTGTGCTAGTCGAGCTTGCTAACCATTACACCACCGGAGTTCACACATTTTCTTTGGATATTTGTCTGAAAGTGAACATTACAGTAACTGTGATTTCGCAGTCGAACACGTTAGTCACGGAAAGCCCACCGACTTTTTGCATTTAAGATTGTACTAATATCATTCAAGCTGCATGTATACATCTTTTCTCCGTCGCCCCAGCGATGGGTAAAATGGTATAAAAGACTGTCCAGAAGAAAATAACAGTCTGTATTAAATAGTCAGAGGAGTGCTGTTCGGAGAAAATGTCGAAAATAGGGGTGTTATTCTTTAGTTATCAGTGCAGCCACAAATTATGGCTGGCTTTTAACACTATAAAAATCATTTTCTTGGTAAAAAGTCATTCACTAGGTTTGACTTAACATAATGGCCGCCATCGATATCGTTGGACGAACATCATTAATAATTTATCTATTTCATTATCTTCTTGCACACCTATGTACTCAGAAGAATTCCCTTTACTTTAAAAAAAATAGGTTTAAGCAAACAATGATCATAGTTAAAGTCTTAATAATCGTTTATAATGTTTGAACAATCATTGTGAAAGGAAAAGTGGGGAAAAGCCTCATTGTGAATTGTGTCTGTTCAATTATTAGATAATTTGCGTTACACGAAATAAAATGAAGCAAATAAAGAATTATTACGTCAACTTAAAGCAGTACTAAAACAATGGGCCCCAAATGACAGATACGAAAGCAAAACTGCAAATTGAAAATGTAAAGCAAAAAGCATATCCACTGAGTATAAAGAAAAAGTATGTAATTACACACGTGAAGCAGACATTGACGTCTTTCGTAAAAATGCATGAAAATAGATGCAGAATAGAATTTGTAAATACGAGGATAATTCAATGAGTAAGAGAATTATTTTAAAAAAGTGCCAAATAGCTTTTCTTTCAGAATTTTTTTCCATAAATACAAATTTACATTGTTTTAAATTAGTTTAAATCAAAAATTATTTTAATTTTGTAAAAAAATTATTTGTTTTGAAACAATTCAAAATGGCAGTAAATTAAACAGAGTGCTCCAGGTTTGAACAGTGGACTGTGATTAAATATTTGGTTCCTGAGAAATCCAAACAATATAAAATTTACGGAAGAATGTTGATATGTACGGAAAAGGATGTTTTCGTCAAACAAATGTTTACAAATGAGCTAAGCGTTGATTTACGAGAGTGAAACAAAAAGACAGCTCATGGAGGGGGAAACACACTGACTCTCCGGTAACGAAAATGTTCTGGGCGCAATTAATAAGGAAGGTCCTGCTGATAGTCTTCAACCACATGAAAGAGCCAATCACAATTGGTTTTCTTGAATGAACTGAAACTGTAAACACTACTCCCTATTGTCAAGTCTTTCGGCAAAGTTTCCCTTGTTTATTCAGGAATAAGTACGATAGAAATAACCTTTTTCAAGTCACTAAATAAAGCACTTAGATTAGAGAAATGAAAAAAAAACCTTTAACTCAAGTAATGATGATACCTGAATTGTGTTATATATTCGTGAGTAATGAGAAGATTAACACTAGACCACTGGAACAACTCAAAAAAAGTTATCAAACATTTTTTATGCTTTATGGTCGGTCTCATGTTTATTACAGATTTTTCTAAATAAACATCCTCTTTTATTTTTGAGGGTTAAGTCCTCAAGTGTTATTTTAAAAGAGGAAAGTCATTTCAGACAATGTATTCACCCAAACCCTTCCCGACAGGCAGGGTATGGTATAACGTCAACATAAACAAAACACAGCCTCGTCCATGATTTGTATTTGGGTCACCAATACCATTTTTTTACGATGATAAACGTTCTGCTTAAAATATAAAATATATAATGTAATATCAAATATAATATATTGGAAATAAATTGGAATGCCTTTTTCTCCTTGTAACAAACGTGTCTGTCTTTTCTTCCAGCCATCGTGATCAACTGACTACTTACATGACGATTCAGTTTTCAACAATGAGAACCGTTAAACTATGCACGAGCGGCCATTTCAGATAAGCAGTTTTGGGCTATATAGATAAAGTAGTCTAAATAAAGAGTTAAACTTACGCAATTGCTTCGTTTCGAGTCAAGATCTAGACTGACTTTATGAGTTTAATTAAATCCCGGACCCTATATCTCTTCACACATGACATCCTTCACACAATAACTCTGCAGCTTTTTTCCAGAACTCTACTTTATCATAATGTGACACGACGTGCGGTTGATACTTAATTAATATGTAAAAATTAGAATTTATGAAATATATTCTAATTAATATATATATATATATATATATATATATATATATATATATATATATATCAAAAACAAAAAAGATCCTTAAAATAAGCATCATTTTGTTTAAGGCTTATATTGACCTAAAAAGCTGGTTGATCGTTCCTAAAGGTCAGTTAAGTGCTAGACAATTGTTTCTGATTTTAAAGGATAGCAAATTTATTTTATTTTTCGGTTGTCAACTAACTTCATCAATCATAATCATGAAACGGGTCATTTCGTAAAACATATTTTTCTAGTCCTTATCTTGAAGGTTAATGTCAAAAGGGATATTTGATTTTGCTCCACGCTAAATAAAGGCGAGCTCGGCATGGCTCATCCAGTCAGGTGAGGCTGACAATTTTTTGTTCAACCCCAATTGCTCTAAACCTGTTCCCATTGGTCAAAGCATGTAAAAAGGTCTTTCTCTATACATGTAAGATACACTCCGGAACTAGGATTGGTTGACCAATGGGAATATTGTCTCTTATTGGATAACCAATCAGAAACCGTTTTTAGTCCAGATATTGATCTATAAAAATGGGATAATTAAACGAATCCTCAGAGAGGATGAGAAAAAGGGACCACGAAGAAACTCAAGACTGCCAAAGAAGTAACTCTTCTAGACTAAAGGCACAGCGAACAACGTTCAGGCGTTAAAAAATACAAAGTCCCAGACATAAAAGACGTTAGTGTTACACTCACCACACCTCATCTTCACTCTTCCTCTCTCGATATTCTTTCTTCTTCTGTTTACCAGAAAAGCAAACCTCGTTTGTTTGTTACTTATTGACTCACAAACGTGTTTCAATAAAAACGATTTTGTTGTTGTTGTTAAACAACGGATTTTCGCTATTCTTTGTGTTGCTTGACGTTCTAGCCGCTCATATTACCTGACCGTCAGAAGAAGATCCGGCTAAATTGTGTCAACCCCCCAACGTGGATCTTTCAAACACAGCGTGGGCACGGAAGGATTTGACAAAGGAAACACTCGGGAGCTAATATGGTAGTCACGAACACAACAGCCACAACAAGTACTGTGACTATTAGTCACACCACATTGGGCTCCGTGACTAGCATAGGACCACAATAGTACCAAATTCTCACTTCGGGGCTATTTCAACTAGGGCATTCAACTGTAAATCATCATTTCCCCAGATATGTAAACTCGTGGTCACATATACACTGGAAGCCAGTGCACTAGCATCCCATTACTTTACAACATATCCAAAAAACCTCGAAGGAATATTAAATAGATATGGGTGTGATCGGCATTAAGATGGAAACTGTGAAAAAAGCCTGGGTATAAACAGTCAGTAAAAAAACCATTGATCTACTTTGCTAAAGAAAAATTGAGAAACAGACTCAAAATAATATCTGCTGGACTTCTAGCAAAATTGTTTCAACCATGTAAACTGCTGCAAGAAATCATATGTGTACATTGTTCATTCCACCTGCCCTTTCATCCCGTAACCAACACAATGAGAAAGGAATATTGTTATTTATAAATGAATATCATTAAAGTAGTCGAATTATATTGACGATAACGTCTCTATTTTTTCGGAAAAGAATGACCTATATTAAAGGAGAATATAAAGAGCTGTAGTGTATCCACCTCCCATCAAACAGTATGGACGTTCACTGTTGAAATCAAGTGGCTGAGTAAGTATGAAATGAAAAGGACCCGTTCAGTCTTGCAATATTTCAGTCAATAGTTAGAGATTGTTTTGACGTAGATGTACAAATTATAGTTAGAAAATTAGTTGGACAGACTGAGATCTTGAACCTATGTTATGCAAGTATTGGAGGAGAACGATAACCATAAATTCAAAGCCAGGTCTTTGGCTTAATTCTAAAAGACAGAAAGCTTATGAATGAAGCAATAAATTAATCCGGGTCTTAGATATGTGAAATCATATTAATGATACAAGAGCATGTAATATCTTCAGCTAAAAAAAGAAAAGAATAAACAAAATAAATTTAAGAACCAGCCCGTCTAAACCAAATAAAAATATTTAAGTCTGGGAAACATACATCTCTCTGGCCCTGTCGGCTGGGGCTGAAGAATACACCGACTGCTTCTTTGAAGAGGAGTAAGACTGCCTCAACGAATGTCCTGGATATGACACTAAACAATCTCATGGTGAGGTTCCAGTAATGCTGGAGCTTTGGGGAATGCGGAATATCCATTCATTACCATCGCTCCCAAGTCCACTCCGTCCCGAAGTAATAGCACTTGATAGGGTCCTATCAATGGGAAAAATTGATCTAAACTGCCTACTTATGCAAATCTGAATTGCTTGAAATAGAACAGTTTTTGACATTAAAACAGTTCTACGCTAAGCTGAATTGCTTGAATTAGAACAGTTTTGACATTTACCTGAGTGCAAACAAAAAACTATACTTATACTAAACTGAATTGTTTGAATTACAACTGTTTGACTTAACTAAATAGCTTGAAATAGAAATGATTTGGACTATTAAACTGTGTAATTTCGCTAAACAGAATTGTTTGAAATAGAACTGTTTTTTGTATAAAAATGGATTTGTCATTAAATAATCTACAATAGTTGATATCCCTTAAAGCCAAACAAACAACCTCTCGAAGAATGGAGGCTGCTGTTATGTAGAAATACAACGTTGAAATTATAGATAATGAGAAGCTGCAGCAATATTTTACCAACGAAAATATTTAATGTATTATGTAAAAATAGATAAAACAATGGCTATAATTCCTTAAAATATTCAAAAAACAAAGATACCAGGATTTTTATTACTTTTAGTAAATCATTATCAAGCAAATAAAGACATTTTATTCATAATTCATTTCAAGACTCTTCAGCAGTTTAACCAAAAATAATATTCAAACACTAATATAAGCAGGAATAAAAGAACATAGTTCCATATAATGAACGTACTTACTTTTGAACTGACATTTTTCTCTCAATATGTTGGGAAAATGAAAACCTTGAATTCAAAATCAAAAAGACGTCAAGAGGCAGTTATACCAGTATATCTCCAAAGATCTATTATGAAAATTTATCATTTACTTATAGAAGAAGCTGTGGGAAGTTATGATTGCTAACGTCTTGAAAAGACCTGGGACTAACCAGCCATCCAATTATCTTAAAACATAAAAATACAGACGTTACCAGTTCTTTACTAAAATAGGAATTTGAATAGACATTTTGTACTTGTTCTGTCACTTAAATGTTTTCAACATTTAGCAAGAAACCGTTGCAATTGATAACTTAATATTGATTTGATGGATTTCATTTTAGAAATAATTTCTTGAGCATAGGATATCCAGAAGCATAGGAAACCAATTTATGACATCGAATTAAAAAACTTAGAGAAGAATAGAGAAATCACTCTAATATCTCTCACAAGATTTTTAATTGTAATGCCGAGTTTATTCATGAAGTAAACAGTATAGAACCCTGATCCCCCATGTTCTCTAAAGATCATCGTTCATTCTATTATGTTGTGCATGAATGAGTATAACATGGATTTAGTATTTCACTGAATGTTTTGGGAAAACAAAAAAAGAAAAGAAACAATGTCGATAAGATAAATAGATTAAAATTTTAGCTTATAATTCTTGAATAAGCTTGAAAAAACACTCAAATTTTGTTGCGAATGGAAATCAATAGATTCCTTACACGATACGCAATTAGTGTCGAATATACTTACGTATCATCCATGTGACGGTACAGTCGGCAGAGGCTGTAGAATACATCGACTGCCTATCTGCAAATGGGTAGGACACCCCCACACGAGGACCCAGTTGATTAAGATAGTAGAATACATCGACTGGATCTCTGCTGAGGCGTAACACTCCATCGAAGACCTAGTTGACTGAGACTGTAGAATACATCGACTGCCTATCTGCAAATGGGTAGGACACCCCCACACGAGGACCCAGTTGATTAAGATAGTAGAATACATCGACTGGATCTCTGCTGAGGCGTAACACTCCATCGAAGACCTAGTTGACTGAGACTGTAGAATACATCGACTGCCTATCTGCAAATGGGTAGGACACCCCCACACGAGGACCCAGTTGATTAAGATAGTAGAATACATCGACTGGATCTCTGCTGAGGCGTAACACTCCATCGAAGACCTAGTTGACTGAGACTGTAGAATACATCAACTGCATATCTGCCGAGGGGTAGGACTCCCCCACGAGGCCCCGCTGACGGAGACAGTAGAATACATCGACTGCATCTTTAGAGAGGGGTTAGATTCCCCAACGAGGGTCTAGTCGACTGAGACAGTAGAATACATCGACTGCATTTATGTAGATGGATTAGACACCCTCAACGACGGTCTAATTGACTGAGAGAGTAAAATACATTGACTGCATCTTTAGAGAGGAGTAAAATTTCCCCACGAGGGCCCAGTCGGCTGATCTAGTAGAATACACCAACTGCATCTCTACAGAGGTGTATGACTCCTCAAAAGAAAACCCAGTCAACTGAGAGAGTAGAATACATTGGCTGCGTCTCTGCAGAGGTGTAAGACTCCCCCAACCTGTTTACTTAATATGGTACTAAAATATGGAATGGTGTGGCTCCAGTCTTGGAGCTTTGGGGAATGTGGTGTACACCTTCATCGCCATTGCTCCCAGGTCCACTCTATCCTGGAGTGGTAACGCTTGATAGGGTCCAATCTATGGCTAAGGTAGAATTGTTGGACGTTTTCACAGTATGTAAGCAAATGACATCCTAAATTAGATTGTTAGTAATACATAGCAATTCTTGGAACAATTTAACTGTGTACAAACGAATGAATGATGGTGAATTGAACTAGTGGTGATAGATAGCAATAATTAAAACCATTTAACTGTGTAGACACAATAGCAATAGCAGTATGCCAACAAATTAGTTCTAATTCTTAGAAATGAAATTATCTCCAAACTATTCAATTACAAATCATATGTATATCCATTTAAATGTGCGGAAGCAAATGAGTAATACTTAATAGAATTATTTGTGTTACATAGAAATGATTGAAACCATTTAACTGAGTGCAAAAAAAAGGAGCCCGGACTAATTTAGGAATGTTAAATACAAGGTATGTTTACAAATTCTGCTTTTATTTTTTCTTAAAAAAAAAGAAAAAAAGCAGAAGGTACCCTGCATAAACAATTACCGACGCCGACTACGCCGATGACATAGCGATACAGGCAAATACGTCCAACCAAGCCGAAACACTACAGCATAGTTTGGAACGAGCCACCGCAGGCATTGGCCTCCAAGCCAATGCACACAAAACTGAATATATGTGCTTTAATCAAGCAGATGACATTTCCACACTAGAGGGAACCTCTCTGAAACTGGTCGACAAGTTCACCTACCTAGGAAGCAGTGTCTCATCAACCGAAAAAGACATCGACACGCGGCTAACGAAGGTATGGACAGCTATCTATAAGCTATCGATCATATGGAAATCAAACCTGACCGATAAAATGAAACGCAGTTTCTTCCAGGCAGTGGTCGCATCGATACTGCTGTATGGATGCACCACTTGGACGCTAACAAAATGGCTGGAGAAGAAGCGAGACGGCAATTACACAAGAATGTTCGGAGCAACATTAAATAAGTCCTGGCGGCAACATCCCACAAAGCACCAACTATACGGCCACCTGCCTCTCATCACGAAAACTATCCAAGCTAGACGAATCAGACATGCAGGACACTTCTGGAGAAGCAGACACGAGCTCATAAGTGATATACTCCAATGGAACCCCACATATGGCCGAGCAAAAGAAGGACGACCAGCTAGAACATACATACAGCGGCTATGTGAGGATACGGAATGTAGCCCTGAAGACCTGCAAGAGGCGATGAACGATAGGGAAAAGTTGCGAGAGAGGGTCAGGGATATCCGTGCTAGCGGCACGACATGACGATGGTCATGATGATGATGATGTTTACAAATTATATATATTCAATATTTTTGTATAAAAAGGATTTGGTATTAATCTACAAAGATACATATGCCATAAAAATCCAACCAACCAACCAACCAACCAACTATGAATACATAAAACAGGACCTTTTGGCAACTGGAAATTGTAGGCATATTTACATTGAAAACACTCTTATCTCTCGAATAGCACGATCCAATAATATTTGGCAAAAACTGAAGTCTCATAAAGCCGAATGATACGCGAGTGTATGTAGTACTTGATTTTTTTTTTCTGTCGAAAAAATTACAATATAATGTTTTATTTTATTTTTCTAAAATAATTTCTGTATAACGTTTATCAATGCGATTAATATTCACAGCCGAATTTATTATATTTCAAAAATGAAGATGCTGAAAATGAATATTTGATTTGGAAAATAATTGTCTTTTTTATTTATCGTAGTTCAGACTTATCGATGTACCACTGGATATCAAGGTAAAACGATTAGTGGGTCGTTTAAGTAACCAAAGGAATATTTGATTAACTTAAATGTTTCTTGTTCATCAATTACTGTTTTGTCAAGTCTAGAGTTAATCGGATGCATGGGGTCTAGGTTTGTTCCCTGTCATAAAACGTGTAATTTAATTCAAATTAGACTTCAAACTAACAGTAAAGACGACAATTAAATAAAAAGGTTTTGTTTCGAAGTATTCACCTATTCGTACTGAATGTGTAATATACTTACATACATATGCGCATAATCGTATAAATATGAGTACAGATTTATATTACCTCAAATTCTTATAAATTTGTTAATGTTCAAACTAGTGAAGTATCAATCTCAATTCACATATATGTTAGTGAGACCAGGGTACAAAACTGCAGTTATTCTTTTCTCTAAACTGGTCAGTATTATAAATCATTCTTCTTTTTCTTTTCTTGACAATTCCTTATATATATATATATATATATATATATATATATATATATATATATATATATATATATATATATTCGATTTTTTCGATTTCTTCAATATCTTTCGTTTTCTGAATGATGATTGTAGTTTTTAAAACCCATAAAACCTGAGGTCACAGACAAGCTTCCATGCTATTAAATATATATAAACACTAATACATATTTACTTATTATTATCATATAATATCTCTATGACAGATATGGAGCACTCTCCAAAATATATTGCATGTGGTCTGCTACAAAACGGCGAAGTGAGATAGTGACAATCAACACTGTTATAATATATATATATATATATATATATATATATATATATATATATATATATATATATATATATATATATGTGTGTGTGTGTGTGTGTGTGTGTGTGTGTGTGTGTGTGTGTGTGTGTTTCCTCTACTCTAGGGCAGTCAGCTGGGGCTCGGGAAAACACTGACTCCATCTCTGCCGAGGGGTAAGACCCCCACTCGATGAGTGTCCAGTATAAGATCAAACAGTCGGATGTTGAGGCTGGAGCTTTCGGGAATGTGTGGTACACCTTCATTGCCTTCATTCCAGAGTCCCCTCTGGTCCGTAGTGGTAACACCTGCTAGGGTCCTATCCATGGGTCAAATATAAATGGTTGACATTTAAATTGAAGGCAAAAAATGATTAATGTAAAATTGAATTTTTAGAAATACCACTGTTTGATCATTGAACTGTGGGTATATATAAAATGTATAGACAAATCATATATCTAATATGATTGTACAAATAGGATTTGGTATTAATTAACCTGCAGTGGTTGATATAACATAAACCTAAATGAAACGAAACCTGTTTAATCCCCGATCTCTCAATAATTTTTGAGCAATTTTAATTTTAATGTGTGTGTGTGTGTGTGTGTGTGTGTGTGTGTGTGTGTGAGTGTTCTTCAATCCAGTAAATCTGGAGTAGATGCCAATTCCGTCAGGACAATTAAATTATTCAAATTTTGAATATTTAAATATTCCTGGTAAAGAGCTCAATGTAAATGAAATCACAGAGCAAATAAAGTTATTTTAAGAAAAGGCCAATATTCGGTCACATTATAATACATTTCAATCCTGTTAAGAGCATTGATATGAATCAAAGACCCAAAAATAATTTTTAACAGGACTTCATCAAATCCATGATGAAGTCCTTTTAAAAGTTATTTTGGAGTCGTTAGCTTTTGGCTTTAAAAATCTAAGTAATGTTGGTTTGTCCCAAAAACTAATAAATCAACCAATCAACCAACCAACCAGAATGAAGTACCGTTTATAAACATTTTTGTTGTGGCAAAGCACAACGACTTCTCATGAAACAAAAACAACATTCAGCGTTCTGCGTCTTTTTATCTGCTGATGAGGCCCATACAAAGCTGAGAGATGTACAACAAATGTAAATCTTGGTTAGGCTGGGAACTTTTTGAACGATGGTGATGGATATGTATATATATATATATATATATTTGGGTAGGTCAGTTTTGGAACTGTAAAAAAAAGCACACAAAGAAAGTTGCACGATAATGTCAAAAGTTACCACAAGATATATCTTTCTTCAAAAATTTGTATTTATTTGAGCAATGAAACTTAAAGACCAAATAAATTGGGATTTTTATCACGGTAAGGGTGTCACCGGCAACACAGATCGCTAAACGATTGTTTACTGTTTACGGTTTAATCATCACGAATTTCTCTTGTATTTATCATTAAAACAGACTTAACTATTAAAAAATACAACTTATATTATTATTCTGATTTGTTTATATTTCAAAGTTTGGGTTTATTCATTTAAAAAAACTGTTTACGAGCTCGATACTGTAGATAAAAGTTTTATAAAAAAAGTAAAAAGGAAAGAGATGGGTCAAGTAAAAATTTACATTAAACACCAAAGCTTCAACATCAAATCTCCGGGGTAATGTTTCTTCCTCCTCCTACTCATCTTCTCCAAGTGAAGAATCAGAAGAAGAATATTTGCAGCCAAAGAGTCATCCAAAAGGACCTTATAGCCTTATCAAATTTCCAAGATAGTCAGTTAGACATATCTTCTAATCGTGGAGCCAGCCTTGCCAATGCCTTGCTCTTGAATTTGAAGGCTATGGGCCTTCTTATACCCAGTATTAATATAAACGATATTATTATTGATAAATGTAAAGTTGACAGGACAAAGACTAAAGTGAAAACAACTGCCCAACAAAAACAAGATCAAAGTATGGAAAATCTTATATGTATTGCAGTTGATGGGAGAATGGATAAGGAAATTTGTGGAGGAAAATGGACAGAAAACTATGAAAAAAAACTAAGGAACCAGAACGCCATTTAACTTTTACAAAGGAGACACCATATGAGAGTAAATATCTGACACACAGAGTTCTTCCTAAAATTGGTGCAACAGGTGCTGTTCATGCAGAGCAAGTGGTGGATGTTTTGCATGAATTTTACAGTGAGAACACTATCAAGGCTATCCTTGTTGATAACACTAATGCCAACACTGGCTGTGAAGGGGAAATGGTTGCAATTTTAGAAAAAAAATTAATCTTCACGGAATTAGTTCCTCACTGCACCATATTACTTTCAGAGCCCTTTTTTAAATATAGATGGTTGCGCAAAAGGCCCGACAGCATTCCCTGGGAAAATGATGCTCAAAGGATTGTCATGATTTACCCCAAATATCATTTTCCATTACTAGCAGACTTCTGGATTTAATTTTGAAAATCTCAGTTGTGACCAAAGACTCCTGTATGAATACGCAGTAGGTACTTCTAAAGCTAAGGTTGACTCTAGATTTGCCTCCTGCAAAATTGGTCCTTTAAACCAGGCACGATGGCTATCAGGCTCATGTGTTCATAGACCTGTGGTGCATACTAACAAAGGCTCACAACAAAACTCCACAGTTTAATAAATTTTATCGTAAATGTATATGCCAGTTGTTGGTTTGAAATTAAAAGAAATAATGAATTCCACATTCAGCAACTGCACATTTTTAATATGATCTAGTGAATTAAGCAGTCGCCTCATGATGGCATTAAGAAATATACTAGGTAATACATTTTGTTTACTGCCAGAAAACCTTCTATATTCCTTGGTGAAATCTGAGGAAGTTGAAGTAGGAGAAGAAGTTTAAAAAGAATTTTGGCCATTAGGTAAGTAAATATTTATTCATATATCACTGACTCAATTATTCCAGTTTATAGAATTATTTTTAAAGATTTTATCTAATTTTTACTATAATTATTAAAGCAGTAAAGATTGGGAATTTTAATAATTCAGTCAATTAATTTTTACATTCTTTCGGGAGAGGGGAGTCAACCAGGGAAAGGTCAAAAAGAATGCCAACTATTAATTTTAATGTCACACATTGGACACAATTAATAGATTTATCATTATGTGGCATTTTTGAACCACCAATGATGAAAGATTTTTTGAATTTGAACTTCGAGAATCATTGTTAAATGGAACAAAACTTGACTTGATTTGCCCTCACATTCTCAGGCCATGGAATGGGGAGTCAAATTAACAACAGAAGCTTCACAAACTGTATATGGTTTTGAAGCAAAGCATCAACACATAACAGCCAAAGTTTTGAGTGAGAAATTGAGAACGGCATTTATGTCTATGGGCTCTTATAGGGAGCAATTTGACTCAATATATTAAACTGTATTAAAATAGTGTTTGTTTTTCCTTATTTTTTTTGTTTGTTATATTTTCCCTTATAACCGAAAAAAAATCAATTTTTAAGGTTTTCAAATATTATTGCTTAAATGAAAACGTTAGAAAGCAGTTTAGAGATGCAGATATTGTAAATGGTGCGGGGCGTATTTTCAAATTGAAGATTAGTCCTCATTTCTTTAATTAATATCATTTTTATAAAATAAAAGGACATTCCCTGATTTAAATACTAACATTATTTGGTTTTTACACTAATATTCAAGTCAAATCTTGCCAAAAAAAAAAAGGAATTTTCTCTTTATTTTTGTTTAAGATCTTGGATACCAAATGCTCAAAAAACCGTTGAACTATTTGATCTAATTTTTTTTTTGAGTACTTACTAGGCCATACACAACTTTCGGTAAGCGTGATTTTTTAATATTTTAAGAAAAGTGAAAAATCAACCTACCCTAATACATACATATATATACATATATATATATATATATATATATATATATATATATATATATATATATATATATATATATATATATAAGTGTGTGTGTGTGTGTGTTTATTAACCATATAAGTGAACCTTTATATTTACACTACCATGATTTTCACCAATATGCGTGTTACCAGAATTTAATTACTTTATGCTGAACAATATACAAACAATCTCTTTCATTAAAGCACATGTATTCCTCCATGTCCACGAAGATAAGACGGAATATATGTGCTTTAATCAAAGAAGCAACATCTCCACACCAAAGGGTAGTTCTCTGAAAGTAGTGGACATGTTCACCTACCTAGGAAGCAGTGTCTCATCAACCGAGACAGATATCAACAAGCGACTAGCAAAGGCCTGGAAAGACATAGATAGGCTATCGTTCATATGGAAGTCAGACCTGACTGATAAAATTTAAACGCACTTTTTTCCAAGCAGTGATAATGTCGAAACTGCCATATGGATACACTGCATAGACACTAACTAAACGTATGGAGAAAAAGCTTGATGGCAATTACACAAGAATGCTGCGAGCAATATTGAACAAATCTTGGAGGCAGCACCCCACAAAGCAGCAGCCGTGCGGCCACCTACCACCCATCAAGTTTGGCGAATCAGACATGCGGGACACAGCTGGAGAAGTAAAGACAAATTCGTAAGCGATATACTCCTGTGGACCCCTTCACATGGACGAGCAAAGGCAGGACGACCAACTAGAACCTATATACAACAAGATGTAGCCTTGAAGCGATGGACGATAGAGACGAGCGGCGAGAGAGAATAAGGGAGATCCGTGCTGCTGCTTTTGCTGCTGCTGCTACTGCTGCTGATGATGATTGTTTATAACCGAATTCACTAGGGTACCTTTGGTGGTGTAACGGTTAGCAAGCTTGACTAGAAAACCTACACGAGTGAGTTCGAGTCTCATTGGGTGCCCCATTCATTCGGCCTTGTGCCACATCGAAGCAAAGAGCTTTGTAAATTACTATTATCGAACTCACTAGCACTGAAATTCTGTACGAAGAAATATACATAGGTTTAAGTTGGCCTACCATTGTCGATAGTGACCGAAAGTTCCCTTTTCAATTGCTACTACCCTGAGCTGCAGGGTAGTGCACTACTTTTTTCCTTGGATTGCTCCTCTTACTCTTAATCCGTACCTATTATGATGAGTTTCAAGCAAAGAGAACCGTTTTTTGAATTTTAGTATGATTCGTTGTCATATTGAACCCCCGCTCCTGGATCATTGGCGAACACTCTATCCATACGAAAATAAGTACACTCTTTATATAAACAGAAGCAAAATTATTTTTAGTATCAGAATATCAATGTTGGAGGATTTGATAAGGAATAGTGCTATTGCAATATCCGTTTTTATGTTCCAACAGAAATAATTAGATACTTCTATCTTTGGGTTTGACGAAAATGAACTTTTTATGAAGAATGTAAGGTGAGTGCTTATTTATCATATTTACCCAACCCCTCCGTTCCAGCAGGATATGACAGAAGGTCAATTTTTAAGCGGAGTTTAACAGGTTTGAATTCAGAGTTTTCCTTCTCCTAGACTAGTTGCCTCACCAAGGCTGAAGAGCCTAGTCTGCCCTACTATTTACCCATAGTTGGAGGGAGAATACCTTTCCCAAGGGTATTAGTGCTATGCGAAATGCTATCTGTCTCGTCCAGGATTTGAACTCGTGTCGCCGTGTCCATTTCCTACGACGAAAACCATTAAACCACGGGCACATCCACAGTGCTGATTTATTGAGGGCACTGTATATACTCATGCGTGTGCATGTGTATGTGTGTCTGTGTCTCTCCGTGGCCATCTGTGCGTGTGTATTATTACGTTGCAAACCAAACGTTGTGGGTATTTAAACAACGGGTGAGAAGTGTATATTTTATAGCTATTTGTGATTATTTTCTAAAATTTATTTTCAAGGGGGTTTAATATGGCCTACTATTTAGTACTACTTCCAAGTGGTATTGGTCAATTGGCATAATGTTTAGAGTGTTCACAATTAGTCCGCGAGACTGAGGTTCAGTCCCAGGCCGAGTCTAACCAAAGCCTCAAAAAATGGCACTTGATGCCTCATTGCTTAACAATCAGCATTATAAGGCACGGATCAAGAGTAAGTGGAGCAATCCAGGGAAATGAGTAGTGTCCCCCCTCGGTGTAGTAGCAATAGAAAATGGAGCCTTTGGGTCGTCCTCGACTACGGTTACCTAACTTAATACTTACTTTGAAGTAGATGCTACAAACTGAATTATTAGAATAAATAATTATCAAATATCTGTAACAACAAATGTATAAATTTTTCTAACGCCTGCACCACTATCAAGTTGTGACATAAGGTAAATATTTAGCTGAGTCCAGTTGGTTACTTTCTCTTCAACTGTTTACCATATCAAGGATAAAGAACCGAGTAAACCTTATTTTTTTATCCAAAAGTTGGTTTCATGCCTTTTCCAAGGCGCAAGGGATAAAGTCAATCATCTGCGAGTAAACAATTGATTTTCAGATTAGATTTTTAACATTTTTCGCCATGTCGTGGCATAGTGATACTTAGACCAGTTGATCATTTGAATTTGGGGTGTCCTCGTGGTGTACTGGTTAAAGCGATGGACTGCGGAATCGTAGTACGCGAGTTCGTACTCCAGTCGCGTTATTACGTTCACTTTCGGGCAAATACACTTGGGAAAGGTATGAACCCCCTTATCTCCCTCCAGCTATGGGTAAATAGTAGGGCAGACCAGGTTCTTCAGCCTTGGTTAGGCAACTAGTCTAGGAGAAGGAAAACTCTGAATTAAAACCTGTTAAACTCCGCTTAAAATTTGACCTTGTGTCATATCCTGCCCGAGCGGAGGGGTTGGTAAATAGGATCATTTGAATCTGCGCATTCAAAGTTGACACATACCGTAAAAAAATTCAGTGGGGAGTCGTGGTGTAATATGTTAAGTGCTGAACTGCGGCCTTGAAGTAAACGAGTTCGAACCCAAGTTCAAGTATTACTTTCACTTTCAGACAAATACCAGTGAGACGATATATCTCTTTTATTCCCCCCTCAACCGAGAAATGGGTATAACTGTATCTCTACTGGTTTTCTACAAATATGGCTATGGCATTCAAATAACCCGCCAAGATTGATATACAATTTAACAAAGAAACACCAACCCAATTGCTTCAGTGCAGAGCAAATACGTGTCAAATTACGGAGATGTACACCTGATCCTTCTGTTCAATTAAACATTTGAGAGAGATTTAGTTTTGAATTTTCGAGTAGCTGATTGAACCTTTCGAAAAATCAATGTTTTTGTTAGAAGTGGAACATCGGCAGACCTTCAATATTGGTTAGTGTCATCATCATCATCATATCCCACCATCTGCACGGATATCCCTGACCCTTTTTTGCCACCCTTCTCTATCGCCCATTGCTTCGGGCAGGCCTTCAGGGCTATATCCTGTATCGGCACAGAACTGTTGTATGTAGGTTCTAGCTGGTCGTCCTGCTTTTGCTCGTCCATGTGAAGAAGCCCACAGGTGTATGTCACTTATAAGTTCATACCTACTTTACTAGCAGTGTCCTGCATGCCTGGTTCGTCTTACCTGGATAGTTTTAGGGATTGCTTGTTAGTGGCCGTACAGCTGCTGCTTTGTGGGGAGCTGTCTCGCAGCATTTTTGTGTAGTTGCCGTCAATCTTTTTTCTCATACGTTTAATTAGCGTCCACGGAGAGCATCCATATAACAGTATCGACACGACTGCTGCTTGGAAAAAAGTGCATTTCATTTTATCGGTCAGATCTGACTTTCATATGACCTATAGCCTATCGATAGCTTTCCAGGCCTTTACTAGTGTGAATGATATCTGTCTCAGTTGATGAAACACTGGTTCCTCGGTAGGTAGTTTCAAATATTTTTTATAAAGTAATGATTCTGTTGATTATATGGTTCCCAAAATTACTATCTAAATCTCATTATCGTATTTAACAGTAATCAGTTGTTTGCACACACCTAAATGATTTTAAGCATTATCATTCAACAATGATAATTCTATTTATCAGGTATTCCGACCTTATACGAATACCTTGTACACAGTTAAAGGGGTTAAAAAAATAATAATCCCCATTAAAAGATTTGAACAGCTCTATTTAGACTATTAATGGGACCCTTACACGGACTGCCACTTCAGGTCAGAGTGAACTTGTGAGTTAATAAAATAATTTTTTAATAAAATAATTTTTTAATAAAATAGTTTTTAATTCATCAACTGGATTTTCTCATCTTAAGATGTGGTTTACTGACATATTCAGGACACTAAATTCCTTGAAAATATTTCTGTCATTATTCGATGCAACATTATTTATTCATTTGCAGGCACTAAATGGTTCCATATATTGTTATCTGATACTATTAATTCACTTTAATATTTATCATTTGTTTACATATAGTTTAGTAGTTTCAAGTATAGTACATGATTTCGGAAATCAGACCTAACCGATAAAATGAAATGCAGTTTTTTCCAGGCAGCGGTTGTGTCGATACTGCTATATGGATGCACTACATGGACGCTAACCAAACGGCTGGAGAAGAAACTAGATGGAAATTACACAAGAATGTTGAGAGCAGTATTGAACAAGTCCTGGCGACAACACCCCACGAGACACCAACTATACGGACACTTGCCCCCCATCACGAAAACTATACAAGTTAGACGAACCAAACACGCGGGACACTGCTGGAGAAGCAAGGACGAGCTCATAAGTGATGTACTCCTATGGACCCCCTCATATGGCCGTGCAAAAGCAGGACGACCAGCTCGGACTTACATACAGAAACTATCTGAGGACACAGGATGTAACCCTGAAGACCTGCCGGAGGCGATGAGTGATAGGGAGAAGTGGCGAGAGAGGGTCAGGGATATCTGTGCTTGCGGCACAACATGATGATGATGATGATGGTGCATGATTAAATAGTTCTATTTGAACCAAAGATGAAACACTAACAAATACTAAAACACCTGGTCCGGGTTGACCTAGGAGTAATGGAAATGAAGGTGTACTCTACATTCTCCAAAGCTCCAAGACTGTGTAGTCGCAATCAGAAGTAGTTTAAGGTCACAAACCGGACACTCACAGCGTGGCGTGCTGTCTTGTCTATTTGCAGAAGTGCAGTTGGCGTACTCTACAGCATCGGCCGATAAGACGTCTTTGCAAACCATCTGCCTGATGTTGTGATACTGTCTCTTAATAGATAATCGATCAACTTTTAACAGACTAATTAAGTTAAAAATGATAATAAAAATTAAGAGGAGTCTCTAATTTAAAGAAATATAGCGTTTAGTTTTGGACTTAAACAGTTTTATTTTCTTCTTAAAATACAAGAGAATCAATCAAGTTGGAAAACTGATGATTAAATTCAATATGGACGAATTGGCTTTTCCTTATATAGAAAATATCGGTTATAGTAAAGATTAGTTGAAAATCATACTAACAAATTATAAAATAAGACCAGTCATGTATCTAGATACACAAGAATATGTTACACACACACACACACACACACACATATATATATATATATATATATATATATATATATATAATTTTATAAAATCGCAGTCGTTTTCGGCAGCTTGGTTGAACCGATGAATGGAAAATCAATTGAAATTGCTATTGTTTTGTCTATTTCCGTTATATTACATATTGCAAAAAGCCATAAAAGAAACAAAGCAGTTCGGAAGAAAGTGCTGGAAGAAATTTCTTTTTCAGGAAGAATTTAAAGCCAGAGAAACATGGATACATAAATTACAATTCAATGGACATTCAATAAGCTTATGCAGTTTGATGGTTTTATGTTACTGTAGGCAAATATAGATTATAGTTTAGGCAGATGGCTATTTAAATTTAATGCAGCTGACCGCAGGGATAAAACATTTTTCTGTAACTATGCGATATATATATATATATATATATATATATATATATATATATATATATATATATATATATATATATGTATATATCACACCGTTAAACGAAAATATATCCTAATATACATATTCAAATATAAATATTCATATCTATCTATCTATCGTTGTTAACGACTCTTTTCCTGATGGTATGTGTTCACTGTGCTTATGCATGTATATATATATATATATATATATATATATATATATATATATATATATATATGATTAAAAAATCGTTTTTAACCAGTCAAATCTGTATAGTGCTCTATGCATAAAGAACAGAGCAATATTCCAATAATGGTAAAGTTTAAAATAAGATAATGATGATGATAACTATAGGATGAAAATAAACCGACTCTGATTTTCTGGTGAGATAGTAATTTGCACGTGTTGACTACTAGCTCACATGAGGATCGGAAGCATGAAAATGAGTCTTAATTTTTTTCACCAGTTTATATTATCACCCTATTTGATATTCGAACTAATATTCATAAATACCCGACACACATGTATAATATGGATTGTATAAATATTCCTTATGTATATACGTAAACGAGTGTTTCATATGTTTTGGAATAATACTCACACATTTATAGATATATTTAAGAATATATATCAGTAATATTATTTACTTCTAGAGTTTCAATCAATATCTGTCTCGTTCTCAGTATATATATATATATATATATATATATATATATATATATATATATATATATAAATCTTTTTATGCGTCCTACTGACAGAAACACATGTCCATTACTCATTTCAGACGCCAATGAATGATCAATAATCGGCTATATATATATATATATATATATATATATATATATATATATATATAATATATATATATATATATATATATATATATATGTAGTTATTTTTAATCGATAAAATCTTTTCAATTGTTATAAAGTAATACATTTGAATAATTGAACCGGTTCAGTATCGATTATACTTACCTGTTTCCCGGTGGTAGTTTTATTGAGAACAGATTATGTTTTTAGGTTTCTATTGCACCACCAACAGCGTGCCAAGATTCAGGCAGAAAGCCTAATTACATGGCGGCCAGATACACACCACCTTTTAGAATTGTATTTCATTGATAATCAATGCTCAAACCACTTTCACGTAGAATAAATATGGCGGTGAAATATACTGTTCATCCGATGTGATATTACAAACATGTCAGTATAAAGCTCGCTTATGCGAAAAAAATCAATTCGTTTTAACTCAACACGTCTAATGCCTGTTGACTAAGTATTAAGCTTTTCGAACCAGTTAGCATATGGCCAATCTCATCGATTATGCTCAAAATTTATTAGACCGGCAAGGTTTGAGATAAAAGCCCGCCACATAATTTGATATCAATGATAATTGCTAAATGAATATACTGCCTTCGAGGGGTTATCACTAGCTTTAAACACTGTTTTAAAAGAGAAATTTAATTTTCATTCAAAGTTGGTAGATTTTACTTGCTGAATGTAGTGGGCTCTAAGGATCTATTAATTTTGCAATGAAAATAGACTAATATTGTTTTACAGTTTGATGCGCTTTTCAAAGACGTATATTAGAATACACAGCAAAATTAAATGAATTTAATATTATGAGTGAGCCCATAGAATTTCCAAGAGCTAATTAGAAAAGCCCATCGAAGATGAGCAATATATCATTTTTGTAAGTCATTTTGATTGATTGATTCTGAATGCATGTCAACCCGTGCAGGCTTATTTTATTCTATAAGTTAGGGAATTAATTCATTATACTTTCGTATTTTTGTATAGTTTTTTTTTTGCCTTCGGTTTTATAGAATACGAAGAAATTCAAACAGATATATAAGACCCACACATGTAACAACTAAGAGACTGAGACTGGAGTCTCACCACCATATCAAGGTTAGTGTCAAACTGCAGACATCCACTTTTGTATGGCCCAGTCGGGTTGGGCTGTAGAATACTCTGACTGCACCTTTGCAGAGAGGTAACCCCCCCATCCCAATGAGTCTCCTGGATATGACACTAAACAATCTGATGGTTAGGTTCCAGTGATGCTGGGACTTTGGGTAATGCAGAGCCCCACTTCCTTGCCATTGCTCTCAGGTCCACCCTGGCTTGGTGTAGTAGCACCTGATTGGGCCGTATCTATTGGTTAAATATATCTAATGGCATACTTATGTTAAACTGAATAATTTGACTAAACTGAATTGCTTGAAATAAAAATGTTGTTGACTATTAAACTGCACTTACATTTAAACTGCGTGATTATGCTGGAGTGAATTATTTGAAATGGAACTGTTTTTTGTCATTGAAACTCTACTTACTGTAAACTGAATTGTTTAATATAGAACTGTTTTGACATTTAACTGTGTGTTAACAAAATCTGTACTTATACTAATCAGAATTATCCGAATTAGAACTGCTTGACAAAACTGAATATCTCAAAATAGAAATGTTTTTCACAATTAAGTAAGTAAAGTTGGCGACCATAGTCGAGGGTAACCCGAAAGCTCCATTTTCGATAGCTACTACACCAATGTGTAGGGGAGGGCGCTAATCCTTTCCCTAGATTGCTTTACTTTACCCTTGATCCGTACCTTATAATGCTGAGTGTTAAGCAAGGAGGCATCAAGTACCATTTTTTGAGTCTTTGGTATGACTCGACCTGGGATTGAACCCAGGTCTCCCGGACCATTGGCGAACACTCTAACCCCTTTAAACTGAACTTATATTCAAACTGCGTACTTATTCGAAGCTGAATTGTTTGAAATAGAACTATTTTCCTAAAAATGGTTTGGGCATTAAATAACGAACAAATGTTTATATGCCATGAACCAACCAACCAACCAACCAACCAACCAAGTATCCATTTTTGTAGGGTATCTTTCCCTTTTATAGTGGACTCAGTCAACGATTCAAAGCCCCGCCGACATCACGTGGGCTTTTGAGAGACGTATATAGAATCAGGTGGCTAAAAGAGATTAAATTTCTACCTCTTCGAAGTATATTTTTTCATTTAACAAAATTATTGAGTTTTTCACAATTAAGGTGGAGTGTAGCTTCCTTTTAAATATTATTCGTCAATGAAGTACTTTTGAAAGAGAATTTAAAAAAAATACAAACAAAAACAACATCATCATATAGAATCACAAAAAATGGAGTGGAGGCACTCGTGGTTATCGTCATAGGAAATTTTCTCGGGGACCCGATTTCGAATTCTGAACAGAGCTGTTTGTACTTCATATAGAGTTTATACTAATCCAATTATTCTAAAGTTACGAGCAAGTAGTAACGCAGACTGCACTTAGTACGTGAAACAGTGTAAGAGAAAGAAAACTCTGAATTCAAGTCTTTTGAACCCTGCTTAAAAATTGGCCTTAAGTACCAACCTGCTGGTTCAGAAGTGTTGGAAAAATTCTTAAAAGAAAAGAACTGATAACTGATATTATATTTTGATGTTCGAGCTACATATATTCTTAAAAAAATTTGGCGAGCGTCGTCAAAGGCGACCCAAACCCTCCCTTTTCAATAGCTACAACACCGAGATGTTGGAGAGGGCTTTACTCCTTTCATTGGATTGTTCCATTTTACCTTTGATTGTACCTTAAAATGCTGATTGTTAAGCAAGGAAGTATCAAGTACAATATTTTGAGTCTTTGACCTGAGATTAAACCGCAGTCTCCCGGACCATTCGCAAACACTCTACCCACTATAATACGCTGTCTAATTTAAATTGTGAATAAGAAGTAAAAATATTTCATGAACATATATAATATAATCGTTATCAGTTTTAATAACGTGATATCAACTTTCTTACAAATATAAAGTTGATATTATAGGCAAAGTAGGAAATGACATTTATATATGCATTTAAAAGAGGAAAGAAAGAGAAGGAAAAATGACTGACAACATTACTGCCTTCTCAACTTCATCCACCAATATCTGGAAAGACATGTGCCCCGAATTCCTATATTTAGCCATACTTTTTGGATGAGATTATAACAGAAGAGTGAGACACCAGTTCATCACATATTCTCCGAACAATCCGGCTCGGTTTTATCCTTCTCATTGACCTGTTGGCTGCTAAGGCTAAAAAGACCAATCTACTCAACTCGTCATCAAAAAGTGAATGAAGAGAACAATACATTTTCTTACTGTACTAGCCCGAATTAAAACACAAACAGATTTCTCCAGGATTTGATCTCCGCTCTTCAGATCCATTTCGTTTGACGATAACGTTACGATTCCTAAAGGACGTTGCATAGTTAAAAAATACTGTGAATTTTTTAAAAATTTAAACAAATGCATTCTCCTAATCTATATTTCGCGTAAAATACGCGTATTTATTTCGCTTCAGTTATGTTTCTTTAAACACTGAATATTATTTGCCATGAACGTCATACGCAATGTGACACAAGGCCAATTTTTAAGCAGAGGAAAGCAGATTTGAATTTAGAGTTTTCCATCAATTCGACTAGTTGCTTAGGTATGACCAAAAAACCTAGTCTTCTCTACTATTTACCAATAGCTGGGTATTATTTGCCATCTACCGATTTAGCGAGTTGTTACTCGACGATTTTTAAGAAAAAAATATTCGAATAAAAATGCCTGGTCGTCTTATAAAACTGTTCATTGCATACAATAAAGTACGTTTCTATTAGACATCTTTTTTATTACCAAGTTTTAATGCGTTCGTCTTTTCTAAAATAAAAGTAATAAACTTTATCAGAAAATTAAATCGTCAGCAATGATTACACGTCATTTTGAATTGGCTTCTTTGAACAGGATGTAGTTGACCCTGGAAAAAGTTTACACGGGTACATGTTAGTTTCTTTTTTGCTTTATTTCATAAGGGGAGAGCGGTGATACCGTCTACTCTGCGATAATTCTTTAAAATGAAAAAATAACAAATATGATACGTTTCTAAATTTGTAAAACTTTCGTAATATAAACTTTTAAGTCTTTTCATTAAAAACATTATTTTACTGTAGTTGATTCGTTCTGCGATCGCCTTTTCTGACTGACACCATCATCAACATCAGCATCATCATCAAATCAAGCTGATAGCATGGGTCCCCTTAAATGTCTTTCTCTCGCCATCCGTCCCTATCATTCAACGCTCTTGTCAGGTTCTCTTGACGACCTCCAGTATTAGCACTGAGCTGATGAATATACGTTCTTTGTCCATCAGACGCTACAAGTTTGCGCATGCGTTGTAGCCCATAGGAAGACATTGCTTTGATGTGGTGGAACAAAAACAATGACACAAAAGAGAATGAAACAATAACATCTTTTATTATCTTCTGAAGTCTGTAGGCTCATCAGTTCATTTGTTCGAACGAAACGGCTGGGGAAGAAGCTAGACGGCAACTATACAAGAATGTTGCGAGCAATATTAAACAAGTCCTGGCGGCAACATCCCACAAAGCACCAACTATACGGCCACCTGCCTCCCATCACGAAAACTATCCAAGTAAGACGAACCAGGCACCCAGGACACTGCTGGAGGAGCAGGAACGAGCTCATAAGTGATGTACTCCTATGGACCCCTACATATGGCCAAGCTAAAGCCGGACGACCAGCTAGAACATACATACAGCAGCTGTGTGAGGGTACAGGATGTATCCCAGAAGACCTGCCAGAAGCGATGAACGATAGGAAGAAGTGGCGAGAGAGGGTCAGGGATATCCATGCTGGCGGCACGACATTATGATGATGATGTTTATTTTAAGTCGACTCAGAACTTATTTTCCCTCGTATGTATGACTTAGTTCGATCGTTTTTAACCAGCTAATAAGCAAATCACCATCATTTCTAAAAGTAAAAGTAAAGTTGGTGACTGTTGTCGAGGGTGACCCGAAGGCTCCATTTTCAGTAGCTATTACACCGAGGTGGAAGGGAAGGCGCTACTCCTTTCCCTGGATAGCTCCACTTTACCCTTGATACGTACCTTATAAAGCTGAATGTTAAGCAAGGAAGTATCGAGTACCATTTTTTAAGTCTTTGGTATGAATCCCCTGGTCTCCCGGACCATTGGTGAACACGCTACCCACTACTCATACTTTAGTGAGTGTTAATCCTCACCACAGTGGGTCTATATTTATGTAACTGTGTTCCAGGATTATATTGGTGGTCCTATTTAGGATTGGTTGAAGGATTCTCCAAAGCATTTCCTTGTTACCTGCATTATGTCAAGAATTCTGATGATACGGAAATGACATTCAGCGCGTACTTCTATCTTTCCCTCTCAAAAAATATGATTGAGTTTCAAATTGGACGATTTTTTTAAAAGTTAAAGTATATTGGACGTATTGATATTATTATAAATCTCACACAATATACTTTAAGCTACAAAGAAACAAAAACGTATATAAGAAATGTGACCTTGGGGTTGGCTTTGAGGAATGCGGAGTACCCATTCATTACTATCACTCCCAGGTCCACTCAACCCCTGAGTGGTATCCCCTGATTAGATCCTTTCTATGGGTCAAATAGAACTAAACTGCGTTTCGTATTGGACTGATTTGCTTGAAAAAGAACTGTTTTGACATGAAAATACCAACTTTTGCTTAAATAAATTGTTTGAAATGGAACTGTTTTTGGCAATGAAGTAGAAATGATTTTTCACAATTAAACTCATATCCTTCATTTCGGCTTAAACGTTTGTTTGCCATTAGATATTTATTAGGTGAAAAGGAAAGAGGAGTCAAAAATTGATACATCTTGATACAGGAATTGAATGTTATCTGTCAACCGAACAGGGAAAAAATGGTCAACTCTTTAAATAAAAAAATGAAATTCAGGTTAGGGAGATTGGCTAGCCTAAATTTTGTGTGTTTTTCAAAAGATCGGGTCTGCTGAAATAAATATTATTACAAAAATATGAGTTACTTTTAAAGGTTTTTTACACACACACACACACACACACACACACACACACACACACACACACATATATATATATATATATATATATATATATATATATATATATATATATATATATATATATAATTAAAACAATTTTTGGGTCTGCTCCATATATATGTTTTGGTGATAGAGTTTCAGTGCCGTAGAATTTGGTAATAAATAATATATATTGATTGTCGTTTTGATTGTATAATGTTCCGCCATATAGAACAAAATACATGTATTTTTGGTTTAGCAGAAAATCAATCTTTTATAAGAACATTCTCTTTTAGTAGTCTATTCTGATCTATCTATCTCTCTCTCTATCTATCTTACGCACTTTTTGTACTCTATTACATGTGCATTTACGATTGGTTACAAATGAAATAAATATTGCATCTAAAATGCACCATGCCAGACAGAGGTCGATAAGTGAGGCCAGTGTGAAAACTATCTTATTTCATATAGCAAATTTTATTCTCTGTCTTTTATCTTTATCAAGAAGGAAAATAACTGAAGATTCGTGAGAAACTTGGAAAGATGCCGCAAATCATAACAATGCTTAAGACAGGTAATTTAGCTAAAATTTATAAGCTAATGCTTATGCTCCAGGCAATTGAATTTCATTTTATTTAATATTAGCAAAGAGTGCTTATTATATCGGAATAACTGAACGGACACTCGTCGGGATAATATTAATATATCAATTGTAGAGTTAGTTACTCCTACACAGGATGTTATCATTGTTTGCATTCAAATAAGTATTACGTTTCTGATGCAAATATTCAGTTATAGATTTCTCTAAACCATCAAAACCTCGTTACATCACAATAGTGTAAAAATAGAAAATAAAAAAGTTATAAGTTTTATTTTATAGTCTTTGCCAATTGAGTCCAGACTTTTGAAGCAACAAATGAGCTTTCAAACCAGTGAGTCTGATCATCAAATATCTGTGACGCTAATGATAACAAATGTTAACTAATTATTCTGTCTACCTTTCTAAAAATAGAATGCAATCAATTATTTCGCTCGAATTCGATTCATCTTAATTTTAGCTACTTTAATTTCATCGTAACTCCATGATCATTTGTATGCCGATCAAATATAATGAATACGTCTTCCGTGAAACTTACGGTTGCGTTTTTTATTCTCAGTACTGTCTTAACAAAGCGCTTAATTTACCAATTTTATTACAAGAACATCCGTTGAATTTATCAAAATTTAATCAAATAACTTTTCCGTTGTATATCAGTTCTATTGAAATGTTTATTTACCTAAATAGTAAAAGCCTAAAAATAGAAATAAAAAAACCCCAGAAAAACAAATGAACAAAGAAGCCAACGAAAACATGAAAAAAAACAAAACAAAAAAAACAACAACAAAATAACACAAGAAGCATGAAACGAAACGTAATTAAAACCAAAACCAATCAAATGAAAATAACATATTGTTGGACTTAGAAATCAAGACTGACCACACAATCCAAGTGTAAAACTAAATATGATAGCTGTTAACAGAAAAAAAAAATGGCCCTGACTGGAGAAAGTAAAGTAAAGTGCCACTAAGACAGAGAGTATAGACGGAAGAGAGCGGGAAATAAAATCAGAAAAAAATAATAAATAAAAAACAGAACGCTTTCTGAAAACAGGCTGTTGGACAATAATGTTGAAACGTAATATTTTATTTATTGTTAATAAAGTTCTAGCAATAAAATAGATTTGACTAGCATTTATAATTCATTTTTATTTTTTATCACATTATTCTATCACAATAAATAATAATGATAATTAACAGACTAAAAAGAGGAAATAAATTAACAAAAAAATATAATCTATAAAAGAGTTGTTCAAAATTCAGAACAAGAAAATGAAACCTAGTTTTACTAGTTTATCACAGTCGTGACTGAAGACTTGCATTGGATATAAATAAAAGCCTATATATATTCTTCAGTGGATCTGAAAGAGACATAGTGAGAATAGTTGAGGTAGGATAGGAAAGAGCAACACTGATGAAAGGTTATAGGCGAGTTCAACTTCAATATCAACACGTCTTTTGTCATCAAAATTAACTTGAAGCTATTGCATTGCACCACTAAAACGATCATTAAGTGAGGTGTTTTTGATGACTTGCAGTGATTAGTGTTTCGTTAGTTGTTTGTTTGTTTCGTTGGTTGGTTGGTTATTTTTCGTTGGTTCTTTGTATAGTCGGTTGGTTATTCTGACGGCGTACCAATCCTCGTTGTTTTTTTTTTAGTGTCCAAATCAATTTTTGGTGTATTTAGTTATAAATATTCAAGGAACTATTCTCATGTAGCAATAATAAGAATCATAAAAAAATAAATTGGTGAGCTCGAAAAATCCCACCCCCAGGATTGGTAAAAGGACTGGAAGACTTGAAAATAAGAGAATAAGATCAGACTATCCAGAAGATACCATTATTAAGATAAATCAGAATACCAAGAAATGTCCTGAAGACTTGAGAAGACATACTTATCATTCATATTTCTCTGAGAAACCTGGTGTAAAAAAATTCGAAAAAGATTAAATATAACATACATACGGATCACCTAATCCCGGCCAGAAGACCAGACCTCATAATAATCAACAAAAAAAAAAGAAAATTTGTAAAATTGTCGACTTTGCTGTCCTGGAGGACCACAGAATAAGTCTGAAGGAAAGTGAAAAGAAGGATAAGTACCTCGACCTTGCTAGAGAATTGAAAAAGCTGTGGAACATGAAAGTAACGATTGTGCCAATTGTGATCGGTGCATTAGGCACAATAACTAAAGGATTATTAAAAGGCCTGGAAGACTTGGAAATAGGCGGACGGACAGAGACTAGCCAAACGACAGCATTGCTAAGAACGGTCAGAATACTGAGACGAGTCCTGGAGACTTGAGGAGACTTGCTGTCACTCAAACTCCTTTGAAAAACCATCAGTTAACACTGATGTAAAAAACTCTAAAGGAGTAAATAATAATAAAAATAATAATAATTATAGCAACAACGCCCCCAATTATCGATGGAACATAGAATGCATATAAACTCTATTTTCCCCTCATCCGACGTTTTGGTAAAGGTTTGTAGATATGGGTTTTGTTGCGTTTTATCTATTCTTTATAATTATATGGCCAACTAGGTTCTTTACTTTTGATCAATCAGTCAATAGAGGAGAAGGAAACTCTGAATTCAAACGAGCTTCACTCCGCTTAAAAAAATAACAGATGCGTTTAAAATAAGTTGGTATATATAATCGCATTCACCATTTCAATGAGGTTTTAACGGTATTCAATTAGACCCAAGCTTCATTTTATTAGTAAGTAAAGTTGGTCGACCATAGTCGAGGTTGACCTGAAGGCTCCTTTTTCAATAGCTACTACATCGAGGTGTAGGAGAGGGCGCTACGCCATTCCCTGGATTGTCCTACTTTATCCTTGATCCAAGGTGACATCAAGTACCATTTTTTAAAGTCTTTGGTATGACTCGAGCGAGGATTGAATGCCGGTCTCCATGACCATTGCGAACACTTTATTCATTTGGTCAATGGCCCGAAAAAATATATTGTGAATGTAAATCTAATAACGTGACTGTAGTTCGAACTTGCGTTCTACGATTCCACATTCCACATATTTAATCATAACTCCCGATTTGAATTTGAAAGTTTTCCTTTGGCCGATTAAGAAAGGATAAAAACCCCAGTCTACCAAAATATTTACTTATTCATGTCGGAAGAAAAACAGTTGGTATTCATGTAACGTAAGGGCCGAGGGATTTCGGTTCATGCCTTTGAGTTTAGTTAGGCTGAGAACCTTTCGGCTCAGCACATGGGTTATTTAGGTGCAACCTTGAGGCAGGTGTCAACGCGGGCGCAGATGGAGGTGTCACTCAGTGATGTCACAATAGTCAGAGACGAAAGGGGGTCGCAGGGTACGGGTGACGTCACGCACAGGAAGCGCGCGGAGGTTGGTGAGAATCTAAAGAAATTTAGGGAGTTGAAACTATACGCCGAACGAAGAGGTTCGACTTTTGGGGCTCGCTGAGTCGAGACGAATTTGCGCGCCATGGATGCCGCACGAGATAGGGGCCAAATGAATAAGACGGCATAGCGAGATTGTGTCTCTCCTCCTTATGTCGAAACCCTTAACTCAAAGTTAATAAAAAAAAGTTTTGTACCTGAACAAGAAGTCGTTACGTGTTTTCGAATTTCGAGATTCCTATGTTCTTTATATGTTCTATCGTTATGAACATTATATGTCTATTTCGCACATAGCGTTAATAGTGGCTATAGTACATTCGTACTCTTTACTAGGGTATTTGAAAACAGTAAAAGGCAAACAGCCTCATCGCTGATTTGAACTCGGGAGGCCGATTCCATTCTGTGATGAAAACTATAATGCAAAAAGGGTAATATATATTACGTGAAGAGTAAATAATCATATTCTTACATGTATATGAACGAAGAAAAAAGAAAATGTTTGTTTGTTATTCAATGTTCTCGGGTTATTTGATGCTAAATCTATCCTTTTAGAGGGACAGTAGTGGTACTTATTCAACCCATAGGAGGATAATTGGGTTCATACCTTTCCCAAGAGTATTTGTCTAAAGGAGAACGAAACAGCAGGACTGGAGTTCGAACACGTGTTGTATGTTTCTGCAGTCCAGCGCTTTAACCATTACACCAAAAGAGAATGAAATATTGGCAACATAACTGCTTTTGGAACTTCCTCGACTTTATCATATTTACCCAACCCCTCCGCTCGGGCAGGATATGACACAAGGTCATTTTTTAAGCGAAGTTTAACAGGTTTGAATTCAGAGTTTTCCTTCTCCTAGACTAGTTGCCTCAACAAGGCTGAAGAACCTAGTCTGCCCTACTATTTACCCATAGCTGGAGGGAGAATAATTGGATTCATACCTTTCCCAAGGGTATTTGTGCAAAGTGAAATGCAATCAGTCTCGTCCAGGATTAGAACTCGTGTCGTCGTGTCCATTTCCTACGACGATAACCATTACACCACGGGCACCTCGACTTTATAGCCTACAAAGATTATCTCTAAATCCAATCTTCAAAATGCTAGCGCAAAGAAATGTATATCGACATCATCGCAGTTGTGGAAAGATGAATATATAGAATTACTTGCTTTGGTTTCTTTGTTTAATGACATATCTACCTTGTAGAACAGCAGGGGAAGTACTATTTACTCCACCACCTTAGAAGATAAGGTGGTTCATTCTTTCCTAAGGGTTTGTAGTGCTAAAGTTAACGTAATAGCGCGACCCGGATTCGAACTTGCTTAATATGATGTCACAATACAGCTCATTAGACACAACACCACGAAGCCTCACTAACCCCTTGACAGAATGGAAGTAACTGCTTTGGAAGTAAGAGCGACTCAGTGATCGATAAAATATATTAATCATATACATATAATTTTCACTTATAATTAAAACAGTAACAATGTGGCAACATCTTCCAGTTTTTTGCAAGTCAATTTACGAACGAAAATCAGTTACCTGCATCATTTGATAAAGGGAAATATTTTCTGATATTGAATGTAAAAGTAAAAAAAAAAAGAAAAAAAAAAGAAAGAGATTATTCAACCCAACAATAATTTTAATCATTGAACAACTAAATCAGACTTTTCGTTTGTTGTCACGCTTATACAACACTCGCAAGCCTTTTTATATTTTAACTTGTTTACTGCTTCATTCCTTGTTCATACAATCATAAGTTTAATGAATTCGTGACTTGAATAGAGAAATCTATTTTTAAATCGATAGAGAATTTTTTTTTTCGAAAATGAACGAAAACAAATTTACGAACACTTTACTTGAATTAGCATAGAGTGAAAAACAGGTTCTGTAAATTTTCTATAAATTATTATTTCTCGTCCAGAATTGAAGGAATTTTTCGACAAAATAAGCACAATTCGTCTTTCTGTAATTGGTCCCATAAAAAGTATATGCGTCAGTATTTCTTTACCAATATCTCAAATTGGCACCGGAAATAATAATGATAACCATGGCCGTCCATTGAAGTTTGGCGACCTTAATATACTAACATATAAATATATATATATGTTCTTTTTTTTTCTTTTCTAAAGAAACCAAGGTTAACAACCAGGGTCTTTAGAATAAGTAAGTAAGTATAGTTGGCGACCCTAGTTGAGGGTGACTTGAAGGTTCACGTTTCATTAGCTACTACACTGTGATCTAGGGGAGGGCGATACTCCATCCTCAGGATTGCTCCACTGTACCCTTATAATGCTGGGTGCAAAGCAAGGCGGAATCAAGAACCATTTTTTGAGACTTTGGTATGACTCGACCTGAGGTTGAATGCCGGTCTCCCAAACCATTGGTGACCACATTACTCATTAGGTCAATGGCCCGGTAAAACTTAATTTTTTGACGAAATACCTATCTCAAGTGTAATAGTACTCATTACGGCCCATTACCTCTTCTCTACAATGAAAAAATTAGCGAGCACTAAACGACTATCAAGCGACTTCTCACACGTGCAAACGTAGACGTGGCAAAAGAATGGAAACTTTAAGAGATACACAGAATTTCTTCTAATAGCAGCAGAAAACAATACCATGAGGACTGATCATATCGAATCAAGGATGCATAAGAAGCAACAAAACAGCAGCTATAGCATATGTGGTGATAGAGACGAAACGATCAATCACATAATAAGCGAATGCAACTAATTACACAAAAATAGTTCAAGACTAGACAGGGCTGGGTGGGCAAGTGATCCTTTGTGAATTGCGCAAGAAGTTGAAATTTGACCATGCGAACAAATGGTATATGCACAACCAAGCATCTGTCCTGGAAAATGAGATACACAAACACTTCTGGGATTTTAAGACAGAAACGATAGAAAAAAGAGAACTTGCCGAATTTGTGAAATTTGTTGTCTCGATTGACCACCGAGTCAAATTGAAAGAAAGCCAAAAGGAGGATAAGTACCACGGCCTTGCTAGGGAATTGAAAAACTGTCGAACATAAAAGTGATAGTTTTTCCCATTGTAATTAGTGCTCTTGGTACAGACACCAAACCATAGGAACAGGGACTTGAGGACTTGGAAATAAGAGGACGATTGGAGACCATGCAAACTAGAGCATTGTAAAGATTGCCCAGAATACTGAGAAGACTCCTGGCGACTTGTTGAGACTAGCTGTCACTTAAACTCCAGTGAGAAACTATCAACTAACGCTGGTACCAAAAGCTCGAAGAGGAGTAACGATTTAAAAATGCAATTAGAATATGTATTTAAAAGTGACCACGTTGTCTTAATTGCATCTATAATCATAATTGTTATGATTATCAATGCGTGTTAACAGTATGTTCCCCCTTGATTTTCTCTCTAGCAATCCATTTTATCGTTCTTTGTAAGACCTCTTGACGGTGTCCACACAGACTTGATGAATGCAAGGAATCTACTCCTGGTTTACCTGCCAGTCATGGTTGTCTATACGTTGTCAGATAAAGAGATTAAAAAATGATATTAGAAAGTTTACAGATAAACTTTCAATCATAAACTCATTATTTACTTTATGTGACAATGGTGAAAAAGAAAATAGCAGGACCATTAAATCCGTATAGCGCCTGCGCGGTTAAAATTTTAAATTCAGGTGACCTTCCGACACAACACCCTATATATATATATATATATATATATATATATATATATATATATATATATATATATATATATATATATATATCCAATGTACTGTCATCATTGCATACCCATGGCCCGTGGATATGGTACGCCAGTTGTATATTTTATATTGCTTTTCCTACAGCATATAGATTTGTTAAAAAAGTCTTTTAAATAATTCGTAAAAAGTTCTTTTTCACAAAATTTATCTCCTGACGATGACTTACAATCGAAACGAGTTGAAAACAATAAAACGATAATCAATATACAAGTTTTATTCGTCTTGTAACATTTGTTTATATTGAAGGTGAAAATATTAGTGCGACTAGATTTCGAACTCGCTTACTTCGAGGTTGTGAAGAACGTCATACATTGCGCTACACCATTTCAATAAGAGGTAAGACGTTATCAAAACAGTTTATTTCATTATCACATCTACATTGTACTTATGATACCACGATATTAATTACATTATTCTGAGACGAATCATATCGTTATCAAGTCGGTTCAACTGAATCTGAAGTTATTGACATGCTGTCAATTCGTACACATTATTTTAAATTGTGCCCCAAGGCTGCTTATGAATCTTGCTGAGTTTGGGAAATGAAAGGAAGTAAAAAAAATATCTGATCATGCAGCCAAATTCTTAGTTAATCAATTAAAAATAGTTTGGCAAATGCTATATAAAATTCAATCAAGACGAAGCAGATGGCCATCAGATGACGAATGTGGTTCTATCAAATGCCAGGTAAAAAGTTTAGTTTTTTTATTTAATGGCATATAAACTTTATTGGGTTATCTAATGGCAGAGCCATCCTTGTAGAACAGTTGGTGATGAAGTGGACTTTACAAGCATGAAAGTAAAACTTCCATAACAAGAAGGGCCATAAAAAATACCAAATATTTAATATATTAAAAACGAAAAAAAAAAAAAAGGGACATAAAGTCTTTAAGGGTTACCTGTGAAATATCAGGTTTTTTAAAAAACTGATTCTGATATTCCCTAATTTAAAGATGTGCAGGCCTTCCTGAATTAATACTAGTGGCGTGATTGGGTCATCTTAAAGAATACTTCTTCTTATTATTATTATCATCATCATCATCATCATTATTATTATTATTTGAAGTACCAACATTGCTTCTATCCAAAGCCGTTTTTAGTTATGCTGCGGTATAGACAGTTTCAATTTTTCTCTAATCTCAACCTCATCAATCTCTTTTCCAGGTTCTTGCCATTGCTATTTCTTATTCAACAACCTTGGTCAAGTCATATGACCATTTTCTTTTTCTTATTACACCACTCTTTAATGTGCTGGTACGAAAAGTATTTTTATTATTACTATTAATTGAAGGAAGGAACCATTCAATGGTAAATACACGATGAAATTTAGTCTTGAAAAATGCACTGACTCGAACTTTAAAAGAGGTAAATTGGTGCAGACAACAACTGTAAGATTAAAAAAGAAAACTTGATTCACGAACTCGTTTAGGAAGAAATATCTTAATATCTTGATACCAATGAAGAACAAAGGATCCAATATACAGCAATGAAAGTGAAAAACCGAAATCAATGTTTCAGGCAAGTTAGAGCAATAAGCACAAATGAACAAAATGATAAAAAACAAGAAGAAAATGTGTTAATGTATTAACACCTTAACAATATCTATTGTCACATATTATTTTAATGTGATAAACTGGAAACTAGGAAAGATACGGAGAATAGATAAAAGAAAAGAAAATGTTTCAGCGTATACCTTCAATTGCAACAATATAGATTGCTTATACCTTCCTGTGAGTGGTGGTTACAAGCATTGACCCAAATACAGAACAACAATAAAAGTTTTAGAAATACACTCATATTAAACCATTGCTTCGATGATGAAACTTGTTTGAGAATGCCAATCAATTTACCTAAATTGATAGGAATTTATATAAAACTGAAGTAAAACTTTCGAGTAAAGTCATCTAAAAAGAAAGAAAATATCTTCATATAATCATCTACAGACAGAGTTTTTTCGTTCAGTCAGAACTCATCAGTGTAGCTAGACATACAAGATCCCCGTAGCTGGGATCGAACCCCAGTTAACTCAAACGCCAATATAAGACTCTACCCCTCAGCAAGGAAGTAACAAGCAGCAGTAAATTTTAAACGGTTATGCATCATAATTACTATTGTTTACATATATCCGCTTAACGGCTACCGAGACCTCAATTCAAAACGGCTGGAGGAGAAGCTAGACGGCAATTACACAAGAATGCTGCGAGCAATCTTGAACAAGTCCTGGCGCAACACCCCACAAGACACCAACTGTACGGCCACCTGCCTCCTATCACGAAAACTATTCAAGTTAGACGAACCAGACATGCAGGACACTGCTGGAGAAGCAGGGACGAACTCATAAGTGATGTGATCTTATGGACCCCCACACATGGCCGAGCAAAAGCAGGACGACCAGCTAGAACATACATTGAACAACTATGTGAGGATACGGGATTGTAGCCCAGACCGGCCAGAGGCGATGAACGATAGGGAAAAGTGGCGAGAGAGGGTCAGGGATATCCGTGCCACCAGCACGACATGATGACGATGATGATGACTCCAAAAGAAGGGAAGAAATTCTCGAAACCAAGCTCTGCAGCGGAAAGTCCATCGAAGGATTGAACGCTTGTAAGCTACTGGAGAAAATTCATGAAATAAATAAGGGAAATACTCAAACTAAAGGACCGGAGGACATGAAAGTTGTTGAAGGTGGACAAAGCCTGTCATCTTCGAGACTATATATACGGAATATATATACCAAGACTAAAAAGGAGAAAGAGGACTAGATACCGTCGAAAATAGCGTGGGTGCATCCATATGAGAAATTAATGACAACATTAAAAAGAGCGAGGAACAACTAATTATTGTGGTCAGTTAAAGCACTGACAATAAAAGGATAAACAGAACAGCAACAAAAACACGGAGAAAGAAAAATGTAAAAAACAACTGTATGGATATTTCAAGCCTCAAATTGGCGAAATCTCACACTTCATGATGACGAATGGAAAACCTAAGGAAAGAAACTGAATCCTTTCTAATAACAGCAAAAACGACGCCATAAGTACCAAATATCTCTTCTCCAGCAGTGTCCTGCATGTCTGGTTCGTCTAACTTGGATAGTTTTCGTGATAGGAGGCAGGTGGCCGTACAGTTGGTGTCTTGTGGGGTGTTGCCGCCAGGACTTGTTCAAGATTGCTCGCAGCATTCTTGTGTAATTGCCGTCTGGCTTCTTCTCCAGCCGTCTTGTTTGAGTCCATTCTTTCATCTTAGCTTATTTGATGGTGTTCGCTTCCAACATTGAGAAGTACTTGTAAGTTTCCTTTTCTCCACGTGTTGATTGTTTATTGGTGCAGCAGTTCAGTTCATTCTATTATTTGTCTTTTACCACCGTTCATTTTTGGCATGGAACATTTTCCTTTGCCAAATTATCATAATCATTATTATTATCCAATCTTTCTGGTTTTGTTTTGTTTGGTTTAGTTTGGTTTTATGGCATATCAACTATTTTAGGTTATCTAATAGCAAATCCATTTTTATACATATATATTAAATATATGATTTCTAAAAACATTTTGTGGATAAATCAAACATTTGTTTACACGCAGTTGTATGTAAAAACAGTTCCATTTAAAAAAAAAAAAAATTCGGTTAAGCATGAGTACATAATTTAAATAGCAAATGTTTTTCATTTGACCCCTATGTAGGACCATATCAGGTGCTACTATTCCGGGCATGAGAGGACCTGAGAGAGATGGTAATGAAGAGGTACTCTGCGTTCCCCGAAGCTCCAAAATTACTGACGCCTCACTATCACCGTCATATACCTGACACTCGCTGGAGGAGTTTTACCTTTCTGCTGAAATGCAGTCGTTGTATTCTGCAGTCTGAGCAGACTGGGCTATCAAGCCTTCTGGGTATGTGAACTGTCAATATATACGAGAATAAGTGTATTTGTATTCCATACCATATATATATATATATAATCATCTTGTCATGCCACCAGTACGAATATCCCTGATCCTCTCTCGTCACTCCTCCTTATCGTTCGTCACTTCTGGCAGGTCCTCTGGGCTACACCCCGCATCCTACAGAAGAATATAGATTCGAACTGGTCGCCCAGCTTTAGCTCGACCATGTGCGGGGGTCCATAGGAGAAAATAACTTATGGCCTCGTCCCTGCTTCTCCAGCAGTGTCCAGCATGTCTGGTTTGTCTATCTTTGATAGTTTTCGTGATGGGAGGTAGGTGGCCGTACAGCTGCTGCTATGTGGAGTGTTGATATTTCTACACTTGGCGGTAGCTCTCTGAAACTAGTAGACAAGTTCACCTATCTAGGAAGCAGTGTCTCATCAACCGAAAAAGACATCGACACGCAACTAACAAAGGCATGGACAGCTATTGATAGGATGTCGGTCATATGGAAGTCAGACCTGACCGATAAAATGAAACGCAGTTTCTTTCAAGCAGCAGACGTGTTGATACTGCTATATGGATGCATTACATGGACGCTAACTAGACGGATGGAGAAAAAGCTTGACGTCAACTACACATGAATGCTGCGAGCAATATCTATCTATCTATCTATCTATCTATCATATCAATGATATGAGTCAGAGTTAGTCTTTAGATGTGTTTATCTATAGCTTTGGATTAAAACAGTAAAAGAACGAAAATACTTCGATACACCTTCACTCAAAAAAAGGTGTTTCTACTCCTACATCTGTAAAAGAAGTTTAATTTGATTTTCTGCAGTAAGCCTGCTTATAGGCACGTGTTATTTTTATAATCCCCTCTTGGTTAAATTTCTACTGCCTGTTTTGCCACTGAACTTGCCTCTCGGTCTTGAGTTTCTTAGGTAACGTTTGAAAAGCGAAGCCGAATAGGCTGAAAAAGTGCAGGTGTGACCTTTCGCTTTAGAAGTGCCGTCTAACCAACCGTGCCATCCAGATAATTAGACAGATTGGTCTTTTCGCGAATTTGCCGGAAATTCAATAGAGTTAATTACTTGGCTGGAGAAAGAAACACTTAGCTCGAAAGAAGAAAAAAATATAAATAAGATTGCTGAAAATATCTTAAGAAATGTGATATTCAACCTTATTATCCCAGTTGTTATATGATTTTCTCTACGTTCTTATCTCTGAAACACACACACACACACACACACACACACACACACACGGACAAAATATACAAACTCATGCACACACGAATACATATGCATTCACACATACACACATGCAAACTCATATACAGATGGACATACACTCACATGCACGTAGTTACGCATACACATACACAAACACACACACACACACACACACACACACACACACACACACACACACACACAGACAAAATAATACAAACTCATGCACACACGAATACATATGCATTCACACATACACACATGCAAACTCATATACAGATGGACATACACTCACATGCACGTAGTTACGCATACACATACACAAACACACACACACACACACACACACACACACACACACACGGACAAAATATACAAACTCATGCACACACGAATACATATGCATTCACACATACACACATGCTAACTCATATACAGATGGACATACACTCACATGCACGTAGTTACGCATACACATACACACACACACACACACACACACACACACACACACAAACACAGTCGTGTACACATACACGCATACATATACAAGTATACACATATTCACACACATGCAAATATGTATACAATCACAGACGCACGCACACATACACACACTTCTGTACGTACTGAAACGCACGTGTGGATACGCACACATAGACAAACCCGCACACATAAAGATAGTTTAGTACATTTGTGGATTCAGGATGAAAGCAATCTATCTTACAGGAAAGATATTTATTCATCAGTATACTGGATATACTGAATCGAGTATATCTTATGCAATATATATTGTACATTGCTTATAGTATGCTTAAAACTCAGCAATATACGGTACGTACCAAGGGTAAAGTGGAGCAATCCAGGAAAAGGAATATCAACCTCACCTACACTTCTGTATAGTAGCTATTGAAAAGGGGGCCTCTCGTCCCTAACATTACTTACTTATATATATATATATATATATATATATATATATGCATGAGCTTCCGGACCCAACTGGAGCTATCTTCGGGGGAACGAATAAGGAAATAATCAACACAATGTGACATCATACGAAGAGGAAGAGGAAGGACATGTGCGAGGTGGGTGATTAACAGATGATAAGAACTTTAATAGAAAGAAGGGGAAGAAATGACACACACACACACACACACACACACACACACACACACACACACACACACACACACACACACACATATATATATATACGCATAATATACCTATAAATACATTTTTAAATAAGTTTAATCAAGTTATGTTCACTTTCGCATTGATACTCTTTGTAAAGATATATAACACTCTTATCCACAGAGTTAAGTAGTATCACAACTTTTATTCCAAATGAATGGCCCTAGCATCAGTTAACCCACCAAATTTGACTTGTCATTAAACAAAGGAGCCACACTATACGATATATATGTATATATATATATATATAAAATGATAATAAATATATCTATATTATATATATTTAACCCATGAAAAATATTGTTCTGCAACTTAAGATTTCTTGAAGTTTATAACAACATTCATCAGGCAGTTAATATGATAGCTCTATCATAGATACTGAGCACTCTCCATATTATATTGCACTTGGTTCGACAAATAACTACATAGTGATTTACTGACGACCAATACTCTCATAACACACACACACACACACACACACACACACACACACACACACACACACACACACACACACACACACACACACACACACACACACACATATATATATATATATATAGTTCTGTTTCTTTGTTATATATATATATATATATATATATATATATATATATATATATATATATATATATATAACTTGATTTATTAAGCCAATACAGATATTCCACTTCCAACAGAATTACTAAAAAGGCTATTGATTTTAAGCTCTTAGTTATTTGATTATGTGTATTCTTTTTTCCTCTGTAAAATTATGTAATGCGATATTGTCACATTTTATTATAGCACTATAAAATCTATCAATACAATGTTAAATAGCATATACGTAAAAACGTAATGATAATTTCGGTATATTCTCTTCTCTTAACAAAAAAAAAAAAAAAAAAAAACGCCCAAAAGCCCATATGCCTCGGTCAACTCGTTATGTTAGAACTCACTTCTTAGTTGTACTTTGAGAACATCTTGCAAAATATTACACCACGATGAGATTCCTAATAATTGTTTACTCGTATTTTATTTTTTATACAAAGCCCTAAATGTGAGCACCCTGGCAACAATAAAAGTTTTTACTTTGTAGTAAGGATCTCGAGAACCTGTTTACTAACCATCACAAAAAGACGAGGTGGTTTCGTCATATCGTGTTCTGACGGGCTATAATCATTTAAGCTAAAGATGATTTTCAGCCTAAAAACGTACTGATGTATCCGCCTTTTTATTGGATTTTGAAAAAAATCCATGCAAGCAAAGCCTTCATTTGCCTGCGGGCAAATCTGTTTGACAGTAACACAGATACTGATCATTCTGGTATTTAATTTGTTTTTTTTTTCTATTATCTGATTTTGTTTTACTTCAACTCGAGATTTAATCTAACGTCAACATCTTCCTAAAGAAAATATGTTGACGAGTCAAAAAAAAAAAGGCAAAAATGCAATCAAAAAACAAAAAAACAAAAAACAAATAAACGAGAAAATAAACAAAAAAGTAATTGATTATAAAATCACAGCCAAACAATATGTACTCTTATAATTCCAGATATTCTAATATTAACTTTAACTGACATCTTCCTCTTTTCCAGGCAGAAGAGGATTTCTCCTGACGTAGCGGTTTACGTGCTTGACTGTGACATTTTTGTAAGCAAGTTCGAACTCCAGTCGCGCCTTGACGTTAACTTTCGGACAAATACCCTAGGCAAAAGTATGATCGCTTTATCCTTCCAGCTATGTGTTAAACAGTACCACTACTATTCTTCTACGAGGGCGGTTTTGTTATTAAATAACACATGAATATTGATATGTAGGAGGATCTATAAATAGGTTTCCAGATTTTTTTCGTATGGGCACTTTTATTGATAGTACACACATGAAGCTCTAGTCCCCTTCGAAGTAATCTCCTCCGACTGCAATGAAATTGTTGTCCCGTTCCAATAGCTTCTGCAACGCCCCAGGGAAGGCCTCTTGTGTGAGCGTGTCAATGACCTTCGTCACAGCCTCTCTCATCACCTCAGTTGTCTGATAACGACAGCCTCTGAGCGTAGGGAATAAACAAAAGTCACTGGAAGCAAGGTCTGGACGATAGGGAGGGGGAGGAACTGTCTTGATATCCATCTTGGTCAAATTGTCTGTGACAAGGATGGAGTTGTGGACTGGTGCGTTGTCCTGATGGAAATGCCACTGACCCGATTTGAAGAGTGCTGGCCTCTTCTGACGGAATCTCTTTCTGAACTCCCTTAAAACCTCAACATATTGACCCTAACCCTAACCCTTTGGCCTATTAACTCTGGTGCATTGACTTCCTACCTTCTCCCACACCTCTCATCATCCCTCACAGACTCCCTGGCTTCCTTGAATCTCTTATGCCATTCAAAAACTGATGCTCAATTCATGCAAGATGGTCGAAAAAAGTCTGAAGCATTCCATACGTTTCTGTGGCATTTTTTCCAAGTTTAAAACAGAATTTTATTGCATATCGTTCTTCTAATGTATCCTCCCGTCCAGATTGCAATTTTGAAATTCACCAGCTGTGACACTCAGGCTTTAGTAAGGTGTATTTCAGTTGCTGCTTTCACTGTTTCTTTGAACCTGAAATCATAAAAATTGGTCAATCATCTCATAAGATGTATAGCAATAACATAGTGAATTATCAAGAGTCTACGACAATTTTAAATGTCTGTACAAAAAAAAAAATCTGGAAATCTATTGAATGCACCACGTACATAAAAGGAAGAAATCGGTTAGTAGAGTGTTTGCTAATAGTCCGAGAGACTGGGATTCAATCCTAGGTCGAGTTATCCCAAAGATTCAACGAAAGGTACTTGACCCTTCTTGCTAAACACTTACCATTATGAGGTACGTATCAAAGGTAAAGTGTAGCAATCCAGGGAAAAGAGTAGCAATTGAAAAGAGAGACTTTGAATTGCCCTCAACTTGGGCAGCCATGTATACTTTACTTTATATGTATTCCTCTACCCCTACCCTGCCGCACATGCAGGATATGAAATAAAGTCAATCTGTTAAGGCGACGTTTACAGGTTTCTTTCATTCTGATGTTAAAGAGCCAAGTTTGCCCTAATGTTTACACATTGCTGGCAGGATATAGTCAGATTCATACATTTCCTAATCGTATTAAGGCTAAATGAAAAGCTTACAGACTCGTCCAGGATTTAAAATCCAGTTTGTTGTTTACTTTTCTTATGGTGATAACCGTTACACAAGAAACGGCTCTTGTTTCATATCCGTATGTGATTATTTTCCTTTGTACTAGATTAATTTTTTTTAGTTTAATTTTCAAAGATTTCGTGCAATTTTATCTTTTGTATGATCATAACGAAATTTTTGAATTGCTATTCCAATAACTTAACAGTTGCCTTTCAAGTTTAATCGTTTGTCAGTAATGTCAGTGGGGCTTAGAATATACAGTCTCTATCTCTTGAAGAGAGGTAAAACTCCTCCGCAAAAAATGGGGTACCTTGAGTTGAAAACTAAACTAAAATGTGTGGTGAAGCTCCATTTCTGAAAATCAAGTGATTTTGGCGTACCCTACATTACCATTATTCACAAGTCTAACACATATGGTAGTGCTTTTTTAGACTCCATATATAGTACATATAGATGGACTAAAAATTATTCTTATTCGATAGGACCATCCAAAAAACTAAAAAAAAAAAAACTAAAAAAAAACTAAATAAATAAAATAAAATAAACGACTACACTAAAATGTAATCATGATCGTATAATATTTTAGTATAAAATCGTCCTAGACGGGTCGACCTACCTTTAACATCTCTTTCACGTATTCTCTATAGATCGTCTCCATCGTGAGCAATTGATCTCTTGTAGCTTGTCATTTACGGCCATTTTACAATAAATCACTTGAGTGACAAATGTGCTGAACTGTGACATCGTAGTAATACCTTTATTATCTTAAATTCTACAAGAATTAATCTTCTACAAGAATAACTTTCACATTAATTAACCCACGAAGGTTGATATGCCATTAAATAAAGAAACCAAATCAAACTATGATTCCGTAGATGTCTTTTTGAACAAAGGCTGCTATTGCATAATTTAAGGTTGGCTCCATGTACTTCAGTATTTAGCGAGCTCGTTTGACTGACCATTGTTTATGAGCTCGATTCTCATTGGTTGCTTTGCACTTGTGGTCTTTTACCTAAATAAACTCAACTGAGAAAACATCAACCGAGGGATGGCTTTTAATGACTCTAATATTTCTTGGAATATGAATGGGAACATAAAACAAATTTACTTTATGTTATTTTCTAGAGTATTCCTAGAGATTTTAGTAAGGGGTTCAATTTCCAGTGCAAGTACACACGATCCTTTTGCAATATCATAAAGATATCACTTACTTGAAAATATTCTTGCCAAAAATGAATTTTGACTTTTCTCGGCGGGGAATTTTCTATGACTTTTCTAGAGACCGGCAAGATTTAAAACATCGTGTACAAGCAATGACTACAAAAAGACTGCAATTCTTTAGCTTATAATTCTTACAAAAAAACACCATTAGAAAAACAATAACAAAAAACAAAACACACACACACACACACACACACACACAAACTTTATATTAGCTTAAAATCATATTCGATTGTGTTTTGTTTGATTTATTTGTTCAAGTTCTGGGAGCCCAGTTGGCTGGGGCTGTAGCATACACCGACTGCATCTCTGAAAAAGGGTGAGACCTCCCACCTTAACAAGTGACGTGGATATGACTAAAAAATCTGATGGTGAGGTTCCAGTAATACTGGAGCTCTGATGAATGCAGAGTGCTCCTTCATTACCATCACTCCGAGTTTCGCTCTGGCCCGGAGTGGTAGCAGCAGATAGGGTCGTATCTATAAGTCGAAAAGAACTGTTTGACATTACAATTGAGTACAAACAAATAGCGTATGCTAAATAAAATTTTTTGAACTTATTTAATTGTGTGTATGTTTAACTGAATTGTTAGTGATACTTAGAAATACTTGGAATCATTAAACTTTGTCTATTTATGTTTACAAATCATATATATCTAATGTATATGAATAAACCGAGTTGGACATTTAATAATCTACCATGGTTGATTAGTAATAAAACCAAGCCAAACCAAATCAGCTTCTGATGAATTATCCGATTGGTTTGGTTGTGTTTTCTGGATAATCAAATATTTTAACTTATTTAATGTCAAATCCTATTTATACATATGTAACATACTCATATGCATGCAGAAACCTAGTCAACACAATAATGACGAACGAAACACAGTTCTTTAGAAAAATATACCTCTCACTTTATTCGAAATGGTACGAAAGTATTACGAAAGGGTTATGTGTGAATGGTGAGTTGGTCACTGAGCTAAGCTGCAACATATTGACCCCCAGCTCTTCTGGCTATAACAGCACTTCTTTCTCGTTCTCCTGGGATGCAAAACAGGGGACCCTGAGGGACCAGCCTCTGCTGGGACCTGATTCTCACTCCTCGAACTGCAACCACTGACTCCAAACTCTGTTCTCCAACTTACTCGAACTTCCTGTGGTACCGGATTATATATTTGTTTGTCGTCCACCTGCTTCAGTGAGCGTCGCATCTGCACTCAATTCAACCCGTCTACAGTCAAGGTTATCCCCTTATATCTTCGACCGGATGCACCTGTTATTTACAATGGTGAATTTCTTATTTGACAGCTCGGCCGGGTCGGAGGTCAATATGTTACACATATATATATTTGATGTATGATTCATAAACTGATAGTTTGTAGGAAACATTTTTAAACGGTCAACAGATTATTTGTTTGTACACATTTAAATAGTAACAAGTATTGCTATTTATCATAAATATTTCTATCTGCACGCAGTTAAAATATTTTCACGCATTGCAGTGTAATACTAATAATTCAATTTAGTATTTTACATTTGTTGGTGCATTGTTAAATGGTTTCAAATATTGTTAAAGATTATTTCTATTTGACCCATAGATAGGATCCATATAAGAGTAGTAATAAATAGGTACTACATACTACCCAAAGGTCCACGACTAGAGCCTCACAATCAAACGGTTTTGTATCATATTCATGACACTCGTTGGGTAGTGGTTCTTACATCTCTGCCGCGATGCAGTCGGTGTATTCAAGAACCTCAGCTGATTGGGCTGTATATATATATATATATATATATATATATATATATATATATATATATATACATATATATGTATATATATATATATACATGTTTGAGAGAGAGAGAGAGAGAGAGAGAGAGAGAGAGAGAACGAAGCGTTGTTATTTCTTTAACCTGCTATCCTGCAAGATTTGACACAAGGTCATTTAATAGTGGGGGCCACAATCAAATCGAGACTCATGCGTGGCCGTTATAAAATGATATATATAGAGAGAGACAGAGACAGAGAGAGAGACAGAGAGGGGAGAGAAAGGGGCATCTGTAACATTAGAAAACTGATGTTTACAAAAATATCCAATTCAAATGATTCGATGGTAAGGAAATAAAATATATTCTGAAAAACCAAAATAAACTTCATCTACACAATGATAAATGCGCATGTCAACAAATAAAAAAGAAAAAAAGTTGCTTACAAATCTGTTTTTTTACCAAAAATGTTTATAAAACTTTGAATATAACTATCAATTTATATAATTGCTAATTTACCTAGTTGTATTTACAGAATCTACGGTCACAAAGCTGAAACTGTATATTCGACTGATCAAACGAGAAACTTTTTTCAACTTGGCTAGACTCCAATCCATGTCAATTGGTGTTTTAGAAAATATCGATCCTTGTGGATCATTTAATGCCAAGCCCTGTTTATATATATATATATATATATATATATATATATATATATATATATATATATATATATATATATATATAGTGCAATTAGAAGGAAACGGAAACCTGGTTAAATTGTCATTATAAATTTATTTCCCAGGAGAATATCATTATACATAGAGCACTCATATAGATTCATGATATTCCTCATATATTCTATACGTGAATAATCCTGACTAACTCTCTTCAGACGCTGACTGGATATTACCTATATATATATATATATATATATATTTGTAAAAGAATAGTTTATTTTTAAACGATTTGATAGAGCGCTTTTGTTTTCACACGTGTAAATGTTCACAGGTGTTTCAATTTATAATTAGTAAGTATACTTACCCAAAATTCCTATCTAATATAAATATTTTTCACACTGCTGTATGGTTCCAAATAATTAATACTAATCTCTTATACATGACTGGAAAGTTTATTTATCCCATAGACGGAGCTTCAGCAGGTACTACAAAATTTAGCCAATGAGGACCTGAAAGCAAAGTTCTCCATAGCTTCAGGACTGGACCCTCTTAATCAGTTACAATTTAGTATCACACCAGGACACTCATTGTTGGGGTATAACTCCCCCCCCAGGGCAAGGAAAGACTATACTTTTGATTCGGAACATCACAGATTTTTGCTATATTAGTAGAGAATATTTCTAAAACTCGTAAGGACAATCGTTTTCAAATACCTTTTGGCCTCTCCCTGACACTAATTTGTTTTACTATCCAGGCATGTTTTAATTCTATTCTTCTGTTAATTTATTTGCCTAGTCGTCTGTGGCTGTAGAATACACCAGCTGCACCACTGCAAAAGGTAAAACTTCCCACCTAAACGAGTGACTTGGATATGACTCTAAAAAATTTGATGGTGGTGTTCCAGTGATGCTGGTGCTTTGTGGAATCTGGAGCACCCCTTCATTGCCATCGCTCCTGGGTCCATTATGGTCTGGAGTGGTAGCACCAGATAGGGTCCTCTCTATTGGTTAAATCTAATTAATCTGTGTCCTTTTGCTAAACTGATTTGATTAGAAACTGTACATACGATGAACTGAACTTTTTGAATTAGAACTGTTTGATTAATTGAATAGCTTGAAATAGAAATGTTTTGGATAATTAAACTGTATTGTTTAAAATAGAACAGTATTTATATAAAAAAGGATTTAGCATTGAATAGCATACAAAAGTTGATATGCCATAAAACCCAAACAACTTACCAACCAAGCAGCATCTATCTATCTATTTATCTATCTATGTTCTTTGTTTAATGGTATATAAATATTATGTAAACCATTTACCTTAGTAAAAATTATAAGTATTAATTAGAAATATTTAAACTATATAAGTGTGGAAATTATTCGTATAAAAAATAGTAACTTGAACCATGATTGTTTTGAAACAATTATAACTAATGCTTAAGACTATCTCTCTGTCTCTCACAATACATACATACATACATACATATATATATATATATATGTGTGTGTGTGTGTGTGTGTGTGTGTTCCTGTCTGTCTGAGCAGGTGTGTCTCTGTGTGCGCGCGTGTGGTGAGGAAATTACACTTGTGTTAAAGGTTATCAAAAATAACGGACTTACGTAGAAGTGAAAACATTCAATTTTAATTTCATCTTGCCTCGTTGGTATCATGTTTCGTAATTGCCCATTACGAAAGACAAAATTGATCAATTCTCACTTATTAAGAACAGATATCAATACACAGACATATTACACAAGAAACTAATTTTATGTGCTAAAAATATTTGATAGTAGTGTAATTAATACAAGCAAACGTTATGTCGCAAACTCGGCTCCATCCAAATGCGTAATCGCAAGTTATTAATAGGATAAAAATTAATAAGATCTCCGTAATGTCAGATTAGATATTATTATCGTACTTGTATGTTTCACGATTTCGATTCAAGTTATTTTTCTATTGGCAAATATCCAGCAGATTTTATTTCATATTCATGAAATATTTATCACTTTAGATATTTCTTAAAAATGATAGTCTGCTATTTTCGATGAAAAGGGTAGAAAATTTCATAACTAGGATTTATAAAAGAACATACAATAATTCTATCCAAAATTGAAAGGATTTATTAGTTACTGCATTTACAAAGAGTCAGAAAAATGAAAGTAGCATCTTAAGAAGGTCACAGGTTACGTCAGCCGACAGGTAACTATAGCAAAAAAGAGGGGAAATCGTTGCAATAAATTAGTGAATAATAATAATAATAATAATAATAATAATAATAATTTAGCAGTACAAGACAGCGCCCTAAGAACCAATTATATCAAAGCGAGAATAGATAAGACTCAACAAAATAGCAAATGCAGGCTATGTGGTGACAGAGATGAAACCATCAATCATATAATAAACGAATGCAGCAAATTAGCACAGAGGGAGTACAAGGCGAGACACGACCGGGTCGGCAAGGTGATTCACTGGGAAATGTGTAAGAAATTTAAATTCGACCATACTAACAAATGGTACATGCACAACCCAGCTCCTGTCCTAGAAAATGCCACGCATAGACTCCTATGGAACATACAAACGGATCACCTAATCCTGGCCAGAAGACCAGACTTAATAATAATCAACAAAAAAAAACAAAAAAAAAAAGGAAATAGTCGACTTTGCTGTCCTGGGTGTGAAAAAAAGGATAAGTACCTCGACCTTGCTAGGGAATTGAAAAAACTGTGGAACATGGAGGTGACAAATTATACCAATTTTAATTGGTGCATTTGGAACAGTAACTGAAGGATTGCTAAAGGGACTAGAGGACTTGGAGGTTGGCGATCGAGTGGAGACCATCCAAATGACAGCATTATTGAGAACGGCCAAGATACTAAGAAGAGTCGTGGAGACTTGAGGAGACTTGCTGTCACTCTCACTCCAGTGAAAGACCATTGGCTAACGCTGATGTGAAAAGCTCTTATGTGTGAACAACAATAATAATAATAATAATAATGCGCAACGCAGCAAAGGACACACATAAACTCTTATGGGACTTTGACATACAGACGGATCACCTAATCTCGGCCAGAAGACCAGACCTATTAATATGCAGCAACAAAAAAAGAGAATTTGCAAAATTGTCGACTTTGCTGTCCCGGTTGACCACAGAATAAAACTGAAAGAATGTGAAAAGAAAGATAAGTACTTCGAACTTGCTTGGGAATTGGAAAAAAACTATGGAACAGGAAGGTGACAATATTACCGATTGTGATTGGTTCTTTTGGTACAGTAACTAAAGGATTATTAAAGGGACTGGAGGACTTGAAAGTTGGGGGACGAGTGGAGACCATCCAAACTACAGCATTATTGAGAACAGCCAGAATACTGAGAAGAGTCCCGGAGACTTACGGTCACTCAAACTTCAGTGTACGTTGACGACATCAAACTGTTTGCCAAAAATGGAAAAAAATTGGAAGCTCTAATACGTGCAGTCAGAATAAGGAGTCATGTCAGAGGAGTTGAATTTGGTATAGAATGATGCGCCATACAAGAAATGAAAAACGGCAAACGACACCTGACGGATGGAATGAAACTACTAAATCAGGACAAGATTAGTACGTTCGGAGAAAAGGAAACCGACAAATACTTGGGGATATTGGAAGCTGACTCTCTCAAAGAAGAGGAGATAAAAAAAATAAAGAATATTTAGGAAGAACCAGAAAGCTACCCGAGACAAAACTATAAAGCAAAAAGCTTATCAAAGGAATAAATACCTGAGCTGTACTCGTAAGATATTCGGGACTATTCTTGAAGTGGACCAGAGAAGAACAAATACATTTTTAGAGAACAAGAAAACTTATGACCATGCAGGTATTACATGCCAGAGATGACGTTGACAGACTATATGTGTCAAGAAAAGAAGGAAGAAGAGGATTTGCCAGCATTGAAGACATTGTTGACGCATCAACACAACGACTTGAAGACTACATACGAAAGGCGGAGAAAAACTGATTATAGCCACCATAAACAATACTGACAACGCGAGAAACCAACAGAACGACAATAACAAGAAAACCAAAAATGGGACGAAAAACAACTCTTTGGACGTTTTCAGCGGCCCATCAGCAACATCTCACAAAAGAAAACAAGAATGTGGCTAAGAAAGGAAAACCATAAGAGAGAAACTGAATCTCTCCTGATAGCAGCTGAAAACAATGGTATAAGAACCGATGTACTCTTATGGACCCCCACACATGGCCGAGCAAAAGCAGGACAACCAGCACGAACATACATTCAGCAACTATGTGAGGATACGGGATGTAGTCCAGAAGACCTGCCAGAGGCGATGAACGATAGGGAAAAGTGGCGAGAGAGGGTCAGGGATATCCGTGCTACCAGCACGACATGATAATGATGATGATATCAAAGCAAGAATTGATAAGACGCAACAGAAGAGCAAATGTAGGTTATGTGCTGATAAAGACGGAGGTGCCCGTGGTGTAATTGTTATCGTTGTAGGAAATGAACACGGCAACACGAGTTCAAATCCTGGACGAGACTGATTGCATTTCACATAGCACTAATACCCTTGGGAAAGGTATCAATCTTATTATTCTCCTTCCAGCTATGGGTAAATAGTAGGACAGACTAGGTTCTTCAGCCTTGGTTAGGCAACTAGTCTAGGGGAAGGTAAACTCTGAATTAAAACCTGTTAAACTCCGCTTAAAAATTGACCTTGTGTCATATCCTACCCGAGTGGAGGGGTTGGTAAATAGGATGTGCTGATAAAGACGAAACCATCAATCTCATAATAAGCGAATGCAGCTAATTATCACAGAAAGAATAAAATACTAGACACGACTGAGAGGTTAAGTGATCCATTGGTAATTGTGCAAGAAATTGAAATTTGCCCATACGACCAAATTGTATATGTACAACCCAACATCTCTCCTGGAGAATGACTCACAAACTCTTCTGGAATTTTGACATGCAAACGGATCACTTACTCTCGGCAAAACACCAGATCTTATAATAATCAACAAAATAAAAAAAAACCCAGAGAACTTGCAAAATTGTGGACTTTGCTGTTCCGGCCGACCACTGAGTATAATTGAAAGAAAATAAAACGAGGTTAAATAATTCGACCTTTATCGGGAATTAAAGAAACTGTGGAACATGAAAGTGACGTTTTTACCAATTATAATTGGTGCTCACCAAATGTTTAATAAAGAGACCGGAGGACTTGGAAATAAGCGGATGAGAGGAAACCATCTAAACTAGTCCATTATTGAGATTGACCAGAATACTGAAAGGAATCCTGGAGACTTGAGGAGACTTGCTGTCACTCAAACACCAGTGAAAATCCATCAGCTAACGCTGTTGTGAAAAATTCTCTAGGAGCAATAATAATAATAATAATACAATCACGCAATCAGCGAATGCAGCACTCTTGATCAGAAAGAGCATAAGACTAAGTACGACTGGGTGTGCAATGTAATCCACTGGGAATCGTGCAAGAAATTGAAATTAGATCATGCAAACAAATATTATATGCAGAAGCCGGAATGTGTCCTGGAGAATGAGACGCACAAACTCTTGCTCGGAGTTGGTATAAAAACAGGTCACCTCATTTCGGCCATTTGACAAGAATTATTAATAAGCAAAAAAAAAAAAAAAAAAAAATAGAACTTGTCGAATTGTAGACTTTGCTGTCCCGACTGACCACAGGGTAAAGTTGAAAGAAAATCAAAAGAAAGATAAGTACCTTGACCTTGCCAAAAACTGAAAAAAAAAATTGTGGAACATGAATGTGACAGTGATACCAAGTGTAATGCTGCTCTTGGTAAATTCACCAAAGGACTGAAGGACTTAGAAAGAAGAGGGTGTATGGAGACCATCCAAACTACAGCATTGTTGAGATCGGCTAGAATACTGAGAAGTGTCCTGGAGACTTAAGTAGACTTGTTGCCACTCAAATTCCTGTGAAAGACCGTCAGCTAAAGTTGATGTGAAAATCTCTCAAAAGAGTAAAATAACAACAACAACAACAACAATAATAATAATAATAATAATAATGTGAAAAACTCTCAAATGCGAAAAATGATAATAATAATTGTAATAATTATAATCAACTTGCTGAATAGTCAACTTTGCCATCCCGGCTGACCAAAAATTAAAATTAAAAAAAAAAAAAAACAAAGACTAAAGGGGAGATAAATATCTAGACCTTGCTAGAGAACAAAAAAAAAGCTATGGCCGATGACGTTGATGGTAATACCAATTATTGGAACAATTCCCAAAGGATTGGTAAACGGAATACAAGACATAGAAATCAGAGGATAAGTGGAGACCATCCAGGCTACAGTATTATTAAGATCAGCCTGAATACTGAGAAGAGTCCTGGAGAGTTGAGGAGATTTTCTGTCACTAGTGAAAAACCGCCAGCTAACATTGGTGTGAAGAAATCTCAAAAGAGTAAAATAATAATGGAAATTGAACAGGATATTAAAATTTCAACTTGCCCCCGGATAATTTATGTACAAACCAGTATCCATCCAAGAAAATGAGACATTTAAAAGTCTCAGGAATTTTGGGTTACAATCGCATTGCCCAAAAATAATCATTGACTTAAAAATTGGAATGGTTTTATTCTCTATGAACATCTAAATATAATGCTGTAATGAAAATCTCGATCTAATATACTGTTTATGCAAGGTAGCAGCTTACATAAAAACAGTTTAAAATCTTTACTAGAACATAGACCGACTGATATTATGCGTTTAAAAAGTGTCAAACTTTTACGTGCCAAAAGCTATTTTTACTTTGTTAGTCTTTTACTGGCACTGCTTATTCTGCCAACCGCCAATGCGATGATGATCGTTTCAGGACAATACAATTTTATTCTCGTTTTAATGAGGTTACTGAGCGCTCATTTAAGCATGTAACGCGATTATCAAACCAGAGCAGGCGTATAATTTCTGCAATTAAATCATAATACAATGGAAATTAAAACGTATTAAACTTAATTGAATAATTCATTTTCTCAAATTACAAAACGAATATCGTGCATGTGTCCTCTCGTTATATAATTTTAAAAAATCCATTCTGCATTTTATTTATATCTCTGATGTTAATATATAATATTTTAAAATAACTTTATATATATATATATATATATATATATATATATATATATACAAGTGTGTGTGTGTGTGTGCGTGTGTGTGTGCGCGTGCGTGTGTGTGTGTGTGCACAAACATATATATATATATATATATATATATATATATACAAGTGTGCGTATGAGTTTATGTGTGTCTTTATCATTTGATATCTTAAAAATATGTCCAAGTATATATATATATATATATATATATATATATATATATATATATATATATGTGTGTGTGTGTGTGTGTGTGTGTGTGTGTGTGTGTGTGTGTGTGTGTGTGTGTGTGTGTGTAGTTGGGTGGGTGGCTATTCTTGTGCCTTAATCTGAAGAATATATATTTTGTTGGTGATTATAACTACAGATAATGAAATATATTCAGAATATTGAATTTTTTTGTTTAATGGTGAATCAATTTTCCTCGGGAATTCAAAATCAAACCCTTCCTTGCCGAAGAATAGTAGACACACTGTTCAAAGGATAAAGGGGATCATATCATTCCGGAGGCTATTATCCGAAAAGGAACATAAAAACGTCACTGGAGCTCGAATTCGCTTACTAATGACGATGTTAGAGACCAGATTGTTACGCCACAGTTACAAACTCCAAAAGTAATATGAAACTGTTATTGATTTCATGTATGCTCCAAGATGGCATGTTATATTTTTTCATGTTATATCAAGATTATTTTATACACACACACACACACACACACACACACACACACACACACACACACACACACACACACACATATACATATATATATATATATATATATATATATATGTGTGTGTGTGTGTGTATGTGTGTGTGTGTGTGTGCGTGCGCGTGCGTGTGTGTGTGTGCATCACTTTAAATTCTCGGTTTGATGTCAGGAGTCAACGAGTAAAGATGGGTAATGCAGATAGATATGGATTTAGATTATGGTGTTAAAAATGACGTCAGTTGTGGATAGATATAAAAATGAATTTATATATATATATATATATATATATATATATATATATATATATGCATAAACAAAGTCTAATATATACCAACAGATTATAGTAGATAAGTAGATATAGAGTGATGGATATTAACACGATGAGTTAAATGTTATAAAATACAAAGAAATGAGAAGGAGAATACAAAGTGGCGCAGAAAAATATCACATATTAAGAAGTATTATATATATATATATATATATATATATATATATATATATATATATATATATATATATGAAAGTTGGTCAAGCGAAAAAAAATCTCGGACTCTATGTTTTAAATGGCTAATGAATATGCTCTACAGATTTGGAATCCCAAAATAGAATCAAACCATTAATATGCAGTCATTTGGAACAGGTCCCTTAAAAATACATCTTTTGAGCTAGATACACCAAGTTAATGTTTTTTTAATGTCCGCTTCTAGGACATACAATATTTTTTTGAGTTTCTACTCTCAGTAATAAATCATTATCATATTAAAGAGTTCCATCTATTTTGAGACAGGTTTGTTTGATTTTGTCTCCAAATCATAGTGATTCAAAATAGGTTTTCCGGTATTGTCCAAGGTATTGTGATTAATTGTCATTATTAGTTGTTATAGAATACTATTTTCAAATCTGAACCCCCACCCCCACAAAAAAAACACAACTTTATTAGTAGTAGAGTTATGAGCACTCCCGTGGATTCTATGTATATTGAGAAACCCAATATAAAAATTACGAGGCACGTCCATTATATTTTGCTGCTATATAAATATGAATATTGGTTTCCTTTTTACCGGAATCAGACCACTTTATTTCAGCACAATAAGTCCCCTGTGTAATATTTTTGTCAAGATGATTTGTTGTTGTTTTTTTTTGTTTAATGGCATATGTGTATTCATTGATTGTTTAATGAAAAAATATCCTTGTTGAAGAAGAGCAATGATATTATTTGACTCATATCAGGAGCTATGAAGGGGTTCATACCTGTCCCAAAAATTGTAATCCGAAATTGAACGTATTAGTACAACTCATTTACTTCAAACCACAGTTCAGCACTTTAAAAATTACACCTTTTTTTTATTAGATAATAGTCTTCATTTTATGAATTTACCAACCTGTCGGTACGGTTAGGATGTAACATAGGGAAAACTTCTAAACGGAATTTAACACGTCTGAATTCAGAGATTTCTTTCTCCTTAACTGGTTGCCTAACCAAGGCAACCCCCCCTCTACCCTACTATTTACCCATAGTTAGGAGGAAATTAATTAGATTCATACCTTTCCCAAATGTATTAGTACTCTGTGATATGAAAACATCCAGGTCGAGGATTTGAACTCGTGTCGCCGTATCAATTTCCTACGACGGTAACGATTATACCAGAGCACATCCACGTAAACATTATATATTATGTTTAGGTACCTCATTTAAAACAAAATCCACATATACTTTGAATCCCATGAAACGTAGTAGTTTCCTTTATAATATTGTGTTTTGGGGTGAGACATGGAAATCTGCTCTCCAATTAGATCCTATTTACCAACCCCTCCGCTCAGGTAGGATATGACACATGGTCAATTTTTAAGCAGAGTTTAACAGGTTTGAATTCAGAGTTTTCCTTCTCCTAGAGTAGTTGCCTCACCAAGGCTGAAGAACTCAGGCTTTCCTACAATTTACCCATAGCTGGAGGGAGAATAATTGGATTCATACCTTTTCCAAGGGTATTAGTGCTATGTGAAAGGAAATCAGTCTCGTCCAGGATTTGAACTCGTGTCGCCGTGTTCATTTCCTACGACGATAACCATTAAACCACTGGCATAACACCAATTAGATAATTCTCGTTTATTATTTTTCAAATACGAGCTGTTTCAGAAAAAAAAATCAATACCATTTCGTTATCTGATAAGATGGCTAATTCTCATTGAAATGAGCTCAATTTTTTGTTGCATGTGTAGAAGCCACTTGAAATTCGGTTTCCCACTTTATTTTCTTTATTTTCGTCTGTAGAAATGGAGAAAAAAACACACGTTTAAATATTAAAGCAAAAATTCTGAATGGTTTCAACACATTCTGTTAAATTGCCCAGTCGGTTGGGGCTGTAGCATACACTGACTACTTCTCTGCAGAAGACTAAGACCCCCCCCCCCACAATGAATGTCTAAGATATGACAATAAACAAAATGATGGTGAGGTTCCAGGAATTCTGGAATCTTTCGGGAATGCGGTGTACTCCTTCATTGCTATCACTCCCATGTCTTCTCTGGAACGGAGTGTTAGCACCTGACAGGGTCCTATTTATGTATACTTATGCTATACTGAATGGCTTGAAATAAAACTGTTCTTACTTTTAAACTATGCACTTATGCTAAACTAAATTGCTTGAAAAAGAACTATTTTTGTTGGCTAAACTGAATTGTTTCAAATTTAAATTTTTTCGACATTGAAACTGTACACTTATGCTAAACTGGATTGTTTGAAATAGAACTGTCTTTGACATTGAAACTGTGTATATTTATGTTAAACTGAATTGTTAGAAATAGAACTGTTTAAATGTATAAAAAAGATTTGGCGTTAATAACCTATAATGGTTGATGTGCCATAAAGCTTAACCAAAACAAACCAATCCAAACATACTGTTAAAATTTAAGATTATTTGAACAAGAATTGGTAAAATTATCCCGAAATGATATCAATCTTTTCTTAAACACTTTGTTCATCTTCAATGGTATTTGCTTTTTGAAACACCCTGTAAATCTAATATACATTCCTCGTGTGTAGCCCATCAAAAACTGATAGTTTTCTGTGAAAAACAATAAGGGAAAGATAAATGTCTAAACGCTGATTATTACTTTCTGTTCGATAATATAAATCCTACATTCCTAACTTATTCATTTTTGCTGAGGTTTGTAAACAATATACTTCATTTAATCGTTTTTACAAGCAATAAAAACTGAGTAAACTTGAGGCATCAGAGATTCCCATAGCATTTTGCAAAGCTTAACACTGGTCTTTTTACATCAAATTAAAATATGAAGTGTGCTCGAAATCTATCAACATCATTTATGTTGTTTTAAGTAGTAAGTGTTCGACACACGTCAATATTCAAATTTTATTCTAATTAGCATCTTATCAATGCATGGGTCTTCAGGTATTTTTTCAGCGTGTCCTAATTTTTTCATGGTAGAAAATATCTATCAACCAATCTGAAAAAAAAGTTGACAAAACCTATGGAAAAATCGTTCCTAAAACTTAGAAAAACTCATTCTTGCTGATGACCACAACGCAATGAACCCTGCCAGTGTCTTCAACATTATCACTTCAAGGAGAAAAACAGCTGTTTTGATAAGCATCCAAAGGGGCACTACCCGATAAAAAATGCTCAAAGAGTTGGGAAGGTTTGCAGTTTAGTTGTTTGACTATCAGAGAGCTTTGTGGTGTGTTGGCATTTGTATAGTGTTATACAAAACTCTTTCGACTGAAGATTTGAAGCTGAGAATACCTACAGTTGAAATGGTTCTATGGCTTATGATTTCAGTGAAGAATATGTTTTTGATCACTACGGTTACTGACTTGTTACATTGTGTTCAAGAAAAAAAAATATGTAACGTGGTGAAAGGTGGTGAAACGTTGGTATATGGTTCCGAACTTGAAACTAACGCTGTCAACTGTGTTGACGTCTTGATTATTCGATTGTAAACCAATATACTTCTCATGGAATCTTCTTAAAAAGAACGTGTATTTCTTGCAGAATATCCCACAATTGACACCAATCACAATTACTTTAAGGTCTTGGATGTGCGCTTACCGTAACGTTTATCGTCTTAGAAAAGGGAATCGGCTATCCGAGTTCAAATCGTTGACGAGCCAGATTTCGTTTGAATTCGCTCTAATACACTTAAGAAAGGCATAAGTCCATATATTCCCACCACAGCTATGGGTAATTATGAAGGAAGATTAGGGTCTTTGGCACGATTATATTTTAAATTGTAGCTCAGGCTGTGATCTTTAATGAGACAAGGAGACTTGATAAAGGAAAACCTTGAAATAAAACCTTCTTCAGTCTGCTTAAAAGATTGATACTGTGCCACAGTCTCCTCATAGAAGAAAGGTTGGCTCTATTCATACTTTGAAGTTTCCCACCATCTTCTTTATGTTGTGCTTCGTAAAGGGTTGAACAAATGGTTTACAGCAGTGGCAGAATCAATATGCATCTGCATCTGCATACTCAATTCACAAATTTTCCAGTACTTTTCTGTAAAACTCAAAATTTAGAAAGTAAAGTACCCTCCATATTTACAAGAAACAAATGATTAGAACGAATTTTTATTTTCTAAACTGACAATTTATTTTCAAGGTTAAGAGATTCTAGCAGTGGAGGTATACAAAGAAATAACGAGGTGGAGCTTCCCAGCCAATCAAAATATGAATTTTAGCGGTGCTTTTGCAAATGGAAACATTGCTAGGACCAGTCTCAACGCCAAAATGACTATTTTGAAGAAAATTAAGGGTTTTTTCGTTATTCATTTCTGTCCTGGTAAATGCAGCTTGAGTATCAATCGTATTTGAATATAGCTCGTATTTGGAAATACTTTTATGGATTTGAAAAATATGCATATAAATGGGTGTGTATATGTATATATATTTTTTTACTGATACATTGGGCAGGGAGACTGTGGTTCAATCCCAGGTCGAGTTATACCAAAATGGTACTTGATGCCACCTTGTTTAACATTCAGCACTATAAGGTAAGGATCAAGGGCAAATTGGACCAATCCAAGGAATGGAGTGGCGCCCTCCCCAACACCTCGGTGTAGTTGCTATCAAAAAAGGGAGCCCTCAGATCACCCTCGACTAAGGTCGCCAACATTACTTATATATATATATATATACATATATTTACCAACCTCCCCGAACGATTAGGATATGACACAAGTTCAATTTTTTAGCTGAGCTTAACAGGTTCAAATTCAGAGTTGTTCTATTAGTTAAAGAAGCAGTCTGCACTACTATTTACCCACTGCTAAAGGGAGTCTTCATTCCTTTCGCATAGGTATTAGTACTATGTGAAATGGAAACAGCCTCGTCCAGGTTTTGAACATGGGTCACCGTGTCCATTTCCTACGACGAAAACTATTACACCATGACTGTACCATAATGAATATCTAAGAATATATCAACACGTACACACTGCCTAAATTGCTTTACTGTATGGGCTTATTTGTCCATGCTTGTGGCTATGAACAATTATTATGTTTTAGGGGTACCGCGCATTTTATCTTTGCAACAGTTGCGCCATTTATGTGAATATTATCGTTGCACAAAAAGCTTTCTATATTGAATATCTCGCAAATAAACAATAACAAAAAGACGTGAATTTTTCTATGGCCGACTTTTTGGTTGACGCTCATTGCTTTCTTTCCGACACTCAGTATTAACAATAAAAAAATATCTAACAATGCATTTGACAAGCAGCTAAGCGGAGCAGTTCGCCATGCTGCAGCTGTTTGGCTGTGGAAGTGATGGATGTGGTTGGTCAAGGACACTTCCGTTTCTGCCCAGTGGCTCATAACAGAACCAGTAAGCAAGTTCGTGTTAACTGAAAAAAAAAAAATAAATGAAAAAATCACAAAGAGAATCATCTGAGGATGTAGACTATCCGTATAGCGTCATAAACAAACATGTTTATTTTTATTTTATTTGTTCACATAAAAGGATAGCGATCTCAGCGCTCGGCAGTGAATAATAATTTAGCAATGCTATATTCTGCAGCATCATTAATATATATTGCATAAGAAATAGAAAAATAACGATGTTAAAAAAATCTAATTCCCTTAAAATAAAATGCTTCCCAATATGAAATATTTTAATTAAATAAAAGAACGTATTGTATGAATATAATTTGAACAGACATAAAATGATTTTATCTAAAAATACATAATATCAACTAATACTGAGTACTGAAATCCATGGGACGTAGTCGGATATCAATTTATCCAACCCCACGATGCAACAAAATGTCAATTTTTGAGCAGTTTTCAGCTACTTTAAAATCAAGGTTTTCTTCGCCAAGGTTTTCTTACCAAGGGTAAATAATATAATCTGCCGAAGGCTTTCTTCTTACCGAGGGTAAATAATATAATCTGCCCAACTATTTACTGAGGGTAAATGATATAATCTGCCCAACTATTTACCAGTAGCTGAAAGTGGTGAAGGGATGGATCCATGCTTCTCCTAAGAGCATTAGCACGAAATGAAACGCACAGAGTTTTGTGTAGGTTTTAAAATCTGGTCACCGATTCCATTTCCTACGATAATCACCATTACGTTTAGAGCGCCTCTAAACATTATCGGGTAAGCCTCCCTGTTGGCGGGGCATACAATACGCCGACGGTATCTTCTGTCGAGGAGTCAGACGCCTCCAAAAGGTTGATAAAATAGAATAATGATGACACCTGTGAAATTCAACTGAATATGATTGACGTCTGACGTGTTGAATACAAGCTCACCTGGGGATCGTCTCCTAAAAACTCAGTCATGTCTTTTTGCATCCCTATTTTTATCACTATTCTATTTTGTCGTTGAATTATTCTATGTCCATACTAGAATAATAGAAGTCTAATTTAAAAAGAATATAAACTGGAGCTGTGTTTACTATGATAGAAATGAATAATAAACGAAACGTTAATTAAATAAATAACCATGTAAGTATTCAGTACAATTATTCCAATAGTTTTGCATTTGCAGACCCATCTCTTAAAA